>RBKR01000008.1:600000-1200000 GCA_004835665.1 Phoma sp. XZ068 | reverse complement strand
TGGGGAGATCGGAGGTTTTCCTGCCGATGATTGGTCGAGGTTTCCGGCGTTCCAGCGTTACTGTCGGTGTGCGTTGTGCTTGAGCCATCTCTGCAGCTTCAGCTACTAACGACGACGATGACAGCGACTTTTGCAGCATGGCCTCTGACATGCTGCGCTTTTTTAAGATGGGTTTCTTTGCATTGCCCAAGAAGGAGCTGCTTTTGGACAAGCGGCTGACGGGCTCTGAGCTCTGCTGCGAGGCGAATCGGTTGCAAGCAGGCTGCAGGGGCCCGTAAAGCCAGGTCACGTCGACATCTTTGAGCCTGCGTTGTTCGTTAGCTTTCGATCGTGACACAAAACTTGGACAAGCGTGCACGGATGGGGTTGATCGACGCTAAAGACAGGGGTGTCGATCATCAAGGCTAAAAACTCACCAATTAAGAGTCTCAGGCGACACAGTCTTCAGCTTGAACTGGGCCTTGGCCCACGTTCGCCACGAAGCATTTTCGAGGCGAGAGCGCTCGCCGTAGACGCTCCGGTGCTCGACAATGTGTCGCCATGAGGACCAGATGTCCTCTTCCCTCCACTCGTAGGAAAGGTAGTCCACGTGATGCGAAGGCTCCTTGCGCACAGCCGTGTCGTCTTCTGAGACGGGCACTGGGTCTGGCGTTGTCAAGGGCGTGTCGGTAGATAGGGATCCTTCGGTGGTGTGGTGCGGGTCGAAGGGTGGTAGTTGGTCGCCGGTGATGGTGATGGTCGGCGAGTCGGTGTGCTCGTAGGGGTCTGCCGTCCTCATGCAGCTCCGTTGGCTCTTGCCGTAGTCCGGGAACGAGAGGGCATCGTCCTCGCTGCTCGACTCGTCCAGACGGGTGTCGAGCGAGAGGCTGCTGGAGGACTCGGAGTGCAGCGAGGAGGCGCGAGACGACTCGGACTGCTCCGAGTGGGCGCGCAGGTCGTTCAGGGAGAAGTGGTTCCTCCGCGGCGCCGTCAGGGCGCTGTACAGGTTGGACGACGAGGTGGTGCGCGCCATTGGGGGGCCGCCAAACGGCGAGCCCTCGCGCGGCGTATGCAGGACTTCAGCCATGGTGGGTGTCGGTGGTGCGCGGGGGCGCAGGCTCAATGCCTCAGTAGCAGTCACAGGCAGTGGGTGGTGGTGATGTCCGGTTCCAAGACGCCCTCCGCGGTGTTCCTCTGGCCGGCCGGTGTCGACATGCGTATGCGTGGTCGGCGGTCCTTATGGTAGGGCAGGCCGGGCGGGGAGTGTTGTGGCGGCCGACATGCAAATATGGCCGAGCGATGCAAGGGCAGGGCGGCGGGCGGGCGGTCGACGTTAACGTGCAAGTGGCAGACAGATGCAGCGGCGCGCGGGGGGTGCAATAAAAGGGAGAGCGAGGAGAATGAGTTTGCACGTTGCGAGAGGCGTTGGGGACGAATTGGCGGCGAGACCTAGTTTAGTGCGCAAGGCCAAGCAAAATGCCTCCCCAGACCCACGGTAAAGTTCGAGGATGCTGCCGATGCTGCTTTCGGCCAGCTGTGGCCCTGGCGCGCCCATGGAACGCAACGGGGCGTGGGTGATAAGCCCCGGCCCACTGTTCTAGTGCTCGCACGCAAGACTCCAGCTGGCCAACAGGCCAACAGCCCAGCAGCGTGCAGCGCTGCGTCAACAGGCCCACTGTTGCACTGTTGCAGTCTGCGCCGACGTTGCCTGCACGCGCTCTGTCAGGCTCGGTTCGGCTGCTGCAGAGCCCTGTCTCGGATGATCGGCTGTGCATGCCAACGAAAACGAAAACGCAAAGCCTGGACCGTCGCCTGCGTGGCTGACCGAGAGCCTTGCGGAACAACTCGTAAACTTCACGCACAGCCAGGGTTGCAGGCGGGGAAGTGAGGGGAGTGAGGGGCTGCTGCAATCAGACAGCTGCGCGCCCACCAGCTCCAGGAGGCTGATAACGTTTCCAAAGTTACCATGCGCGGAAACGGTCGAGGCAGCAAGCGCTGCACTCACTGCGCGCGCCCCTGCCACTCGCTGGAACGCTGCGAGATAGTCTAGCTTCGCGTCTTAGTTCCTCAACACCATAGTCACCATCCACTCGTGGCATGACGAAAGCCACCGTGGCCGTTCTCAGCTCGCGCTCCCTAGCCCGATACTGCTTCTCCTCCACAGCTCTGCATGCTCGGCGCTGGGGGAACATGTGGAGACGTGCGTCGCTCATCTCGATCAGTCTCCCATATGACGAAACCGGCGTACCGACGAGAGATGGTTGAAAACACTCGCCAGAACTGTATCAACATCCCCGAGCCAATCGTTTACACTCTGTATGAGTTCATAAATGCCAACAGCTCCCTTCCAGCACGCACACTAGAAGCCCCGCTAGAAAGCGGTACGCGTAGTGCGGTGGGGTTGAAAGGTCAACAGCCCTAAGGGTGTCCCTTTTTGTGCATGCAGCAGCTTGGCCAGCCCACTCTTGCTGAAACTAGAAGACGTAGCACTCTGCATGCTGTTGCCTCGTCCCTTGTATCTTGCTTCCGCGGATGCTGAAGACAAGGAGATAGACTGCTCTCGGTGGTTGACCTCGATACCAAACTATGACGTTACAGAGTACCACATATGCGCATCTAACCGAGCGCTAGCTGTTGATTGTTCGCCCTGAACGGGCATCCCGTGAGGCTCATCCAAGGCTCTCGGCATCGCGGCTCCATATCTCGACCACGACCCCGGATTTTGCTGATAGATAACGTTGTCGCTCGCGGGATACGAGGGGCTCCTGGGGCTCCTGGGGCTCTTGATCCATTCCAATCACTAATCGACTAGCTGCTGTGGATTGGACAGCAGCCTGACAGGGTCCGCCAATGTCTGCTTGCCAAGTGAGACACAAGCATAGCCCTACCGAAGGCAATCGGTCCTTGCACACGTACCCCATACTTTCCGTCTGACTACAAACCTCACGATGTTCGCAAGGTGTCAACTGTCAAGGTATTCGACCATGCACACAACGTCCGGATATAAGCGTTTTGAGACTATGATCGTAAAGTATTACCATATTCGATCCACATGCGCATCTCGGTGCTTGAAAGATCCGAAAGCGAGCGCGATCGCCTAAACGCGATCTGCGACGCCGTGAACTATTGTTTAGAGCCTGGTTGATTTTGCATCCCACCATGCTGCGGCTCTCCTCTTTCACACCTAGTTCTTGCCCTACAGATCTGCGACTACATAATGGATCTGTCTGCTAATACTAACATACCTGGGAGAGATACCCCGGCGACAGCAGACTCGACCGCAACGACCCCTGTCCGCCACGACATCGTCACCGATATTCCGTCATCTTCGCAGAGCATCCGCAGTGCGACCGAAGGAAAAGACGCTCCAGACACGCTCAGCGGCAGCAAAGAGGAGGTTGCATCAAAGGAACAGGTCAACGAGGATGTCGCCCCCGAAGCACCTGTTGCGCCCGCAGTGCAAGGCGAGCAACCACAACGCAGCAAGCTAAAGATCAGCCTGATCATGTTCTCGCTCGCCATCGCCGTACTGCTGGTCGCATTAGACATTACCATCGTTACGACCGCTCTACCAACGATCGCCGAAGAGTTCAAGTCTGCATCGGGATACACTTGGGTTGGTTCTGCATACCTCATCGCAAACTCGGCCGCAACCCCAATCTGGGGAAAGGTGTCAGACATCTTTGGTCGCAAGCCATGTTTATTGATTACAAACGCCATCTTTTTCGTCGGCTCCTTGATCGCTGCATTGTCAGTCAACATGAACATGTTGATTGCTGCTCGAGTCATACAGGGTATGGGCGGTGGCGGTTTGATCGTTCTGGTCAACATTGCCATTTCAGATCTGTTCGCTATGCGTGACCGTGGGGCGTACTTTGGTATTATTGGAGGTGTCTGGGCGCTTGCTAGCAGTCTGGGTCCGATCGTGGGAGGACTTTTTACGCAGAAGGTCAACTGGAGGTTTGTTTAGGCTATACAATCGACGACATTTATGCTAACTCGATCAGATGGTGTTTCTGGATCAACTTGCCGTTCGATGGCTTGGCTTTTATCATCCTGATCTTCTTCCTCGACATCCACACTCCGAAGACACCCCTACGCAAAGGACTGAAAGCTGTTGACTGGCTTGGCTCCCTGACTATGGTCTCAGGAACTATCATGGTTCTTCTCGGTCTCGAATATGGCGGCATCTCGCATCCATGGGACTCTGCAATCGTACTCTGCTTGATCATCTTTGGTGCAGTCACGATTGGCCTGTTTTTTGTGGTTGAGTCTCGACTTGCGCCGTACCCGCTCATGCCTCTGAGTATCTTTTCAAAGCGCTCAAACGTCGCTGCCCTTGGCACTTGCTTCTGCCACGCCTTCGTCTTCATTCCGGGTAACTACTTCTTGCCGCTATACTTCCAGGCCGTTCTTGGTGCGACACCTATACTTTCTGGTGTTTATCTACTTCCGACTGCGATCGCTCTGTCCATATTTTCAATCATGACAGGTATTACCATCAAGAAGACTGGACAGTACCGTCCAATCATCTGGTTCGGTATGTTCATGATGACTCTTGGAACTGGGCTTTTCATCGACCTTGGAGCACACTCGTCGTGGGCAAAGATCATCATCTACCAGGTCATTGCTGGTAGTGGTGTCGGACCGAACTTCCAGGCTCCTCTCATCGCAATGCAGAGTCTCGTCCCTGTAAGTAACACTAGACTTTCGTATCACGTCTCTACATACAGAGATCGGGATCATCGAACCCAAACCTCACGCCTGGCTTGATGGGCTATCACTATAACCAGATGCATGTGCTAATCTAATGACAGAAACGCGACATTGCAACAGCCACCGCAACATTCGGTTTCATCCGCAACCTCGGCTCTGCCATTTCTGTCGTCGTCGGCTCCGTCATCTTCCAAAACCAAATGAAATCACACCAAGGCTCTCTTCGCGCCTCCCTGGGCGACCAAACCGCATCGTCGTTCGGCGGTGGTTCAGCAGGTGCCAACGTGGGTCTCATCAAATCGCTCCCCGAGGCCCAAAAAGCCGTCGCTCGAACCGCATTCGCGGAGAGCTTGAGCAAGATGTGGATCCTGTACGCAGTAGTCGGTGCAGTCGGCTTGCTAGTCTCCCTGCTGATTGGAGTGAATGTATTGGACAAGAACCACGAAGAAACAAAGACAGGATTGGAAGTCGAGAAGGCGATGAAGGCGGAGAGAGACGCAGAGAAAGCAGAGAAGAAGCTGAAGAGAGCAAATAAGGGTCAGAGTAAGGCAGATTTGCCGTCGGATGTTGAGAAGGGGGATGCGCCACCTGTAGCGGATGCGCCGCCTGTTGGAGACGCCGAGAAGGAGGTGAAGATCTAATGATTGTTTGAAAAAAGTTGTTGTACATATCTTGTTGAGTCTGTTCTTTGCTGCCACTCCCCTCTTGTAGCAGTATGCACCAGCTCTCAAACTCAATATATACAAGTTCGACGTTCCAATCAAAGCCAACTACATTCCAGGCAGCATAGCAAGTAATTAGGAAATTGAATCGGCATGCATCGACATTCCTCTTTGTCAGTCTGACCAAAATGGAAATCTTAAAAGACCTCGCGTTCTATTCATGGACAAAGATACGCAAGGAGGACTACTGCAGACAGCCCTGGAAAGTGATGTGCCTACACTAGCGCCGTCTGACGTAGCACCTCGCCGGCTATTCTTGCCCTATCAGACCTTGCCCATCTCCGAATGGAGGAGCCAACACCAACGTTTGATTCACATGATGACATGATCATGAACACTGAAGACATTCAAGATGGCACATCTCAAACTGCCTCCGGAGGTCATGCTCAACGTGCTTGATCAACTAGTCGGAACCCCTCATGGATGGCAACCCATCTTCGAACCTAAGAGTCCCGTCACTAAGACCTTACGAGCACTTACACTCACCTCGCATTCGATATATCCGATCGCATCGAGATATCTTTATCGCCATTGCCTTTACCTCGGCGATTGCGTGAGCTACGCATATTTGAGAAGAACACTAGGCATCGATCTTGGTGGTAACCATCCTCAATCACTTGCATACGGACAGGCCGGACGAAACAACGAACTATGGAATGACGCCAAAGTATTGCGATATATGACTGCTGCCTTCATATCTCCAATGAAGATGGTTAGTACAGAAGCAAAATGCGACCGAGCGACACCTATGGTCCGGCTGCCGCAGATCATAGACCTATGCAACATCATCGGACCCACGCTCAAGAGGCTGGTACTAGACATGCAACCCGTGTACTCTCCTCCCAGCGAGCTCTCGAACGTGAGATACCCCCAGCGCGACACGAATATATTCCTAGGCATGCCAAACCTAGAGGAACTAGTCGCAAGCTACGACGTCCCAGACTACTTTCCCCTCCCACCGCCGAACCTAAAAAGACTCGCTATCACAATTCAGGATCTCCACGAGGTTGCTTTGCGTTTCTGCTTCTCGGTGTCTACGTTGCAGACCCTCGTTCTCCTCCGACCCGTTGAATTAACCGCCGCACACATCAACACCATTTTCTCTGCCTACAAAGGCCACAGCTTAGATGTCGTCTTTGTAGACGTAAATTCCAACCACCGCACGCCCGAAGATACCCGAGATTGGACTGACGACGATAACGTCAGGATCTGGGAGGCTGATGTACCGACGAGTTTTTATGGCGATGACGATAGCCTTATTCTTTGTGATGGTTGGATTTGGACGAATGCTGTCAAGGGGATGCTTTGGGAAAGGGAGAATAGACGGATGGCTTCTTGGAAGGAGATTCAGAGGAGGCTTGCGGGGCCGGTGCATTATGTTTGGGATGGCGCTTGAGGTTGGGCGACGGTTTGAGTGTAATGTCAGTGGTTGGGCTGGCTGCGGGCTATCTACGTTCAATTTCTATATTGGCCACTTATTTCTATTTACTACAGAGACGTCGGTCCCTGGCATAGTGGACTTCGATCCTTATCAGTAGATCACGAGCAACACCCTGTACAAACTTTAAGGGTCGATACTAAATGATATGTGCTTTTAGTCTCGTTCGATGAGTATGCCGCACAAATATTACTACGTACCAATAGCTGTATGTACCGTCCTTGGTCTTGACCTCAACCGCAGCCTCGCATAATCAACAGGACCTGGTGATGAGACAAAATCACTACTCGACGGGGCAGGAAAACTGGGAATTGATTGAACTAGTCTTCCAAATTAAGTCATTTCGTGAATGTGAGTAAAGGGTCAGATGAGTGGAATTTGATACGCTTCGTGTCCACGCAGAAATTACATGTTATTATCTACGCAACAGCAACATGCTCGACTGGTTTCACCAGCACCTCCCCAGCCGCCTTGGCCGCTGCTTCCTTCTTGTATCTCTCCGCCCGCCCATACGAGTCCGCATACCCATTCTTGATTGCCTGCTCGACCGTAATCGGCGGCCACTTTGGCTCCTCACCCTCTTTCCTGCAGTTTGGCAGACAACTGACTTCATAGTCCGGGTTTCCAGAGAAGAACACGGGGATACTGTAGCGCTCTTCTCCACTCCTGTTAATAACACGATGCAGATTCGAGATGTACCTGTCGTTCGACCAGCGCATCATAAGGTTACCGAGATTAACCACGAAAGCGCCGGGCGTGGGTGTGACGTCGAGCCATTCTTTTGTGGAATAGTCGTAGACTTGCAGACCGGCGACATCGCCCTGCAGCAGGATGGTGACGCATCCGAAGTCAGTGTGAGCGCCAATGCCGCGTGTTAGCTTTGCTGGGCTGTCTGCGGGCTGGGAAGGGTAGTGGAGAAGGCGCATTGTGGCGACTGCGTCTCTGCTGAAGTCGTCGAAGTAGCTCTCCTCTAGATCCAATGTCAACGCCAGGACCTTGAGAATGTCCTTTGCGAGGGCGACAACTTGGCTGTAGTAGTCAAGCGCTGTGCTCTTGAAGTCGTCGACGTCTGGGAGAATATCTTTGGATGGCCACATGTTGGGACCAGAATTGAGCTTCTTATTGACAAAGTACGGGTGGTCCTTTGTGATCTCGTCGCCAATGTACAGCCCTTCCTTAAGCTCCGGTAGTGTACCTTCCTCAAGGATTTGTGACTTCATCAGCTCGTATCCACGGTTCCATGTATTTGTAGTATCCTTGTTCACGGTATTTTTCTGCTCCAGGTCAAGGTCGAAGAATTTCTTGTTCCAGTCCATGATCTTATTCTGCAGCTCGAGGGGTACATTGTGCCCTGTGATTTGGAAGAAGCCGTTGTGCAGGCAGCAGTTCCGAATCTCCTCCACCAGTTTTGTCTTCCCTGCGGGATCGTTTTTGTAGAAGCCTTGGCTTGGTCAGACTGAGGTATATACTACAACACGATCGCGAACGTACTCGAGAAATCGAGAATCGGTGGTGCGTCCCCTGCGCTCGGCATCTTGATTGTTGTTCTATCTAGTTACGGGACTGGTTGATGAGAACGACTTGGGAGGATCGACAATTGTACAGCTTGGGAGTTGTGCGAAAATGGTATTGCATCTGTCGGCGCTCTCCGAAGCGTCGGACGGTCAAATATACAAGCTTCTCCATACACAACCTCATCCTCTTCCGACAATGGCGGCCTCCGACATAGCTACCCCTCACGCGACGCGTGTCGATAAGAGAGCCGAAGATGGGGGCTTCTACGCCGCGGACAAAGCTTCCATGAGACATCCACCCCACCAATCCCACCTTTGACGCCACTTTGCTTCGAGTATGCTAACTTAGCCTACCGTTGCGAGCGACACCTTGAATCGGCACTCAACCATTTTGATGTTGGGGTGACAGTTGGGGCAGGATATAGATCCCGAGATCTTGGGATAAGTACAAGTCGTTGTCTGACGTAAGTTGGCTAGCGCGAATTTTCCATGTCGTAGGTGAAAGATCGATTTTAATGTGCAGACTTCAGCATCAACCCTTCGTATTCATGCAATTAGCATAGCGACCTATACCCTTCCTCATCTTCGGCTTCAATCAATTTCTAGTTAATGCCCGGTGATTCGACCCTCGCGCCATCGTCTTCACTTTATTGCTACAAATGGCTTTTAGAGCCTCGAGCTGTTCTGTTCTGACATCAGGCAGACTTCAGGCAAACCTCCACAGTGGTCAGTTCACCATGTGACTTGACCACCGTACCAGGCCCTATCTCGGCTTGTTAATTTCAGATTCAGGAATGCATCCAAGCTGCAAACGGATGCGAAGCCACCACACAGGGCAAGATAAGCGAGCACAGGAATGCAACACTCCACACGCTCAGCACAGATCACTTGCAGCCTCAGTCCAGGTGGCATTTCGCAAGGATCTCAGTTAGGATCGTGCTTCGTTTAATTTCCATCACTGCTCAACAACACGTATTGGGTTCTAGGCATCGTCATATCAGGCCGAAGTTCCGAGCGTCAAGCAATGCCATGCACAATCACGTGTCTACCCCATATTCGCCATGTGCGTAGTATCAGCACCGACTGCACCCTGCATCCGGCCAGGAAATACCTTTGATTTGCTGTCAGGTGCACTGCATGGCCTCTAGGCTACTTGAGTAAAGTATGTTGGTCGGTGATCTTCATCTGGTCAAGGACTGGGCTCTTTGTTTGTGTGTGGCCGCACTTTCCATCTGCCATCATCCCCAGTTTCGACTAACCCTTGGCGTCCGTGCTGGTAGCCCCACTGAGGCTCTTTTCTGCGAACATATGTATCCGGTGATCTTGTCGAAGGACCTTGGCTCCTCACTAGCATGTATGGCACAGTCGGACATACTCTCGGCCTACGAGGGTACCGCAACCGTCTATGCAATGAAGCTAGATATTGACCTTCGTAGGTGGCACATGCTTCATGCCTAGATGCGGGACCTCAAGTATATAGTCTGGACTGCATCTGGCGATACGAAGCTGCTACCCCAGATAGACCCTGTACCTACTCCAACAATTCGAATTCACCAACGCCATGTCTGAAGGAGAGAGACGACGATCTTCAGTGGTCGTACACGGCCGTGTCGATGATGGCACAGTCCGTGTCAACGACGATGCCATTCGGCGCCTCAGTGTTATCCGTACCGATATTGGACAACAACAGGAGGATGCTCGGCTTGCAACCAGTGCAGAGAAAACAATGAGCGTACGCCAAGCTATCCGCTTGTACAAGTGGGCAATCATCTACTCAATGGCTATGAGCTTGGCCGTAGTGATGGAAGGGTGAGTTTCAAGATTGCTGATATCGAACTGCATTTGGATTGACACTGTACAGTTACGATCTTGCAGCGATGGGCTCTTTCCTTGGCTACAATCAATTCCGTCAGCGCTTTGGAACCGAGCTCGACCCAGAGGGTAACCCGAGAATCTCACCTGCCTGGCAAGCCGGAATCCAGAACGGCGTGCAAGCAGGTTCCATTATTGGCCTTTGGGCCAACGGTTACATATCGGAATACTTCGGCTACAAGAAGACCATGTACGGCGCTCTGATCGCATCCATCATCTTCAACTTCCTTCATTTCTTCGCGCAAGGGATTGGCATGATTGTAGCCGGTTCCGTCTTGCTCGGTCTGCCATGGGGAATCTTCCAAACTCTCACCGTCACATATGCTTCGGACATCACTCCTTCAACCATTCGCCCTTATCTTACCACCTATATCAACTTGTGCTGGGTGATTGGACAGCTCGTCGCAGCAGGTGCACTCCGTGGCTGCCAAACCCTTGGCAACGACTGGGGCTGGCGGATCCCCATCGCTATCCAATGGGTATGGGTTCCATTTATCTTCCTCGGCGCTTACATGGCTCCTGAGTCGCCTTGGTGGCTCGTCCGTAAGGGCCGCTACGAAGAGGCGAGGGCATCACTTGTCAAGGCTACAACACCTCAGCCAGATGTCCAATTCGACCCGGACCAGGCACTTGCGTTGATCAGGCACACTAACGACCTCGAAGCGGCGATGAATTCTGGCGTCAACTACCTTGATTGTTTCAAAGGCGTTGAGGCGCGTCGCACAATCATTGCCTGCGTCGTCTGGCTTACTCAAGCGCTGTGCGGTGCTGCGATGATGGGGTACTCAGTGCAGATTTACCGCGAGTCTGGGCTTGACGAGTCTGGAGCTCTCAACCTCAACATCGGCCAGTACTGCCTTGGTGTCGTCGGTACCATTGGCTCGTGGTTCCTCATGCGCCGAATTGGACGTCGCACGTTGTACGTTTATGGATTGATGATTCTTTGTGCTTTCCTCATAGTCATTGGTGGCCTTGGTGTGATCTCCCGCCACAACACTGGAGCGGCGTGGGCTCTGGGAAGTATCTTGCTGGTTTACACGCTCTTCTACAACTTTACCGTCGGCCCTGTGTGCTACGCTATCGTTGCAGAGATGTCTTCGACAAGACTCAAGATCAAGACCGTCGTTCTTGCACGTAATGTTTACAACATTGTAAGTTTCCTGCCGTCGATCCTGAACATTTCGGACAGATGTACTAATTCTTGACCAGGGTAGTATCTTCAACAATATAGTCGTCCCACGCATGCTCTCCCCTACGGAGTGGAACTGGGCTGGCATGACTGGTTTCTTCTACGCTGGACTCACCGCCCTACTCATCACCTTTATGTGGTTCATGTTGCCAGAAACGAAAGACCGGACTTTTGCTGAGCTTGATGTGTTGTTCGAGAACAAGGTATCCGCAAGGAGGTTTGCGAAGACCGACGTCGACCAATTCTCGGGTCACACTACCGCCATCAAGGTCGATAGTGATGAAAGTAGCAGTGATGGAGAGAAATCTGGTGCGCTTCGACGTGAGGAGGTCTGATTGTGTTGAAAGGTTAATACTCTTGAGCTTCCTGTTGCAAATCTTCCTATTGCAATCTCGTAGATAGTTTTTGATCTGGTACAGTAGATACTCATCGCAGCTAAACAATGTATCTTTCATCGAGTGGTATCAGCTTGCTATACCTTACTTTCGGACGAAATGATTAACTAGCAATGGCTAGAGGTTGACGCCCACGGAACGGTACCGATGTGCGGAAACGTCTCGCATTCTATTGGCTAGTGCAGCGCCCACTAACCCCACACGCCCCACCTTGTGGCTTTGATCTGTCTTGCTCAGCTTGACAAAGCAGAATATGCGCTAAGCCCTACAGCTGTGATGCGCCGCTTTGCTAAACATTTACCAAGCAAATGTCACAATGGCTAAATCTTCCTTGAACCCCTCAAAAACTTGCTTCGAAGATTCTCGAGCTTTGTCGCACAGCTATATAGCTCGCCCGTTCGACTGATGAAGACTCTCTCCTCTATCTTTTTCGCCATCATTGCAATTGCAGCTGCAATCTACAACAACCCATACATGCTCTCGCGCTTTACACGCCTGACAAAACAATTCACATCACCTACACGCAACTTTACCACCACATCCACTGACATGGCTTCGAACGGCATGTTCCGCGGGCTGCCCGTTATTCCAGATGAGAAGTTCACCACTACATCACCCCGCAAGATCGCCAAGTCCTTCCTCGCAGTCGAGCAGTCCGAAGGCGCAGGCGCTCGCGTTCGCCGCTCCGTTGGCACACCCAAGTTGCGCAACTTCTCGCCCTTCCTCATGCTCGATCATTTTGCGATCCCTCCAGGCGCTGGATTCCCCGACCACCCCCACCGCGGGCAAGAGACCATCACATACCTTCTTTCCGGCGCCGTAGATCACGAAGACTTCGCTGGAAACAAGGGCACAATCGAGACTGGAGATCTTCAGTTCATGACTGCAGGACGGGGAATCGTTCACGCAGAAATGCCACAGCAGAATGAGAAGGGCGAGGCGAACGTAGGGATGCAGCTCTGGGTTGATTTGCCCAAAGAGCTCAAGTCCTGCGAACCGAGATACCGCGACCTCAGGGCCAAGGAGATCCCTGAAGCTACATCAGAGGACGGCAAGGTTACTGTGAAGGTGATTAGTGGGCTGGCCTACGGTACAGAGAGTCTGAAGGAGTTGGCGTACACACCAGTCTGGCTCCTTGATTTTACTGTGCAGCCTGGAGGAACAGTCAAGCAGAGTCTGCCCAAGGGCTGGAACGCTTTCGCCTACCTCCTGAACGGCACCACTATCTTCTCTACCGACGGCGAGTCACGACCAATTGAGCAATACCACAACGTGGTCTTCGACAAGGAGGGTGACAGCATCGAGGCTTCCGTCGAGGAGGGCTCAGAGAAAGAATCGAGGTTCCTCTTGGTAGCTGGTCTGCCGCTTGACCAACCTATTGTTCAGTACGGACCCTTTGTTGTCACATCGAGAGACGAGGTCATGCAAGCCATGCAAGACTACCAGACACATTCAAACGGATTCGAGCGGGCGTACAACTGGGAAAGCGAGATTGGAAAGAGTATGGCTCATTAGGCCAGGATTGTCAAATAGCAACGTCTTTAGGTTGAGATAGTCATGTAAATAACGTTTCTTTTTTCCCAATATTATCATACCATTTATCGTCTCCAAAACTGTTCCCACAACCAATATCGTATTGAGGTTCGCGGTTTAGGCTACATTCATGTGGCACCCAACCGCTCACGCGCATACACCACCTTACATCCATACGTGACTAGCTTAATATTTTGCTTCGGCACCGCAGGACTTTGCGCTACGAACTCAAGATGGAGCGGAAAGTAGACACTTGATCCGGTAGACGATGTTCTAAATCTGAAGCCAACTTGCTTTGTGCTATGGGAGACTGCTGTCTATCCTTATCTCAACCCCATTTCTGATTTTCGAATCAGACCGTTGATTGCTGGGTCGCATCTCGTAGGGCCTGTGGCCGGTTTTGACATGTTCAGAAGAACAAGAAAAGTCCAAGAAGTTCTGTTGCTTCACTACATGTAGAGTGAGCGACAGCTGGTAGCAACTGGTAGATCACACGACGTTTCGACCGAAGGTTGTGCTCGAGTGCCCGATCTCATCCTAGCAGCATAAGTCCCGGGCGCTGCAGACTTCCTCCAATCGTAGGATTTATGTCTGATGACGCGGGGTACCTACAAGATTCGCTACCGACTTGGTAAGCATGCATAAGGCCAGGACCATAGTACTTCATAGGATACCTGTTCTGCAGGGTTGCATTGCAAAACAACGCGTCGAATCACCAAATCGCTTCTTCCGAAGATGTTTCTTACACCGGCACGAGCAGACCAGTTGACGCATGTCACGTACCCCGGATCCCCGCTGCAATCTGGCCAGATCCGACTGATTAGGCTCCTACCTGGCAGGTGGAGCGATCCATTGCGCTGTCACTTATTTAATGCAGTGCACGAAACTGCTAATTACCAGGCCCTGTCGTATGTTTGGGGCTCGCGGAAAGTGAGACGAACAATTGTGGTGAACAACAAGCCATATCCCTCGACGGTCAATCTGGAGAGCGCCCTGCGACATCTGAGGGAGCGGAGCCAAGAGGACATTGTTATGTGGGTGGATGCTCTGTGCATCAATCAGGATGACACCGACGAGCGAACACAGCAGGTACAGCTGATGGGCGATATCTACAAGATGTGCAAGAAGGTCATTGTGTATCTGGGAGATCGACTGGATGGAGTGACCAGAGTTGATGGGCATACCCCAGCAGTCGTCGACTTCAGTGAACTTGTATCACATGAGAGGCCAGAACCTGTGTCGGAGTCCAAGGGGAGCTTGCATCGAGGCGTTGATGCAGTCGATGTCTTCTCTTTTCTACGAGACATGAGCATGGACACGCATCTAAATGAAGTATCTGGTCTAAGACTGGACGCCCCAGGAAAAGGGATTGTTGGGACAGAGGTGCAGAGTTGGGAAAGGTCTGATGAACAGCGGCGAGAGAGGCACCAAGTGCGTGTACAGTTGAGGCAGGAGAAAAGGCAACAACAAACGCACCTCATTGAAGGGCTAAGGAAACTGATGCACCCTCCTTTTACTCCGTGGTGGAATCGCGTTTGGGTAATCCAGGAGGTCGCGGCGCCGCCACTGATCGACGTTGTATACGGAACATGTTCAGCACCTTGGAACATGTTATCATTGGCCGCACGGAACCATACAAAGCACAGCACTCACTGCTGTGCCAAACGCTATACACAGTTGCTGCGGGATGTCCGCAAAGTATTGGAAGATTTTAGTCAGAGAATCGCAGACATCGACGGTCTTCGGACAGCGCAGGATTCCTGTCGCCGACAAGGCCAAGGCCCAGAACCTGACAACCGGACGTTGCTACAGCTGTTGCGCAAATTTCGCGACAGAAAAGCTTCTGATCCGAGGGACAAGGTGTATGCTCTACTTAGCCTAGTTGACCATGAGAGTTTCGCGCTGCCAATGCTGCCCGACTATGCCTTGAGCGAAGCAGCAGTATTCGCACGAGCCACGTTGCATTGCATCTACACCTCGAGATCACTTTCTGTGTTCAGTACAGAGCTGGGAAGAAAGTTTAGGAGCGACTTGCCCTCATGGGTGCCGGATTGGGGAGCGCCAGGCAGCTATACGTATACGATCAGAGCGCATGCTATAGAGTTGTACGATGCATGCCCATCTGATAAGCCGATAGAGAATTTGGTTCGTATACGAGGCACTTCAAGCCTGATGGTCCGAGGATTCGAATTTGAAACGGTTCAACATCTTGGGGACACCATGTGGGGAGACGAAGCAAGTTTCTGCCGTGACACATTGGCGATGTGGTGGCGTCAATTGCCAAATCAGTCGACGCTGCACACAAGGCAGAAAGTGTACCGAAACTTCTGGGACTTGATCTGTGGCGATGTGATCTGCCACCCACGAGCGGCGTACGTTGTCCGGCGTGCGGCCGCTCGAGATGAACTGCACTTTGTAACATGGTCGCTGCGTTCACCAAGATCGCCTTTCTTGAAGACACTATATATGAACAAGTGTGTCGCATGGTCATCTCTGGCGGAAGTGTACAGAACTCTCTTGGTCCTATGGCCGAAACTGTCAACGACCGTGGCGTCAGCATCTCAAGACTCTGTGCAGAACGCTGAGATATACGTCCCACAATGGCCGCCTTGGGGTGATGCAATGGACGAGCTCGAGCGCAAGGATTTGGAATACTGGCAGTCAACCAATTTCAATCAGCTCTTGGATATAACCGGTTTTCCTTTGTCGTCACTCTTGCTGGAGTCGGGAGAGTTTAGAAGAGACGCGCCGTGGAAAGAGTTCGTGAACATAATCGTAAAGTATCTTTCCGAAGAGTATGAAATACCCGAAGGAAGTACGCTTTACTCCACAGAGGATGAAGTTGCGACGGTGGATAACTCGATTATGGCGGCGGCACTCTCTCGTCGCCTAATTGTGGGCGACGATTACGTTGGGCTTGGCCCGGCCGACACCATGGTTGGTGATGAGCTGTGCTTCCTTGAAGGCGGGAAAACGCCATTTGTATTGCGTCGTTGCGGTGGTGATCAAAGCCAACATGATCACAACGAGTATGAGGTCGTCGGCGACTGCTATGTACAGCACATGATGGACGATGGTAACGCTCAGGTCACAAGAAGATGGAGGGACCTGGTGCTTGTATAATTCTCTTTGGACCGGCAGCTACTGTGGGTGTACTTTAGGGCGAGTTGACCATCTGACCGTGTCCGAAGTCTGTTGGCATGGAATTGAATCCAGGTTGGGTGTAGCCATGCCAATTAACGATTATGAAGTCTGTCAATGACGTATGAAACGTTTTGAACATTTTGACGCGTCGCCAGGTACTTTTGACGCGTCGAACACTTGCGAGTCAGTGCCAAAACGTGATTGCGTGGCGATGGGTGCTGCCTTGCTGGGAATTAAGGTTCCAAGTTGACCAATCAGCGTTCAGTAGCTTCGAATGTCTCACAGCTCCGAATAACTGATTGAAGGTTGCTCTCTTCACTCCCTAAGGCGGCCGCGGTGTTCGTACTATTTATTTACGCATCGTACATCTTTTCTTTACAGCAATTGCAGCTTCCGTACACCGAACGCCCTACAAGGATCGCGACTGCTTACAATTGAAGCCAAGGCAACATTCTTGTTCCCAGGGCAACCCTCCGCAACCACCCCCCACACGTTCCTTCAGACAAGGCAAACGTCTGCCTCGCGGGACTCGACCGTATAAAGTCCTCGCTACGCCCGCGTCAGATATCCGATCGCCGCAACTGTCTCACGCTACTCCACCAAATAGCAGCTGCGTCCACGACTAGACGAATCTCACACGATCGTACCAGCTGTGAAACCACACCACATAAAGCAGCAAAGAGAGATACGTCATCGGGCTGCAGTGAACTGTTTGGTATAGGGTCCTGGTGGACTTGGGACGGTCCCAGCAGTCGGCCAGACATTGCCCTGTGCAGACAGCTGAAGGCAAGACTTCGACAGTGTGCAGCAAGTGTCGGCGGTGTTGTTATGTCCCATTAGCTTGGAGACACAGCGTGAAAACATTGGCCAGAGTGACTACACAAAAGCCTTGGTGTGGGCAGGTATCAAGACGGCCAGCCGCTGCTTTCACTGCCTCCCAATCAGCACCCGTTCAAGCCTTGCTGGCGCAAACGAAGGTCGTCCAGATTCCTTACTCCACTAGCTGCCATACATCGACCCACAGACTGCCATCGTTCTTAACGCTGTATCTCTCCTCTCGTTCATCGCGCGCGGACTTAGACCCATTCTATCGCTCCTCATCCGCCACACCCTCGTTTGATCACCATGTCGCAGACCCAGCCGTCCACACAGCAGGTCCTCGACCCACGTCGATTAGGGAGGAATAACTCAGGGCTCAACGATGGCGACATCGCTGATGTGCTCGTGATACTGCACCCTGCTACCCCTAGCGCGATCAAAATCGTTGAGAATACAGCCGAGTCCCGTCCTCAGCACGTACTTCTTAGGAACTCTCTCGATCCTGACTCGATAAACGCATCTCTGACCGATATCGAGGAGCAAGAGACAATCATCATAAATGGCAATGGGGAGAGAGTAGGTCAGAGCTCGCGGGCTGGTGCTGATCTAGCTCTGCGCATGTCTTCTGCGCGAACTCTGCGGTTCAAGGACCTTGGCTTCATCTTTGGGAGAAATCCCAACAGTGCTGATATCGTGTTTGGTCAGGATTCTGGCAAGCGCATCAGCAACCAGCATTTTCGTATCTATCTCAACCTAGACGGCATTCTAATGATAGAAGATCTGTCGACTAACGGCACCATTGTCGACGATCAGCTTCTGAAGCACAAGGACAAGCGTTTCAGTAGGATCCGGATGATTGGCTCAGGATCCATCATCTGCATTCAGAGTTCCAATGATGCTGAGATGATCAAGTTTGTCGTGCGCGTACCATCGCGTGTGTCACACCTCGATCGCTTTCGGGAAAACCTACGAGAATTCATCGCCGGCTGTGCGAAAGGCGACGACAAGACCAAAGGTCAGTCTGTACCTGTTTTGTACTGGTGTAGTGCTAACATTGCCTAGCCGTTCAGCGCATTGGCAAGAACTACGGCGGCCCAACGATGAAGTGGGATGGTGGAACGAACTACAACATTGTTGGTATGTCGCCTCACACATTTCTGGCATGGGTTACTCATTTGTACCAGGCATAGTTGGGAAAGGAGCCTTCGCAACCGTCCACCAGCTGGCCACAAAAATGGAAGGCAAACTTCTTGCAGCAAAAGAGCTAGAGAAGCGCCGCTTCATGAAGAATGGTCAGCTTGACAAGAAGATTGACAACGAAATGAGAATCATGCAAGGCCTGCGACATCCAAACATCGTGGAGTTCGTGGAGTATCACGATCAAGGCGATTACTTGTACATCATTATGGAATACGTGCGGCACGGCGACCTCCAGGCCTACCTCAATCTAAACGGCCCAATGAGCGAGTCATTGGTCCGAACCATTGGCCAACAGGTTTTGAGCGCCCTTACCTACCTTCATCGCTCACAGATCACGCATCGTGATATCAAGCCGGACAACATTCTCATCGCTGATGTCGACCCACTTAGGGTCAAACTCTCCGACTTTGGGCTGTCAAAAGTAGTCAAGCACGAAGAGACATTCCTCAAAACGTTCTGCGGTACATTATTGTATTGCGCCCCTGAGGTGTTTCCTGACTATGGGGAGTCCAAGGGTACTAAGCGACGACGCGGAGCGAAACATTACCACCAATACAGCTCATCTGTGGACATCTGGTCATTCGGCGGCGTCTTGTGGTATGCTCTCTGTGGTGAACCGCCTTTCAAGGGAATTGCAGACGCTACCGGCCAGGCAATGTACAACAACATCACCACCACTCCACTGAAGCCCACACCACTTGAACGAGTTGGGGTTTCTGCTTCGTGTATCGACCTTCTCATGAAAATGCTCCAGACAGACCCTGCTGAAAGGCCTGACGCGCGCGCTTGTCTCAGCCACCCCTGGTTGAAGGATGGCGCCGCAATACCGCCTGACCCAATACTTCAGTCCATTGTCGAGGAGGAAGAGGAAGAAGCTGAACAACAATTGTCACAGTTGAGCATTGGAGACGAAGTTGAAGAGGACGAAATCCCAGAGTCAGACGACGAGGCAGACGTGGACGACGAGCTGATCGCACTTGTTGGTGAGAGCAGACAACCGAAGCGCATACGTGCGGACCCTCTTTATCCACGAAATCAGGTGCGCGACCATGACGAAGAATCCAGTGCAGGTGCTTCGTTCCAGTCCGAACACATCATCGACGAGGAGGAGAGTTTCAAGATCATGCCTACACCTCGACGACCGCGGCTTTTTGGTGAGATTGGCCAATCTGCTTTGCAAAGCTCCGGTATACTGCACAACCATGCACATGAAGCGCTATCTCAGCCCGGTGCTACTGACTCCGACTACCGTGACAGTGCGCCTATCTTCAGTCATACTGTAGGTGGAGCAGAGCGCGAGGTACCATTCAGTGCTCCTCCCCATCTTGATGGAGGCTTCTCCTCGCCCAGCCTTTTGGGGACCGAGTCTCTGGTACGAGAGATGAACATGACTTCGCCAGCATCGCCTGGCTCTGGGGTCTATAGTCCGAACGAACCAGCTACGCCTCAAACGCCAGATTTGCCTCAGCACAACTCACTCGAGCAGTCATCCAAATTCACCAGCCAGATCAGTGAGCCGACACCAAAAGCACGACCATCTACGTCAAAACGTCAAATTAGCCTTCCTGTGACAGCATCTTACTACTATGATCCTCTTGATCCCAATACGCACAACCTAGAGTATGCGTCCCGAGTGAGCGGCTTCGACTTTGTTGGAGCTCAGAGGGATGCAACAACAGGCGCATCTGCCTACGAGGATACAACCAGGGGTTCGATTGCAAGTAGCAGCATCGCAAGTAGCTCGCAGACTGGCGAAGCACGTGTGCCATCACCATCTGCAGGAGTACCATCTGTACCAGCCGAACTTGACATCAGACCCCCTCCGAGGAGATTAGGCAAGCTGGTCGCTACTCCTGACTCATTCGCGCCGAATCTTGTTCTCAACATTGATAAAAGCAAGACTTCATGGGGACGACTTGCAAACAACACCATCGTGTACGATCAAAGCCGGGACACACGCATTCCCAAGACCGCTTTCATCATCTTCTGGTACTCCTCAGGTGGCGACAGTGCGGAGACAGTTCAGGAACTTTCTCAAAAGAACAAAGACTGGACAAGCCTTGAGAAGCTGAATGTGGGCATCTGGACTTGTGCAACTCACGGAATCTCGGTCAACGGCAAACATCTAAAGCAAAAAGACGAGAAAGGCAGAGCATTGTTTGGACATCTACACACTGGCGATATCGTCCAAGTGTACCAGGACTCACGTGGTACAGAGTGCCTCAAGTTTCGCTGTGAATTTCACTTGGGATCGGGCAAGGACCCGAGGCCTGCCAACAGCAGCTTCCAGGTCCTCAAGCAGTAAGCTGCCCGAAGTGCCGAGGAATCACGAATGGCACTACGCTGCAAGGATAGGCTTACCTATCCTCTTTTGTATTTTAACACGATATCCATTTGAATCATTAGCGGGTGTTGGCGGTTCTCATAGTCCACTTTGTGTCTTCTTGTTTGCTATGTCGCATGCATTGGCGGAAGGATCTACAGATGAGGATGAAGATTGGAACCACATAAAGGCGCCATTGCGCAGCATCCGTAGGCTCAAAGGATGGAACGTCGAAACGATGTAGTCTATGGGGAGTAGGATATATAGTAGAATTACAATCAATAATCTCATGCATTGACTTGCGGTTCAAGAGATAAGTCGTCGTGGTCTACCCAACTAAGCCTAGCGGATTGACTCCCGACTCCCGGAAGTGACATCTGTCTCTTACCCAGACTACATTCATGTGCGCGCTTCAGTCCTATACCTTTGGAGATTCATGATGAGGAACTTCTGGGCGTTACCGGCGGTGTTGCGCCTTGCGCTCGCTCACCAGCATGCTTTCAGCGTCTTTGACGATCTGCTTGCGTTTCCACAGGTATGACGGCATGCTGCGCACGCCCACGTACGTGCATGAGCTAAAAACTGCCAGTATGAAGTCGCATGGCCGGACACATTCATCTTAGAAGACGATGCGACAGCGCTCCTCGAACAACACGCCTCTACCCCGCTCAGCACCTCCAGCACAAGCACGCCAAACTCGCGACAGACGCAGGAGCTCTCTAAACACGAGCAACCTTTCGCAGATGCACCGGCCATCGATGATGCGCTACCAGTCATATACGAAGCCGTGGTCTTGCAAGGCCAGCGATACCTATGCAGCATTCCCATACTGCCCGAGGACGTTCCCCAGAACAGCACTACCACTGCGGAGGAGGCAAAAGCCGAGGAGGAGAAGGAGCTGGTGCGCGCAACGGACCGCGGGTGGGAGTTGCTGGAGGGCATGCGCGGCAGTTGCATCTACTACCTGAGCGGGTGGTGGAGCTACAGCTTCTGCTACAAGGATGAGGTCAAGCAGTTTCACCAACTGCCTCCGAGCCGCGGCGTACCGGTCTATCCACCTGTCGAGGACACGAGCGTCCACAGCTTCGTGCTGGGCCGCTTTTCCAAGGAGGACAAGCGCAAGAAGGACGACACACGCAAGACGCTGGACAGCGAGCAGGGAAGCAAGGGCGCACTTGACGACGAGGGCAACGCGCCAGATGAAGAGGAGAAGGCACTCGAAATCCCACGCTTGGAGTCGAAAGGTTCCAGCCGGTACATGGTGCAGCGCCTGTCAGACGGGACAGAGTGTGATCTTACAGGCAAGCCGCGCAAGATCGATGTGCAGGTAAGCTGCTCTTCCGCCCATTCCATTACCAACTGCTAACACAAGCCTAGTTCCACTGCAACCCCCAGTCCGCCGACAGGATCGCAATGATCAAGGAGACAAGCACCTGCTCCTACCTCATGGTCGTAGACACCCCTCGCCTATGCCACGACGTTGCTTTCCTGCCTCCGCAAAAGAACCTCGCACACCCCATTACCTGCCAGGCTGTCATCCCTGCAGCAGAAGCTGACGAGTGGACCGCCGCTACTCTCGAAGCCAAGATCCGTGAAACAGAGCGTCTCCTCGCCCTAGCCGAATCTGAAGACAACGCAAACATAAATCCTCTACGAGATATCACTAATGGCCTTGAGGGCTCTACAAAGCGGGGACCTATTATTGGCGGTATCGAAGTTGGTGCACAAGCTCTCGTCGGCAGCGAAGGCAAAATCATCGAGAAGACCGTCGTTGTTGGCGGCGGTAAAGAGACATACGTCGGCACCGTAGCAAGCAGCGATGGTACACAGATGTCTAAGGAAGAGATGAAAAGGCTAAACATACCGGATCCCAAGGATGTCGAGAAGTTGAAGGGAAATCTGAGGAAGTTAGCCGGAAAGAAGGGATGGAAATTGGATCTTGTTGATACACCAAGGGGAAGGGAGTTCCGGGGGATCATCGAGGCTGACGAGCAGGATGAGGAGACACCAAAGGGGAAACAAGGAACAAAGGAGGGGAAAGAGGGCAAGGCAGTAAAGGCAGGTAGAGAGGGAAAAAGCGCTGGGAAAGGAATGGGCTCTGGCAAGCAAGAGCAGCCAGATGTTGCTGATGAGACCGACGAACAAGTGCACGAGGGGAGCGAGGAGATATACAAAGACGAGTTGTAGACCAGATATACCATCGTATTTATGTTCCAAAGGTTCCTACTTTCTCTCGAAGCTATAAAAGAAATCACACTACGAAAGATCTAATCTCCTTGCCCTCTGCTATGCTGCTGAAAACTTGACCAATCTTGCCTTATATCACCCATCTTCGTGCAGATAACGATAAAAAATATGGAAGCTCACAAGGAAATGCACGCGACCCTGATCGCAGTGCACATGACGGTACTCGCCCAGAAGCAGGTTCGCGTGATTGGAGAGTGGAAGTTGGTGAGCCCTGAAAACATGCGCGCATCTCGGCTGATTTGGGCCTAGTCAGCCCTGCGAATCGCGCTTTCCCCGCCCATGCCGATATCAGCCCGCGAACTTACTGCAGGCACGGATACATCCTTGTTTCAAGGCCAAACCTCATACTCTTATTCAATTGAACCGTGTCACTACGCGCCATTCATGCTGATCAATCAACCAGTCGCTCACAGAGCCGAGATAGAGCTAGGCTATGGCGTTGAAGCAATGCAGCATGTGCGATCGCACATTCACCAAACTCGAGCATCTCAAGCGACACGAAAGATCCCGTATGCCATCCCTGGTCGGCACAGAAGTGTACTATAGACGGCTAACAATGAAATCAGACACCAAAGAGCGCCCATATGAGTGCCCAACGTGCAATAAGAGCTTTTCGAGAAGGTACCCGCTGACCAAACATTTTACTTTTCACCGTCTAACGCACATGCACAGCGATGTTTTGTTCAGACATTGCAAAGGTCACAACCAGGTTGCGATGAATCGCAGAAAAGACTATGATGAACAAGACCATGGATCACTTCAACCCACAGATGGAGGGAGCCATACTTCTCAGTACCACCTAACAGGGCAAATGACCGGACCCACCCCGGCACCTTCCCTGCAAGGTGGAGACCTACCTTTGCAGGAAGGCGTGAATGCTTCGGCAATACATGCAAATAGCGGACACCGCATGGAGGCGCTCATCAACGCAGCGCAACACCTCGAACCTACCGCTTATTCTTCGTGGCAATCTCCCAGCTCAATGCACCCTGACAACTACCAACTGTCGGGACATCATGACAGCAACCTAGGCCCGCCAATCGACCCATCTATGGAGTCACTCTCGTTCGCACCAGCAGGAAACACTGGTAACTTCGACCCATGGACTTTTGATATAATGCAAAACCATCAGGCTATGCTCGGTCAGACTCCATCCAATTCCCTGCGGTCATGGCTCTTCCCACCAGACGGTACCATGGACACATCCAACGGACCTCATCATCCAGAGATGGAGGAAACGATGTACAATGACGCTACAGCAAACTCATTCCAGGATCAAGGCAGCCCCTCTGATGCTATGTCGATAGCGTCCAAGATTCCTCGGGAGCGATTTGCAAGAGTCGCGAACTGCTGGCCACCACAGATATCAAAGACCACCCGCCTGATGCCCATCTTGTGGCAAGACATTGCGTCTTCTGGATGTCCAATCATATTCTCTGATTACTCTGAGCAGATGGTCGAGCAACGCCCATCCCACGATGAACGAAGAAACTCACGATGGTGTCTGGATGATCTTGGCAGGAAGTCTCTTCAAGACGTATTGGCCCAGGCACACCCTACCGAAAATTTACAATCGGATCATCGCGGAAGTCTGCTAGGGGCCAACAGGGTGGCAGCTGCTGGAAACCTCTTGCAATTTCCGCCAACGGAAATCTTGGACATCGCTTTGGAAATGTACCAGAACTACTTCCATCCAACACTGCCAATCATCCATGTACCGACATTTTCCACGAAGCAAGCTGCGCGGCCACTCCTGCTGTCAATGTGTCTCGTTGGACTGAGTATCATTGGCACAGCAGGGGCTGTTAAATTCGTCACACAAAGCTTCCCCGGTTTACTACAACTTGTACTATCGGATCTACGCTCTTTACGGTCAAGCGAAGACCCACCGCAGCGGCACATGCGGACCATCGCTACTGGACTTCTGGCTCTCAACCTTGCCTCGATCACAGGCAGAAAGAATCGCATTTCGCAGGCGGAGGAGCTGTACATCGAGCTTCTCACAGTATCTCAAAACCAGGGTCTCTTCTCTGTCAACGATGGCACAAACATCGATATGTTGTTGACCTCTTTACTTGATCAGGAGCTCAGATGGAAAGCTTGGATCAACATCGAGTGCGTGAAAAGAATTACCTACGGCCTGGTCCAAGCGGACTGCTGGTGGGCAGAACATCTGTCAAGCTCACCAATCATCCGCCCTGAACTTGTACATGTCTATCCTGTGACAAACCAGAGTCTGTACCAAGCAGAATCGTCGCTAGCGTGGAGCAGTCTGGTGCGCAACGGGGCTTCCGCCCACGTTGATGCTATCACACCAAGCCCTGATCTAGCTCCTGCTCCAAACCCGCAAGTTTTAGACTTGGCGTGTAATCAGCTTACTCTCATCTCGCTCCGGATGTGCGAAGCCAGTGACCGGCTAGGCGTCCCAAACCACCATCAACACCTTGAACCGTGGCGCATCTTTGCCGACGATGATCGCAGCCATGGAACAGTGCCACTCATCGTGAGCTTTAGGTCCATTGATGACTTGAACTCGATCGTCCTCTGGCACAAATTATGCATGAAGCTCGGTGCTAATATGCAACACTTCGAGCTGGCTGCTGGACGAGCTGGCGCAGGACCAGCGGCGACAGCCCTGGAACAAATATCGGCATGGACGCAAACCTCGACAGCACGGCGCTCCATTCTACATGCAGCTCACATCTACAAGCTGCTATCAGACCGTAAAGTCTCCGATATTGTCCATCCGCACAGTATCGTTGCATTGTTCCACGCTGCATTAGTAATCGGGCTCTACATCTTCACTGTCCAACCTGTGACCGTCTCCGACCATACTGACGGCGCCAGCTATGAGTTATTGGACCCAGTAGACTGGACGACGATCGGTGTCCTGGGCTTAGCCAACCCCAGTCAATCATCTATTGCAACTGCTATGGGATCTGCAGCCGCAAGATTCATTCAGATCGGCGGTTCACTCAGTTTGGGCAACGTTACTCTCGAGGGAGGCTATGCTGCGGCTCGCAAAACATTATTACATTGCGCGGACCTTATGGAAGGAATGGGACGCTGGAAGAGCAGGACTCTCTCTCAGATTTTGCACATCATGGGCGATGACTTGACTGAGTTTAATGGCCCTGACCATGACGACGGGTGAGGCATATCTAAGCTCAAAGGAAACACAGCTTAGGTATTCGATCAACTGTTTTGAGACAATGAGGCATGGCGGCGTCTTATGCCCTCTTGACCACTATACCCAATCTGACTTTTTCACACTCATTGGCATATAATCTCTTGGTTTCGCTTCAAACACGAATTCTTGGAACGCGCGGTCCCCGAACGTCAGGTCCAAGTCTGTCCACGCGACTCGAGGCGTCTTATTTGGTGTGAGACCAACGCACGTGAAATCAAAGTCCCTGACTGTCAAGAGCAGAATGATCTTCATCTCGTCCATAGCCAGCGGCTGGCCCAAACAAGCTCGCGGTCCTCGTTCGAATGGTCGCCAGGCGTGGCGCACGAAATCCTGGCGCGCGAAACGATCCGGATCGAATGCCTTCGGATTTGGGAAGATATCCGGGTTCATTTGCATCGTATGGCTTACCGGTAAGATCAAAAAGCCTTTCGTGGAATATTGTCGACCTTCGTATGAAAGAAAGGCATCGCTGTGCTCTCTGCGAACTGTACAGCCTATCGGATACATACGTAGTACTTCTTTCACAACACTTGTGGTATATTCCAGGCTGTTGAGCTTGTATGGCTCGGAGCACAAGAGTTCGTACGAGGCATCAATGCCTGGTGCAAACACTCGATCATGCTCCTCTCTCAACTTTTTGACAACCTCTGGGTGCGTTGAGAGGAGCATGTACGCAAAGCACATGGTATCCGCCAACGTGCCTGTGCCTCCCACAACGAGCGTTCGTATCTGGATGAGCACGTCCTCCAGAAAGTCCGCATCCATGCTTTTGTGACTACTCTGAGGCATTTGTTGCAGGTAGTCACGCAACATCAGGTCCATGATGATGCTGTCTTGCCGATTCTCCAAGCTGACATCGTTCGTTCGAACGTAATCGAAACGCTTCTCCACAAGTTCCGTCAATGCAATATCAAGCTTCCTCTTCGCCACCTCCCGTCTCTGCACCGCCAGATAGTTCCTTACGAAATCGATGCGCAACCCGTCACGCGTCTGCATATTGGCTCGGCTCATGTCTTCCCAATGCCGTGTTATAGAACTGCCCGTCGCTTGAGCGCCCAGAGAATGACCGAATGTCGCCGTTCCAATGATGTCCAGCGTGAGCCGTTCCATGTACTTCTCAAACTCGATTGCTTCTCCCGTCTCCGCAAATGTTCTCATGATGTTGCGAAACTCCATGACGTTCTCAGCAATCATTGGCCTTAGGTTTGTGACATGCTTTATTGCGAACGCAGGAGCCAGCATCTTATGCAACTTCTTCCACCTTGCGCCCTCAGCCGTAACGAGGTTGCCCTTCCCTATCATGGGATCTACGGCCAGCAATTCCTGAGCGTGCTTCTCGTGATTTCGTGTCACCGTCATATGAAGCGCAACGTCGGGGTCTGTCACAACACATATGCTTGGAGCGATTGGCCAGAGGTCAAGGTAGAAGATCCCAGGAAGCTCATACTTCTGGCTCATTGTCGTTATGGCGGCTTGAACATGGCAGTCCTTTGGGAGGAGGGCTAGCGTCTCGCGCATGAACTTGAGGTGACCCCAAAACAAGGAGTGCGGTGGTTTAGGCTGTGAGGGTCAGTGAACTGAGCATTATATTGTACAAAGATCAAAGCTGTATGGCATGGGGAGTTGAGATTCTTTGCGGTACAGAGGGGGTGCGAGCATACCAGGTCTTTGTAGAAGCGCCTGCGTTGAACGAGATTCACTACAAAGTAGCCCATTGCTGCAGCAACACAGGTCAGCAATAGCGTCGACCACGATAAACTCGTGTCCGCCGGTAGTGCTGGGTCGTGCGTCGAATTCATATTAGACAAGATGTTTGTAGTAGTATAAGTTGAAATAGTCAATCGTTCAGGCAAAGCACAACGGCAGCCCTCTACCTTTCAATGCCGACCTGAAGCCAAGCCAAACCCTGTCAGTAAACGAGTGAAACAATAGTGGAGCTGATTTAGAGTTGTCGTTCGGGCTCACACTTGTGCTTCGCGGACACGACATGCTTGTGTTACCAGCACACTAGTCACACATGGGCCGAGGCAATGGGAACAGTTCCAATTGGAATGCAGATATTGGTTGGGTATGCATATGCATTGAACGAACTCGCGTATCCGCCGTGAACCGCTACCTTGCACAGTGCTATCTGTACCAGGCATATGGACAGGCATATCTCCCACGATCCACTAATTAATACTCTGGGGGTCGGTCATCATCCGCGTGCATTCCTATTCGCCTGTTGAGCGCCACATAGTTACTCCAATCACATCGCGCTCTGAACGCGAACCACATTGAAGCCTAAAAGGGTCTAGACTCCGACTCTAGAGCTTGCTTGCGTACCCGCCTGCTTCCTTCGTGACGATAACTTTCATAGGCTCAGCTAGCAGATCCTCCTTCTTCATCGCGCGGCCCATGGCCTTGAAGTAGTCGGTCTTTGCATGCACGGCAATGGAGGCTTGGTCCTTGTACCTAAGCGACACGGTCAATACAAGTGGAATTGCAATTTACTCACGCCATTTCGAAGAAATGGGGAAATGGCGGAGAATGGGGGCCGTACGTTTCTAGCATAACGAAAACCGGCGCATCGCCCTTTACTTCGCGCTGGAGGTGGTACTTCAGAGTACCAGGTTCATTGGCTTTGACTGCTTTCGCTGCTTCTACAAGAAGCTCTTCGACCTTGGTGATCTTAGTTACGTTGCGGGATTGGGTTTTTGCAACATACTCTGTCCGCCTTGCCTGCTCTGGGCGAGATGATTGCTATAACGTCGATGGTCATGATGAATGATGAGTTCTTTTAGGATTCAGATATTTGTTATAGAGAGTACAAGATCAATGATACTGATGCAATGAGGTCGTTTCGATCAGTTCTCCGCTCTTCCTTGGATGGTTAGAACCGAAAGATGCCGAGGCACACTGGAAGAACCACGCTAATTTTCGTCCGCGTAGCACGTCGCGACTACTACTACAACACCACAAAACCGTTCGGGATATTATCGTGGTTGTCTGCTGTAAACAATTCTGGTAGATTTTACACTAAGTGCACATGATTTACTTACATTCGCACATGGCCAGCCCTACTTCAACATATGCACCAGCAATCCACCTACTTTCGAAGCTGCCGCCGGTACATCAAGTCTTACCTGACACGATGAGTGATCGATGCCTTTCCGTATCTCATGGTTGTGATCGGTCCTCCCAGAGCAGGAACATGGCCCACAATTGTCGCAACTCCGCACATGAAATGAGCTGGCAGTCAGCTTACTTGTAAGAATGAGAAGGACACTAGCCTACTGTAGGTTTCCACCGTGCCGCCATGGAGCATTATGCTACAGAGGAAAGGTCAGGATCAACTGCTCACGGCGGGCAAGGAGAGATATAAAAAGGTCTTGGGTCTATACTTGACGTCCAGCTCAGTCAGCCATACTCTATCGAACTCTCGCATACATACTCCAATCGGACGCCTCAAACCGCCAACATGGGATACACGATCTTCATGTTCGTTGCCCGCAAGCCAGGCATGAGCCTTGAGGCTTTCGTCGACCACTACGAGAACAAACACGTTCCGCTCGTCCTCGAAGTCCTTGGAGAGCACGCCCCTGTTCGCCACATCCGCCACTACTTGAAGCGTAACCCTGCCGGCACTGACGGAAACGAGATCCCTCCGCCCCTAGTTTTCTTTGGCGATGCAACGACCATCGACTATGACTGCATTACCACGGTTGAGTTGAGGGACGAAGCGCACTTCCAAGGGTTCAATGAGAAATTTAACAACAGTCCGCGCAAGAAGGATATCGAGGAGGACCAGGCAGCTTTTGCTGATGGAAGCAAGTTCCGTATTGTAGCGGTTGAGAGCCCCAAGATTACAGAGTCTTGAGAGGCCGAATTGGATTACACAGAGAAAGTATCATTTCAAAGACATACTCTAATTCATTGTCGTAATGTTAGAGCACATGCAGCGTGATTGATGGCTACTAACGTCTGTTCCCCTATAACTCGCTCCGTTCGATTACCGACTCAGCCTCAACAACCTTCCTCAAACCTAGATCGTATTTGTCTCCAGCCTTGAGGAAATAGAACCTCGCTTCCGGAGGCGGAAGGTTCTTCAACTCACTCCCCTCTCTTGACCAGAACCCGCCATCATAGAACGCAGCGTAAGTACTTCCAAACACCTCTGCATCGTTCTTATTCACAATCAGCGCTGTATCCTCATCAATAGCAATTCCCAACAACTCCGGATACACCTTCAAGATATCGAAAAGATCAAACTGCCTGTTCCTAACCAGGAAGTGCTGATCAATCGCCGTATTCTTCAAATACCCAAACCCAACCTTATGATCACCAATCATAAGCTGATTGTTTGCCGTATCTCCTCGAGCCAGAAAACTACCCTGGATACTCGCTCCTGCACTCGACCCAGACACAACTCCACCCCGATCTAGCACTGCCTGTACCGCTCTCTCCGTCTTGGTCCCAGAATACGCATCAACGAGCCGCCACTGCCTTCCTCCACCGTAGAACACACCCTTGGCCTCAAGAAGCGGCGCAACAAACTCATCGGTGTCGGCCACAGCTGGGTCGTAGGTATGCAGCACAGTGACGTTCTTGGCGCCCAGACGGCGGAAGGAGACTGCCGATGAGAAGTTGGCGTCGTATGTTGGTTCGCCGCCGGCAGTGGGGATTACGACAATGGGTGCATCGGGTCCGCCAGCGAGGGTTATGATGCGTTGCCAGATGCTGTCGCTTTGGAGGTTGCCGCCAACGATGACGAGATGTCCGTTCTCAGGGCCGACGTATGTGGTGTTGGTGCCGCTGAGAGGCTGGGCCAGTGTTGTTGCTACTGTTAAGGCGGCGCCAAGAAGGGGGACGAGGTGCATAGTGAAGGTTGAATTTGACTTTCAACATGGAAATTCGGAGCAGTCGATGTTATATATCATCGTTACATGTGCCAAGTACTTCGCGGGTAGTGCAATAACGTTGCATATCGCGACATCGTCCTAGTAGGTGATCTACATATTGCTACCAAATCAGGAAGGTCATTACTGTACTTCACAATCTGGTATGCTAGTAGACGTTATAATCTGAACGAAGTCCCTGTAGTTGTCAGAATCTAATTGCTAAACGTGCCTGTCGCTTTTTTGAACCGCAATGTCGCAATCTGCAAAGGGAGTATTGTATGTTATGACGTGATTACCATGTAGCTGGAAATATGGAGCGCACTCTCTGAGTTAACCAACAGCTTCAAAGGGTACGAAGTTCATCCATTTGAGAATGATATGATTGTGCACTACCTACACAGGCACAGTCAGCGGGTTCATCACCCCAGCACCTCCATCAACCCTCATCTCCGCGCCCGTGATATAGCTGCTAAACCCACTCGCCAAAAACCCCGCCACACGCGCAACTTCCTCGGGCCTACCCGCCCTCTCCAGGCCTATAGTCCTCTTCTGCACTTCCTTATCCTGCAGCGCCGCAGGCGGGAACTGCCCACTCTCCATCTCCTTTAGCCCACTTCCCTTCAGATCCACACCAACATCGATCTGCCCGGCTGTAATGGCGTTGATGCGTACGCCTGTGCCTTTGAGAACCGTCACGCCGGACTTCACCACTCCGAGCGCGGCGTGCGACGCCATGGTGAAAGCTGGGGCCCAGCACCCACCGTATGTGCCGGCTACGGAGGTCACTACGATAATGGATCCATAGGGAGCATCTTTTGGTGCGGCATTGGGATAGTTTCCCTTCGGTGTGGTCTTTTGCATAGCGGCTGGCGCGTACTTGAGTGCGAAGAATGCAGGCATGGCGTTTGTTTCGAAGGCGGCGTAGAGATCTTTTGGGCCGGTGGTCGTGATGGATGGTGGGCCGAGGAGGCCAGTCGAAGATGTCCAGATGTCGAGGCGGCCCCAGGAGTTGAGTACATCGTCGATGAGCGCGAGGGTGTCTTCTTCGGAGGTGATCTTGTACGGGTAGCCGATGACCTTGGTGTTCGGATACTGGGCGTTAATGCTGGAGGCAAGCTCGGCGTAGGGTTCGTCGGGCAGGGATGAACAGGCATATATGCATGCTGCGCCATGGGCTGGATCGTGTCAGCGCCTGTCCTGTGCGGTTCAAGAGGTATGGTAGAGGCTTCCATGCCGGGAGCCGCACAAAATGAGGGAAGATCAAATCAAAAGCAAAGAAGGCCAACAAGCAACGAATATTAGGTCTTTGATAGAAGAAACACATTGACGTACCTGCAAGTTCAGCAACAATCGCCCTTCCAACAGGCTGAGTCGCACCCGTCACCACACAGACGAAGCCGTACTACAGTCTTGAATTAGATACCAGACATCTCGTGAAGCGTCACTCCTACAACTCGAAACGAATTATACCTACAAGCTTGCCATCCGCTCTATACGGCGAGAAGTGCTCGGAATCACTCATTCCATTTGTTGCTGCCATAGTGACTTTCCTGAGATTCAAGGTAGAATGGCTCAAAAAGTGCCGTGCAAATGAGGGGCTACATTGTGTTTGTTTATTTGAGATCACTTACACAGAAGCGGGGGAAGCCACTATGTCATTCAACAGATCCCCGGAGCGCGGAGATGCATAATGTGTGAGCGATTGTTGGTTGAGGTTATGGAGTGAGATAAGGCCGATAAGGACTGCAAGCACGGCGGGCTGTTGGTCGCCGCGGGGGTGCCGCTTAGGGAAGGAAGCTTCAAAAGCATGCGTCAACAACTACCCCCAGGCTTCAAGGTCTTGGCTTGACATTCAATTGATATAAATATTGGAATGTTGCCCTAATGCTATCGTTTCTTTGGGGCGGTTGCAAAAGGGTTTGAGGTAGACGCATTTAAGCATTCGCCTTATCCGCATCCCTCTCCTTCTTCAGCTGCTCCCTCGGAGGCAGCACGTCCGGCCCGAAGCTCAACGGCAGCAGCTCGCCCATCGTCCTCACAATGTATTTGCCCTCCTTGTTGAACATGAAAATTGGTGTCTCCAGGTCCAGGAACTCTCTCAGAAACTGCCTGCACATTCCGCACGGCGAGCAGAACTCGTCCATATCTGTGGCCACTCCGACGGCTTTGAAGGAGCCCAGCTTGTGGCCTTGGACTACGGCTGTGCCGAAAGCGACGCGCTCGGCGCAGGTACCAACGGGGTAGGCGGCGTTCTCGACGTTTGCGCCTACGATGATGGCGGGCTCGGATGACGTCGACTGGTGTAGAAGAAGGGATGCGCCAACACGGAAGAGGGAGTATGGGCCTGTACAGCTATGTGAGCGTCCTGCGATTGCATACTTCAAACTTTGACATACAGTAGGCCTTAGACCTTGCGTCAAGGCATTGCTCGCCGATTACTTGCAGCTCCTGCGCAGAAACCCCGTGAATCAACCCATTCTTCTCGTCGACAGGTTCCGCAGCGACGGGCTTAAAGGAGGTCGTGGACATCGTGAAGGGAAGGGAAGGAAAGCAAGGGTTAACGCGACGCGGGCAGCTTTATCGACGGTGGAGTTGGTGGGGCCCGGCCGAGGCGTGCGCGGGGAGCTTCCCTTGTGGGCTGGAGGGGCCGGAGGACGCCGAACCATGAATGCGGAATCTCGCTGATGATATCACGGCAGCAGGAATTTGCTGTTGATAAGTCCAGCGAACTAGAATAGATAAAGTAGGGTATATTCGAGGTCGATGGTGGTTTGTGGCGCCTAGTGCTCGAGAACGACTGGCTTGCCCTTCTCCCAATTTGCGATGCTCTCACTGATGTTCATCCAATACCGCAGCTTGACTGTCTCATGTTTCGCCGATTCTATGTCGTCTTCAGCAAATGCTTGCTCGAGCGCCTTGATGCTCTCTTGTATCCTGACCTCATTCTCATCTTTCATTCCAACAAGATCCTCCTCTGCCTCCGCCTCCTCTATCTGTTCTCTTGCTTCCAATACCTCCATGAGCAGCTCTGGGTCGTCCACCTTCGCGGTCTCGTCTTCAGCGGTCTCAATACCACGCTGCGAAAGAAGGTATTGTGCGCGGTGCAACGGCGACTGCAACGTCTTGTAGGCTTCATTGATCCGTGCAGAAGTTGCCTCTGCTCTCTTCTTACTTTCTTGCGGATGCAGATCAGGATGTGCCTTTGCTTGGAGCTGTAGGAACTCTCGCTTCAAAGTGTTCAGATCGATGCTGAACGGCCCCTCTGGTGGTGGCCCAGCCGAAAGAGAGTTGGGAAAGAACGAGTAATGCGTTTGCGACGACTGTGAAGCTGACGGAGCCTTGAATGGTTCTTCGCGAGCATTTTCCGTTGACTGGTAACGACGCGATGATGTCTGCGGCGATGCGCGCTGCGCGCAGAAGAGGCAGGGTGTTGCGCTTGATCGCGTACTCCTGGACACTCCTGTGTTTAAAGCTGTTCGAAGCCCCCGGGAGGCTGCTGGACGTAGCGAGTGCATATTCTAGTATTATTGGGGTGGTTGAGATTGTGTGGAGAGGAGGTCGTTGAGTACTGCAATGTCTGCATTGCCTAATATCTCCATGGGTAAACGCGGAGCCTCGGCGGCGAAAGATTTCCGCAGCGCGGCGTTACGTCATCTTCAGTGAGCATCATCACTGGTGTCATCACATCTGCAGCACTCCGCTCCATCTAATCTTTGTTTGAAGATACTATGATTGACTGTATTACCATGTGTTCTTAGAAGAACACCCGAAAGCATTCGTCCGTCAAGCTATGGCCATGCCAAACAAGAGATTGCTGAGCAATCGTCGGAGGCCGTAAAGCGCGAGCCTCGACTATAATCCGGTCTACTTCCTCACGCTACAGGAGCGGGGAGCTGCATTCAAGCTGAGGACGCCACTAAACAAAATGCTCACCCGTCCTCTCTTCCACGTCGCAACGCGTTGCTTTACCATTAGCTCGGCCTCGCTGCACGTCCGCGCCATGTCTTCATTTACACTCGATAAGAACATCTTCACTCCAGCGCTCTACCACAAAGTACAGGATGTCTGGCTCAGCGGCGTGGACCCCAGTGGCGAGGAAGTCAACATGGATGTCGTAAGAAGATGGTTCATGGGCACACCAGAGGAGCGTCTCGCTCTCGACACGACATGCAACGACAACTTTGGGCGGGCACTCGACGCGATAGGTCCAGCGAAATTCACCACACCGAACGCAGAGCCGTTCTTGGATCAGTTGAGGGAGATTGTCAAAAACGATTCAAAAGGCGATGGCGCAGAAGCAGCCTCTACAGCGCTGAGCATCGCCATCCTGCTCGACCAAATGCCGCGCAACATCTTCCGTACAGACGAAGGCCTGGTCAAGGTGTACACGCACTACGATAAGATCGCGCAAGCCTTCATACGCACGCTTTTCTCTCCGAAGTCGCCTATACCACGACCAGATGAGCATCCGCAGTGGCGCAACTCTCTCGCGCATAGAATGTGGTTCTACATGCCCTTATGCCACTCGGAAGATGTCGAGGTCCACAAGCAGCTCGATGGGATTCTGGAGGACGTGCAACGGGATCTGGATGCGCAGCCGGGATGTGCAGGATCGAAGGAGTTGATGAAGGGGCAGTACAAGGCGGAGCAGGAGCACAGGGAGATTATCGACAGGTTTGGGAGGTATCCACACCGTAATGGTGCCCTGGGCCGGAAGAGTACCGAGGAAGAGCTCAAGTTTATGTCTGAGGGCGGAGCGACGTTTGGAGTTGCGCAAAAGAAAGATGAGTTGTGATAGAATCATGTATACCGTAGGTTTGATAGTTAGGATCAAGAGAACGTTGCCCGTACTCAAGGACAAACGTTGCTACCAACTGTCAAATAAAGCAAGAGTCCACACAAGCAGCAAAATGCAAGCCTGCCATTGCATGTATTAGATGGCGCTGGCAGCAAAAAAGGGGTCTTGCCGCGACTCGAACGCGGGGCCTCTCGCACGTTTACTTAGGTACCCTAAGCGAGAATCATACCACTAGACCACAAGACCGATGCTGTGATAGCTGTTGATGACGATTTGTCAGAGTAGTATCATTATACTCTTAGTTGCCCTTCAGTAAATGGACTTCGCTGGGGTCGCATTTGCTTTCCCATCGTTCATCACGGCATTCTCGGTCTTGAGAATCACAATGCAACTCCTAGAGAGTAGTTATCCACGAGAACAGACATGTTACACAAATGCAAACTCTGCAAGGCAAGACATCCCAATTCGGCCTTCAGGTTACGCAGGATCGCGTGGAAATTGTGCATATTGCTGGAGCTCCTAAGACTGCCAACGTCAACGCGTGGAGCTCACCCGCGACTCAGTGCCTTCGTTCCAGCTACAACACTGGCTTCTGAATACGTGTTGTGCCATTAATTCCCATTGAAATTGGTAATAGGGCAAAATGGTACAGTTTTGTGTGCCTGCTGGTGAGTATTAATATCCTAGAAAGCATGCGTGCAGCCAGCTAACAGCAAGCAGGCGACGACCAGCATGATCTCACTCGTAGGCCACCCATTGATCTCTTCAACGTAGAGCCTTCCTTAGTCGACTCTCCGTACCGAGCCTGCCTCATGGCTACAGGAGTGACTGCTTTCTATGCCGTCCTTGGGAGGGCACGTCCCGGCACCTTCCTCAGAAGCGCCGCCTTCCTTGGGTTGGTCGACGGAGCGGTAACAGCAAGTGATATATATGGAAGACATGAGCTCGACAGGGCCGTATTTAAGATAGACGGATTGAACAACCCCTAACCATTCAAGCTGTGGGAGCGAACAAAGCACTGGACCATCGAGGACGCTTCCTTGATTGGAGGCGCAATGGGGCTTCTTCTTGCGTCTAACCGACGACTCTTCCCGGGTGCCACTGGAGTTTCTCGATTCTTTGGCGTCGCCATCGCTGGATGCACTCTCGGTGCGAAGATGGCAGAATGGGCGTTGAATAATGACATTCCGCACGAAAAGAAGCGAGTGGAATGGATGAAAGCAATGCAACGGCGAGTAATATACCAAAAACGACTTATACTGGATAAGAAGTCGGGCGAGTCCCTATCGCTCTTCAGCCGGTTCCTGCTTGTGTATTATGGGGACACTCCCATTTCACGCTTACTGGGCAACCGACTCACTGTTCTTGTCAATGCTCACCAGGGTGTGCATGCGGGGGCCACGGGACAGACACAGTCGGAAGCGTTCGGAAACCAACGAATTCACCTGTTTGTAGATTTCGAGAAAGAAGAGCTGGCAGGACCGGACTACGACAGGAACTGTCGACAATTTATCATAGATCCCACTGATGCTGACTTGGACAAACTGCAAGAACACTTAGAGCACTTAGGTAAGCTTCGAAACTCCGAAACTAGAGAGTTGACCTATTTGTGGCAGTCGTTGGCACCCAGAGAGCACGAGATGCACCAGTTATCCAAAGACGATCCTGAAAAAGACATTCTGCGCCGCGAATTACAGCTACTCAACATCATCGGCAACATAATCAACATGCGACTTGCTGTTATCGTTTACGCGCAAGCTGATACTCGCAAGCTAATTACACGAATAAGTGACGACAATCCAGCTTCTACAAAGATTCACCTACCTACAGCAGAGGAGTCACCTTTCGACGATAATTGGCAAGAGCCCTGTAGCCCTCACACGACGTTGCAGCGCATTCGGCAGCGATAGGAAGACGTCAGGACAAGTTTGGCACAGGTGGACGAGATGATGTCTCAGTATGATCAGCTCAAAGCTTATGGCAATAACACTAGCCGACACGATGAGCAAGCTGAAGTGCTCCGGATATGCTCTATAGAGGTCAAAATCGACTTAATGGCTGCAGAGAGGCTACTGAAAGAATTCGAGGATCAGGTTCACAAGGCTGATGCATTACCGATAAGAAACTGTTGAGTCGCCCTTCAGGACTACCAGAGGCATAGTTGCTGATGAAGGGCCTTCAACATCCCGGTAGAGCATCGATACGCTCACACTACGGCATACCGACCGCTGTCCATCCTGAAGCTTTCCTAGCATCACAACATCAAGCTCTGAGATTAGCACTGTCTAGAACAAGTGTGACCAGTCTGCCGGGATCTAAGTTGGCACTGCAGATCGACATAGATCGTCGATGTGATGTGAACGGATAGATACTTGCGACTGGCAATATGCAGTTGAAAAGACGATCAAACATAAGATGCCCACCATTTCGCAACTACATTCTTCACTTTGGCCCCAGCGTAGCTATCAGTTGTGTGGACGTGTGTGCTTTGTGAAGTGAAGGTTGCTCGAGTTGTTTATTTGTTTGTTTGTTCGCTTTCCTTCCCATTCCGTCGTACACTCGCCTCCTCATAAACGCTGCTCACCTTTCCTTAACGACATCGAAATCACCTCAACACAATGGCCAGACTGAGTCAACCGGCCGAGGCTTCGCGCTCCGCGCCGTTAGAAAATTGCACTTCGGATGCTATCACAGGCTCTGACAATCTACTTCACTCACTCCCATTAGATGCCAGCCTTCAATCGCACGGCAACGATAACCTGCCAGCTTCACCACCGCGCAGGGGCTCTGTAAATTCGTCATTCTCGCCTGCCGACTGCCGCGCTCTGAAGAAAATCCTGCGCGGTGTCGACAACAGCTCTCCTCCTACTCCAAGCCATCTCGCCTCGTTTGAGCAGTTGTTCCCGAACGCTTTCCGCCACTCTCTTAGCACTGTGAAGGGCCGCATGAAGGAAGATGATATTGTCGCCGATGAAGCTACAGATTTCGGTGACGAGGATGAGGACGACAGCATGGAGCTAAGTGAGGGCTTGGAGGACGTCAAGACTAGGAACAAGACGAATCCAATCGGCGACCCTGCCTCACCAACGACTTCCAGCTCTAATCGTCGGCTACAGGAAAGCGTCTCAACTCACGATGAGAGAGACAGACTGATATACAGCGGTCGACGCCCATCTGTCGTGAAGAAGCGGAAGACCAAGCAGCACTATCAAACGCATAACGACCCAGTCGAGGACACAAAAACCGATATCATCGAAGATGTCATAAATGTGCGCGGCAGTCGTGCCCCGCCAGCACTTCCGTTGGAATTGGGCACTGGCTGTCCAGATCACCGGCCCTTAAGCGATGATCTTAAGCAGCTGAACCACATTCGCCTGTCCTTGGAGAAAGTGCTGGAAGATGAGCGCTTGGAACACGAGCGTGCAGAAAGCGAGGAAGTGCCTGGCAGTTCCCTTCCGAATTCCAGTGCACTGCGAGATAAGGCTGCATGCACTCTTCATCCCGATCTTGATGGGCTTGACACAGGAAACGAAGGCAACGGCCTCCATAAACCTGGTGCACAATACATGAAGGTATACCAAGATCAATCATGTCAACGTTCACCTAACTGTTCGGTTATGCTGACAACAAACAGCAGACCTCGCCAAGCAGCGTTGCCGGGTCTAAAGCGCACACCATACCTGTCTTTCCATTATCCCGGAAACCAGAAGAAGCAACGGTAATAATTCCGAACACTCCAATCGCTGCTACCAAGACTCCAGCCGGTGCCCATATCCAGTTCACTACCAACCAAAATGTTGTTGAAACGCTAGGCTACTTCAAGCAATTCAAAGGCAAAGAAAACCCTCCCTACAAGCGTCATCGCAACACCACTCTACCTCAAGAAATCATCGAGGCTGCTGGGATCGCTATCGATGTGGAAGACAACACCGGTTCGTTGGGCCAGGAGTTACAGCCTGTAGCTCCAAAGTCGGAACACCTAAGCACATCACCCGCGCAATCTGCTCTAGCAGACTTGGAAGGAATGGAATCATTCAAGGCTAGCAAAGACACACTACTTGTTTCTTACCATGATGACGAACGGAGCAAACCTTGTCAGGCCCCAACATTCACGAACGCTAGCCCACACGAGGCGGGCAGCGAAGCAAAAGCTACTACAAAATCAGCCACGGACGACACCCAGAAGCAGCTCATCCTGTACACACAGCAGCCCCCTTTCGTTACTGCCATCGGCATGATTCCAGCCACCATGTTTTGGGCGACTGCTGCTCCCATCGTTAAGTACACCAACATTGCTGTGGACTTGCTTATCGACAAACTAAGGGATACATATCTATGAAAGAAGGGCTAAGACAAGCCAGGACAGCCGTGATTCGCCTTGCTGGGAATTCAGAGCTTTCAGTAGAACAATCAAAGTCCGCGTAAGGTTGATAAGTCGGATATGCGAGGATGTCAGGGTGACGTTATGCTATTTTATTGGCAGCAAGATGCTGGAGGGACTCTAGGTCTATACAAAGCCGGAACGCCAATGCTGTCCATGATACAAGATGCTTCACTTTTACCTTCCAAACTAAATGTCCATCTCCTTCAAATCCTCAGCAACCTTGAATGGTGCCTCAGTCTTTGCCTTGATTTCATCAACAGTAACGCCTTTGGCGTGTTCCCTGAGTGTTAGGCCCTCGACACGGTCGACATCAAAGACTGCAAGGTCTGTGATGATAGTCGACACGCACTTAGGTCCAGTAAGAGGGAAAGTGCACTGGTTGAGAATCTTGGGATTGCCCTTCTTGTCGACGTGCTCCATCGTGACGATGACCTTGGTCTGTGTGGGGTTTGCGACGAGGTCCATTGCGCCGCCGATGCCCTTGACTTTTCCGGGAAGCATGAAGTTTGCGAGATCTATACGTGTCAGCTGCGAGATTCAGGCATGGAACTAAGCGTAAGTGACATACCTCCGTACTGGTTGACCTGCATGGCGCCGAGCATGGCAACATCGATCCTTCCAGACCTAATCATTCCAAAGCTCTCGTGGCTTCCGAAAACAGATGCTCCGCTGTTGAGAGTGACAGTCTCCTTTCCGGCGTTGATGAGATCTGGATCCTCCTCGCCAGGCTTGGGGTAGCGGCCCATACCCAGGATACCGTTCTCGGACTCGAGGATGATTTCAGTGCCCTCTGGAAGGAAGGCGGGAGCAGCAAGAGGCATACCAATGCCGAGGTTGACGTACATGCCATCCTTCAGCTCTTGGGCGGCGCGCTTGATGATGCGCTCGCGCTTCTGGCTTGCCTCAGAGCTACCCTCTGAGATAGCTGCCTTCTGCTCCTCGGGGCTCTTGTAGAACACTGTCCTCTCGATCTGCTTGCCCTCTGTGCTCTTAATTACCCTCTTGACATAGATACCCTGGAGGTGGATATCCTCTGGCGCAATCTCTCCATCCTCGACAATCTCGTCAGCCTCAACGATGGTGATCTTTGCGTTCTTGCCCATGGCTTCGTTGAAGTTGTTCTGTGCCTTACGGAACTGGCAGTTACCGAGGCGGTCGGCTTTGGCGACCTTGACGAAGGCGTAGTCACCGAAAATGGCTTCTTCGAGGATGTAGGATTTGCCGTTGAACTCGCGGGTTTCCTTTGGTGGTGCCATTTTCGCAATTGTGCCATCGGTGTTATAGCGAACGGGGAGCTCGCCGGTTTGTACTGAAAAAATGTAAGTAAGTGCAAGATTATCCAGGCAGTGATTCCAAATATACCTATTGTGCCATATGCTGCTGGTGTGTAGAAAGCGGGAACACCTGCTGCACCAGCAGCGCACTTCTCTGCAATGGTACCTTGGGGTGTCAACTCCAGGCTGAGCTGACCCTTCAAGTACATCTGCTCGAAGACTTTGTTGTCACCGATGTAACTTGCGATCATAGTACCAATTTGCTTTGTCTCCAGAAGCTGGCCGAGACCAACGCCCGGCATACCGGCATTGTTACTCACGACGGTAAGGTTCTGGATATCTGATCGGTCGCGAAGCTCGTTGATTAGTGTGTTTGGTACTCCGGAGAAGCCGAAGCCACCGACCAGTAATGTGGAATCCGACTTCAGGTCCTTGATGGCTTCTTGTGCGGATGGGAAGATCTTGTTGATTGCAGGTCGTGCTGCTGTGGTGGAGAAGAATCGCATAACCTTGCCATTCCGGCGACCCGCAAAGTGGAATGTGCGTTGCATTGTGAAGGTTGTCAGTTGCGATTAAGCGGACTGAAAGTTATTGGCGATAGACTTGGTAGTGTTTCGACAATGTATATTCTTATCGATGAGCTTGAGATTGGTGCTGTTAAAATGCGAGGGACCAAGCTTCAGCTCCACAACAATTGCAAACGGGGTATCTGGGGACGCAGCGCGACAGTGGGCAATTCTATCTTTTTGTTTCGCGACCTGGAGCTCCCCACAACGAGCTATTGGACTTGCATCATGGGGCTAACTGTATTCGGACCACCGATACACTTGCCGTGCCGACCCCGGTAGAGCTATGGAGTCGGAAAAGGGTCGACACTTACCGCGGATAAGAACTTAGCCGCATAGTGCTCGGAAATGTCCCGTCGCACCGGTATGATTGGCTACTTGCCGAATCGGAAGAAGATATTGGGCGCGGATAAGGACATGTTTTCCATGTTGAAGAATAGTTCATGATAGTCAACCATGTGACACCGTGTTCTACTACGCGCCTCGTCGCACACGCACGTATCGCGCGCGTTGTCTTTACAGAAACCAAAGACTGCTTAGTAGAGGCTTTTGATGATTTGTTTCACTAGAGTTCCGAGGGGTCAGCCATCAGACAGAAGGAAATAATAATACAGGCCTCTTACAGTTCGCGAAATCTTTGTGGTCTTTGTTCCCGTGCAGAGCCCGAGATGCAATATCATCCTCTTCCTCTTCACCAGCAGGGACATTGTACTGCATGATGTCAGTCTTCCGTAGTACCAATGGATGAACTAGACCTACAGCCGTCAACGTTGTCTTTAGGCCAAGCTCCTCGACCAAGCTGGCAATGGCATCTGCGACCACCTGTGCATCTTTGCTGTCTTCACCTGTGCTTTGCTTGTTGATGTATGGTATAATCCTAGCAATCTGCTTCGCCTCGCTGGGGTTGCTCGCTTTCAGGCGCACGACTGGGGCGAGACTCAGACAACTCGTGATACCATGAGGGATGGCGTAAGTGGCTCCAATGGCGTGGCCGATGCTATGGCTTAAGCCAACACCGCCGCTAAACAAGAATGGGAAGAGAGAAGCGTAGCATGCGAGGAAGAGCTTCGTACGAATTTCGGCATCGTCAGGATTGGCTTTTGATTGTGGTAGGTACGTGAACAGGTCCTTGATCGCTTCGAGACACAATCGCTTTGTTGGTATCTCGGACGCAAGAGGATGGTACATCAGCTCAACGGCGTGATCAAGCGCTCGCATCTGTGTGACTATTAGCAGTGCGCTTTCAGCATCGTAATAAGAGCTGATAACCTACTCCCGTGCTTAACCACAGGTCCTCGGGTGTGTGCAAGGCATTTTCACCATCGTAAATAACGGCTTGAATGAGATTGGAGATCAGCACTTGTCCCATGGGAATGGGGACAGAATCCTCACCTTTCGGCACCTGTTCGGGATCGCTCACAGCAATCTTGTGTCCCTCATCAGTAGTGAAGCCGGCATTTTGGGTCGTCTCTGCTACACTGAGGGTTGTAGGCACCGCAATGCTAGGAATCCACTTTCCAGTCTCTTTGTGGAGATTGTGGGCAATGGCCTTCGCTGAATCGATTGGAGAACCACCTCCTACAGAAACAAGTATATCGCAGCCTGACTCTGACATCATTGCGGTCGCTTCTCGAATGAGTTGTATAGGCCTGCAAGTGTTCAGCCTTAGGGTGTCTCACCACCTTGTCCAAACCTACGCATGTTGTCCTATTTTATAGTAAGTACCCCCATGCATGTGATCCAGTTGCTTTTCAACATTTTTGATGACGGGTGTCTTCTCATAAAGAGATCGACCAGTAACGACAAACGCCTTCGTGCCACCAAGCTGTGTTATTACACTTTTGAGCTGTCCGGTAGTGCCTGAACTGAACCGTTAATAGTGCCAGTTGCAGAGAGTCCCTAGGTATGGAGGACTGACCATTGCCATATAACATCAGTTTAGTGGGCGAAGCTCGATACATGCCCGTCGTCGAGGTATCACAACCGGCCTCCTGAGAATGGCCCGGGAGCGCCATCTCGTAACTGATTCTGTAGTTGCAGTGTTGAGAAATCAATCTCGCGGGTTCCCTTAAACGTATCTGCGGGGGCGTCAGAAGTTAGCGGAGGGGCAGTTACACGCAACCGGCGAGGCGCCCCACCTTGCATCCTCACCTCCACCATTCTCTAAGTAAAGACCACACCCTTGTTCTCGTGGGTCTGGGTACGCGACGGAACACTTGAAGATAACAGTTGGGTTGTTTTCTTTCCCAAGCTACCTCCAAGTCCGGTCACCCCGCGTCAATATCGCGATTGGTGCCGGAAACGGCAGCGATGAAAAACTGAGTACAAAAGCGTTCGCGCTCCTCCGTATTGGATCGCCCTAAATGGTCTGAGTCTGGCTCTCTGCTTCTGAAGCATGACCTCGGACCTCGTGCGATTTCCGTCACAAAGCTGCAACAATACGCGAAACTCGTCCCGACCTTGGTAATGCTTGAATTGCCAACACCTACCTAATACCCGGTATATTGACAAAGCACCAAACATTGGAGATGCAAGTTTAGTTCTAATTGACAAGTTCTGGAACAGACCGTGCTGACTCCTTCGAAAAGGGCACAACGAATGCAAGTGGCGTCTTCCTTCCTATCCCTACCTGCCGAACTTAGAAACCAGATTTACGAACACGTCTTCCAAGGTTGGGTCATTACGATAAGACCAAGCCTTCGACGAGACGACAGCGTGGAGGCTGACTTCTGGCCTGTCACCTCTAACCCTTACCAGACTATGGGAAGCCGTAGAGCGGACAAACCGTCTAAATTCCTTGGCCTATTATACACCTGCCGACAAGTTTATGCTGAAGCAAGATTCTTGCCTTATAGCCTGAACATATTCCTGTGTGGAGAGAAGCCGTTGTCTCCTGTGTGGCTGGATCATTTGCATGAACAGCTGGCCCAGGTCCGTAATCTGCATCTTTGCTCGTATATGCCGGCAAATATCATACTGTCAAGGACATGGATAGACTTGCTCGTACGGTTCACTGGTCTGAAGCAAGTTGCCGTTTTCTGGCAAGTACGGGTACCGGCATGGGGTGAGGAGGACGACCACTTGTCAACAGCTACTAAGGACGAGGCGGAGATGAGGCGGAGGATCATCAAAGCTACTTCTCCCGTATGCGACGTGATCTTCCATCGCACTGTTGTTTTGGAATGAAAATCTTTCTTTGTCCACATTTGGGCTGAGGAAAGCAATGGTGCTGCTTGCTGGAGTTGTTCACGCAATTCGACACCCAAGTCAGAGATGGAAAACAACGCTGCAGTCAATGCGGGAGGGAGAAAAATGTAAAGGTTGGATGTGCTTGTTGATCTGGCTTGCTCACCGCTCAATGGTTTGCCGGATAAGACATGTAAAGATGCCCCATTCGAAGACACGCAGAGCACGTATCGAAAACCCGGCCCGAGCGTAAGTATCCGCGGTAACAGAATATATCGGATAGAGCCGACAATACCTAGTTAGTCCCGGTACACGTGGGCGATCCGGAGCCAGCAATATGTTGGAATTCATATGTGTGCAATGAGCAAACATTGAGCAAGGCTGCTTGCTAGCGTGGAACCGGCGACCATTCAGCCGCAGCCGCAAGACACGAGGCGAGATGCCTGCATTCGCCGCATACAGCTGCTCGAACCCGAAATTGTTGGGAAGGCGCGAGACACTTTCGATTTCAGGACTTGACTTGATCTTAATAAGGTCGAATAATATCGAGGGCATCGGTGGACTTCCTAGCAGTAATGTTAGTTTCCGGTCTGAAAATCCTTGAGCGCTTGCGGGTAAAAGTGGGACACACGTTATTATCACTCCACTTAGCGTTGAGGCAACGGCGCCACCGACATTCCACCATCATCGTCATGTCGTTCGATCAGAGCTAGGGACAAGCCGGAGTAGATTCTTTGCGCAGATTTGTCGCCAAGTGTAACAGTTTGGTTGTATCATAGAAGGAAAGGGTGGCGAAAACCTGTATAAGTAGGACATCTTCGCATCTTGCATCTAGTCACTCCACGACATCTGAGATCTCAAAATATCAATCCTACCAACTACCCGAACTTCATATAGCCATCTTCTATCATCAACTGCCTCACTATGCCTTCCTTCAAGGGTAAGCCTCGAATTCAACTACAAGCTCCCCAATCTTATACTAACCACTGATGTAGACTCCATCGCTTCAACCCCTGCGGGTCCATCGTCGGCACCTACCCCTGCCTCGACTGTCCCCACTGAGTCTACTCGCCAGACTCTCCACGGAGCTACCGCAGCTTTGACCGCACAAGGCCTCAACCTCTGCCCTCACTGCTTCCGTGAGATGTCGCACTGCAACGAGCGCTTCGAGTTCGCTTAGATGCTTCTCAAACCAAATTATCACCCGGAAATGCGTGTAACAGCACGCGGCGGATATAGAACCCTACGAGCGGAACAGGATGGCGCGCCATTCTATCCGAGACGTTGGGGCTACGAACTTCTTTGGATACCATTAGGGACGGATTGAATTTGAAGGGAAGACATGGAATTATGGGCATTTACAGGGCGTTCCACTGGCTTGGAGGGATCCTAGATCAAGGACAGCAGCGTTTTCTCCACTTTTGGACATATCTATGCATCAATAGCATCAAAGCATCACACCTCAATCTTACATTTTCTCGACATCACTGGTCCTCATCTGCGCCCGAAATCAGTGCTACTGCGCTTGCCTCCTGAAGTTTGCAACAAAGTCTGAGTACTTGTCCTGCATAAACGTTTCCGGTGTGGACATGATAACATACGTGGATTGACTGTTGCCGCTTGAGTATCCAGGCATAAAGGCAAACACCGAGACCTCGCAGGTACACTTCGCCATCGTATCTTGCCCTCCCAAGTTTCGTCAAAACAGAAAAAGGGTGCTGCAGCTGCCCCTGAACAGAAATGCCTTATTCAAAACCTCCTTGTCATGGATTACTCTCTTGAAAAGAAGATCAGTTAGCCGATGCACCGCATTCTCGAGTTGAAGAAGGTATATATGGAAGTCATTGCATGGCAAGGAGAACTTGGACCCAGATGAAATGGTGCGTTGTCAACAATCTTAGGGCAAGATCGGATGCCACTGGCCTCGAACTACACATTCGTGCGTCGAACATGGGAGGAAGATAGGGTAGTTTCTGGAGGCACAAGCAGCCGATGTGTATCCGCACGAACTCAAATGCCCTTCGATATATACGAAATGTCCGGCTTCTGATAACTTCTTGATATCCTTTTGTAACAGTCACGCTGCCACCGCAGGTGAAGAAAATCTGTCGTATGTATTTTTGAAAGGAAAAGTATCACCTTAAGACTAAGGAGATACTTCTGCTGTTAGAGTGGAGGCTAAGACAACATAGCCTAGGGCCATCCTTATCTTATCTCAATACGTCATGCGAAGTTGCATCATTGACACGACGATGGCTGCAAGGGGCCAAAACCAGCAGTATTGCACCACAAATGGCCTTTACAGGATTTACGTCTGTTCCGCTAAATTGCTCACCATCATGTGTGGCATTAGCTGCATCATCAGCCTCGATCGCGCACAGGGACACACAGACGACTGCCTTGACGATCCGAAGACATTGGCAAAGCAGCTGGACGACAGTCTTGAGCTGATCAAGCATCGTGGTCCTGATTCGAGAGGCCAATGGATCAGCCCTGATAACAAAGTTGGTACTCTGTCCTCGCAACCTCCTCGAAACCTGCAATAAACACAAATGGTATTCGAGAGCATCTACTGATACTCAATGTAGCTTTTGGTCATGTAAGGCTGGCAATTAATGACCTTTCCTCCGATGGTACTCAACCATTCCACGATGAAGACAACAACATTCACGCAGTCGTGAATGGCGAACTCTACGACCATGAGGCTATCCGTGCATCGTTAGTCGAAAAGATAGGCTACAAGTTCAAAAGTCGCAGTGATTGCGAGATCGTGATTGCGCTGTACAAGTATCACGGATTGTCCTTCCTCGGCAAACTTCGTGGGGAATTTGCACTGTGCATCTATGATGCGCACTCTCAATTGTTTATCGCAGCAAGAGATCGCTACGGGATCAAGCCGTTATTTTACACATTCGTCGACAACAAGCTATTAGTTGCTGCTGAAGCAAAGGCATTCCTTCCACTCGGCTGGAAACCGGAGTGGGATGTTGCAAGTCTGAAAGAGTCAGGATGGAATCACGACGCTCGCACCATTTTCAAAGGCGTTAGAAAAGTAAAGAAACGGCAATATTTGGATGAAAGGTGGGACTAATTATCTCAGGTCCGTCCAGGTCACTACATCACTTGCCAGTCCTTCGATAACATCGAATCTCGACCGTACTGGGATATCGAATATCCTCACAAGGTACACCTAATACTTCACCCGTATCTCCATACTCTAACACTGCTCAGACTCTGAAAGAGCGAAGGTCAGATCAAGAAATGATTGAAGGTGTCAGGAAGCACATGCTCGAAGCAACCCGCGTGCGTCTTCGAGCTGATGTTCCGGTAGGCGTCTATTTGAGTGGTGGTATTGACTCCTCGGTCATTGCTGGCATGGTTACTCATCTCGTGAAAGAACAGGGCGAGAGAATGGGCAATGACAAAGAGACTGAGCGTGTCAGCTGCTTTAGTATCGCCTTTGACGAAGACAGTGGGTTTGATGAATCTGCGATCGCAAACCGAACAGCCGACCATCTCGGCGTCAAGTACTATAAGAAGCACATGACCGAGGCTGAGCTCGCCGCCCGCTTTGAAGATGCTACGTGGCATTGCGAGCATCATAACCCTGATCTCAACTACGTTGGGAAGTACGCCCTTTCTGAGGTGCCGCAAGAGCTTGGCTTCAAGGTTGTCTTAACTGGTGAAGGTGCAGACGAGCAGTTTGGTGGCTATCCAATGTACCTACCTGATTACCTCCGCGAAAGTGACCTCGCCTACCCATCGAATCCACTTCCAGAAGATGTCCGAGAGGCACAATGCGCCCAAACAGATAAGGAGGCCACCGCTTACTACGAATCAATCGGCGCAGATGGTACCAATCGCGGCCCATCATTACCTCGGCGTATGCTTAACGACATAACGACTGTGTCTTCTATGACTGCCTTCTCGGCCGATACGCTGTTTGCAGATTGGACTAATTGCTACGGCGCGTGCGACCCGCAGCTTACCATTGCGAACTCTGTCGATGGTCGTGTCAAGGATGTGATGATGGAAAAGTGGCACCCGCTCCATACAGCGCTATATGTATGGCAGAAAGGCCATCTCTCCAACATATTCCTGTCATGTTTGGGTGACAGAACAGAAATGGCGCATTCTATTGAAGCTCGAACACCGTTCCTCGACCACCACTTGGCTGAGTACGTCAATGGACTACCTCCTAGCGTCAAAATCAGGTGGGATGCAGAAGAGGCGAGATTCGTGGAAAAGTGGATCTTACGGGAAGCAAGTAAACCCTTCATTACGGAGGAGCTTTACAAGAGGAAGAAGCATGTAAGCGACGCTATCATTTCGAGGTTACGGAAAGTATATCGATTGACCTAACATTAAACAGCCATATTCTGCGCCGACTACGTATCCAGAGGATGGTCCTCTGCAGAAGCTGCTCGCTGGACTGCTCACCAAGGATAGAGTCGAGCAACTTGGCTTCATTGCATGGGACAAGGTCCGAGGTCTTGTCGACAAGGCGTTCAGACAAAGGAATGCAAACGCAATGCGTTTTGCGTTCACTGTTGCTCAGTGGGTTGTCATTGGAGAACGCTTCCATATTAAGAAGGCAGGGCCATAGCTAGTGGTACCTTGTTGATTCGCATTGATACAATCGTCAATGTGAACGAGGCAGTTAAACGTTTTCAAGTGAGAGACCAAACACAGGCGATAGAAGCCGGTGCATTCGGCGTTGCACCTGAAGCCGCAAAGTGATCACATAAAGCAATAGAGATCTGAATCAAGCGGACAATAATATCCACCTATGACGAAAATCAGGACGGATGAACCATGTTCTTCAGTGTAGCTCATCAAACTATTGCCCAACAGAGCGCATTAGATCACAACTAACTAATTATGTTGCCTCAGGATGTAACCGTTCCCACTCCCAAATGTTTTGCGAAGCATGCCAGCGACCCTCTTCACTGAGCATACCTAAGCGAACATTGTCCCAGATCTTGCGTCCAACGATAGCCTCTTTCGAAAAAACAAACCGAATATAGTCTTCCGATGCAGTATCTTTGAAGATATCAACCAGGTCTGACGTGCACTGCTCAATAGCCACATTTTCGTCACCGTCCCACATGTTCATAGGGGGACGATACGCGCAGAACTTTGGCGCAAAGCACGCAAAGTTCCAGTCGACAACGCCCGTAATCTCAATCGAAGAGTCATCCGCAATATCAGCCAAAATATTTCGAGATGCTAGATCGCCATGCGCGAGATGGAAAGACTCGCCTAGTAGATCAAGACGCTGCAGTGAGTGCAATATCCGTTTGATCATACTCCACGACATGAAGTTATTCTCACCAGGATAATACTCATGCTCATACTCCACCCAAAGATCTACCAGCTTAAGCATGAAAGCTAGCGGTGTTCGATCCGGCAGCCCAGTAAGAGCGCTCGCATCAAAAGGAAAATCGAACAGCGCCATTGGCACACGACTCTCGCAAAGCCTCTTGTCGACCCCGTCTCCGAAACGGTCTGTAACCAAGCCTGCGTATGGCGCAGTGATACGTGCCAGGTCTTCCACAAGCCGGACAACCTGCTTGAACACAGAAATGTTCTGCGCCTCGCTAGTGTCCTTGGTGACCAGGTCTTCCAGTGAGCGGCCACGCAAACGCGTTTCAATTGTATACGGCGCATCCAGAACATTGTTGTTGGTCACATCGAACATAACTACGCGGGGTATCGGTACTTCGAGTTTATGTTCTAGTCCTTTCAAGATCGCAATGTCGCGCTGCATATCTACGTTTTCGTCAAACATATTGGAGTGCGGTATGCGGACGACATACTTCTCTTTTTCGACGGCAGAGCAGTTCAGCTCTGCTGAGTCGTGAATTAAGGGATCCAAGAGGGTTAGAGCCGGCGCGCTAAAGCCGACGACGCTGTGGTATGAGCCATTACCTACGAATTCAACTTGCAGGTCTTCTGAAGACATGGCGTTGGGGACGAGCGAAGCCGCAAGAGCAAGCACTTTTTGGCAGAGAATGGGGTTCAATCGTTCTTCTCGCGTAACATCTATGGGTTCAAAGGTCGCAACGAAAGGCTGGAATGGGAGGGTATCTTGTTCAGGAGTGTTGTGCCGTGATTGTGATTGATGCAAGGATGGCTCTCCATTTTGAGCTTGGGGCTGGTCTTCATTCGATCCATTGCCGTAGGAAGCAATGATCAGTGAGATTTCACCAGGCTCGCTCGATAAAGAGGGTGTGTCTACACGGAGACCGTCTGTGGGAACCAGCCTCAGAGCATACATGTTGGAATTGGGGTGGGCGAGTTTACACCCAAGATATTGGATTTTTTTGGATAGTGTAAAATGAGACTAAAGTTATAAATATATAAGATGAATATATTGTGCAGGCCTAATGAGCAAGACCATGATGTGGTGCGGAACATCATGGGAACACAACATATTTGCACAGTGGGTGAAGACCTCTGGTGACCCTTCTAAAACGCCGTTGCTATGAAATATATCACCATATATCGTACATTCCAAAAAGTTTCTAGATCTGAGACCTAGAAAGAGTGCACTTGACTCTTCTGGTACCCCAGTTCCTCCAGAATGCCCTTTGTCTTCCTGTCACCTTTGAGCGCTGCTTCCATTGCCGGTGGCCCACACATAAACACCTTTCCATCTTTACTCGATTGGGACTGCGAGATCTCCTGCAGCAGCTCCTTTGTCACACGCCCTTTCTGTAAAGCTGAATTCTCAGCAGGTTGGCTTACAGCGTAGATGGCCTTGAACCTGTCCGGGAACTCTTTCTGAAACCCATCAAACTCTTTCTTTAAGAGAATGTCTTCCTCCGTATTGGCGGCGTAGACAAGTGTGATGTTCGTTCTGTCTTCTGGATTCCTCAAGATACCCCTCGCAAGCTGATAAATCGGTGTAATGCCCGATCCGCCAGCGATGAGAGTCACGTGTGGTACGGTATTAGGTTCCACTGGTGGGATCGCAGTGCGGCTGCGAAGAGAAGTGATTCGCCAGGTTGGAGAGAGTGCAGGTGTGTACTTTGCTTGCCGTCGGGGTATTGTTTGACAAGTAGTTCGATCTTCCCGGGCTCTTCTGATGCAGAAACAGGTGTGTAAGGTCGAGCAACGGGTAGCCAGTTGCCCTTTGGCCATGATGCGGTAAGAACAGCTGCTGTCCGAATATTAGTCGCTTGCTCCAAGTCTGTTTTTGGACATGCACCTACATGTTAAAGAGAGCCCGCTAAGATCGCTGTCATTTGGCAGCTTGAAACGAAGGAGCTTTGTGTTGTGGTTCACTTGCTCGCTGCTCTCAAGTGGTAATGAGATCATTGCTGGTCCTCGTCCAAATATTTTTGCTGGAGCTCCTGTGTCTGCGTGGACATTGCGGATGAATGCGTAACTAGCACCACCTATTGCAGCGCCGGCAAGGAGCGTCGTTGGCCGTACATGTCGGAAAGGTAACGCGAGCATAACGGAATGATAAGACTTATTGTTAGGTATAGAATCGTTTACAGGTAACTCAAGTCAAATGCTGAAGTCCGGGAGTGTAAAATCGTTGCAATCGTAAATGAAGAAACACGGCAGGGACCGGGACCCATACATATATATCCCACTCTATCGTAGCATGTCGGAGGTCATCATGATATTCGCCGTGAATGTGGATACTTCACAGGCTGCCACAATGGTCGGAGTCGGCGGTTTGGAGGCCCGCAGCCCATTGGCCTGTCGACCCGTACAGTCCTGGTCCCAATCAACGCGCCCTTTCTGGCTAGACGGCGTACGGAATGATGGGTTTCGGCAAAACGTGTGATCTCAAACACGCTCTACCTATGACTGCCATCGCGGATACCGTGGGATCCGAATAATAAAGTGGCGTGCGGTAGTCGGACGATGTCGGTATTAGTGTGTCAGTTAAGTGCGTGCCTAAAAGTACGAAGACTCGGGGTTTCGGGTTGTCGGGCTTCCAAAAGAAAGAAAGACCGCTCTCACAACTGTCTGCCTGCCAACACCATCTCGTACTGCGTTATTGACATTCTGGACTCGTTTATTACGCGGTAACAATTTGGGTTAGTAATATGCTTTAAAATTTCTTAAAGTGTTGCTTTGTATGTACTTCTTGTGTATTTAAGTACGAGCACAGTCAGGTGGGCTAGCCCTAGCAATTGGCTATAAAAATACACATCTACGTTTCTCTCTCAAAGATGTTGTGGATTTGTCTGGGCCATCATTGCTCCTAATAGCCAACAGGTCCAACCTGTCTCAGGTACCAATAACGCATACTGCCCAGCCAGTCATCGTGGTGAATGATGATGCTCAAAATTATTAATACTGATTATACTTTCAAAATGGTGCGACGAGTGCTCTACCCTCGGTGCAGAATGGTATCCAATGGGTTCTTCTTCTTCTCGCCAATTTCCTTCTGCATCTGCTTCTTCTTTTCTTTGGTGGGCAGGCCTCTAGCCTTGAGCCCGCGCTCCTTCCTCAATTTCTTCAGCGCTTCTTCTGTGAGACCTTGGCGCATCATTTGCTCCACTACAAGTGTCTTACGGCTTCGCTTGTCGCCGATACCAATGATAATGCCAGAAATAATATTGCATGTAAGACTGCATGCTAGGATGACAGCTGTCAGGGCCTTGGGGCGCACTTTGTAGTAGATACCCCAAGTTGTGCCACCAAGAGCAATTTGGAACATGGAATGACAGTCGAGAAGCACGATGACGGTAATGAGAAGTCGAATCGAGAATGCGTGGTGGGTGTAGGTTTCGTGCGGTCGGTAGAAGGTGTGCGATTTTGCCAGCTTGCCCTGGTGATATTCGAGCTTCTTCTGCTCTTCGTCCTTGAGAACAGGTGCCTCGATACGCACTTCCTCTTCAATCTCCTCCGCTGTGTCATACGGAGTTGACTGAGGTGGCATAGAGGGCAGCTCATTGTGATCCTTCAGGTCTTTCAGGCCACGCTCTTTTCGCAGACGCCAGGTCTTGTGTGCAAAATAGGCAACAAAAGACATATGATAGGTGTCGTATAGGCGGAAAGGAAACATGGTGATACCAACCACACAGAACAGAGCAGTCAAAATCTGATCGCAGATCTCAACAAAGTATGCTTGTCGACCACCAACGGAGATCCAGCCGATGAGGAAGAGCACCCACGCAGCTCCCCAGAAAGTGATTAAGAAGAAATAGATAGTCACGATGAGACCGAGAGGGTTGCGGCAATACCGGCCGAATCCACGCATGCTCCGCTTGAACTTTGCTCTTCGTGAATGTAACAGATGGCGGACATGGTCGTCCAGAGCATCCTTCTCTTCCTGAGTCCAGCCTGGGAGTGAAGCGCCGTGGGGTAGGACTGCGAAGTGGTGGCCTGGTCCCTCTTCAAGCGTGGAGAGTGTCGAATCAATCGTATCAGTTCGGCGAAGCTCTCCTCGAGACGCTTGTTCGTGCTCTCCAGGTTGCGTCATTTCAGTTAACCTGTCAGTACGAGCTGTCCCCATCTCTTCGTCTGATGATTCTGATGCGGACTGCATAAGATCGTATGTTGGCTGGCGATTGTAAAGCCATGGTAAATTAGGTAGGAACAACGAGTTCTGAACATTATTCAGAGTAGTCAAAGCCGATACCTCGGGATCTGCGCATAGTCAGCATCGAATCTCGGGCGACTGCATGGGTACGTACCAATAACGTCAAGCATGTCGACCATATCATTGTCAATATCGTGGTCATGCTGCTGATGATCTCTGCGACGAAGGCTGATGACTGAGTTCATTTTGGTCATGCCTGGCCTTCTCTTACTGCCCGATCGTGAAGGCGGCGGTCCTGCGCCGCCATTGGGTCCCGCCTGCGACTGATCTTCGTATACTGGCTGCAGCGGCGTACCGGCCGTGGGATGGCGCCTCAAATCATACTCGGCCTCTAGCAGCGCTGCAGAAGGACGCTGTGGTTCAGAGCTGCTCCTTCTCCGATTGCCCTGTCCCTCCCAGCTGCTGTCTCTCACTGGCGCTGGTCGCTGTATGCTGGGGGCTGGCTGGGCCTGTGGTATCGACTGCAACGGGTGAGCAGCCAGTCCGGGCTGCGAAAGGGGAATCTCGCGCGCCGCGGAAGGCCTTCTTATGCGGATAGAGCCAGTCCGCGTTCGAGTAATAGGCGCAGCAGTGGCTGCCGGCGCCTGAGGCTGCGGTGTGTGGGGCTGTGTCTGGGGTTGCGGGTGGGATATATGAGTCTGAGTTTGAGGTATCTGGGACTGTGATTGGGGTATCTGGGTGGTGGTTGTTATCGTGGGGTGGGTGATGGTTGTGGAGTTCGGCCCGTGGGTCGTCACGGACGCCCCTGGCCCAGCTGAGTAGCTAGTTGTCGTTGTCGTATGCGGGCCTGAGGTGGAGGTTGTTGAGGTCGTCGAGGATACCGGCGGGTGCCCATCTTCGGGGCGTCGGTCGGCCATGGTATTTCAGAGGACGAACACGAATACAAACACAAAACCGCGAGGAGTTGTGGTTGAGACACGCTCCCTCCGAAAATCAGTGTTTTGGCGAAATTGATAGCGCTGAGCTTGGGGCGCGCGGGATGATGTATGTGCTCCTTCAGCACGTCCCGGCCGCGACCGGTCTGCTCTTATAGCTTATTTTGTCAGCGGTGCAGACGCCTTTGTCAACCGTGGACCCCGAAAACGGTAAGAGGAGACAGCGTCGAAGAGGACGCGAAAGAGGGTCTGATGTATATGCGACTCTCTTGAGAAAGCGCGAAAGGGAAGAAATAGTATTGTTGTTCGTCCTCAGCTGTTCTTCACTAACCCACGTCATATCTCCATCGCGCCGCACAGGCCAAACTTTTCAGCGATCTACCGGACCCCGGCTCTTGGATTTGCACATGGCGCCGCATGCGTCCTCCAGCCACCGCACCCAAGAAGCTTGCTAAACGAGTGAACCTTCGGATTTGCTCTCAATCCGTGTCCGAATTCTTGGCCAGACGAGTGAACCAGGACCCCTTCTTGTGGAAAGTTTCGCCAAGGGCCCGTGTGCTCGTGAGTGATTACTCAATGATAGCTCAGCACAACACTGATTATTCCTGCGAATCCGACCCACAGCAGATCTTCACATGCTAGCGGAGATTGAGTAACGATATTCAAGCAGCACACCCGCGATTCAAGCTTCGTAGGCTGCATGCCAGACAAAGCAATGTCACGTTTCAGGATACCTTGATGGCCAACCAACCCAAGGCGGGACTTGGCACTTACGTCAGTGCTCAGCCTTACAGAGCTCCGAGCTGAGCTGTTGATAGAACATGTCCGAATGCGCCCACGCTTCAGACACCTCCACCATCTTTACCCTACACCCCGTGCGAACATGAAGTGGTCTCTCGCACTACCTGCCTTCTTGGCAACCAGCTATGCTGCTGCTATGCCTTCATTGCGATTGCATGGACAATCGCAGGATATCCTCAAAACTCCCTCCAAGCACATCGGCGTCGGGCACTTTAGCGAATGGAGCCGTGCGACCAAGAAGGCCTTCCTGATGGACTGGCAGGCTGGAAAGTCGTCCGAGTGGACCATTGTCATGGGAAACGAAGGAGGAGATTTGGACTCAATGACGGCCGCCATTACCTGGGCATACCATCTCGACCACGCCACCCAGAACGACACACACCCAATCAAGGCTATTGCACTGCTTCAGACCCCGTCCCACGCCCTAGATCTTCGACCAGAGAATAAGCTCGCGCTTGACAATTCGCAGATGACAGTTGGGCATGAAGATCTCTTGACCTCTGACGAAGTCCCCGAAGATCCAGAAACGCTTGCTTCGAAGCTTAAGGGCATCATCCTCGTTGACCACGGCGAGCCCCTTCGCAAATGGCGTGACGCAAAAATCATTAGCATCTTCGACCACCACAAGGACCGCGGCACTGCACCAGAAGCCTCACCACGCATCTTCGAGAGGGTTGCATCCTGCACAACGATTGTTGCCCGCGAGCTACTCAACGAGCTCGAGAAACTACCCCAAGAGTACCATCTGAACCACGAATTCCTCGAGCTGATCCTCTCCGCCATCGCTATCGACTCTGGCGGTCTGACCAGCGACAAGACAACCGACGAGGACATCGAAGTCTCCAAGCGCGTTCTCGCACGCAGCAACTGGAAAGACGACAAGCTTTCGAAAGTCATGGCCGAACTCGACGACGAACTCTCCTCCGCACAAAAAGACATCTCCCACCTCAACCTCCGCGACCTGCTCCGCCGCGACTGGAAAGGCGACCTAATCGACACGCCCTCCCCACGCACGCCCACCGTCTCGCTCGGCTTCGCAAGCATCCCCTACTCCATGGACGACCAGATCAAAAAGACAGATTTCGCAGAGCTCTTCGACTGGTTCGCCGTGCACGCTGCATGGACCGCCGAAGCAGGCGTCGACATCAGCATCAGCCTAAACAAATACAAGATCAAAGACAAGAAAACCGGCAAGAAGGAAAAGATCCGGGAAGTCGTGCTTACCGTGCGCGACGACGTGAGGGTCGATCAGGAGCAGGCGGACGCGCTGTTCAAGGTCGTGCGAGATGCGCTGGAGAATAATAACGAGGGGATTGAGTTGGAGCCGTGGCATCGCGCGGATGAGTTGAGCGCGAGACAGATGGTTTGGACGCATAAGAGCGCGGCGGGGAGGAAGGTGTTTAGGCCGATTGTGGAGGAGGCTGTGTATGGCTGGGATAAAGTGAATATGGAGCTCTAGAGATGGACAGTTGGTCTGTAGGGTATGTGTGTATTGTACAAAATTGATTAGACCCTGGAGGTCGTCATTGTCCTAGACTTGCTTGCTATCAAAGGACGCGTCACCCGATTTCTTAGTCTGTGGCTCTTATATGTGACGATGAGTGCCTTCAGCACGCAGATTATAATCGGTGGCTGCACTGTCCGATCTTTGGGGTCACCTATCCCACTTAACAGCCTTATCAACCGTCGGAACGAAAGTAACTCTCCATCACTCAAGCGTCACAGTGTATGTCAGTACAACGTATTGAAAACTTGGTCATTCCGCTATCTGAAACCCTCCCTCACCAGACGAGATCACCCCCAGGAGCGAGCCCTTACGGGCAAGCTCAACCGAGAGAATCTCAAGCCTGGCGAAGGCGGGGATGGTCTGAAGACCAGAGTACATAAAAAAGCAACAAAGCCCAGATTCCAAAACGCCCCGAACTCGTCATATCATAACAGCATGGGTATATAACGAACGAACGCCCAAAACACCTTGAAGGACTCCAGTCGTCAAATCAATAAATCTATCGTGGCCTGACGCTGCGGGTTGCTGGTTTCGCGCGCACATTGTTGTTCTTGGGCGAGAGAACTTCGGCTGGTGCAGTCTTGCGCGACGCTGCGCGTGTTGATCTTGCTGCCGGGGCTGCTGGTTTGGAGACTACAGGCTGTTTTGCAGTGGCGGTGGTCGCGGCTCGAACTCGCTTCTTGGGGACTGCGAGGTCGGCGGAAACGTTCTCCTTGTCTTCGCCTGTGGCTTCATCGCTGCTGCGCTTCTTGCCGCGGGTTGTGGAGGTCGTCGGGACGGATTTGGAGGGTGCATGCTTGGCGATGGGTTTGGCTGCTGGCTTTGGCGCTGCTTTGGCGGTTCCTGGCCGTGATGTGGTGGTGGCAGGCGCAGCTCGAGTCTTGCGCGCTGGGGGTGGAGCTAGAGCGGGTGCTTTCTTGACAGGTGCTGCTTTGACTGGCGCAGGTGCAGCCTTAACAGGCGGTGGTGGAGGCGCGAGGAGTTCGATGAGTGGCATTTGGCGCTTGGTGGCTGGGACGCGATTCACGCGTCTCTCGAGACGCGACCGAAGACTGGCACACTGTGCTTCACACATAGCGCGCAGTTTTTCTTTGCGAGCGTTGACTATACGTTGTTAGAAATGGTCCAAATTGCGCGGAAGGAGCGGCATACTCTCAAGATCAAAGTTGGCAAGCATGGCGGCTTTGGCCTCTTCAGTAATGGGCGCGACCATGGTGAGTATGACAGTGTAAACAACGCGTAAACAACGGTGATCTGGGTGTCGAGAAGGAGAATTGGTCCTGGACAGTGACTTCGAAGCTTGTGTGAGGCGGTACAGGCGGTATTGTAGTGTCTGATAGTGGTGTTGGGTTTGGTCGCTGCTTCTGGTGGTTGTGCAGAGTGTGTTGTAGAGAGAAGGAACGAACGACCTCGGAGGGGCGGCACTAAACTTGCCGCTGGGCGATGAGCGCTACGCAACGTCACAGCTGATAGGAACACCACACAGCATATATCAGGAGGCTGCTGGGGATATTTGGAATCTTAGTTAACCATCATTTCTATGCACATCAATAGCTAATATAGTGAAGCTTCACCAGACAGCCGCGCGCTCACGTGCTCACTTAGCTCCCGCAGCGCGGCGGCGTTCCAGGTACCTCCGACACGCCGCCTTGAGCTCATCATCATCAACATCGCCCACCTTGCCGCTACACCAAACACCTACCCACAAATAACCGTCAAGATGGTGTTAGAAGCTACTATGATCGTGTATGTATGCACAGCGATGTTATACGGAGCTATACTAATTCCAGCAGTGTGGACAACAGCGAAGCCAGCCGAAATGGCGACTACGTGCCTTCACGCTGGGAAGCACAGTCTGACGCAGTGAACCTCATCTTCTCCTCGAAAACGAACGCGAACCCAGAGTCATCGGTCGGCCTCATGAGCATGGGCGGCTCCACACCAGAGATCCTCACGACCCTCACCACAGATATCGGCAAGGTCCTAGACGGTCTGCACAGGACAAAGATAAAGGGTAGCTCGCACTTCGTCACTGGCATCAACGTCGCTGCAGTACGTATCTCATGCCTGGAGCTGGAATGAAGCTAACGGGGAATCTAGTTGGCACTCAAGCACAGGCAGAACAAGTCGCAGAAGCAGCGGATAATCATCTTCAACTGCAGCCCCGTCGAGGAGGACGAGAAGAACCTGATCAAGCTGGCGAAGAAGATGAAGAAGACAAACATCAGCATCGACATTGTCGCTTTCGGCGAGCTTAGCGACGAGACATTGAAGAAGCTCCGGGCATTCAACGAGAATTCGCAGAGCGCGGAGGGCTCTCACCTCGAGGCAGTACAACCAAGCGGTAACCTTCTCAGCGATGCGCTCGTAACGACACCCATCCTTGGTGGCGACGGTAGCGCTGGCGGCGCAGGTGCAGGGGCCTCTGGTGGCGATGCTGGAGGCTCAGGCGGTAACGACTTCGAGTTCGGAGTTGACCCGTCAGTAGACCCGGAGTTGGCGCTGGCGCTGAGAATGAGTTTTGAGGAGGAGAAGGCACGGCAGGAGAAGGACAAGAAGGCGAAGGACGCTACCGAGGGCAAGACGGAGCTTGAGGGCATTGCGGAAGCCGACGAGAAGCAGCCTCTGCTGGGTGACCAGGGAGAGAGCAGCGGCAGCAAAGACAAGAAGAAAGACGACGACGACAAGATGGATACAGCATGAGGGCGACTTGTGGGTATGCATGGCACCAGAGAGCGGATATGGAATGGCTGTAAAAGCCATACCAAGAGCATCCACGGCATCAAATGTCTAGACAAGGATAGCGCACACCATCGCAGCTTGCATGGTTAAATGAGATTATGATAGACACTACACTACGAACGTCCCCCCTATGCTTACACTGTCAACGGGTGATGGTAGTCGTCTCTGTGCCCGTTCTGATACGAACTTGGGCGCTTCCATGAATCTTAAGTCTCGTGAGGCTGACTTCGATCGTCCAGCCGATCTTGGACTTCTTGCGTGCGGCTCCATGGAGAGTAATAGCGCCGTCTGAGGTAGTACCTTCATCATGCTATATCTTGTCCAGCCGCTCGCATCCGGCTTCGCAATCACACTACTGGCGACGTGCTCTTCTTCTCTGGGCTGCCCTGGAGTGATCTATCCCATCATGGTCTCCTGCGTGTGGTACTCAATATTCAGAAGTCGCTTCACCCCCTGACCTTGATGAACCCATCCAGGCCCCTATCAAACTTCTCGCACCTTATCGGCATCTCCACGGTATAAAACGGGTTCTTCATGACAAAATCCGCATACAGCTCATACACCCTCTTCATCATGGTATCCACATTCGGCTGCTGGGGCTCCGTGACGAGCAGAAACTTGGTCCCCGTCTGCGTCTGGAAGCATTGCAGTCTGAAATGGCTGCTCTCCATGACTTCGATGCCCGTGGGCCGGTTCGGGAAGGGGCTCGGCGCAAGCATGTTGTTTTGAGGCGTGATGTGAGGGATGCGCGGCGCGGGCGAGAGCTGCGATGTTATGGCGTGCATGCCGTGGAAGGAGCCAGCCAGGATTAGGTAGTCGTTGGAGGTCAGTTTGGAGAGGCCGGTGTGGAACTCGCGGTTGTAGATTAGGCCGCCGGATTTGGAGACGATCATGAGGGCGAATACAACCCTGGGTGTGTTAGCTGGCAAGGTATGTAGCTTGCAGGTGACCGTTTACATGGTAGCTGGTGGAGAGTGAATATGTCAATTCAGTAAGCAAAAAGAAGCCCCAGAGGTGCTGTGTGTATTGGCCAAGGATGTGAATGGACAGGGTACGAGAACGCTCAAATGTGGGTATCAATCGCGGGTATCAGTCGGTGGTGAAGGTGACCAGTTGCGCCACGCCCGAGGGTTGCGGGGAGAGACGCGCGCGCCCCACATGCGTGTTTGCTCAACACCTCCGCTTCCAGGTCACCCACACATTGACAGCTCGACTGGCACTTCACTCACCTGCCCCTGGACGCCGTGAACTCACTGTCTCGGCGTCCCTTTCTCTACAGTGCCACCGGAGCTACCTTCACACGACCAGCACCTCACACACACGCCGCTCCTGCCTATCCCTTCGACCTGGTGCGCAGCCTGAAGCTCACATCATGTCGAACCAGTCCATCCTACGCATCACCCGCGAACTGCACGAGATTCAGAACGGCTCCGACCTCTCCCTTGCGGTCGCCTGGCGAGACGTCGACGTACGCCATGTTCGCGCCCTCATCATTGGTCCGCCAGACACCCCCTACGAGTTTGGCTTCTTCGAGTTCACCGTCAAGTTCGGTAGAGAGTACCCCACAAAGGCGCCGAATGTCTTAGCAATCACTACAAATGGCGGGCGCACACGCTTTAACCCAAACATATACGCGGCCGGCAAGGTGTGCCTGTCGATTTTAGGGTAGGTAGCTCTTCAGAACTGTGTAGGACGGATACTGACCACTGTAGCACATGGCGTGGTGAACGAGGAGAGGAATGGTCGTCCGCACAGGGACTCGAATCGATTCTCATTTCCATACAGAGCTTGATGTCCGGCAACCCGTACGAGAACGAACCCGGCTTCGAAGACGCGAACTCTGACTACGACAAGAAGAACCAGGAGACATATATTGACAAGATTCGGCACGAGTCGCTGCGCATATCAGTTATAGAGCGACTCGAAGAGTACCTGAACATCAACCGAGAGAGGCCCGCCGTGACAGTCTACAACGCAGAGGAAGACTACCAGTCTGGCCGCGAGGATGCTCCGTTCGAGCCGTTCAAGGACTTGTGCAAACGCCGTTTCCTCTGGTATTACCGCTCGTATCTGGCAACCATCGATGAGGCAGCCGCAAAGCACAAGGACGGCGATCGCTTCGAGAAGATGCCGTTCGAGGGACCAGGCAACACCATGGAGGGTTTTTACCAGTATACAGCGCTCAGGGAGCGACTCAACAACATCTTTGCGGCATTGAACCAAGAGACGGAAGGTTGGGCGGCAGAAGGCTTGGCGGCTGTTCAGAGGGAGACGAGTATCGCCAGCAACCTGCAGCGTCAGTTCGAGCAGATTGTGGAGAAGTACAAGAAGAACGACTCTGTCACGCTCGATCTCGATCTTGTCGACAAGAACCCCTTTGTCTGGCAGCTTGTTCTTTTCGGTCGACCCATGACGAACCTGGATGGTGGAATGTTTAGGATCATGCTATACATCAGCCCCACTAGGTGGCCAGACGTACTGCCTCGCGTGCGCTTCGAGACTCCCATCTTCCACCACCGTGTCTCTCCTGATGGTATCCTCTGCTATGATGCAGCAAACAAGCAAGATATGCGCTCCCATATCGAAGCCATCATTGGAGCCATTGAGGAGGAGTCACCAGCCTATGACCCACGAACGCTGGTCAATCCTGAAGCGGCCAGGCTCTTCTGGGGCACACCCGACGAGAAGAAGCTATATAACCGCCGTCTGAGGCGCTCTGTACAGGATAGCGCTGAGTGAGTGTCCTTTATTGTTCACTATAGTCCGCCTACTGACTTTTTTCAGGAACTGCTTTTAGTACAAGTACACACTGGCAGGCAGATTTGCCTGCAGGTGGTTACGATATCACGGCCGATGACATGGAAGATTGATTATATATTACATTGATACCCACGCACGATCTCTTCGAGGTCTTGCGGCTTGCATACTCGGCGCTCATAATGGGACTGGCGCATAGCATATACGAATACCATAGCGTAGGCGTTGGCCACTGAGACATTTCAGAATGATGGGTTTACTGGTCAGGTCTGATGAGTGCTGAATGCGTTCATATTAATTAAGGACCGTCTATGCGAAGCCTAAGATTATCTACGTTGTGATTGACTATGCTGATATTGACAACTGATTCAGCTTACCAGAGAGTGACGTTACCTGCATTCTCCGAGAAGCGCCGTTCAAGTCTGAACGATCCCTACCCTTGTCAGTTTGCGGGGTCTAGCCTGTGCGGCGTTTGGATCTCCACAAAACATGCCATCCCCTGCACCACCACCAATTGAACACCAGCCAACATGTCAGACTCAAAGTTTCAATCCCTCGGTAAGGTGGTCGTTGTCGGTGGATGCGGGTTCTTGGGAAGCCACATCGTGAGCTACATCGTCAAGCGCCATCCCCAGACCCAGATCGCGGTGCTCGACCTGCGCACCAACTCGAACCGGCATGCGAGCAGCACCGTCTCCTATCACGATGGCGACATCACAGACCTCGCGGCTATGCAGAAATTCTTTGCTCAAATTAAGCCGGACGCCGTCATCCACACAGCATCTCCCCACTTCAACCTGCCGGCCGCGGTTCACGATAAGGTCAATGTGGAGGGCACCAAGAACTTGCTGAAGGCGTCGCAAGACGCAGGAGTCAAGGCTTTCGTGTACACCAGCTCTGCTAGCGTCATATTTGGTGGAACTACAGAGCTTGTCAACGCCGACGAGAAGTGGCCGTTGGTGACTGGAGATGCGCAGCCAGAGTACTACACCACAACCAAGGTAAGGACAAGTTGAAGAGCAATTGAGCCGGTCGCTAACGATACTAGGCATACGCCGAGACCTACGTTCTTGAAGCGAATCGCAAGCCAGAGACCTTCCTTACCGCCGCCATTCGTCCCGCCGGTATCTTTGGTGAGGGAGATGTACAACTGCTTCCCAAGATGGTCACCGCGTACAAGGATGGCAAGAGCAAGTACCAGGTCGGCGACAACGACAACCTGTTTGACTTCACATACGTTGAGAACGTAGCGTACGGACACGTCCTCGCTGTCTTGGCTCTCCTCAGCACACACAAATTCCTGCCTACCATCCCCATTGACACCGAGCGCGTCGACGGCGAAGCTTTCTTCATCACCAACGGCGAGCCCGTCTTTTTCTGGGACTTTGCGCGCGCAGTATGGCACGAGGCGGGTGACCGCCTGCCATTGAAGTCGGTGTGGCATCTGGATTCTGGATTCGCCAGCATGATTGGCTTCTTCTCAGAGTGGGCTATGTGGCTGGTGGGCAAGACACCCAACTTGACGAGGGCGCAAGTCAGGTATAGCACACTTCAGAAGTACCATAGCATTGCAAAGGCAAGGAGCAGGCTCGGCTACAGGCCAATTGTCAGCCTGGATGAGGGTGTGAGGAGGGGTGTGAGGTACATCATCGAGCAGGATGAGAAGGCTAGCCAGAAGAAGGGACAGTAAATATGACGGAGTGGATGTCCCATTTCAATGCACAACCTCACATCATAGATAGTGTAATCTAATATACCCTTTGACCTAATTGCAAGATGCTCTGGCATGGTTCGCCCGCGGATGCGCTTCCACGCCCACCTAGGCGCAGATCTGACGCACAGACACGGGTACCTTAACACTCGCTCCCGTCGACCTTAGATCTCTCATCCAACCCCGCGCGCAACCCACGCCATGGCCGTCAACAACCAACATGAAGTATGTCGAACCACCCGGCGCTGCCCGAGTCAGCCTACTCCGCCCTCGGGCTGCCCCCCAGTGTTGTCAGGATCCTGATGAACCCCAAGCCACCACCGCCGACCACCGCAGCCCCGGAGCTGCACCAGAGCGCAACAGACTTCGCCGAGCGCCTGCCGGAGAATGAATCCCACATCATGCTGTATGCAGAGCTGCTGCTGCACATCCGCACCATCACCCTGTTTGCGAGCCTGAGGAGCCACCATACGCGCGGGACAAAGGCCCGACTCGATGCAGATGGGAATCTTATCACCGTGTCGCATGAAGGGTACAGCGCGACTATACGGCTTCCGATCAAAGTGGATGGGAGGGGCGATGCGGCGCTTGAACTGCCTGCGCAGCCGCCGAGCAAAGAGTTGACGCTGCGCATGCAGATGGAAGAGCAGGATGATAGCGATGTGCTTGGCTTGATGGCCGAGTCGCGCAAGGCGAACATCGTGCCGTGGGACGGCGTGATGTTGAGTGCACAAGAAGGAATTGAGCTCAGGTGTAAGAACTGCGAGGGAGTGGTGCTCGAGCGGGACTCAGTGAAAGAGTGGAAAGACCTGCCGAATGAGAACTGGGCTGAGATGATGGACTTTTGGCACTGCCACAAGCCTGATGAGCACCATCTGCATGATCACACGCATGAGGTTGGTGAGCAGAAGGGGTACGCTGCGGGGAATCGCTTGAAGGCCGCAGCGGGGGTGGGTTTCGTCGATCTTACAGGATTTCTGCTGAAAGAGCAGGACTGTGAGGGCGCGAAGGTAAGACAACTTCTTTTCCTTCGGTGTTTGATTTGGATCGCGCTTTTGGGCGCAAAGAAGGCAGACTCGCCAATACCCGTGGCATTCTCGTCGATACAATCGCCCCAGATTGATGGGCTCAATATATACCCTCAGCGCGGGACAGATCCTCTTCCTTTGGTTGACGGGTCGCCGGCGCTGTTGGGTGAGCAGTCTGACGTTTCCCTGTCTTTATGCCCTGAGATTATTGGGACTGGCAGGATATGTATTGGCTACATCTTTGTATACTGTTCATATCTGGGTCCACGAGATACTAACATTGTTTAGGCCTCCCCTGATGAAGATCGCACAGTTGCAGAAGTCGTTTGCAAACACTGCGGCAACACCCTTGGCAAGCAAGACCCAGCAGCAGACGGTTGGCGCATACGGAAATGGTGCCTCAGCATCTCCTCCGGCCCAACCCCGTCCCCCTCCTACAGCACATACAGCGTCCAGAAGTGGATATCTGCACGGCTTTTGTACCTAATCGACAACGTCGGCGTCCGCAAATTCCACATTCATCCTCCACCACCTTCAAAACAAGCACCAAACTCGACACCACTTCCTTCAACGCCTTCCCTTCTGGTCTGGGTATTTACGCCAGATCTTATGTTCTCCTCCTCGATCGTGCGCTCGGACCGCACCGACCCAACCCGGGCTGTCAAATGCTTCTTCAAGAAGCAGACATGGGCACCGTTGCAGCCTGGGGAACCAGAGAGTGCAACGATCGAGGACGTGGAGTTCCCGAGAGAATTGTATGAGGAGCTTGAGAAGAGTCTTGATGAGAGCCAGGACGTGCTACCGGCGACGGCGAGGAAGTTTCAAGGGTGGGATGTGGGGTTGTTGGAGAGGTTTGACGTTGGTGAGGAACTGCTGGGAGAACAGGATGGTACAGGGGAGGAGATGGAGGGCGTGGAGGGACTTGGTCTCGCCGACGATGCTGATGAAAGAAGAGGCAGACGATATAGACGGTCGTTGTCGCAAGAGTCCCTTGACTGATTATGTGCTCTTAGATGAGCGCCGCTTTCAGCGGACAAGAATAATTAATATATTACCCAAAAGCAGATGAAGTCCACGTTTTAATTATTACTGCCTATTCCGACATACAGCATTCACGTATGACACAGTCGAGAACGGTATTATTATGTGAAGTGGTGTTGGTGATGGTGGTGATACGCGGGGCAGGTTATTCGGCGCTAGAGCCACGCCAAATTCGCCAAATTTTGATATTGTCGAAATCGAACGACGACTCGACCCCACACTCAAGCAACCAACATGGCGCCCGTATCACTTTTGGACCTTGTGTCCGCGCTCCCCGCCACCGAGGGCTGGGGCCCATCGGTCTCTGAGGAGACGATGCTCGACGGCGTTCCCTTTGCGCCCTACTCCAAGGCCGACAAGCTGGGTCGCATGGCCGACTGGACCGACGGCAAGGACCGTGACAGGGGCGGTCGCCAGCAGTACGGCAACCGCAACTACAGAGGTAGGCATACGAAGTTTTGGGTGCCCATGGCAGGCGAACGCACAACTGACACGCACCGCAGACGCGCAGGTATATGGCGCCAACTCTGCCGGAAACCCCTTCGCCGTCCAGGTCGCCGAGGAGGAGGCCACCTTCTCCGTTGTCGACAACACACGCACATCAGCTCGCACACGCGGATTCGGGAGAGGCGGCGGCACAGTCTTCCGTGGACGCGGAGGAGCGCGGGGCGGACAGGCACAGCGCGGCGGACGCGGCACCTTCCAGCGCGTTGGAGGCCGTGGAGGCCAGCAGGGCGGCTACGACAGCCGCGGTGGCCGTGGTGGTGGACGCGGTGGACGCCGTTTCGGCTGGAGGGACGACAAGCCCCAGCGCAACCGCGACCCCTCCGTCCAGGTCAAGCCTGACTGGGCCGTCAAGGAGGAGATCGACTTCTCGCGTCTCGGCAAGCTCAACCTCGACACCGGCGAGGGCGAGGACCTCGACAACTACGGATTCCTGTACTACTACGACCGCAGCTACGACAAGCAGCCCGGCGCCAAGACCTCAGAGCGCAAGCTCAACGTCCTCGAGCGCGCCGCCTACAACGTCACCACCTCCAGCGACCCCATCCTGCAGGAGCTCGCCGAGAAGGACGAGGCAACCGTCTTCGCCACCGACAATGTCCTCTCCATGCTCATGTGCGCCACCAAGTCCGTCTACTCGTGGGATCTGGTCTTCACCAAGAGGGGCAACAAGGTCTTCATCGACAAGCGCGACCAGTCTAACTTGGACATGGTCACTGTCAACGAGAACGCCGCGGATGCGCCGCTCGAGATTTCCGAGGGCAACAAGGACTCGATCAACAGCCCTGGTGCGCTCATGCTCGAGGCCACCCACATCAACAACGTCTTCCCTCTGCAAGTCGTTGTCGAGTCGGAGAGCCAGAAGGTCAACATGCCCCACGAGCACCCCTTCTACAACCCTGAAGTCGAGAGCGACCCTGCTGCTTCCAAGGCATACAGGTACCGCCGCTTCGATCTCTCGCTCGAGAAGGACGAGGAGCCCCTGCACCTGATTGTCCGGACTGAGCTTGACGCCGTTGTCAAGAACAACATCAACGGCGAGGACCAGTTCCTGACCATCAAGGCGCTCAACGAGTTCGACAACAAGGCCCAGGGTGCCGGTGGTGCTCTGGACTGGAGGTCGAAGCTGGCCAGCCAGCGTGGTGCCGTTCTCGCTACTGAGATGAAGAACAACTCCTGCAAGCTTGCTCGCTGGGCTGTTCAGTCCATTCTTGCCAAGGCCGACACCATGAAGCTTGGGTACGTGTTTAGATGTTCTCACAATAGGATCAATATGCTAACATAAGGTAGTTTCGTGTCCCGTACCAACCCCAAGAACAACAACGACCACGTCATCCTCGGCGTGCTCACCAACAAGCCCCGTGAATTCGCGGCCCAGATGGCGCTCAACCTCAACAACGGATGGGGTATTGTCCGCACAATCGTCGACATGGTTCTGCGCATGGACGAGGGCAAGTACGTCCTTGTCAAGGACCCTAACAAGCCTGTTCTGCGCCTGTACAGCGTACCGCTGAACACATTTGAGGAGGAGGATGAGGCCGAGATGGGTCAGATTGACGAGGATGACGAGTAAAGTGCGGTTGTGCGTGTATAGTTCGCGATGATACCATGTTAATGGCTCGCATGATTTGGGGACGATAGACAAAATATGATGATTGACGGTACCACAAACCCCATCCGTCGCCTCTCACGTGTGAACCGTGTTGTTGTCCAGGCCTGTCTGCAAGAAGCAACAGAGCACACGACACGACACGGCAAGGCAATGCCCCCTTTCCGTACATCGAGCTACTGGCGCCATGTTCCCATGCATGCATGTGTCGGCAAACTGCTCAAATACCGGTGCGATCGACCAGCCGTCTTGCAGTGGCGAACTTGTACCTCCCTGGCCGCCGGGAGATCGCAGAGTCTATTGCATCCGCGGACCGTCCCGCGGAGCTGAGGATGATCTCTAGAAGGTTTACAGTAAGAGATGTGCAATATCCGATCTCGTTACAGTTTCCCAAAATTTGATGTTACTGATTTTGTTGCTAATCTTGGTGGCATTTTATCTCGCACGATTCTCGATGATTGGCGGCTCGCATTTCCAGACAACAGAATTAATGTCTAGACATGCTGTAAGTCGCTGACATGGCCGTCGTTGCAAAGGCTCAAGGAATACTCCACGGAAACCTCGTTGAATCAGTCTCCCCGTGCTTGCATTAGTAGGGGCTGTCGCTGCTGACTCGAGGTGGTTGTCAAAATAAGGCCTCCAACGCCCAGCTGTGGTTGACAAAAGAACGCGTCCATGCGCCTGCAATGCGCTGTCGTGCATGATGCGACCGTGCTTGCATTGCACCTTGCGTCTCATTGTCGCGCAGCACGTGGCGGCTACGTTAGCCGAGGAGGCACATGCTGGAGGATGCATCCTCAGGAACATATCCGCGCTGTTGGGGCGGAGCTCTTCTTCTTTCGTCCAGCCTCACTTGCGCCATTCCATCGGTCGCAAGTCTCCGAGAAGGTTTCCAGAAGCCCATGAGTCTTCACGCGTCCTTTGACTGGACCTTCCTCATTGCTTCATCGCCTCAGTGGTTCGTTCAAGTCGACAGCTCAGTGGCTCACATTGGCCATCCGTGCGCTCTGCCGCGCACCCACTCTCAACAATGAGTGGCATCGGTGAGCCTACATGAAGCCCTGCCCCTGAGCATGTCACCCTCCTCGTACCACTTGTCTTGTGTACGGCTCGCTTTGTAACGGGACGGCAAAGTGCGCGCAGCATGAACGCCAACGTTTGTTTGTGATCGCATTTCGACTGAGAACCGTTTGGAGTAGTCATCTGCAACACAACCTGTCAGGGACACCTAGCTCTGGTGCGAACCACGGCTCGGATTACCCTGACTCTCGTCCCCGGGCCCATCTGTTCACGAGATTGAAACGTGGACCACAGATTATTTCAACCTCGACCAATGTTGCAACTTTCAAATCAGTGGCGGCCTGGGAGACCGCGCTAGGAGTGTCCATGCGTCCGGTACTCCACGCTGCTCATTGGCGCCAGAAAGCGTTAGCAAAAGGCCCGACTTCCGCCTCAAGATGATCCCATAGGCCCCGGAGCATGCCGCGAGCAAGCCGCAAGTGGCGGGAGATAAATTCAATTTGTTCCACGACAAATACTCAAGGTTCCTGCCTTCCAAATCCGCTTGGCGGGGTTTGTCGGCATTGCCCTGCGTGTCCATCGAGTCAGCTTAGAGACAACAGGTACCCCAGACGATCACTATCAGCGAATTGTCCCCAGCGACCACAGTGACGCCAGGTTCTCTAGTACCCACCGAAATTTTAGCAGCTGCCGGTCCCTTGTCTGCTTTCCGTAGTGCCTTCCGTAGTTAACTTCCCGGCACCCGGCACCTGGGTACCTCGTTGTTCTTGTGATCCCAAACCTTCTTACATACACCCCTACCGCAACTTATATCCCCACCGCAACTTATATCCCTACCGCAACTTATATCCCTACCGCAATCATCAGCCTTGTTTCACGACCTCTATAACGGCCCGCCATCGAGCCACATTTATTCACTGGCCGACTCCTTCATGGACTGTCACCTGCCTTGGCTTTTTCATACCGTTGTTGCGATCTACAGCGCCGGTTCCTCAGCGGAGACATTGTGAACGATGTCGATACTCCAGCCAGAGGCATGCTCCTCAGTCCAGCTGCAACTGCCACGACTAACAAGAACAGGCTGGTATCTTTTACGGGGTGTGCTGGTTCGTTGTAATTGTACGATTAATATCACGACGACTCCATCGTGGAGCGTGGAAACGTTTACAATGGGATGACTACCTGATCGTCTGCGCCATGGTACGGTGACTTGAATGGACTCCTCAAGCATTCGCTAACCCAACGCTTAGCTAACCGACACTGTCCTGCTCGTCTGCATGTCTAAAGTGGTGACTACGTCGTCCAACCTCATCCCGCCGGGTGAGGACGTCTCAGAGTATTCTCAAGATGAGATCAACGCGCGCATCCTCGGATCCAAGTTCGTCTTGGTAGTAGAGCAGATGCAAATCGCTACAATCTGGCTGGTGAAAGCATGTCTACTCATCATGTACTTCCGCATGACCGCCGTACTGCCACAACGGAAACTGGTCGTTGCAACGTCGGTATACGTTGGTGTTACGTTCGTCGTCATGGAGATTCTCTACTTTGGCGTGTGGTGTCGTCCATTCAACCAGTACTTCGCTGTACCAACGAATTCGAGTAAGTGCGTACAGTCATTCTCACGGCTCGATGCTGACAGGCGCAGTACAATGCTCAGCAGCAACGAACCACTTGATCACCAACGCCGTCTTCAACATCAGTTCCGACATCATCATCCTTAGCATACCGATGCCCCTTTTATTTAAAGTCCGCTTACCGAAGAAGAACAAGCTGGTTTTGATTGGCATCTTCCTGATTGGACTTTTCACCGTTAGTATGTCGCTATTTCGTCGAGTTACACTAACGGATATAGGTTGTTGCGGCTGTACTAAACAAGTACTACTCTTTCTCGAATCCCTTCGGAACAGACTGGGTTCTGTGGTACCTCCGAGAGTCGTACACAGCTCTGCTATGCGCAAACCTACCTCTCACATACCCCCTTATCCAACGGATCTTCAAGTTGCGCAACTGGAGTTCCTTCTCAGGCGAATCCCGCTCGATCCAAGCTGGGAATACTCGAGGAACAAATACCTTTGGTACAGCAAGGAGCCACAGCCATTGGGTGAGTCAAAGCAAACGTTCCAAGTCAAAGCATTTCCGCGATGATCTTCGGAGCGCCGAGAGTCAGGAAGACATCAACGACCCATTCCGAACACCAAGCGCAGAAGAAGGCCCACAATTCATCACGAGTGCGATCGAACTGGATGGAGTGAAATCATACGAGAAGTCGTTGACAGACTTGAGTATTGAAAGCCCGACGAGCTGGCGGACAGAGCATGACCGCAAGAAGGACTTCAACTACAACGCCCCGAGATGAGCTACAGGCCCAAAGCAATACATTTACGAGTCACGTTCAGCAGCCCATTTGCAGCGTTTTCCAGAGCGACCACAGATCATACGCTGAACTCCCTATGCAGTTTCCCCAAGCGATCAATTCCCACCAACGTCTCTGGATATCCCCCGAACGCAACTAACGAGTATCATGCATTGTCCCTGAACAATAAGTATGCCAGTATCTCCAAACGCGCCAACCACTGTGATGAGATTCCCGCCAGAGATTCAGCTTGCGAATCCAACACATGTCTGGGAGACATCCAGCTTGCAATGGCAAGCCACAACGATTACAGAATTGACTCCGAGCACAGTTATCGAATAAGTGGCGTCTTGTGACGCGCAGGTGTCGCGTGTACTCGAGTACCGTGATGGTCGTACCGAATTGGTTACAGGACATCAGGGTGCGTGAGGCATGAGTATACAATCGTCGAACGTCAGAACAGCCTCGCAAATTACCTCAGACCGCCTCGAAGGAATCAGCAACTCTCGTCCTTGACAATTGTCTTAACCATGCATGTTCACGACGTTCTCATCATTGGGGCAGGTCCTGCTGGGCTGGCCGCTGCAGCGCGGCTCTGCGAACATACCCCGTCTGCAACCTTCACCGATGACGAACACCAACGATACCACTGGATCCGAAAGCATGGCCGTAAGATGAACGTCAAGAACTACAAGACCAACCAAGATTCACTATCGACATCTCGTCCTGCATCCGACACCTCCGATTGCGGCTGCAACTGCGATTCCACTGCAAGGGATAACACCTTAGACATGCTCGTCCTCGATGCAGACGGCGCAGACTGGATGAGCAAGTGGAATCGATTGTTCAAGACCTTCGGCATCACCTATCTGCGTAGCCCGATGTTCTTCCAGATCGACCCGGCAGACCGCGACGCACTGCTTGGATACGCATACGAGAAGGGCCGAGAGAAAGAGCTGCAAGCCTTACCCGGGTGTGCAGGAAAAGAGATTAGCAAGCACAAGAAGAAAAAGAAGTTGAACTCGAGAGGCAGGTTCCCTGGATCAGGGCCGGATGTCGACGAACGAGATCGCAAAGACTACTTCACCCCGAGCACAAAACTTTTCAGGTCACATTGCGAAGAAGTCATTCGAAGATATGGGTTGGGTCCGGACATGCTTCGGCAGGAGTCTGTGTTGGACGTCAGTTACGGCGAAGCAAGCAGCTTCGCCGATATTGAGCATGACAGTGTCATCTCGGACGGTGCCTCGGATAAAGATCAGAAGACCTTCCGAGTCAAAACCAATCACGGCATCAGATATGCGAGCATCGTCATCTTAGCCGTGGGACCTGGTAATGCTCCATCACTACCCTCTTCCATACAGGGATTGCCAACACCAGGTCCTCACGAAGGCTACACGCATGCGATGCACATCAAGGAATTCCCACCCCCACACGTCACGGCCAAAATAAAGGCCCGACGCTCGACAAACATGCTCATTGTCGGCGGCGGCCTGACAAGCGTACAGATTGCCGACCTGGCGCTCAAACGCGGCGTGAACAAGGTACACCTGCTCATGCGAGGCCCGATGAAGGTCAAGTACTTCGACATGGATCTCGACTGGGTCGGCAAGTTCCGCAACTTCAACCAAGCCGCCTTCTGGAGCGCAGACACAGACGAGGAGCGCTTCGAGATGTACACTCAAGCCCGTAACGGCGGGAGCATGACACCGCGCTACCGCAAGATCCTCGACGCACATGTTGCGAGCGGTAGGGTCGTGGTGCACACGCATACCACGCTGTCGTCTGTATTGTGGGATCCCGAGACCATGTCTTGGACCAATGTGAAAGTGTCGTCTGATGTTCCTGTCCCGACGATTGATTATATTGTCTTTGCCACGGGCATACAGACTGATATCCGCACGATTCCGTTCCTTCAAACGCTCCAGCAGCAACACCCCATTGAGTGTGTCGGCGGGTTTCCCTGTCTCACTGACGACTTGATGTGGGACGATGATGTGCCACTGTTTGTCACTGGGCGGCTTGCAGCCTTGAGGCTTGGTCCTGGAGCGCCGAATCTAGTCGGCGTACGTATTGGGGCGGAGCGAATTGCGTGGAACGTCGAGGACGAGTTGAAGAAGATGGGTAAGCTGAAGAAGGGCGGAGAGAGGAGAGATTCCGGGTACGAAGGCAACAGTGCTGACGAGGAGTATGAGAGTTATGCGAGCGCGAGGGAGAATCGATTCGCGGGTTTGGTTGGGGTGAGTGAGAGTGATTAGTGGATATAGGTACGGAATGTGGAGGTTCCTTGATTACCGCAGTATGAAGAGAAGTGTTTGAATGACGGTTGAAGCGTGGATAGCTCTTATGGTGACTTCCTCGGTCTGACCGACACTACTTTCAGATCAACATATACTTTCCAATCTGTACAACCACTCTCGTTCTCCTACTACAGGTGTTGCCTTTGAAATCTTGGATCATCTGAGGACTGGTGCATCATTTGGTTCACCGTGTAGTCACCACGTTCTAAGTGCATGATTCGGTAGTACTTTCGCAGCGATTTGGTGATGATACAATGTGAGAGCCATTCAAACCGTTAAAACCTAGATGATATAAATCGTGCAAAATATCTATGTATATTGATATAAGATCTAAACTACTACAAGGGATTAATTAGTATGAGTGAAGTAAAATTGCCAGACATCCCTCCATTTACGCCAGAACCACCACGCCGGTAATCACCGCACCAGCAAGCGGCAACAAACTCCTCAAACCATTAAGAAATACCCACCGCTTGAGCAGCCCCTCGCTCTCCTCGCTCTCAAGAGCAGTTAGTTCTTCCTTCTCCGCCTTCGCCGCGAAACGCAGCAGCTTGTCGTTCGTCGCCTTCATAAAGATGATCGTGAATGGAACGATGCTGATAGTAGATGCAGCCGCTACCCAGAACAATCTACCGTTTCGTACGCCTAGAGCAGGGAGAGAGCGCGTCGTCCATGCGCAGAAGCTGAGGGAAGAGGCTGTTAGGAGGGCGATAGGGGGAGCGAGCGCGAGGCCAGCGTGGAAGGTGTTTCTCCAGAGCTTGACGGCGTGGGTGGTGGATAGGCCATCTTCTCTGAGGGATTTGGAGACCGCGGGGATGGAGACTAGGGAGATGGAGGCGATGGTGCCTGGATGCGGTCAGAATGTTTCTGCTCGGAGTCTCGGGCTTTCGGGGTCAAGCTGCTAAGGGTTTGACGTACCGGACAGCCATGCGGCTCCTGTTAAGCCAAGGATCTTAGCAGTTGTGAATGCAGTTGAAGCCATTGTTTTGAGGTGTTGGGTATGTTGTGCAAAGTTTATTGATTTTACGCCGGCGTGTAATAAGTTAAGTGTTGTAGATGTTGAGGCTGCTGAGGTGGAATGATTCAACGTAGATTTATACTGGCTCCATCGGGCTAATTTAGGCCCCCACCGATCGAACTACTTACACGTTGCCGCGCATCGTGGAGTCGGTGAGGTCGGAGCACCGTTGGACCGATTTGGTGGTGCTTTCGTTGTTGCCTTGAACCTACAAACTAAGAACGACCAAACACGCCCTAAGCAGAACCGAGAATCCGGTCTTCGGGTCGCGAGGATTCCTTTCCTCTGGACAGGCCTTAACCAGTACGGGTGACGCGATAAGTAGTGGCTCACATATTAAGGCAGAATCGTCTGTAGACTGTCTAGCAAGAACAGTAGAGCAACTTACGCATTGTAAAGTGATACCGAACATACACGTGGTTATTCTCTGTGATCCATCAACATTCAAGCGCTTTTTCATGTGCGGGCATTAAAATTGGTAAAATCTCATTGTATCTGCTACTAGAGTCGGTTGAAGTTTCCAACAATAATGCTATGTGTACAAGCCTGCCGCGTCTCTGCAAGCAGACCTGGAGACCCGCCTGTTCTGACGGGCGTTACCCAATCAAGAACTGTCCTACGTACTGGCTTTCGCGATACCATATGTCTGCTTCCAGCGCCCGCAATTTGCGTAGTATCCCCTTTTCTTGAGTCTCATACTTCACGAGCGTGGCTCTGGTGGGAAAAAACCTTTCTTCCAGCTCAACCACTGCCAGCCAGTCTCCCCTCCATTCGTCGCCTTCGGGTACCCCACAATCAAACTCCAGTCTAAAATCTCTCCCGCCTTCCAAATTTTTACAGAACAAACTACGAGAAGAATATTTTGTGGTTTTCTCTGGTCTGCTCGGCATTTGAAACCTGGCCCCTTGCACCTTGCATAGTCCCTCGTGTCAGCTCTATAGGACCCCACCACCTCCTTTTGGTAGGCCTCATCCTGCTTTCCGTTCCTGGACAAGGACACCAGGAACTTCCCTTTTTCTGTGAGCTGATCTCTGTCAGGAGTATCTTAAGTGACACCAGCCCCATATCTGCAGCTCTCTTGACTGCTTCCTCATATCCAATGCCAGGCTTTACAGCCATTCGGTCTGCACCTCGCAGCATGCCTAACATTCCGTACACTCTGTCTTCTTCTAACTTGCATTCTCTTTGCCCTAAAGAACCCCACACTTCGTTAAGATACTTATACGTGTCAATGTGTGTACTTCCGAGAATCTTCGAATCCCTGAAGATGGGTGTAGCGGTGACAGGGCCAGAGTATCTTGTCACCGCTACACCCAAGGTTGGCGTTGGCTTCTCCAATGTTACATGATTGGAACCATTCTCACACCTGTGCCATGCTGCATGTACATGTCCATCCGGTTTATCCCCACCATTCGACAGCCGTTCTAGCTGGCTCGCTATGGCCAACTCCACTGCACTCTTCACATCGCTTCCACCCACGAATACGATCCTGCCAGACAGCAGTGCCTCTTGAGCTGTCCACACCCTTGACATCCATACGGATTTCCTCAACTTCTTGACGTCTGCGACGGCCTTTGCGACTTCCCTCTTGTTCATGACAAAGCCAGCTAATTCCCAAGTGAACGTGGAGGACCACTCTGGAACCATCACGAAGGTGATCGCCGCCTTCCTATAGCATTCCCCCATTCTCTTCATCTCAGCCTCTTTGTCAGCATCCGATGTCTGGTCTATGCATTTCTGGTCAATCCAGGTAAACGCCAGTCCAGTCGGCTCCGCTGGACACTGGGCCCAGTCTTGACCCGGGTTCACAAAGTCTTCACCGGTCCTGCCATAGCCGTGCAAGCGACCATTCTGCTCCTGGAACTCGACGAAGACCTTGGGCCTCATCTCCCGTGTCCCTTGGTTGTTCGCCTTTGGTGTCACCCAAGCGGCGTTGTGTTCTAGCTTGATGTTGGCTGAGCGCCTTCACCCTTCCTCGCGTCTCAGATCTCGTGTGCCCTTTCTTTACCGTGGGTATGCCGTGGTGGAGGTCGAGCGTGGTTGTCCTCTATGCCTCCACAGGCGTCGCTTTGTGAGCCGGGTTGTTTGCACTGTCTACTGTCCGCTGTTTTACCGTGATGTCGCAGGGAGTTGAGAAGCTTTGTACATTTTGAGTCATGCGTCTTGTCTATTTTTATGCCCTGTTTTCGTTGTTTGTGTTTTGTTTTCAAGAGAGAGAGAGAAGAAAGGTCAGCGCGGCTGGCTGGTACACGCTTTGGCGGCGAGCTGGCCAGCACCCACATGCATGCATGCATGATGGTTACCACAGCTGCAACTTTGCTTTTCACCTTCCGACAAGGCCCACTAGATTGCGTTTTCATGCATCTTTTGCACAATCTAGCCACCAATAATTTGCTGTAGAGGAGGAAGGAAAGGAGACATAAGTTGCACAAGCGGATTGTCTATGCTATGTTATCTACGTCGTTTCCGCTCACTTGATGAAGGGTGAATATGAGATACCATATCCCTGACGTCCTGCGGGCGGATCAAGGTGGCAACTTTGTGTGACTGCTCGCGACAATACAGTAAGACACCAGAGTCTGCAAGCGTTATCGTAGAGTTTTACACACGGTACTAAGCATATTGATACCTTTCAGAGCCTCGATGCGATCGACTGCGGCGTTGCAGACATGCCGATTTCTGAGCAACTCGACATGTCGCTAATCGCACTCAGTCGACAAGGGCCGACTACAAACACAGGTTTAATTCGAAGTACGTACCATCTCTCTCTCTCTCGCTACGACGTTGTGAAAGATGTTATTGCTTTTAAGTCTACAGCAATTACGAAAGAATGTGCGAGGTGCTCTCTTATGGGCGATTTCTCGACCTTAAGAAGTCATTCTCAGAACTTACTTGTAGCCCTTGATTATCATGGAACTTTACTACTTTTTCCATCAAAGGAACGTATTGTAGTACTGGATTCCTATGTCGTGGGCCTTTGTGAACGGCGCAGTCGAGTCCCCAAACATGGAGAACATTGGTCGACTGAGCTTCAACTACGTGGATATACCGCATCCTCACAACATAGATATCCTGATCTTGGAACTCCTGGCATGGCATAAGTAAAGCTGTTCAGCTCAATGGCACAACGTTCGGCACACCGACGGATATATCGGCTTTGTTTACAAGCATGACGGTGCTGGGTTCCAAGTGGCTTTGGTCTACCATGTGGCTGGCCCTCGTGAACACTTCTGGTTCCATCTGTCCAATTGCGGTCGGGCCGCCAGTACCCTGCTCGGGGTCTCAGGGTAATACAAATCAAAAGGGGCATTCTCGAAGAATGTGGCGCGGGATTCATATCTAATGTAGCACGGGTCAGCAGCCGCGAGCAACCATTCCTGGTGCTTATCTGCTCGTCATCCAAAGTTGCAAAACAGGAGTCTTCCGGATAACCCAACAAGTCAACCGTCTCGCAAGAGACATGAGCTCAGGATACTCGGACGGCCGAGTATGGGACATTCCAGCCAATATCGCTGCGTTTCTCCGGCGGTGCTCCCGGTGCTCCCGATGCTCTGGGAGACTTGAACTCTCATACATCAATCGGGACGCTCACCTCAGATTCCATACAGATTTCACCCAGACGCCCCCAACGCCATCCACCTGCCCACCGCGGCCATCTAGCTCTCACTCCAATGCCTTCTTCTCGCAAGTGCTCACCCGTCCGGTCTCGGCCGTCGCGCATTCGGACATTCGAGGTCGGAAGCACGTCACCGTCGAATAGTCCCGGAGGCAGCCCCACACCCCACCCACGCCCTGCGCCTAACGACTAACACCTACGATAACAAGCAGGGCGCAAGCCATCAATCCGCAAGATCACTTTCGCAACGTTGCAAAACAGCAATTCCAACAAAAGTAACACCCTTTACTCGCTGCATACTCTCCAATGGTCGCAATGGGAGGCGGTCCAGAAGTGCCCTCCAAAACGGGATCGAAAGAGAAGGAACTCGTCCTCGCCGTCCTCCCCTGGCCAAAAGCCCAATGCCAAAAGGCAATCGACGCACTGGAGCGCGAGTTTTCGCACCTAGAAGTCCAGCACTACTACTCGCACTTTGAAAACGGCAAGGTGACTTTTGACAAGCCCATCCCCGCGGAACTCTCGGCTAGGGCATCCTACATCGCGACGCTGTTCTGGCTGCCTGAGACGCCCGACGATATCCCCAAGACGGAATTGATTCAGTTTTTTTCGGCGGGCACGAATCATGTTGCTAAGCATCCTATCTATACGGACTCGAAGATTCCGTTGTGTTCGGCGAATGGGGTGCATGGGCCCCAGATTGCCGAGTGGGTTGTTATGATGGATTTGGTGCATAGTCACAATTACACTGCGCTGTACGATGCGCAGAAGAGGGGGGAGTGGGATCAGGGGAGCGGGAGGAATGTTAGTGATCGGGTGGGCAAGCGGGTTGCTATTCTAGGGTATGGAAGTATTGGGCGGCAGGGTATGTGTTTTGCATCGATTTACTGAGGGTTATGCTGACGGTGGTGTAGTGGCGAGAGTTGCGAAGGCGATGGGTATGGATGTTATTGCGTATACGGCGTCGCCGCGTAAAACGCCCGAGTCGAAGAGGGATGATGGGTATATTGTTCCTGGCACGGGTGACCCAGATGGTAGTCTGCCGAGTGCATGGTACAGCGGGACGAGCAAGGAAGACTTGCACAACTTCTTGAAGCAGGAGATTGATCTGCTGGTCGTTGGTGTACCGTTGACGTAAGTGTACTGCCTCTCCTGATCGATCTCGTGTTTAACAGCCGCATAGCAAGTACACGACGCATCTCCTCTCCACAGATGAGTTTGAGCTCCTGCACAAGAGTAATCCACGCGGCACGTATATCGCCAATATCGCTCGTGGGCAGATCATCGACCAGAAGGCACTGATTACAGCGTTGGAGACGAAGCAGATCCGCGGCGCTGCCCTAGATGTAACGGACCCAGAACCGCTTCCCCAGGACGACCCTCTTTGGTCAGCGCCTAATGTGTTGATCACGCCGCATGTCAGTGGCTCGAGTGATGCGTATGCGGAGCGCGCATTCCAAGTGCTAGCGGAGAACATCAGGAGGGAACGAAGTGGAGGAAAGTTAGTCAACGAAGTGAACCGCGACAGAGGGTATTGATATATCAACATCTATTTTAGACTGTCATAGTTTACTCAGGCTCCTGATGCTTCCACTTCTCTCTCACAGCATTGACGTCTATCTCACACGCCTCGGCATGCTTCAACACAGCCCTCGCCTTCTTCACAACAGGCACGTCAATCATCTTGCCTTCCAGCGTCCAGGCCCCTCGCCCCGCCTTATCCGCCTTCTCGTCTGCAATCACCACGCGCGCCGCCCACTCAACCTCCTTCTCCCCAGGGCTAAACGCCTTGTGGCACACGGCAATCTGACTGGGATGTATGCACTGCTTACCATTGAACCCCATACCCTTTCCATTCAAACACTCCTCCTCGAGCGTCTTCAAGCCCACATCCCCCTTATAGCTCGTGCAGACAAGGTCAATCGTGCTAGGCAGCAGGGCTGCACGTGCCGCCGTCGCAATAGCGCTCCGAGCGTACAGGAACTCCGTCAGTGACGGCGTGCGCGTGAGACTCATGTCCTTTGCGAAGTCCTCGGCGGCAAAGACCAGGCCGTCGAGGTACGGCGACGCCTCGCAGATCTCCTTGAGGTTCTGGATCGCTTTTGCGGACTCGATGAGTGCGATGATGCTCACGGGCTTTCTTGCGCCCGTACTGCCTTGAGATGGGCTGGAGGGGTGCCGTGAGGGCGAAAGGTGCCGTATGACGTCCGTGACGAAGTGTAGGTCCGCGGCGCTTTCGCACTTAGGCAGCATGATTGCGTCGAGGTATTCGCCCTGCAGGACTTCGGTGAGGTCGTCGAGTGCAAGCCCCGTGTCGACGCTGTTGATGCGCACACACATCTCCTTGATGCCGGCGGGCCGTGGCTTGGACAGGATGGAGCGCAGGTTGGAGCGGGCGGAGGCTTTCAGCGAGGGTGCAACCGAGTCCTCAAGGTCGTAGGTGACGTTGTCAGCGTGCATGGCGAAGGACTTCTCGAGCATCTTCTGCGAAGACGCCGGGACTGCGTGCTGTTAGCTGCTGCTGAGGGGATTGGGAGTGGGTGAATGTACCGTACATGCACGCCCGCCGAATGATGGGGGCTGCCATAGTTACTGCGTGTATCTGGTCTCAATCAATGGCACGCTCAGTCAAAGATAAAGCTGTTTGAATAGACATGGCACGGCAACTAGCAGACAGGTAATACCCGGCTATCTCCCGGCTATATGGCGTCGCACCGTGCTGTCGTGGGGGACGAGGCTCAAACGCCGACCGCCGACAGCCACAGACGCTAAGTCGCGTCGTTGAGCCTCGCCGTGATGACACGCGGCTAACTTTGGAGCTCACATTCACAGCTCCCGCCAGCACCCCACCCAACACCCACCACTCCGCCATGGAGACGGCACAGCAAGCCCCCGCGCCCGGCTCGCTGAGCTGGAAACTCAGCAGCCACCCCATCACCCTGCTCACCTTTCTGTTCTTCCGCATCTGTACGTCGTTCTTGCTCCCTTGATATAGATGATCCACAGCTAACAACTCAACCCCCAGCTTCCCTCCTCGTCTACATCCTCGGCCTGCGCCTGCTAACCTCCAACTTCGTCATGGTCTTCATCATCACCATCCTGCTGCTCGCCATGGACTTTTACTACCTCAAGAACATCGCCGGCCGCCGCCTGGTCGGCCTGCGCTGGTGGAACGAAGTCGACACCCAGACGGGCGACGGCCGCTGGGTCTTTGAGAGCGCCGATCCGGAGACGCGTGAGGTCAATGCGACGGACAAGCGCTTCTTCTGGATTGCGCTGTATGCGCAGCCCGTGCTGTGGATTCTGCTCGCTATTCTGGCGCTGGTTGGCCTGAATTTCATCTGGTTGACGCTTGTTGGTAAGTCCTGCCTGAGTTAGTATCAAGCTGCGGTGCGAGATGTGCTAATCTGTGGATAGTTATTGCGCTGGTTCTTACCATTACGAATACCCTGGCTTTCTCGAGGTGCGATAAGTTTAGCCAGGCGAGTGGCTTTGCGTCGAATGCTATATATGGATCTGGACTGGCGAGGAATCTGGCTGGAGGTGTTATTGGGGGCTTGTTCAGGCGATGAAAAGCCGGGAAAATTGCCCTGTACAAGCTGTAAGAGTAGCATGGCGGGCGCAAGGCGTTTCAGGGTCACAAAGCATGATAGACAGATATCCTATCCGGTTGCGGACATCTTGGTTCTATATCGCGCGCATCTACACAGCGTTATGTATCGTATGTGATGCTATGTCGTTCTCTTTTGTCAGAGTCCAACGTCTATGTACTTGACAGGTCGAAAGATAGGTTACCAGCGCCTATTTCTGGTATACCACCTTGTACTTGAACTGCGTCGGGAAGGATCTGTCAGTGATGAGAATCTCTTCTCCGTCCTCAACCAAATCGCCCAGCTTCTTCTCGAGATTGGGGCGCGTCTGCTCCTCCAGGCCAGCCATCTGCATGTACAGCGACTTCTCCCCAGTGCGGATCGAGGGCTTCTTGAGTTGACTGCAACTTGTTAGTACTCGCTCTTGAGATACCGATGAAGACTCACGCTTCGGGCCTCTCCGCCAGCCCATCGATGAACTCTTGCAGCGTAATGTGGGGATTAACTGTTAGTGGTCGTGCAATATTACCCGCGCCGCACACAGGACAATCGTCCTTCTTCTGGTGCTCAAACGTGTATGTGTATACGCTGTCGTCACCTGTGTACATCATGTAATTTGCCGTCTCTGGGATACCCAAGAAGGGGTTCGTGTTTGTCGCAATCTTGAACGCCTCGTTGCAGCAGCTCGCAGCAACGATGGCATTGGTCGAGGCGATGGCGGGAATGATGTTCTTGACCACGCCCTGCGTCATCGAGTAGGTAACACCCTCAATGTTGAATTCCTGAGCGCGCTTGAGGGCCTTCTGGTACAGCCAGGTAATGTGCTCTGGGTCGTCGTTGTCCAGCGTGATGTCTTTGCGCTCTTCGTCCCAGGCGATGATATGCGCCCACTCAATGCAGTGCTGTGGTTGACGGGGAATGGTGGCAAGTGTGCAGAGCGGGACAGCAGCACGTGGGGCGTGCATATCAAGCTGGCACTCGATGCAACTTGTCATCGTAGGCAGGATGACCCTCGCCTGACCCTTGAAGCCTTCAGTACCGCCGTCTATTAATGGCTTCAGCGAGTCTGGGTCGTTCTCATCTACCATGCCGACCAGTGTGGCGTTGATCCACCGGCGGGCTTCGATGCTGTCCAAGCCGCAGACAATCATGGCGAACTGCATGTAGTATGCTTCATCCTTGTCCTGGATCTTACCGCAATATGGCGTAATCTTGACACCCTTGACACGCTTCTCGACGAAACGAGCTGCAACCTCGGCCTTGAAGCTGCCGACATCTGCCTGGCGGAAGAGGAATTGGCGGTTCAGGTTGCTGACATCGATGGTGTCCATATCAATCACATGAATATCTTTGAAGCCAGAAAGTGCAAGATTCTTGAGGATCTCGCATCCGAGACCGCCAGCTCCACTGACCCCGTGTTAGTGGCAGGATGTACACGAGTGGAACAAACTCACATGACTCTGTATCTTGTTAGCTTTGAAGTTTCATGATTGAAGTATGGTGTTCACGCACAGCACTTTGGCTCTGCTCAGGCTCTCGATGACAGTCTCACCTGGCATGAACGCATCAGGATCCGTGAACGGTCCGCTACGCGTCAAGATGTTGTCCAGGTACTTCCTGCATCACGTCAGGCTCGCAATCTGAAGCTTCTGAGATTGCAGGCTTACCATCGCGCTCGTGGGCTCGCAGCTGTACCGGAGACGGGGTTCAGAACGTCAACCGACATGTTGCGGAACGTTTGAAGAATGAATGTGTAGTGGTCAAGTCGAGCAAACGGAAGATGTAGGCATCGGTGTTACATGGAGTTTAGCGCTGCCAAGAGCTTGATGTCACCTAGGGCAAGATTTGCCGAAGGCAAACATACAGTGAGCCTCAAGACATTCACTTAGACGAATCATCGACCTCCTGAGACAAACACTAAAATTGTCAGAACAGTCTTGTCCACGTTTAAGGTTGAAAGCACAGATGGCGAGAATGAGCAGATGAAGTTTGGTTGACAACCACTCACAACCTTGCTCGACACCAGCGCAACACTTGTGAGTTGCAAGGCGACTTCCGGCATGTTAGAACTATTCTGATCAGCTCAGAGCCACTGATAGGCTGAGTGCAGTGCACGATTACAATGGCCGACTTCCTTACCGCCGTCTCTACCAAAAAGATTGTCTCCAAGCCAGCAATCGATAGGATTCAAGACCTAAGCATTCAAGATGCAGTAACCGTCGATTCACCACAGTCAGCGCTAGAGGCCTTGAAGAACCAACCTGGTCTTGAGACAGTTACCAATGTTCTGGCTTTCCTCAACAGCCCGAAGGTTAGCCTTGTCATCTCAGAGCCGGTGTATGCGAGTACAGCACATGAGCTTGTCAGCAATGTGATACCGAACTTCTGGAGGGTCCTCAAACCGCGCACCAAAGATGCTCAAAGTCTTGTCTCTATACTTCGGAATCCTACCGGAATCGGGCATTTGCTCACTAGGCTGCGTTCGCTCATTGCAGAGAGTCGGCAGAAGAAGCCTACGGGAACTTCTCAGGATGTGTCAGAGTTCATCGAAGACACGTTGGATGTTCTTGATCGAGTTCTACGTGGTGACGATGTATCGTATTGTATCTGGAAGGAGACCCAGGATTTTGGCAAGAATGATATGCAAAAGAAGCTAATATGGAAGACGTTTCTGGCCCAAGTAGCATCCGGCCACGTTTTATCGACAAGAGCCGAAGCGGAGGATGTCCTGAAAGGAAAGGGGATCGATGTCTCACCTTCAAGCGGAAACGACCTTGCAGACTGGCTTGGTCGTAACATTGTACACATGTTGTCTATTGGCGACAAGAGCGAAACGTACGGTACGACTTTGACTGAGTTTAGCTCCAAAGCACTGAATTTGGGGTACACTGGTAAGTCAACCTGTCCGACTCTCAAGAACATTCGCTAACCCGCAAGAACGCTTGGTTTCTACCATCCTCGCCATTGGTATTGAGAGGCATCAAGTGAACAGTTTCGCAAACCTCGTAGGACAGCTGAAGGCGTTCGAGCAACGGAAGTACTTTAATGCTGTAATAGTCTACATCACAAAACAGTTCTTCCAGTCGGAGATTGTAAGCAAAGAGGACAGATCTATCGGACCATCGCCTGTGATCTCGGGAGCGGCTTCTCTACTGAACAACTTCATCAAAGACAACGAGATCTTGAAGGATCATCTTGTCGCTTCGCTCTCACGTTCTACCATTCCATCTCTCGACGAGTCATTTGCAATTCGTCGTGCTGTGCTGGCGGCATTGGCCCAAGATGAAGGTGAGAACGGAAGTCTAATCTGTCATCCAAGCACTGACCCCATGCAGACAAGTTACAAACGCTATTCGAGAACTGCATCAAGACCTTTGGAGATTCTGTCTATGTCAAACATACACCGGTCTTGCAGCAAGAAGGTCAGTAATCGCTCTCATACCGCCGAATGAAAACTGATATATATCAGCTCTTGCGCAAACGTTAGCATTATGTTGCGGCTATGTGCAGCGAACACAGCCTATGTTCGTAACTATGATGGCGAAATCAACATACCACGTTAACGGCATGTCGAATCGCATCGGGGCAGCATCACCTCGAGCCCGCTTCTTTGGAATTGCGGTTGGTACAGCAATTTCGAATTTAGTAGACAAGCCCGAGCTCCGGCTGAAGATCGAGCTGGAGGGAACTGAGGCAGCGGAAGCAAAGTGGTACGAACATCTTACCAAGGTTGACGACAAGATTGGAAATATTTCAGACCTCCAGAAGAAGCAGGTATCGCCACCTCCTACAAGTCGAACAACCTCGAAGCCTAAGCCAGCGGTCAAGATTTCTAAGACCCCATCAGTCACTGAAATCAAGGGTCCTCGTGTCATTGAGGTGCTTTCAGACTCCGAGGACGAAGACGCTGATCTCATGGCTTACAGTAAGCCAGATTCGGATCCGGAGGACGAAGATGAGGACCCTACAGCCATCAACCGTAACAAACCTACCGCGCCTGTTTATATCAGGGATCTTGTCGCTGGTCTTCGAGATCAAGAGAACTATGATCGCCACGAGCTTGCCCTAGCTACAGCTGCGCCCTTGATAAGGCGCAAAGCCAACTTTGGCACTGAAGTTGTGGATCACCTCGAAGAACTGGCCACGATATTGACTGGTCTGCAAAATGGCCTGGAGCTAGACACTTTCGCACAGCAGAGACAGCAAGCACTTATTGCCGTGCTTCTCGCACGACCAGCACAAATGGCGCAGTGGTTTGCACGGTCGTTCTTCTCAGGCGACTACAGTCTCAGCCAGCGCATAGCTATGCTTACTACCCTTGGCCTGGGAGCGCGCGAGCTCGCTGGCATGAAGGATTCATCCACAGACGATCTCATCCCGGTAGCACCATCGTTTCCTAGCAAGCAACTGCCACCTCATTGGCACAAGATGTATACAGACGAGAAGGGCGCGAACCCAGTCGCCAAACTTACGAGCAGCATGGCACGCGCCATGCTCTCACCACTCGCCTCGCAAGCAGCCGATACACTTAGCGGGCCTAACATCCTTAAAGTGCGGACGTTCAGCTCGCGCATGGAAGTCGAAGCAGCGCGCAAGAAGCCAATACCCAACGCTCTTGCGCAGATCGTTGCAGACAACTTCTTCTTCCCACTGACCGGTCGCTGGTGGCTGCAGATTCGATCGAGCAGCGATTCGATCTACAGCTCTGCACATCTCCTCCCGCCATTTCTGCAGACTTTGTCGCTGCTATTGAACGCGTCAGGACCGAACATGGTTTCATTGCCGCAGATGACGCGCGAGTACTGGGATCTTTTGCTATCGGTGCGAGGACTGGCAAGCAACGATAAGGCGATCTTGGGTGCTTTGCTATTTGGGTTCCTGATGTTGCTAGAGACGAATGAGAATAAGGAGAGACTGGCTACAGAGCAGGGCAAGGAGTTGATGGAGACGCAAGCATGGGTCAAGATGGTGTTTGAGGGTCTGGGAGCAGGGAGCGAGGAAGATGAGAGGCTCAGGGTACTGGCAGCTGGTGTTGTGATTAGATGTCAGGAAGTGGTAGAGAAGTATCAGCGGAGGATGGCAGGCGCGCTGATGGACTACTAATAGAGTATCAAAGACATCGAGCTTCGCTATGGAGCATGTGTGACCAGCACCAAAATGTATGTGAACTGAACACGTTGTACACTAAACACGTTTCGCGCACCGAGCCGCTGAACGAGGATAATTGTACGCAGTAACATCTATGTATATTGCTCACTCTAATCGCAATCAGCAGTTCGGTGCTCCACATCTTCAACATCCTTCCTCAACGCCCTGCACTTGGCAGCAGCATCAATGAAAGAGCTCGTCATCAACGAGATAGCCAGCAAAAATTGCGCCGGCGGCGTCCCCGAAGGAAAGCCGTACCCCAACCAGTCCGCGCTGTGCAATGCAGCTGATCAAGGTAGAGGAAGCAGAAACATGAGCCTGCCCCTCCCAACAAGGTAAGTATGCTTTTCAGAGAAGGGGCGACCGAGCGACAGTTTATATAGGATTGTGTGGGCGGTCTGTGCTGCTAGCGTGCAAACAGGCAGCAAGGTCCCGTGACCAGCAAAAATTTGGGGCCGGGGCTAGACGCACAGAGCTGATGCAATGGCATCCCGAGATCCACATTTGGGATGGGCCCTTCTGCACTTTCAACGGTTAGGCTCGGCGGCCTCCAGAGGATTTCGAACTGGTTTTCAGTCGTGGACTCCTTCGAGCTGACAAATGGATGCAGCGCAGATGCACTTGGCGGACTGCCCGTTGCGGTGTGCAGTCATGTGCCGCCGCACAGCCGGGGATAGGCAAGTAAAACGATACTGGGCGATGGAGCCAATATATTGACAGCAATCGACACATCTGCAAAACTGCCTCTTCAGGAACGTTAAGTGTGCAACGATAAGTTATTGAATGCCGTATCGAGAAATCCTTTGCATATCGGCGGTGGATGGTTTATGGGATACGCTGCGTTCAGAAGGTTTCTCGTAGCGGATGACCGTGTTGCGCTGAATGAGGCAACCAATACATTGATAACCACGTTAACACCACCGCCTTTATTGATAGTATACCACGGTGCAGGGCGCAATTCTATTGGTGCAAACTTCGGTTGGCTTACTCGTAGCTATAGTCTATGCTCGGAGTACCAAAATTGAGATGATCCATTTTCAGGACGTTAACGAACATGGCTCTCGGATCTATCATAGCCGTCGCAGCAATAGCATTTCTATTGGGGGCCACCTGCCACCCAAAGTGTGCTTGGGTTAGTTGATGCTCCAGATTAGAATAGCAAATAGACTCGAACTGGGTTCTCCACCCTCCCGCTCTATATGACGACATTAACAACGACAGGCACGCTCGCCTTGACAACTTCAATGGTAGCCTCTCCCAGACTTGCGGAGACCACACAAACACACGCCTCCGCTCCAAAGGGAAGGTTGAGTGGCTGATGTCCATCTTGTTGGCACCTTCAGCTATGCAGCAAATGCCATCTGATGAGGGTACTGATCGCGAGTGCACAGCCGTGATGATGATGTGGAAGGCTCGAGCGTGAGTGCATACTATAGAAAGGTAATGTGCTTCCAGAGATGAGATGCGCTCGTTTCCCTAATTTGACTGTGAGATCTGCTGGGGCGATAGCCGCGTTGAAATGACTCCAACATCTCCAAGTAGAGATAACTCCGCATCAGCCGCAATTTGGCCATTGTCTCCGATTGTAAATACAACTTGCTTAAGCTGCGTGATGCATGTTTGTGTTCAGATATGCATCTAGTATCAAGACAATATCGGTCATCTTCACAATGTCAACAGGTCTCAAGAGAGAATTAGGAGTATTGAGATATTGGGCTCTTGTTAGTCTAGAATAGTCATTAAGCATATGTCCCTACTTAATGGCATCAGACTTACTTATAAGCCACTCCAACTCTCTCATGGAGAAGTCTGGATTTCTGCAATCCGCAATATGCACGCACGGGTACATCGGATAACACAATGTGTGCGATCGTTGCTCGGTTGAGGCCATCTTGTGGAGTGCCTCTTGTCGAGACCAAGTCGATAAGCCAGCGTCTACGTGACTTCCGCGAGAACGTTGAGCAAGACTCTGTTATCGATGCGACAACCCTCGGTGGGTGTGGCGCCATATCTGTATCCTCCGCGTAGCTTGAGGTCCAAGTCCTCAGCGCTGTACCCTTTCAGGTTATTCTTAAGAACGAGCGCAAAAGCCCATGAGCACAGTGTCGTCGCGTCTGACACATCCTCTACAGTAGCTGCGTTACTGAATGCTTTTGTCATCAACGAATCCAATTGACCGAAACTGTCAGTATGGTCATTCGCCTCAACCGACTCCGAGGCAGAGGTTTGGGCAGCAAAGTCGAAAACATCCCAAGATGGAGTTGCAGCTATTTGAGTGGGGTTTAAAGACCCTTCTTGTGACGCTAAGACGTTTGAAAATGGTACAGCTGAAGATTTAGCTTGCTCTTCGGGAGCTGCAACCTGTGGTAATTGCGGCTGGTGAGGTTAGTTTAGATCGACTTCTTCACCTCATGAGGCCCACATACCTGCAATACGCCCGGAATAGCGGGATCATTTGAGCATTCATTGATACGAGGGCAATACTCATTATCGATTGACGACCACGAGACGTCTGGAGCCACTCGGACCGCATGATTGTAAGCCTCAAGAAACTCACTACGCAATCCTAGAGAATGTAACAGTTGTTTCAGCGACTTATTTTCCACAGCGAGCTCCTCGAGCCTCTTGTTGGTTGCATGTTCGACACCAACGCCTTCGTAGTGACGGATCTTGGCTTCGAGGCTTGCAATGTATTCTTTCTGTCGGGCACGACAACGTCGCTGATTGTTACGGACGCGCTCCAGCTCCGTAGCCTACTTCCAATTTAGTACCCGAACAAGAATATGGGATACAACGGTCGGCCGCACCTTTGCTTTCGAAGATGATTTATTGTTGTTGATCTTCGTTCTTGCTTCTGGCATGCTGTTAAAGCTTCACGTGCTGATCCCCTCAGAGAATAAGGGAAGATGTTCACGCAGTGTATGACGTGTGTTGGTGTAGGTTAGAAACGCGGGTCATTCCTAGAATGTCAGCATCGGCTAGCATGGCTCCGGCCCGAAAGGACCGTTGAAAGGATCCCCCACCTTAGTCTTCGCACACCTAACCAACCATGTGCTTAATACCATCATCAAGGTGCGTTCCAGAAGACGAAAGGCCCACTCGCACCAGCCCCGTACTGAACACCCAAACAACTCCCGGGCACACATTCAGGAGTATGAGCAGCAAGACATTGTAATCACATAGGAAGTGGAAGAAGTAATCGTGTAAGGTTGCTCAGAACCATGTTCGCCTTCGACACTTGGTTGGACTCATCGGTATCGCGTGGAAGTATGATTTCATGTATGGGCATCACAAGAGGCAAGTAATCAAGGCAATTTTTTTTTTCTGCCCCTTACGGCCCTCTCTCGACGTGGTGTCACATCTGAACAAGATCCAAATTGTGATTCTAGACCATTGACACAGTTGCATACGATGATAATCACATACGAGGTCGCTTATAGCATTGTTTGTGCGGCGGAATCAATTGGTCAGGTACGATTCGGCCGCTCTCGATATTGTTACTTGATCAGAGGAACTGGACATAGGCCAAGTGTAGCAATAGAGACTCTCAATCGGCCACGCATCAGGTCAAATGTATCTTACTGCAGATCTATGTGAAGTCTACAATCAAAGTACAACAGCCTGTCCAAAGGTTCTACGCCAACTGATTTTGTACTTGGCGGCCCTTTACTCTGCGGAGTTGGAACATGAACCCGCTTGCAACTACGTACGAAAGGCCAGCGAAAATCTGAGGGTAAAGATACTCCCTCGAGGAAGAGGGCTGTCGAAGTTTCAAGGCAACTCCCTCGGAAACTGGCCGTCGTTAGCTAAACATTAATATGGAAGATCATTGACCCAATAGAAGGCTTACCAAATGCTGGGATTATTACTGCCGCCCAAGATAAAGACAACAACGACTGTAGGTTCTTCATTCCAGCAACTTCAACACAGAGCGGACCGATGGTCTGCGTATGGTAATGTCAGCGCGTGCGCCTTGTAAACCGCAGAGTCAGACACAACATACCATCCAGAATACTCCAACGACAGCTCCACAAAGGATCGCAAAAAACAGGGTAAGAGCAAGGGATGTGGTCGGCACCCAGAAAGCAAAGCATGAAAGTCCACAAAGTAAAGTCAGAACGCCGGCAGTATCGATTCGGCTCCACCTGTCGCTGAGTATGCCGATGATTGGTCGTCCAACTGCAGTGCCTACATTCAACAATCCAATTACGTCTGTTGCCTGGGCTCTAGTAAGTCCTATAGACAAAGCGAAGTCGGATAGAGAGAAGAGGAGGATAACATATCCCAACATGCTGGTAAATGCCCAGGCAAGTAGTAGTATCACTTCGTATTGCCGAAGGAGTTCGGTATCGAATCCAAGCTGAGAGGGTTGAATGATATGGTTTCGGTCCCGTATTATTGTTATTGCGGCGAGATTGGCGGCAAATGCAATTATTCCAGTGATGCGTAGAGCCCAGCCGATGGAAATGCGCTGAATGATAGCTTCGGTGCCCCATGCAAAGGCAGCACCACCAACACCAGAACCTGCAGCACTAATCCCGTTCGCTAGGCTACGTCTTCGAACGAACCATTGCGAAAGAATGGGAAGGCTGGGGATGTATAGGAACCCAATGCCACAGCCAACCAGGACGCCTTGGCAGATGTGCAAATGCCATATTTTAGTTGCAAAAGAGGCTGCAACAAACCCACCGCATTGAAATACTAGGCCTACAATCATCATAAGATGTATCCCAAACTTTCGCGTGAGAATAGTGACGCCAGGTGTTATAAGCATGGCTATGGCGAAATTGAAGCCGCCGATGAACGCATAATCCCAAGTAGATGCCTCCGGGAAGATGTCTTCAGCCAAGTAATGCGAAAGATATACGCCGTACGCCTATTCAAATGGTTCAGTAAGATATCTGTCATGAGAGAATATTGATTGTAGACACATAGGATGCTTCATTAAGGCATCGGAAGGGTTTTCGTAAAAGCATAGGCTTACCGAGACGGCGCCCCAGGTGAAGCAGTTAATCGTGAAGCATGCGGCTACACATACCCAGCCATAGCCACCATCTGGAGGAACCTCCTCTCTTCTGCTGTCATGCTCGCATATGTTGTTGGGCTCGTTCACTCCCGCGGATGGCAAATAGTTCGGTGGAGTGGCCATTTAACTTTTGCACGGTTCAAAGAGGACTGAACCAAGACTGACATGTTTGCAGCATGTTAAAGGTATTTATTTTATAAGAAACACGGTGTGTTTATGGATTGTGATCACAGTATGTCACCCGCTGGTTGCGGGATGTCACCATGCGCCAACGGTGCGGTAACCGATGGCTTGGCGAGCGATCCGAATGGTGGTCTTTTGTACATACTCACTTTCTAAGTCTGCTTCTGGGCTCGAATGTGCACAGGAAGATGCACATGTTTCCACAAGAGTATATTCACATGCTCCTAGAAGAGTATATCGACATGTCTCTACAAAAGTGTAATCACATATTATTACCAAATCCTATAAAGATGCTTCTACCATGATGTATCTACATGCTGCTTTAAAACTCTATCTATATGCTTCTACTAGAATCTATCATGCTGTACAGAGCAGCGTACGCTCCTCGACTCCGCTTCGATAACAGGCAGGCTATGGGGTACATGTCCTGGCCAATCACATATTCGTCAATGAGACGCCGTTCGTTGTATCCGACAATTTCGCGTTCTCTTCTTTCACCCGCTTCTCCTCTCTGATCCTCTTCTCCTCTCTCTCGCTATATCGATCACCGAAGAGATCGAAGTGTGGCCGCATTACCAAAGTGTACTTCACAAACTCCTCCATGCAGTCAACTAGCCTGTCCCTGTTCCCACTTGGCATGAGCCTGCTCCCTCCTTCGTCCGAGTCCTTATCCGTAAATTGTGTATAAGCCATAGGGATCGAGCTTTGGTTTGGGATCGTGAACATGCGCATCCACCGTCCAAGCATGCGCAGAGAGTTCACAGTATTGAAAGACTGAGATCCACCGGAGACTTGCGCGATTGCTAATGTACGACCTTGAGTTGGTCGCACTGAACCTGTCGAGAGCGGTATCCAATCGATTTGGTTCTTAAACACTGCTGTCTACATTGATGAAGCCCGTTAGCCAAACGGAAAGGCCACAATACGATTGTTGCGAGGTGTGAAATACTAACAAGGTTCCCATGCTGCTCAGGACTTATCCACACGTGCCCATCGCTCCATTTGCTGAGATCTCGCAACTCTTGCACTTTGGGGTGTGAGTGCTGAACGTCGTCCTTTACAGGCAGTCCGCTAGGATTGTACACGCGAACGTCACAGCCGAGTCGGAAGAGAATTCGACTAGCCTCAAATGCTAGTAAGCGTGAGTAGGAACTATAAACAATTAGTACTGTTCAAATGCAATATGACTACTATGCAGTGGGTAGAATGTTTACCGTTCTCGCATGCTGCCGTATAGAACAAGAACCTTTAGTCTGTCGCCTCCACTCTTGAGAACTTGGTGGTCTACCATCTTCAGGGTTGTGCTGAGCTCCAGCCGAGCGACCCAGTCCTGGTCCACGGCTACACCATCTAGCAGGAAGGGTCGATACAATTGTCGGACAGGAACATCGTCTTCGTGGGCAGAAATCGCAAGTGAAGTGTGGCGATAGGCTGGGTCTGATGCAATTTCGGCTCGCACACGCTCTGCAGCAATGTTATTTAAATCCCCATTTGTTGCTATAGCCATGGTTTGCGAGAATGACTGAGTAAATTTGGCGTTGCTGCCAATGACCATCCGTCGAAAAGGACGGATAATGAACATGAACTTGCTGAGCAGGCACTGAAAAACAAAACGGGGCGTTGCGTGTGAGAATGTGGTATGAACAGAAAGATACAATTGTCTACAATCGAAAATGTTGGTACGACCCTCCAGGAAGTCACCGCCAAGCACCCAGTATGTCACTCATTGCATGCTATTCGCTAAGAATTATCTCAGGACCCTGCGTCGCTAGCGGCTCTGTCATGGCTGAGTGCTGGACCCACTTTTGTAGATATTCACAGATGGTGCATCTCGAAAAGTCCTTGGCCAGATACCAGAGCCACTTGGGCCAAAATTGTACGTTCGCTTTCGCTCTTGCAGTCTGTGCTTGTTAAATTGATAGGAAAGTTTCTAATAAACGGACTCCAGATCACGACCAAGTACTGGCGTCGTAATCAACCATCCATTTAACGTACTCAGGTCCGGCCGTTGCCCATCCCTTGACACCCTCAAGAAGGACCAAACTCTTCATCTGATCATCCCCTTGCTCCGCAATATAGTCAGCAAGCCACCCGGCGGCACGACTACCGCGTCCCTTTGAAGAAGCTAGAGTTCCCAAAACCTCGTCAGTCTTATGGTACACCGGGAACACGTGTCGGAGGCAAGGTGTTATGAGATGGTAGGAAGAAACGTACAGCAATACCAAACTATCTTGCGAAGGTCTGCGTTTTTGAATAGTGTGTACAAGGTCGGTATAGTAGGGTACAAACTCTGCGCTGGAATGTTGATCGAATCGCGGATGGTGCCGCCCTAGTTTATTTAGCACTTCAAAGGAAAGTGAAAGATGGCGATCAATCGTACATACCTCGTGATCGTTGCGACGCAAATCAATGAGAATGAAGTCTCTGCTGGAGGTCTCTGCACTTTGCTTGATCATATCAAGCATGTCTTCCCGACTAATACTGGCAGAAGAGCTTTTGGGTGCCGGGTACGCAGCGTGCCATGGCGGACCTGCAACGCTTGGGGTAGCCATTGTTCAGACGTATATAAAGAATATGCCAGTGATGTTGAAAAGAATTCTGCGAACATCTTCGGTGGCTATTATAAATGTTATGCAAGCGCAGTTGTCGCAGGTATTCCTTCGATTACACAAAGTGACTCACTACTACACGTTGATTGGCCACCACTGCAACTAGCTTCCCAACTTCTTCATCTGTGCGCCGTCGTCTTTTACGACCTCGAGTATAAGGAGCTACCGTTGAACATCAAATCTGTACCAACTGAGAGTATATCCACTACCTACATTTGCATATCTCCCACAAAACCTTAGCGAGCAACCACCATGAACTTGTCGTTGATTGAAGGGTCTCAGCCCGTCAACACCGAACCCGTCTCAGCTCAGAAGGAGACCGATCTCGAAAAACTGCAGCTTGAGGAACAATCAGCAGTGAAGAAAGGGTCGATCATCAAGGGATTAGGATGGCTGGACCGCTTTCTTGCGGTATGGATCCTCCTCGCCATGATTATCGGTGTCCTTCTGGGAAATTTCGTCGAAGAAACTGGACCAGCACTTCAAAAGGGCAAGTTCGTTGGCGTGTCAATCCCGATCGCTGTGGGCTTACTCGTAATGATGTATCCCATCTTATGCAAGGTTCGATACGAGACATTGCATCGGCTCTTTCGAACTCGCGCTCTTTGGATCCAGATTGGCTTCAGTATCTTTATGAATTGGATTGTTGCTCCACTTCTCATGGTCCGTTTCCATTCCCTTTCAATCAGTATCTACTAACTCACTCTAGCTCGGCCTTGCCTGGGCGTTTCTACCTGATAGAAGCGAGCTGCGAACAGGACTGGTTTTGGTTGGACTGGCAAGGTGTATTGCCATGGTACGTCCAGAAATCTCCCCTTTCTTTTTTTTAATGAAATACTGACATCTGCTAGGTTTTGATCTGGAACGGACTTGCAGGCGGTGACGACGAATACTGCGCCATTCTAGTGGCAGTCAATTCCATTCTCCAGATGATTCTATACGCTCCGCTTGCCATCCTTTTCATCAAGGTTATAAGCCACGAAAGTGGGACTGTCGCAGTCTCCTATGAGCAAGTTGCAACAAGTGTTGCAGTGTTTCTTGGCATCCCCCTGGGTGCCGCAATCTTGACGCGCTTCTCACTGAGGAGCCTTGCCAGCCCAGAGTGGTACGACAAGGTGTTCCTGAAGTGGCTGGCTCCATGGTCACTCATTGGGCTTCTCTACACCATCCTCGTTCTCTTCGCCTCTCAAGGTCGCCAGGTGGTCCATCAAATCGTTTCCGTCGTTCGAGTCGCTGCACCACTCATCGTATACTTCATGGTCATCTTCTTCTTCACGCTGTGGATCTGCAACAAGCTCGGATACGGATACCAGCTGGGGGCAACTCAAAGCTTCACGGCTGCAAGCAACAACTTTGAGCTCGCAATCGCCGTTGCTGTTGCCACATATGGTCCAGACAGCGACCAGGCACTTGCTGCTACGGTTGGGCCACTTATCGAGGTGCCTGTATTGATTGGGCTGGTCTATCTAGTAAGGTGGATGGGAAGCAGATGGTCTTGGAAGACAGGATAGCGCAGGGTTGAGGGAAGAGCTGGTGAGTTCTCCAGTGTATGTATAAGTCATGAAGATACATGTTGCAAAATACACTGTGATTCGATGTGCTGAAGTTCTCGTGTCTCAAACGTCCCCAACATGATTCACAGCCTACATGATGCTCGCAACAGGAGCGTTATGATCTTTTGTTTGCTGCGATCAGTGAATGTGTTGCTGCGGGACTCCAGCCGCCAAACCGTCACAAGCTTGTTTGCCTTCAGATCTACGAAGTTTCAAGATAGATGAATCACTGCATGTTCTGATTGCTAACCATTGACCGAGTTCTGCGCATTGTATTGGACATACACTGCAGGGTGGCTAAAGAGGAGCGTAGTGGACCTGTTCTGGTCCCAGATCTATGACCAGCCTATCATGGTCGCGGTGACGCTAGAAATTTGTTGAAAGGGTTCTGGATCCACCATTTCAACTTCTCGGAATGGCTACCTCTGACGAAGTCATAGTCATCATGAGCCACTTGACCTCGCAGAGTCGGTCATTTGGCGAAAAGAATTGTACCCACAAATCTGAACCATAAGGCTGGGTGGCATGACTATGTAGCTGAACTTCTGATTGGCGTTATCACCGATTTTATTTGTGTGCTAAAATACCAAACAGACACAACTGGGCGCCAATGAAGGTCAACGGGTGATATACGCATTGACCTACCATAGATGGACTTACGAGGAGATTTTGTGCTCTGACTTTTATTTTCATCCTGCGATGAAACGCCATCAAAGATAGAGCCAGACGTAAGTAGGTGCCAGGGGTCAGGGCCTGCGTCTATACGCAACCAATCATTTGCGGCGAGTGACATCCAAGTATTTCCTGAGTAGCTCTTGTAGAACATTTCTCATACCAAGAACATGTGCAGTTACTCTCTTGATCAATCACTTTACAAAATGCTGTGGTTTAGCTCTCTTGTGCTTCGTTCTGCTCGGCATCGTCTTCCTCCGCTCTTTTCACCAACCTTCTCCCTTGCGAAGCGTAGTCCACTCTTCAAGTGCCGATGTACTCATAGTAGCGCTACAAATAGTGTAACACCACCAGTAGATTCGAGTTCTACTTGGGATCTAAAGTATCCTATTGCAAAGAACAGAGCACCGTCCGCGATTTCTCGCGATGAATCCTGGCGATGTTACAACAAGGACAAAAGCCTGGGAAAGACTTTATTCTAGTCGATCTCCGCCAGGTTGATCATACTGTATGTGACAAGAAGCCGAGATTTCACGATGCACACCTGGGCAATGCTAACCCAGATTGTATAGGGTGGGACGATTCACGGATCAATCAATCTCCCTGCGCAGAGCTTGTATCCCATTCTTCCTACTCTTTATACACTGTTTGTCAGCGCAAACATCAAACGAGTTATCTTTTACTGTGGTGCGTTATAGCAACGCAAGTCATGGAAGTAGAGTCACTAACGCTTGTTAGGCTCCTCACAGCACCGGGGACTTCGTGCTGCTGCTTGGATGGACGACTATATCAAGGAGCAAGGAAATCTAAGTATTCAGAGTTTCATGTTATCTGAAGGCATCAAAGGATGGGCGAAAGCTGGACCTGAGTACATAAGGCTGATGGACGAGTATAGGGAAGAGGCCTGGCGTTAGAGTAGATCTTCTGTCTGTAGCGTATGTATACTAGCAGTACTCACAAGTTTTACGAGACCGATCATGCGTTGGTAACCTGCTCATCAAACATCATAGCCGTTTCCAGAGTAGTGATGAAGCTACTATTGACAGAGACTTCAGTATGAATCAAAATTGGGTTGCCCCGTTGGACCCACCACGCAGAACACCCTTCTATACCATCTTGAACAACCACTTAACATGGAAAAACTTGTTCCTTAACCCAGTTTCAGTGGATCGTCACTTTTGGATCATGAATATATACATTTTATTCAGCAATATCTTCATCGACCAATCAGATACCTTTCCGGTTCACAACCGGACATCTTCAATAGTATAGTGGTCAGTATTTCTGCTTGTCATTCACAGCTCGCAGGAGGCCAGGGTTCGATTCCCTGTTGGAGAGTCACGATTATTTTTTGCGAGATTGTGGTGTCTAGCGCAAGTGTGTGGTTTTTTTTTTGGAGTGGACTGTGCATGGGGCGCTAGTGCTCGATGGAGTGGAGGACCGTATTCGCCTGTACTACTCTGTGACGGTAGCTAGAGACAAGTGTACTAGCCAGTCGTACAAAGAAATAATGTGTAAAGCCACAGTGTGTGATGTGGATATTGATATCTTGCAGCACGAGGCTGGTAAATTTCGCTTACCGCTTCACGCTCTATCGATGTAGCCCAAAGCCATGCCATTACCCTGACCAAACGCTAAACTTCAACCTTGAACGCCGGTCCAGCGCCGTACCCAATGAAACAATGCATACTTTGATAACCAGAGAAGCAGACGCCGCAGCATAGGTGCAAAGGCAAGGAAAGACAAATACCAACCATGTGTGCTTGCTCCGGAAATAATGCAGATCAAGCACTCGCTTCGTGTTCGTAATGTTCGTATCTCGTCAGGCGTGACGAAGTCATAATTATGCTCAAACGCGGACGACGGTACCTCCAGTCCAGCGGAGCCTACGAAGACCCAGGCCGGTACCTCGCACGGCTTCTTTACCACAGCTCCCAGCTTCGGTGCCAGCAGCACCAATCTGACCCATAGCTTCGGCATAGCCAGCTTCGTTGCCGACGACGTATCCAGCAGAGAAACTAAGGGCGCTTACAAGGACGACAACGCCAGCGCTGACGACCCATGTGAACAATGTTGGGCTGATCTCCTCGATAAGAGCGCTCTGCTTGTGTGCCTTCTTAGCCGCATGGCGGTCTCTGCTGCTGCTCCGTACGCCTGTGGCGGCGGGGCTGGCTTTTCGTTTGGGCTTGTCCGAGGGACTGCTACTTGTGGCACGGGACGATGAGTCGTTGCTCGTTTGCTCAGCTATGTCGCCCAAAGCGACGGACTCGGGTACCATACGAAGAGACGATGGATCGACGCGGCTGGATGTTGCGGCCGGTGCAGCACGAGGTTGACCGGGCTTAGGAAGGCCTCTGACTGCAGCAGCGGCAGATAGTAGTGTGGAGAGGCTGGCTCGTAGTGCCTCGTCATGGTCAGCCTGGTGGTTGGGTGATATGACGTTGTAGGGCGTGTGTTGTGGGTATGAGTGCTGTCGTTGAGAACCTGGCCTTGTGGACGGTCTTCGCGGTGTGTAGACCGTGCCTGACTGCGAGCGTACAAAGTGGTCGGCACTTGGATGTGAAAAGGCGTTTGGTCGCGGCTGAAATTGTCGAGAGGTAGATCTTGGATAGTTGACTGCGGTCGCATTCTCGTCGTCATCGTCATCCTCTTCCTCCCTTTCCGACATGGTGTCAGAAGAGGCGACCGAAAGCGGTCCACGAGAGCTATGCTGCACTTCCTGCCTCAAAGGGGAAGGCCCGATGTGCTCATTAGAGGACGTCATTACCCTGTCCGATTCGCTCTCACTCTCATCGTACTCTTCCTGACTGCTGTTCCCTCCACCGGCACTCGTCACACGGTGACCGGTGCCTACCCGGAACTGGCTGCCGCGTGTACGCCTGCTCCTTCTGTGCAGATTCGAGTCATGTTGAACTGTGAGGCCCGTGGTGATGATTTCGTCGGCAGCGGAAGATAGTGAGGATGAGGATGGTCTTGAGCTGATGTCGATCCAGGATTCTGGGATATCATGTTAACATGGGAACAGCAGATAAATTGAGCACACTTATGCGTGATTCGAAGTCAAAGGGGCTGGTTTTATAAAGTCGGTAACTCACCCTCTGAGTGCTGTCTAGATGGTGATGATCGCGAGTAGGAAGGAGCCATGGCTGGGCTGCGTGGATATGCTTCTTCAGAAGATACAGTCTGCCGGGCTGGTCGTGGCGGGTGGTGGTCGTGCATTATAGTCTTTGCGGAATAGTCCGGTATCCAGCTCTAAACAACCACTCTTGCGAAATCGGTGTCCTAAGCTGCCTCACTGTCTCACGCCGTATGTGGGCTGGTGGTGGAGAGATACGCGCGCAGGTGGATCTACTAAGACCAGTTCCGATCTCGGTTCTTTGTCTCCAGGCGCGTTCTCCGCGAGGGTGGACTCGAGAATAGGAACGATGTGTTGTGGAGGGACAGCAGAGTGCTAGCACTCAAGGACAGCACACGACCGAATGCCGTTCACCTGGGAATGCGCGTTGCAGCCGCACTTGCAGACACCAGATCACGACCGCGGTCTGACGCTATGCTAGAGGCTGGCTCGACGATCCGGCACGCGGTGACGTTTAGCGGGGTGCGCTTTGGTGGGGCACCGGGGGTTTCGAGACAAGAGTTGAAGGACGAGGGGGAACAACAAAGAGAAAGGGTAGGAAGGTGTAAAAGTGGACGTTCAAGGCAAAGGTTATGACACTCGTTCCTGGCCCCGTGTGCTGGCCAGCTTCTTTGGCAGGGTCACGTAGACAAATGGCGGTGGATGTTCTCATGAACGAATCACGTTACACTCCCGCACACCTTCTGCTTGAAGCTTAGCTGTTTCTGGTGCTCACCTGGCCTTGGTACAAGACACAGCTGCGCAATCACCGGTCTTCTGCCTTGCATAGCACAATATCTAAAGAACACTGCGCACTCTCTCACTTTGCTTACCGTAGCTCTGGTAAACAAATGTGTGTCCTGATCGTTTGTACACATAGTGGTAAGCCCCTGTGTACCACGCTCAGCACGTCATTGCAGTGTGCATGAGGACACTTGAGCTGCACGTTGGTCTAACATGTATTTTGATATATCGATAGCTGTTTCATCGTGGCGCAGCGCTCCATCTCTAGACACACTGATCGCCAGAGCTTTCCCGTTCCCATAAGGCGAGCCACAAAACAAAACAACTGAACGCCACGATTATGCGAGTATGGTTGGCAAATGCCCTCAACTGACAGCATACAAAAGAAAGCAAAATTAAGATCGCGACGACCTCGTTCAAAAGGAAGATGGTGTAAAAGACGTAGCTCTAATGCCAGCACAATTTCGTAGGCGTTCGTCAAAGTAAAGTTGTAAAGATGGAAGTAGCAACAGGGCTCCGGAGAAAGCGAACATGCTCAGCCATCCTCCATCTGGCTGGGATATGGTACAAGTTACGGCGATATGGTTGCGAGGACGCAGAGGGCGAAGTAGGTAGGTGATGGCATGCGGGTCATACTTGGCGCAACCGGTGCATTGCACAGGTGGTGTCGGGGTCACCATGCCTCCTAATTCTTCTTCTCGTCCTTTTTCTTCTCCTCCTTTTTCGCAGGCTTCTTGAAAAAGCCGCTGATACCGTCCTTGAACTTTTCCCAAGGGTTTCGGTTCAGGCGGTTGCTGAGCTGACGGTAGTTGTACATCTCGGCCCAGCAATCGCGACCCCACTCGCAGCCAGCCATGTTGACCAGAAAGTCGCGGTCCTTCTCTTGGTAGTGGATATTAACGTCGTCGCCAGCATCGCCACACGCGCCAGGTGGGAAGCTGTTGATTTTGCGCTGATGAAGGAAAGCGACATGCGGTCGGATCCAGGGCTGGTTTTGATACATGTACTCGAAAGCGTCCTGCTCTTTGTGCTCCCACTCCATGTGCTTTTGCTCGTAACCAACGGGATCCCACCAAATGTCCAACAGCCGGTCAGTCCAGACGCTCCTTCGCAACATGAAAGAGCCTAGATTGAAGCCACCGCAGTCTTGAGGCACCAGCATATTGATTGACTCTACTCGGCCGTCACCAACGGGCGATCGAGTTTCGGCATCCAGGTAGTCGTCGGTCAGGGGGTGTGAAATGTTGAGAGGGTTGTAGACGTTGATGTCGCGGTACGTGATATCTTGTAGGTTCTTGAAGATGTGCTTCTGCAGGGAGTAGGACGGTTCCATGATGAAGGTATTGGTGTCGAGCCACCAGAACCTGTTCTTATCAGACATTGCAGCATTTGGTGTTGAACTCGTACTTACCATTCAGCCTGGGGGTATTTTCGCATGGCGTTGCGAATAGTGTCCACCTTCTCCCAACTTTCTCTCCACTCATGGGCGTAGCGTTTCTTCGTGCTCATATCCACGATCTCAAGATCGTAACCCCACTTCTTTGTATACTTCTTCTTATTCTTGACGCTATCGCGCTCAATCGCCCATTCGCGAGGTCCTTTCCATTCCATGACACCTCCACCTTGGTTCGCCGCGAGGATGATAACATATTTATTGCCGCCACCGAAGAGTGCAGATCGCCTGTACATTCGGTGCAAAGCTGCTATTGTCAGTCACGGTCTTCGTGGAGAACTCCGGGTGCTTACGTGTTGCATAAAACATGATGATGCTCAAAACGATGAGCACTACCACCCCGAGCGAGCGTCTCAGACGCCAGAGATTCCAACCGATACGGTTCAACATCTGCGTGAACTTGTTGCCCTGGAGCCGCCCGCGGCCAAGCTTTTCCTTGTCGCCATAGCTTATGGGCAAGCTCGTGGATATCCTGCGGAAATGTTTCGTGAAGAAACCTTGATTTCTGGGAGTGAAGCCCGGGTACCCCTTCACTTCAGCGCTCCTCGCCTGTGCTGAGGCCCAAGTAACATTATGCGACGAGCCATTCGCCCCTCCTGAATCGTACGGGGTGTTCAAGCCAGGACTTGACCAGCCTCCAGGTCTGGGGGAAGGTGACCTTGACATGTCGACAGCTGGTGTGCCGGGAATTGTGGGCAGGGCGTCGCCCAATGAGCCGCCCGAGATACCGCTTGTTGTCCCTAATCTGTTGGGTAGACCAAGGTTAAGATTTGGTGGTTGTGTTTTGGCGGCGGATGAGCGCCGTCGGCGTTGACCAGCGTGACTGGAGAAGGATGATTGAGAAGCCAGCGTGACTTTATCGGGGTTGTAAAGTGCGCGGAATGCACAGGGATCGATGGCGCGTGGCTGCTGGCAGCAGTGCTGTCAGGCAGTAATCGGTGCTTAGCGATAAGCGATGCGCGGCAAAAGCAAGGCGCGTTAATTGCGATGAGGCCAGCTGGCTGCGAATTGAAGCTTTTCGGTCGGCAAGGCGAGGCGTCGCACCCTCAGCGGGCAGGTTCAAGGGAGCGCAGTCTGCGGTGCAACGTCAAAGAACAGTTCTCTTCGCGGGCAGTTGACAGGCAAAGGCACAAGAGCACAGTACAGCTGCACGCAAAGAGGAAATGCCTGCAGTCGAAAAGGAGCTCCTTGCGATAGATGAAATTACTGTCGAATTGTCAAGCTTGGCGACTTCTAATCATTATGGAGTCCCTGACTAGCAGCCTAGCCTTCGCTCCACCCGCGCATCCTGCCCTTTGAGGCATCATTATCATCAGCGTGGCCCACTTGCAAGCCCGAAATAGGTCAATCGCTGAAGGTTGAAGAAGCTGAGGAGGATATGGGCTTGCGGCAATGTGGGCTGAACAGCGCTGGAGTCGCTGCTTGGGCGTGTTGCCCACTTGCAATTGCTTCACTCGTCGAACAAGAGCAAGGTATCGACCAGAGCACAGTCGATAGACATCAGAAGTTGATGTACGTCCATCCCTTCGGACACGCTAAACAGGCTCCGGATCACCTTGCCATACCTTGCTCGCGCACTTGTGCATCCCAAACTTCAATGCACTACAAGGTCGTATGGCAGGAAAAGATAACCGGCAGCGCCCTGTTGCAGCGCCCTGTCTGTTATGAAATTGATGTGTTTGCACTTGGTATGGAGAGCCATGAGTTCGTTGTCTAATGTCGGCTTTTTGTTCAACATTGCGGTCAAAAGAAACGTTCAGATCTGCTGTGATGCATGTCATCCCTTACTAACAGCCGCTTCGTCTGTAGGCCGTTCGTGTCCTGACGTGAACGTGGATTGTCTCAGGCGCAGAAATTGTCGCCCGACAAACACATGGTCAGAGAGAAAGACAATGCTGTCTTTGAGGGCGCATGCGACATGCATGTATCGGAACTGCATGTTGCAAAAAGAAATCGATGGCTTGAAAAGGTTACACGCTTGAGTGGGGCGCCAGCCAACCGTTGGCGGCTCTGCGCTGGTGGGCGCTTACCGCATCTTCGTTCTCGTACCTCACTGGCTACCCCCTCATTTATCCTGCCACAGCGTCCAGCTCCGCCTCTTGAGCGTCTCAGATATCGCCTCTTGTGCTACTTCCCCGTCCAGCGAATCTTTGGCGGTTATTGAGCCCTCCGTTTGGAAGATGGCGCCCGCCGTGACAACGATTGGGTGACTGCGTCCAATCACAATCGCTCTCTGCCCACTATGGACTATTGCTGGGACGAACTGGAGCTCGTCCAAGCAAATGTACCTTGCACTCCTGACAAATAAGAAGGCGAGACAGTAGAATGCGTGAGGCGCTACTGACACGGTCGGGTAGGCTGCACGCTCAAGGTAATTCAGGAAGATCCGGGGGCCTGGAGGTCCAGTGTCTACAGGCCTGCTTCGCTTTCATCATTCTACCTTTCTTGTCTCATTGCCTTCACACTGTCGTTACTTGTCTTCACCTTCGCACCACCACCCCGTGCTTCCTATTGTCTCTATTCTCTACCATTGAAGACTTCACGGCTGCCTTGTTTCGTAACATAATTCATGACGACTGGAACGGTGTGCTTCTAAACCGCTACTACCTTTCAATCACCCACCACCACCTCTTCCAACAAACGTAACCACCACAAGCTTTGGCGCACACCCTCCGATATAACAGGGACATATCTCAACGCCTATATGGAAGGCTCTGCTGCTGTACCTAGCACACTTCACGAGAGGGGAGCATGGGATAACGACGCCCACAACTCCGCCCGCAGGGCTGCCAGCAAGCGCAGTTCCAAGTCGTTTACGTCACGTGTGTCCCGACAGAAGAGTAGGAGACGAGAACTGCTGGGACGACAAGCGAAACTAGACACGAGTTTCACAAGACACATGGGCGATGCACCACACCAGGTGTTCCCTGAACATGAGGCGCATGGCAACGGACTGGCTAGAAAACAAAGTTGGTTCAGTGTCGGCCGTTCATCTACCAAGTTCAAAGGGCTGGGGATTACGAAAGGTACCCCTCAGCCAGGGTTCTCACATCGCAGACTTCCAAGTATCGATCATGAGCCAAAGACTGCGGACTCACTGGCTCCCGCTCCAGGCACTGGAACATGGAATGAGATCTCTCCATGGGACCGACCTATACCCATCGGCATCACTGTCCCCACAGACAGCGTTTCTGATTTCAGTCCGTATCAACGAGCTCGCCAGCGTTCAGGAAGTGAGGCAACCTTGGTCACACCCAGCATCATCATCACGCCTGCGATGCCGATGCAATCAGTCTGGTCGCCCGATACACCATATACCGAGTCAGACTACACACCAAGTGTTTACTCCCGCAACACGTTCAATGCTCAGACTATGAATCACAATATTCCTCCCGTCCCTGCACTTCCCTTGGGGATAATTGGATCTTCAGCCGCCCTCACAAGCATCAAGCCTACTCCAGACTCCCCAACGCATAACAGAAACGACACTCTTGATTCCAATGGAACGGCGTTTGAAGAGTATGACAATGACGCGCAACGCAAAGATCGGGTTATGTCAAGTGACACATTTTTCGAGGAGGACGAGACACCTTTGCGCGAGAGGACGATTGAAACATCCTTGGTTGTCGATACATCGCTAGTCCCAACACCGCGACGCTCGCAAGGCTGGTGGAATGTCATCACCACACCGTTCGTCACGACACCGTTGACTGCCACATGGCCAAGGGATGACCAGATTATCGCAAAAACACCTGACGTGCCAACACTACCAGCTCAGTACAGCCAGAGCAGTGGAGCACATGCGCTCTTGCCTGCTGATAGCTGGGCGGCAATGGAGAAATCGACGCATGCAGAAAGCAGTACATCCACCAAAAGGACGCTACCCACCATTGTACCTGTTTCGGTCAACAAGAACACGGTATCTCGATACACTCCTCCGATCATGGTGACACCTGAGGCTTCAACAAACCCAATGCATACCACTGTAGCGCTGAATGGAAGTCAACAAACAGCAGCAACTCCCGACCGCAGTGTGACCTCCCCACAATCGGCAATGTCTGCAACTCCTGTCGTCAGCACAGCAGCTATAGCGACAGTCCTGATGCCACGTCAGGTAGAAGACGCACCTCGACCAATCAACATCAATATCGAGCTGCAGGATCGACGACCGGATATCAACGTCCAGCTCTTGAACGCCAACTCGCAGCCAGCGATGCAACAGGGCCACACATCCTGGCCCGCACCACAGTTGCATGGGATAACATACGCGTCTAGGTCAAACAGCCCTTCTCGAAATCTGCCCGCATTCGCACCACCTCCAACATTCGCTCAGAAGAGCTCCCATTTTAGCTTTGATCATGCAAGCCAGCTTAGCTCACTAGCTTCTACACCGGACCTGAAGCAACCAAAGAAGCACCGAAAGGTACTCGATATGAAGACTTTGCTACCGTGTTTGAAGCGAAAGCAACAAGAAAAGCCGGAGGAGAAGAAAAAAAAGAAGAAACGAGGCTGCTTCTTCTGGTGCTGCGGTTGCTGCCTGATCCTAGTCGTTCTGCTTGCGATTCTTATTCCCATCATTGTTGTTTTTTCGAAGAAGAAAGATGATGCCACTCGCACCACACCCATCGTAAATCAGCCAGGTGGTGGCTCGACTTCGTCAACCTCTGAGTGGCTGACTTTGACGAATCTTCCCCCCATACCTACCGGTATCTTAACCATTGCTCAACCTGAGGCGGTGGAGGAAGAGAGCGGCTGCGTTGCACCTACCACTCTGTGGAGCTGCGCACTTCCTAAGGAGCTACAGAACTCAGTGAAGCCTAACAAGCCCGACCAACCCAATCTCCGGCTTGAGATCACTTTCGACAACAGTAGCGCAGCAACGCCATCGAGGACACGGGTTACGAAGCGTGCTGCGAATGCCGTCTCAGTCGGCGCATTCATTCGGGAGAGTTTCTTAAAAGCTCGATCAACACCTTCGCCATCACCCGCGCCTCCCAGTAGTGACGATATGGTATTCCTCGGGAAAACAGCAGACGGGAATAGTGTCCCTTTTGACGGCGAAGACACACCCTTATTCGTCTCCTTTAACGATCCGAAAGCTAACGCCGCTCGTTATGTCAAACGTGCAAGTAGTGATCCTACGAACATCACTGCAGCTATCCCTGCACCGATGCTCAATGCAGATGGAACTGCCGCACCGGCAAATTTGCTCCCTTTCCCTTCCGCGCAACCACTCCGATTGTACAACCGTGGCAAGGACGACGAGCACTACGGCTTTTACACGTACTACGACCGATCGATTTTCCTGAAGCAAATCAATGGAACCAATCGCGGCGGCAATCCTGCGGACACGGACGGCGGCAGCACGGAAGAGGCTGCCACGCTTCGATGCACTTTCTCCGAGACGCGTTTCCTAGTTCAGATTTGGACGCGCAGTCAGTCGACTAAACCACTCCTGCAGAGCTCCACACAAAGCGGCTCGAGCGATTTGAAGCGACCAGGAACTTTCCCGTACCCGGTCACTGTGACCATTGACCGACATGGTGGTAACGCTGCAAAAAAGAACCTTTATTGCTACCAGATGGAACGCGACGGCACCATCAAAAACGAAGCCTCGAAGCGATCGTTCCAATTCGAAGATCGCGCGTTCGGAGGCAATCTTGTGAACGGCACACAAGGTCGTCCGAATGTGACAGGACCCATTGATGGCGGGTCCGGAGGATGCTCATGCAAGTATCAGAATTGGCTGGGCTGAGGCGTCTAGTTTCAAGCATTATTGTATGCACATTGCCCCTTGCATTCAGTGGAGTTCTGCATGGCGTTTAATCTTTGGCGGCCTATCGGCGGCCTGCAGTCTGTCTGCGAAGCATTGCGTGCCGTTGCTTGTTTGTGTCAGTGAACACGCGTGGCTTGATCCCGCTCGCGTAGCTTAAGAAGGACCGCTGGATGGATCCCTGTAAAATCTTACTATGTATTCCCATAGAGCACATACCTAATATCAACATATAACGTACCGCATACCAAACTGTCCGTCGTCGGCCTAGGGAATTGGGCCATGAGTACAAGCAGGCGTTAAACAGCTCACTACTGATAGATACCTTAAATGTAGAGTCATTGTAAATGCCCAAAGAGCAAGTCATTTGCTAAGACAATTAATGTCCTCCGCGAAAGTGCGGATCTCACGGCGTGTTCCGACTACTCCACAACCCAGCAGCTCCTCCAATGATCCACCTCCTTATTACAGCCTCCGCAAGTGACACCTGCGCCGGAAAGATGTGGGGTCTTCTGACCCTTCTTTTGAAGATGATGGTGTGCTTCACTATTCGGTATCAAGACCGGTCATGGAGACCTTGACATGCATACAATCTCAATATAAGCAATCTCTCGGTAACAGCGATCGCCATGCATCATTAGATGCGCACGAGACATGTTACGCGATGTCACTTCACGGCGTTTCGGAGGCGCACCTTGCGGGCCATAACGATGGTGTCCGCATATCCTTAGTGCATCAGGCGAGGATCGATGCCGCTCGGACCAGGATGCGGCTCCTTGGCCAGACTTGGCTGGACCTCGAGAGCGAGAGAACTCACCACGTTCTGGCTGACGAGATTCTCATTGGCCGGTTTCAACTTCACTCCTTCGAAGAGCTTTCGTTGCCTCCCACGCCAGCGACTTTGCAGCCGCGGCGCAGTGCGGATCATTTCCTTGTGCCCAGCATCGGCTTCTCTGCGAAGCTTTCGGCTTGGGCGTGCTTGCCTCTGCTGGGCGTAGCCTTGGCTGTCGAGGACCGACGTCAGAGACCTCACGAGCAGCTGTGAGAATGGATTTCTGGGGTAGCAAGGCTTCAGAAGCAGTTCAAGCACGCTTAAACTGGCAGGTGGGGAAGCCCTGAGCCAGGTGCATCCAATTGCACTAATTTCATCCTGCCAGGACGCAGGCCGCTGTGGGTAAAGGCCATTTTGATGGGGCACGCGAGCTCCTGCCGTATTGGCCGCGACAGGGTTACGTGAACTTTCGACTCGAATGCGCCCGCCGGACGCGACCGTGGGGACACTAGAAATTTTCAAAGAGGCTCGTACTCGTACTTAAGCTATGCAAGTATCTTCCTGTCTTTCTTCATCCTCCTCGCATTGAGCGTTCGCACCTGTTGTGCATTTGCGCCCTCGTCGTTCTTGCTGGGTCCTTGCCTCGTGGTCCTCCACCGGCACTTTCATTCCTCGTTTCAGCACCCAGGTGCATCCAAGCTGCACTCTGATATCAACACTCGATATTCATTGTCGGCTATCTGCGCTATTACACGCAGCGTCTATTGTTTCGACGATCCAGCGGATATCCCGGCTCTATTACAACGTCTGTCATCGGCCACGGCGGATATAGCAGCCAGTAAAATCCATTCGCGATCAACGTGCTGCATCGCAACCTTGTGCTTGGGACAACGCCTGAAATCCTCCTTGCCACAGACCTCATCAGTAATACCTGAGGGTTCCATTATAATCAACGTCATCGACAACCCTAGGCTAGGCCCACAACCAAGGTCCGACTAGTCAAAGCTTCGACGACCTCCACAGTGCAAGTTCTGAGCATATAAGAGCATTTGAGAACCCTGACACCATATTATCAACCTCACTCCGCATCTTGACAAGAACACAAATATACCAGCATCTGCAAAGCAGCTGCTACAGCCAGAATGGCTACCACACACAGCGAGGAAAACTCGATCCGCGACTATGGGGTTGCTGCACCTCACGGACCTAACATGACCGGTCACCACGCTGCTACACAGGATGTTGACATTCGCTCTGATATGACCTCCAACGAGGCGGATGTTTTCCATGCGCTCCTCCACCCCGACGACATGTACGATGCAAATGGCATCTACTGGGCTGACATGCCACTTGGTCAACGCATCAAGTTTGTCACCAACGTCGACAAGGAAGAAGCCAAGAAGGAATTTGGTGAATTTTGGGAGATGTTCAAGAAGGACCCTCTTAGCCCCGTCAGCCAGTACTTCAGGAACTACGTGATCCCGGGTGCTGGTCTTGGTCTCGAAGGGTAAGCTTTATTCCTCGCGTCTTCTGAACCTTGGTACTGACCTGCATAGTTACGTCCTTTTCTCCATTGGTAACGTCAGGCCTCTTTTGCAAGCATCTTTCCCCGCATGCTGGAAGACATTCGACATCTGTAACGAAATCTGGACCCAAGCTATCGACTACCTTGAGATTTGCGGTATCATTGTTGGTCAAATCCTCGTTGGTGTCATTGGTGACTGGCTGGGCCGTCGCCACGGTCTGATCCAGGATGCTGTCATCATGTTCATCGGGCTTATCATGCTCACTGCCGCCTGGGGTGTCACCCAGAACGGCTGGGTCATCTGCTACGTCTGGTCTCTTTTCTTCTACGGCATCGGTGTTGGTGGCGAGTACCCCATGACTGCGACCGCAGGTATGGAGAACGCTGTTGGCTCCGGTAAGGTTTCGACCAAGGAGGACCGTCTGCACCGTGGTCGCAAGGTCACTGGCGCTTTCCTGATGCAGGGTTGGGGTCAATTCTTCAACCAAGTCATCTTGATTGTTCTACTCCTCATCTTCCACTCTGGATCCGCACCGCCTTACTCCAAGAAGGTCACACAATGGACATACCGCGTCTCATTCGCCATTCCCGCCGTTGGTACTCTTTGGCTCGTTTACTTCCGTTACTTCAAGATGAAGTCTGCGTCTAAGCAGCTGCAGCTTGCTAAGAAGAAGGCGCACGTTACCGGTTACGACGTTACTTCCTTGAAGCTGACGTTCAGCTACTTCGGACCTCGCCTGATTGCTACCGCTGGTACCTGGTTTGCCAACGATGTCTTTTTCTACGGCAACAAGCTCTTCCAGTCTGAGTTCATCAAGGTCATCACCCCTGGTAACAACTCGGTCATGGTCGGATGGCTCTACAACTTGATCAACGTCGGTGTTTCTCTTTGCGGATACTACCTCGCCTCGCTGTTGATTGACAACAAGCTGTACGGACGCAAGTGGATGATGATTATTGGTTTCATGGCCGACTTCATTCTCTTCATTGTTCCTGCCTTCCACTTCGAGTACTTCACGCAGCCCGAGCACGTGCACGCTTTCCAGGCTATGTACTTCCTGTCTTCGTTCTTCAACCAGTTCGGACCCAACTCTGTCTCTTTCCTGGTCGCCGCTGAGGTGTTCCCCACACCCGTCCGTGCCACTGCCCACGGCTTCTCGGCTGCTGCTGGTAAGGCTGGAGCGCTCCTCGCCTCCATTCTGTACAACTACATCGACACCCAGACCAAGTTCTACTTCGTCCCCTGGTTCGGTCTCATTGGTGCTCTTCTGACATGGGTGTTCCTGCCCGACACAACCGGCCTCGACCTCAAGGAGCAGGAGCGTCGGTGGGCATGCATTCGCGCAGGCCGCGAGCACGACTACCACGGCATCGCCATCCACTGGAAGCACCTTTCCTGGTGGGAGCGCATGCGCGGCCAGCACAAGGGCTACGACGCCAAGTTGGACTACGAGGAGAAGATCAAGGAGATGCGTGCGGAATGGACTGAGCGCCAGCAGCACAACTTCTCCGAGAAGAAGGGCTGGGAAGAGGCCGAGCACGACGACCACTTTGGCGCTGAGATCCACAACTACTTCAAGCGTACGACAGATGGAAACGGTCAGACCTCCTCTGGCCTGTTGCAGCCTGAGGTTGCAGAGAAGACAGCTGACGGCAGCGAGTCTGGTACTAGCAACGAGATTTCGAGAGAAAAGTGAGCGCGCCTGTAAGGGTTTTGCATAGTTCGGAGTAAAAAGATACCACATCACTAGATTAATGAGAAGCATGTTAAATTCAACGCACCATCTTTCCTACCTGTGACCTGATTGATTGCTTGTTCGTAACGAAGGCAAATCTTGGTGAAGAAGCAAGGCTGGGTTTAACGCCCACTCATCAACCTCCAACATCTGGCGGCGCCGCATACCCGACAGCGTCCAGAGCGGGACACAGCATGTTTCAGGTAGCCACACGCTGCGAGCCGGTTAAAAGCAACTGTCATGGCAACAGAGTACGCCCGCACAGCATGAATGTCGGGGTAGTCTGCTTGAAGCTTGGCGTCCGCTCGGTAAGGTGGGGCGCTGGGCAATCGAGTGATCTGAGTGTGGGGTTGTGTGATTGTGTGTAATGGTCGCACGACACAGATGGAAAAAAAAACTAGAGAGATTAGGTTGGTATTTCGGTACGCAAGCGATCGCAATAAAAACTTTTCCGGTGTACACTGTACACATGTCCTTTGCCCTTTGTGCATTCAGCAAGGGAGGATCATCGATGTTGGTGGGGAGACGTTTGGAAACGAGGCTGGTGAGGTGGTGACGCGTGTGCGCCATGAAACAAACGTCGGTCAAAGACTACTCAACAGGCGGCGATCGGCGTACTGCCGACTATGAATAGTTCTGCAGGTAAGAGGTCTCCTGCCTCTGCACGCGCAACTGCCTTTGTTGGAGGGTGGCGCAACATTGAGATCTCCAGGGTGTGCTGTCGATCGCCAGGCAGTCTTGCGCGGCTTCGGGTGCACTGGCCTTTGATTGGCGTTCCTGACGGCCCGTAGAGGCTGCGGGAGACGTTGGGCGTGAAGCGAGACCGCCGTCAACGCGTTGTCCAAGCCTCCAGACTCACTGTACCACGGGAGAGAGGTTGCTGGCTGCACTCTGCCGGACGTAGGCTGGGTTAGGCTGCAGGTCATTGTGACACGACGAGTGCGTTGGAGGAGCCGGCGCGCCTCCAGTGGTTGGAGGCTGGTGGCAGGGCTTCTAACAGGCTTTCCAGGACTTTGATCGCTCAATGACGGCTTTTTGTAGGATAGTAGCGCCGTTCCTTGGCCAGATGCTTGTCGCTTCCCTGTACTTACACGGTGGGCCGTGCGTGCATTCGCTGGGGCGGGAAGGGAGGCAGTGAAACCAGCTGAGCAGCCGCGCTGCTGCTGTCGATAAATAGAATGCATTCCTTCCACCTTGCCTGCTTTCTCTTCTCTTCTCACAGTCCATCACTTCAGTCCGAATTATCGACCCATTCGCTCCATCTCGCCCAAGTCGACCACTGTCATTTCTATCGCGCTTCAGCCAACAACACCACACCACAACCGCCAACATGCGTTTCGCTGTCTCCGTTGTTGCCCTGGCTGCTGCTGTCGCCGCCCAGGTCCAGCCTATCTCCCAGATCAGTGACGGTCAGATCCAGGCTCCTCCTGCCACTGCCACTGCCACCGCTCCTGCTCCCTCTGCCCCCGCGGTCTCCTCCGTCCCCGCTGTTGCTTCGTCGATCCCTCCTGTTCCTCTTCCCTCTGGTAAGTTTTCAATTATTGAATCACCATGAACCTTCGACTAACAACACCCAGTCATTCCTTCCTCCGAAGCCGCTGTTCCCAGCTCCGCTCCCGTTGTTGCACCTACCCTGGCCACCTCGGTTGCTCCTCCTGCTGGCAACACTAGCGTTCCCATTGCCAGCTCTGCTGTCCCCAGCAACGGCTCTGCCAGTGGTACCGGTTCCAGCCCTGCTTCCACTGCTTCATCTGGTGGTGCCAGTGGAAGCTCCTCTGCCAGCCTCCCAGAGTCTAGCAACGCTGCGGCTGCCAACTTGGCCTCCCTCGGTGGCCTCGTCGTCGCCGTCGGCGCTGCCCTCCTCGCATAAATGGGTAACACCATTTACGCGACTTCCATTCTCATGATACCGCGGCATGTAACTGCTGGCGCTGTGCTGGCATTCATGCCTTTAACGACCACACTCTTCGACACATAATCTACTTCAACGCTTGTTGCATGGTCGGCTATCTCGAAAGGCTGGAGTACTGAATGCATGGCGGATAATAATTGGCTTTAGCTTTACACGGGTTGGCGCTGGAACGGGTAATGACTGCATGTATCCGCTAATGCGCTCACGTCCACGGATGACATGTCAGTCGTGTATAGATAGTCTTGAACAAATACAGACTTGGCACCATGGTGCTGCAAACGATTACTTTGCCCTTGTGACTCAATTACTCGTCTTATCTGCCCTCGAACTTGAACTTCACGTTCTATTTCAATTGACTTTGACTGCCGGAAAATCTTGACTTCTTCATCGAACAGTAGCAAGGTGCAGCCAGCACATACGGAGAAACCGAGTTTAACAAGAAGATAGCAATAAAATCTGCTCATTTACAGTCCTATCCTTGGTGCAATTACTATCACCCTTATCTACCTCGCAACCCAGCAACCCAGCCTATGCCTGCTAGCTAGTCGTCAACAACAGATGAATCTTCACATCTGGTATCTACAGTACTACAGTATGTACAATATTTATCTATCGTACAGTGCAATTCATGAACATTCAATCCCTCTCAGCTCCAACCAACTTCGTTACGGATGCGCTGTTGATGTGGCGCCAACACTTCCAACACTTCCAACACTTACAAAGCTCGCTAACTCGCTTGCTGGCTCGCCACGACACAACGGCGCTAGGGAAACCCGCATGGGCGTGCATTAGCAGGACAGGAACGCGCATTCAATAGCCGCTAGAGAAGAATAAAGTGTAAATCTAGTGTTTGTGGCGTGCGGTGGGGTTCAACATTATCGATGCTGGATGGTTTTGCAGCGTCTGAAAGGTGTACGATGGTATGTGCGTCGGCGATCATACAGAGTGAGTGAGATGCGGGGAAGTCAAGTAGCCCAATGCGATGCGATGTGATGAGATGCGATGCTATGTGATGCGATGCAGTGTAGTAATGGGATGGGATGGGGAGCCGATGCTGCGGATATGTAGTGTAATACCGTAGTTTGTTTCACATCAATGCATTGCTATTATTACTAGATCTGCATGGTCAGGATTATGAGGTGATATCGTGCTGATTGGACGACGAGTGTAGGAAGCTTTGCTTGATATGCTGAATAACTATTTGTGGGGAGGTTTGAAGAAGGATTGCAAGCTTGCTGTGGGACGTCTATGCACGTCTACGCTGTGTATGTATGTATGCATGTGTGTGTAAGGACGGAGGTAATGTCGTGTACTCAAGTCAGTCGTCGCTCGTTCTTCGTTCGTCATGCAACACCGCGTCTCAGCGCCTACTAACCTCCCATACCAGCCTGACGCCATCTGTACTACACTTGTCACTGCACGAGTCCCTGTAGCAGGATTTCAACTACGCCAACTCCAGCTCAATCAACGAATCCAAACTCTGCGGATGCCGCCAAATACCCACCACCCTCAACCCCACGCCCTCATACAACGCCGCATGCTCGGCCACAGTCCTGTGCCGCGCCCCCAGCGACGCCATCAACTCCCAGTCCAGCGCCGTCTGGCTCCAGTGCGCGCCCTGGTTGGGCACCACGAAGTCGTTGACCAGGAGCTTGGAGTACCCGCGTTTCATGGCGGGGACGATGGACGAGAGGATTTGGGCGTTGACGTCGTCGGACCAGTCTTGGATGATGCTGTGGAGGAAGTATGCTCGTGCACCTGGGTTGTTAGTTGTGTTTACCGGTAGGTAGTAGTGGAGATGTGTATACCTTTGACGGGCTGCTCGGTAAGGAAATCATGCGCCATTTTGACGTCCCCGGTATCAACTTGCGCAAGCTCAATGACCTCAGGCCGATCCTGCAGTACCAACTTCCCTGTTATCTTACCCCCAAACGCAGCCCTCAGGCCTTTAACATCGTGGCCTGAAATAGTCAATAATTATCCACACACATAGTCAAACAAGCTACATACCAGTGCCACCACCCACATCCACCAAAAACGCCGCTTCATCACCCCCCTCGGCACCGCTAATCAACCGCTCCTCCACAGGGTAGTAATCCCCATCAAACCACCGCTGCCGCCCCATACTCCACACATCCATCATGCTCCCGAACCGCCTTCCCATCTCCTGATTGTACTTCTCAAAGTACTCGAAATAATGCACGCCCTTGCAGTCAAACGCATGTTGCAGCGGGGCATCGACATTGCTAGTCGGGACCTGGAAGTTATTCGCGCGGAAGAAGGAGGGTCCCGCATCAAGCGCAGGCTGGAAGTTATCCACGATGTAGAGGATGGTGTCTTGGTAGTTTGGGGATGCGTAGGCGAGGGATGTTGGTGTTGGGGCGAATGTGTCGGGGCCTGTTTCGAGGATTGTAGACATGGCGGCTAGATGGCGGAGCATGCGGGCTACGAGGACGGGAGAGACGAGGCCTTCTGGGACACAGCGGGATGCGATGGCTGAGCTTGGTTCGCCTGTGGAGGGGGTGGAGGTCATGGCTTGGAAGAGCTTGATTTCTACGGCCATGCGGATGGTGGCTAGGTGGGTGGGTTGTGCCCAGAGGAGGTGCAGGGCGTTTTCTGTGGGGTGCTGCAGCGAGGATATCAGGCGTGAGGCTGCGGATAGGAGACCTTCTCGCGCGCCTTGGGATCCGTTCTTGAGGCCATCGCCCAGCGTGGTGATTTCGCTGAGTATGTCGAGCGTATTCTGGCTTGGCGGAGTGGTCATCTTGCTTTCTACATTCGACTTCGTCTATCCTGATTTAGAAAATCCGTGCTCTTTCTCAATGCTGTCACGCCTCAAGTCGGGAATCCACGCGTACTGCGACGTTGGTTCAACGTGGGGTGACCCGCGGTCTGCTCGTAGGATCGGGTCGCTAACTACAAGCGCGTATAGTGTGACGGGAAGCCACGCCGGAGCCTTGGACAGCTCGTCAGCAAAAGGATTGGCACGGGAATAATTTCAAAGCCCTTGTTGCATACAACCTTCCGAATCTCTGCACGCTGCGCCACGAACATGCAGGCGCATATTGTTGGCGCGACTACCGCCTCGGGTGCCGACTCTGGAGTCGACTCCGAGATGGATCTCGACTACGATCAGGATAATGACGCGCATCACGTTATCCAGCCCCAGACTGATACTGACGAAGGGTCGACTGATACGGACGAGGGGTATATATATCACTGGGGTAGTATTGCTTGAGCTTATGATTATGCAGATATGCAGATTCGGACGCATCGTCGTTCCTCTCGTCTATTCTGTCAGAGGTACGGCGCGGCGTTGAGATCGAAGGCCGACTGTATCCCACCTACGGCAAACATGAATACGGCATGCCTATTGACGAGAAGGAGCTGGATAGAAATGACCTGCAACACCACAAATACCACCTCCTCCTCAAAGAACGCCTCTTCGTCGCGCCCATCCCAGACGCCCAGCTCAGCTCAGGAAACAGCCGGATCCTCGATCTCGGGACCGGAACGGGCATCTGGGCCATCGACATGGCAGACAAGTACCCAGCCGCCGAAGTCAAGGGCGTCGACATTGCCGCCATCCAGCCGCCATTTGTCCCGCCAAACTGCGCCTTTGAAATCGAAGACGTCGAGGAAGACTGGCCCTACCGCGACGCAACATTCGACTTCATCCACGGCCGGGACCTGATGACCGCCGTGCGCGACTGGCCCCGCCTCCTGGCACAGGCATACACGCACCTCAAGCCCGGCGGCTGGATCCAACTGTGCAGCACCATCCCCGGCGCGCTGTGCGACGACAACAGCATTCCGCCGAACAGCGGGTACGTCGAGTCCGGGCGCCTGTACTTTGAGATAGCCGAGAAGATGGGCGCACCGCTCGACGCACCGAAAAGCTGGGCCGCGCAGATGCGCGACGCAGGCTTCACACACGTGCAGGACGAAGTGTACAAGCTGCCCATGGGCCCGTGGCCGCGCAGCAAGCGGCTCCGCACGGTGGGCAGGATGGAGCAGATCATGATTCTGGAGGGCGGATTCGAGGCGTACATGCTACGCGGGTACACGCAGGTGCTTGGGGGCCGGCCGGAAGACTTGCAGGCGACGCTCGAGCATGCGAAGAGGGAGGTTAGGGATCCGAGTATCCATACGTACGTGCAGTATTGGATATCGTATGCGATGAAGCCGATGGAAGGGTAGACATGATTTCAGGCACGGCGTTGCTGGCGCTGGGGACAGGGAAAACGGGTCCTTTCTAAACACTATGTAGGTAATGTCTATCTTGCTTCTATGGCTAGTTGAAGCAACTGCCCTAGGGGGTTTAGGCCTTCTTCGGCGGTGAAGATGCGCTTGGGTATCTCAAATTCGACTTCTGGATCTTTCTTGAGGTCTCTGTCCAACTCGGTGTCGAGGAGCTGTGTGTGTTAGTGTGTGATGTTCAGGACGAGGGTGGTTACTTACGGCAGTGTATGAATGATCCAGGAAGTCCTCCAAATTGTAGGAGCGTTTTGTGAATTGTTCAGAAATGATTTTCGCCAATGTGGCAACATTGGGGTGGTAGTGAGATTGCAGTGCCTCGAGCTCCCAGACGCTGCTCTCAATGGCGTTTGTCTCCATGGGATCCAACTCGCTCATATCGAAGGGATCGTCCATGCCCTCGTTCTCGAGTGTCTCCTTGAGCACAGGATCGCGGACCTCACGATGCATCATGAAGGTGCAAGCCGGGTGACGCTTGAACATGTTGTAGACCCAGGGAATGACAATGACAACACCAGCCGGTGGGCCGTGCAGCGCTAAGCGTGAGAGGCGTTTTATGAAGCTGGCAACAAGCGCAGCGGGTAAATGCGTCGAAGACATGAAGGTGTCCAGCAATCTGAAGAAGCGTGATCGGTGTTTCGAGTGGAGGAGGCCTTCGTCCAGTAGCGAGTAGAGCTTGAGGTAGAATGACGGGTAGTCGAGGTTCTTCTCAGAGATGAGGTAGTACAGTCCGGACAGAGCCAGCAGTGACGTCGCGCCACCGACGTTGTACGAGTCGGTCAGGAAGTCCATGAGCATCTCGGGCTGCTGGAACCACGGCGCAATCTGGTACGAGAAGGTGGTCAGGATGGCCTTGCGCTGCTCTTTGTCGAGGCCGGTGCGCATTGTCGCCAGCCACGCTTCTTGTGCCTGGAGCTTGTACAGCTGGAGTGTCGGTCGTGAGCTTTTGGATTGTGACTCGGTGTGGTAGGTCTTGATGTCGTCTTTCGACTGCGGGACGGTGTCGAGGGACAGCAGCAGTGACAGGCTGTTGGAGGCCACGAGCTGGGTTTCGACGTCGTCGAGGTCGGTGCCGAGGACGGCCTTGATGGTCTTGAAGGTGTGGAAGCGCACGTCGTCAAAGTGCTTGAAGTACTTTTCGGCGAATTCTTCGCGGTTGGCGTCGTCGGCGGGGAGGAACAGCAGCGCCTCGATGAGGCGAGAGAGCGGCCCGGTCTTGAGGTTGTAGTCCTTGGTCGCCTTGGACTCTTCCTTGACCAGGCGCATGAGCAGGGTGAGGGCGACCGACTGCTTTGCGGGGCTGTCGCTGCGCAGGAAGGTCTGCAGCAGCGTGTCGAGGAACTCACGGTACCGCTCCTTCAGCCAGGCTACGACAGTGGCCTCGGCCTCGGCCATGCCCTTGCTCTTGACCATGTCGCCGGCGGCCATCAGGCGCGAGAAGACGCGGCAGAGGGCGACGGCAGCGAGGACGGGCGCATCGTCGGCGGGCTTCTGGGCGAGCTGCAGCAGGGCGGCGATGTTGTTGTAGTGCCTCCGCGACGCGAGGATCTGGGCTTCGAGCTGCAGGATTTCGGCCTGGATGTCGTCGCCGTGGTCGCTGGCGGGCGACTTCTGGCGCTTCTTCGACTTGGCCTCGCGGCGCTCGGCTTTGGCGGGGTCTCTCTTGCGCTTGACGCCCGAGGCGGCGGCGGCGGTAGTCCCAGGCATATTTTTCGGCGTGTTGCTTCCACCGCTTCACGTCGTGTGTGCGCGGCCGTCGTGGTGCTCGAAAAAGTTCAGACCCGTGTTCGGGCTAGCGGCTCGGCGCTAGCGGCACGAGAGTGTGCGACTCTGCGGCCTCAGAAGCTGCAGCGACCCTCACCACCTCGACCCTCCCCACTCTTCATCCGCAGCAATGGCTTCTCGTCTCGCAAGGAGCGCGGTTGGTATGTGCCCGCCGCCCGATGCCACATTGATGCCATTGGCCCCCCCGCCGCTCGCAGACACTCGTAGTAACACAGCACAGGCGCCGCCCGTCTCCGCCCTACCCTTCCTCTCCGCACCGTCCCCTCGCTCGCCGCCCAGGCCCGCTTCCAGTCCTCGCAGGAAGACCCCAAGAAGAAGGCCCAGAGCATCATGGAGGCCATCCCCGTGCCCGGCAACAGCCCGCTGACCAAGGCCGCCGTCCTGTCCGCCGGCGCTGGCCTGTCCGTCGCCGCCATCAGCAACGAGCTCTACGTCGTCAACGAGGAGTCCATCGTCGCCCTCTCGCTGCTCACCATCTTCTGGGCCGTCGGCAAGTACGCCGGCCCTGCCTGGTCCGACTACGCCCAGCAGCAGGTCGAGAAGATCTCGGGCATCCTGAACAGCGCCCGCGCCGACCACACCAAGGCCGTCCAGCAGCGCATTGAGAGCGTCCAGGACCTCGGCGGTGTCATTGACATCACCAAGACCCTGTTCGAGGTTTCCAAGGTACACGACCAACTCGATCGAGATGGATCTAGCACGCGTTTCCATTGAGATGGATCTAGCACACCAACTCCATTGAGATCGATCTAGCACCACCAACACCGCTGACTCCATGCAGGAGACCGCCAAGCTCGAGGCTCAGGCTTTCGAGCTCGAGCAGAAGACCGCCATCGCGCACGAGGCCAAGAACGTCCTCGACTCGTGGGTCCGCTACGAGGGCCAGGTCAAGCAGAGGCAGCAGCGCGAGCTCGCCGAGTCCATCATCGCCAAGATTGAGAAGGAGCTCGAGAGCCCCAAGACCCTCAAGTCGATCCTCGACCAGTCCGTTGCCGACGTCGAGCGTGCGTATCCCTGTGTGGTCACAAGAGCTAGCACTAACAATCTGCAGGCATCGTCGCCCAGAAGGCATAAGCGTCCTATATTAGACAATTCATGTTACATAAATGTGTGCAATAGTCAACCTGGTTCAATAGACCACCCTAGGCTGGGAGAGCCGAATCGATTTGGTTTCGTTAGACATGGACTTGTGGAGGTATTGCGCTAACATGTGTTTGATGTTCTGACTATAGCTCACTACAGCTTTACTACAGCTCACCACAGCTCGACTACAGCTTTGACTAGCTCTAACCACAGCTTTGACTACAGCTTTTGACTACACAGCTCAACACCAACAGCAATCATCGCCATCTCACTACAGCTTCGACTCACCCCTCTCCAACAACCCAGTAATCGTCCTCGCCCACATCTCCGCCGTCTCACGATCTATAGCATTCATGTCATAGCTCACCCCAAACCCAACGCGTCCCTCGGAATCTGTCGAACTTCCCACCAGAAACTCGCCCTCCCTTGCACGCACGCCCATCCTCAATCCCCTGTAATCCACCACGAAATCCTTGCTCTTGTCGTTGACATCATACTCCCCAGGTCTAAAATACCCCTTCAAGCTCCCCACACTACTAACACCACACGTCGCCCCAACCCCAATACTAGCTTTCAACTCGCCCTGCGGATTCCCAAAGCCCAGCTGTCGTCCAGGCGGCAGTTTAGCCTCGACGCGCTCAATCTGCGCCAGATACCCAGTCGCCAGCAAGCGCCCAGGCGAGTGCTTATCCAGCCCAGCGCTAATCTCGCCCTTGCCCGTCGTCTTCAGCCGCTTCTGATACACCCTCAACTCGCGATTCGCCGCCCTCGCAGCAAGTCTGAAGCGCGCCTCAATCGGCAGACTGGCAGGCAGGAAGGGCATCACAATCCCCTCGCTGAACGCCAGCATGCACGAATCCGCCGGCGGGGGGTTATTGAAGAACGCACGCGGATTCAGCGGGAAACTGGCCGTCATAGCGGGCATATCTGCGCCCTCGACGTGCGGATTCCGCGAAGCGTAGATATCCATCATGCTCAGTCCTGCAAGCGCAAAACATCCCGCTCCGATACTCAGTTTCGCCGCGCGACACAGTGCTATTAGCCGCGCGGACGCGGATGCTGAAAGTGTCGCTGAGACGTGCCCGGTTGACAGCGGCGGTGCGGTGGCGCCCCCGTATGTGAAGAGTTTGTCGTACGTGCGTGTTAGCTCTACGGGCTGCGTGCGGCGCGTCGGCCTGTATAACGGGTTTGCGAAGGTGCGAGGCAGCGAGTGCTGTACGTGTCGTAGCACGCGGAGGATCGCCCACATCCAGCGCTGGCGAGCCTTGTTGCCTTGGATCCGGGGGTACAGGTCTTCCTGCGCGGGGGGCAGGCGCTGCCTCACCACTTGCAATTGCAGAGACTCAGCGATTTCCGCCTCGATGGTAAGAACCGGTTGATTCAGCAGTCGGAGGAAATCCTTGAACCACGCGTATGCGCTCAGCCCGTCGGAAATCTGATGACCCATTATAACCAGGAAATCCACTTCATACCCTCCTCCCCCCGGCATCTTTCGCACCGGCAAAACATGCACCTTTGACATACACTCCTCCGGGTCAATAATCCGGTCGACATTCAGCGCGTGGTCATGCACATCCCGCGCATCAACAGTCGCATAGATATCTTCAACCCACACGATTCCCCCCTGCACATTCCCCACAGCATCCGCCACCGAAGCGGGAACATCGACACAGAATTGCAATCCCTTTTCGTCGTCGAAGAACCGCCGACTCATCAGCAGAACATGTCTTAGCCGCAGCGCCGTCCACGCGAGTGCTATTCTGCGCCGGAGATCCTGCTGGGATAGACAGTGTTGTAGTGAGCATGTTAGTGTGGCGGTCATGTCGGCTCTGCCGCCGTAGAAGGCGCCATCTGCGTCGAAGGACGTCTCAACGAGTCCTAGTGGCCGGATGAACGTCGTTTGTCCATTTGCGTTTGTTGATGATGTCCAGGCGTGGAAGCGTGTTGCGTAGCGGGTTAACCAGAGGGGGATGTCTTTCTGGGCCGTCTCTTTCTGTTTCTCTTTCTGTGGCGAGGCCATGGTCCGTACAACACTGGTCAATCTACCCCGAACCCCGTAGGTGAGCAATGAATGAAGGAGTCAGCATTTTGAGGTTGAAGTCAGTGATGACGGGGATGCATTACACTAGGCTCGTCGTGGTAATGTTGTTCGAGTCGTGCGTTTGACGGGCGCTAGGAGCGGGATTGGATGCCTTAGCCGTGCATGAAGTTATATCCGATGCTGCACAATATTCTCTTTTGTAGTTTTGGAAATGTGTAGTGCAGAATACGGCGATGACAGTCAATTGTTTGGTGTTATTGATGGGTATATGAAGAGCGACCCAAACCCTGTCTAAATATCATACATGCAATGTCGCCCGATAGAACCATGACAACGGCGCTTTTGTATTCACGCACCTCATTGCAGCGTGCGGTGAAACTGTGAGTATGTTGAGAAATCCCAACGAATTACACCACGTCTTCCATTTCTTCGTCCTCGGAATCGTCGCCGCCGACGTCTGGGGCCAGCGCGGACTGCTGGTTGCTGAGAGTCCTGCCGACGTTGAAGTGCTGCTGTCGCTGCCAGTGGCTGGCGAAGGAACCGGACTTGACCAGATGGGCCAGCTCTGGGAGCACTTCTTTCAAGAACTGCTCTGGTTGCTTTGTCCGTGCTTTGAGCGCCTTCATCGACCAGTACTCGTACTCGTCGAACAGGCTGTGAAGCAGATCCAACAGCTCGCGGTGAGAGATACGAGCGGCCTTGTTCTGCTGTGGCTTTGACTTTGTTGTGGGCTTGATGAACGATGTGAATCTGCTCTGGACGTTGTTGTAGTTGGCGACACCGGGGTCCTTGATGATGACCGTCTCCATATGCGAGCCTTGCACGGCCTGCTTGATGCGCTGCTGCTCGAAATCCTTGTACTCTTTTGTAGGCAGCGGGTTTGCCTGGTACTGGCGAGTTGCGTGGCCGATGAGAGCAGTCTGCTTGGGAATCGCCTTCCTGTACTTCCCGCGCTTCTGTATGCGCGCTTTGGGGTCTTGTGTGTTGTAGCCTCCGCGGTGGCCTTGGCCGAATCCATTGGGTTTGTAGCCCGGCAGGTCCTTCTCTGTGAAAACGTACGTGTTCCCCAGTACTGTATCCGATGCTTGTGTAGGCTGCAGTTCAAAGGCTGTGGGCAGGTTGGACTTGGCGCGCCATCGATCATTGAAGAAGAGGCGCATCGGCTTGTTCTTGTCGATACCAACTGTTGTGTTGAAGGCAAGCACTTCTCCAATCTGTATCTGGTCGTTGTCGTTGCCCTCAGCAAGATCGTCCCACTTTGAAACCGCATCGTACAGCCACTCGTTAATCCGTGTTAACCAGACGTCGCTCTTAGTGTCTGGCTGTGGCATCGACATCTCCCCAGTGTCCTCGAAGAACTCATCGTCCATGTACTGAATCGGCGTCCCCTCATCCGGATCCTGCTTGATTCCGTTCATCTTCGCGACAAAGAGTGTGCGGTCGGGGACCAGCTGGCGCCTGGTGCGCGGTCGTATCGGTTGTTTGCCTGCCCGGAGCGGTTCGTGTGTGTTGCGCGGTGTTGGTGGCGCTTTGGATTAGCGAGCGGAGAAGCTGCAGTAGCTTTGCGTGGGTGCGGTTGGGCAAGGAAGGATGTCGGTCAAACAATGGTCAAAGAGAAGTACAAGAGCGCATTCACGGTCACCGCGCTAGCGCGACTGCCTTGCCAAGTAAGCAGGTCATAGCTCCACCCCACCCCCACATGAATGATGCCTTGTCTTGAAGTTACTGTCACTCACTTGAACTAATCCTTCTTGCAGCATTACTCATATACTCAGTCTACGATTGGCGTGTTCGACCCCTCAACCTGCATCGCCACAGTCTACAACCGGAGCTTGCTCACTCCCGCGGGCATGGCTTCACCAGCAGTTGCCTCCGCGCTGCAGGACGTCCAGGCCGCCTCGACTGGCGACAAGCCCTCGCAATACACATCCATCCTCCAGCAGATTACCGCCTCCACAGAGAACCTCACCGAGAACCTCAACGCATACGCTCGAACCCTCCTCGACGACTCAATAGGGATAGTCCAGCTACGACCGCTCCTCGCCGCCTTCGTAGACGCTTTCCGCAATGTGAAGGATCCGGATGTCAAGATTGAGGTTGGTGAGAAGGTGGTCTCGCTGCTGCAGTCAAAGGGCGCTGGACAGTACGAGGAGCAGGACACATCAATCAAAGAGGCGCTGGCCGACGCGTATGAGGCGATAGAGGACTACCGGAAATCAGCACAGACACTGGCGTCGATCAACTTGGAGTCAACACAGAAGTCAATCACAGCCGACGACAAGGCAAGAGTATGGGTTCGGATTGTGCGGTGCTACTTGGAAGAGGACGACCCCACAAGCGCCTTCTCGCACCTGAACAAGGTCAAGAACATCATCTTCAATGTGCAGGACAAGGAGACACGGATGCACTTCCAGCTCAGCCAGGCTCGCATCTACGACGCCCAGCGCGCCTTCCTCGACGCAGCCAGCGCATACTACGCCATGAGCCAGGAGACTATGGTGGAGGAGGATGATCGCGTGCAGGCGCTGGGGGCGGCCATCATCTGCACTGTCCTAGCACCTGCCGGCCCACAGCGTGGAAAGATGTTGGCGAGGCTGTACAAAGATGAGCGGGCCAGCTCGCTCGACGACTATCCCATTCTTGAGAAGATCTTCCTCGACCGTCTGCTCTCGCCTGCAGAGATCAAAGCGTTCGCAACGAAGCTGGCGCCCCATCAGCTCGCCAAGACGGCGGACGGATCGACTGTGCTGGACAAGGCTGTTCTGGAGCACAACCTGCTTGGTGCGTCGAAGCTGTACAACAACATTGGGTTTGACCAGCTGGGTGAGCTGCTGGGGATTGATGCTGAGAAGGCAGAGGATTATGCGGCCAAGATGTTAGAACAGGGTCGTCTGTCCGGGCATATCGACCAGATTGACCGGCTGATCTTCTTCGAGGGCGAGGCCAGCGGCGAGCGCAAGACGGGGCATGCGGAGCGGGTGGTGGGCAAGGAGCTGAGGAAGTGGGACGCGAACGTGATGGGGCTGGCTGAGGAGGTGGAGAAGGTGACGACGATGATTCAGAACCAGTATCCTGAGTTCTACGCGTCGCAGGTTGTTGCTTAGCAGTCTTGGGAGTATGAGCGGCGGCACGGTTGAAGGAGCAGGGATGCCATCTTCAGGTTCGAGGGAGCTATTCGATGGCTGAAGAAGTAGCTCACGACGTCCACGACGGAATTGAAGTAATGAGAAGAAGACATAAGAAGACATGAGATGAAGACGAAAAAGCTGCCCATCCAATGCTGATCAAACATTGTTATACACGGTGCTGTGCTCGACCGGGTATGCCCATGATATCTACACATATGATACAAATGCCCAACTCCAGATGCTCATCCATGCTCATCCATTCCAGCGTCTATGCTTCGACAACCTCGCCCTGCCCCAACACCTCCTCATACTCGCTCAGACTCTTGACCTCCATGTCGCTAATCTTCAGCACGGTAAACCGCATCTTACTAAACACATGCTTAGTATGTCTCTGCCTCCGCTTCGTCTTCTCCTCCACTCGCATCGGCTCCGTCTCAATGGCAACCACCCGTGCACGCACGGTAAACAGGCGCTCATCCAGGTAAAACACCTTCTTGGCGTGGTCGGCAGTCCCCTTGACGGCCTCGGGGGCTTTGAGCGTGTAGTCGCGCGAGCCAATGTGGGTGGCGCGGTTCAGGCGCAGGACGTCGCCGGGCTTGACGTTCGGCATGAGGAACGGCAGGCGCAGGGTGTCGCCGCGGGTCAGCAGGTAGGGGCGCCCGTGGATGTGCAGGGTCATGTAGTGGGCGGGCTGCGAGTGCAGCAGCGGGAGCAGGTTGCGTATCGACGGGGTGATGTGCCGCGAGACGACGTCGAGGCGGGTGTTGGGGGCGCTGGGGACTGAGGGCGCCGGGGCCGAGGGCGACAGCGTGTGCGAGCGGACTTTCTCCTTGAGGTCCTGCGAGACGCGCTGGCCAGACTGAATCAGCGGGTCGGGGACGTTGCCGCTCTCGAGCGCGTGCGACTGCGTTGTGATGTGTGCGCGGCGGGGGACGAGGACGGCCGGCGCGAGGGCGGCGCGGGCCTCGAGGGCATTCCGTGCGGTGCGGGCGAGGAGAGCCATGGTGGGGGGGCGGGCAATGGCTGTCCTGGCCGTGTCGATGTGCGGCCTGCAATGTCCTGCCTTGGACGCTGCTAACTTTGGCGGAGGTCGGAGTTCGCGCCAAGACTGCGGCCCTCTCCAACTAGCGTCCTGAAATTGTTCGCCGCCCCAACTTTCTGCGCTGCGTGAGGGCTCAGTCTCCACACCCGCACCAACCCCCAAACCGCCGCCATGCCTCAGAACGAGTACATTGAGCGCTGGACGAAGCAGTGCGTCTCTCATAACCCCCGACCCCGTCGTTATAATCAGCTCCTAACCCCGCAGGCACGGCAAGCGCTTCGATCACGACGAGCGCAAGCGCAAGCGCATAGCCCGTGAAGGCCACGATGGCTCCAAGAAGGCGCAGAACTACCGCGGCCTGCGCGCCAAACTGTACGCCGAGAAGCGCCGCAAGGAGAAGATCCAGATGAAGAAGACGATCCGCGCACATGAGGAGCGCAACGTCAAGACGAGCGAGCCCGCCGAGCCCAGCACCGAGGCCCTGCCGCAGTACCTGCTCGACCGCAGCAACGAGAAGAACGCAAAGGCCCTGTCCTCGGCCATCAAGCAGAAGCGCAACGAAAAGGCCGCCCGCTTCAGCGTGCCCCTGCCCAAGGTCAAGGGCATCAGCGAGGAGGAAATGTTCAGCGTCGTCAAGACGGGCAAGAAGACGGCCAAGAAGAGCTGGAAGCGCATGATCACCAAGCCCACCTTTGTCGGCCCCGGCTTCACCCGCCGCCCCGTCAAGTACGAGCGCTTCATCCGCCCCATGGGTCTGCGCTACAAGAAGGCCAACGTCACCCACCCGGAGCTCAGCGTGACCGTGCAGCTGCCCATCATCTCTGTCAAGAAGAACCCCCAGAACCCCCTGTACACCCAGCTGGGCGTGCTCACCAAGGGAACCATCATCGAAGTCAACGTCAGCGAGCTAGGTCTGGTAACAGCCGGCGGCAAGGTCGTCTGGGGTCGTTATGCTCGTACGTCACTCCATACTCCCAGATACTCTGATAACTAACACCCCACAGAAGTAACAAACAACCCCGAAAACGACGGCTGTCTCAACGCCGTCCTGCTCGTCTAGACACTTTCAGTAGAGTTGCAGCATTTCACGGCGTTTTTTTAGGATGAGTTCAGACATGGCGTTTTGGGCCCGAGCGGGTACTGGGTTTGCGAGGCGGGACTAAAAGCTGGCTGATGATGCAATGGCAGGGTTTATAGGGAGGCAAGAAGGGGAGATACGATACCACAATAAACTGACTGAACACCATGCTTTTTTTTCTTTTCAACTTGAGGAAGTGCTTGTCGTGGGGGTTGGTTGGGACAGCAGGTATTTATGACGTCTCGCTGGATTGGACTAGAACAATCGAACAGACAAGACATCTTTTTACTTCATCTGCCCCTCTTACCTCCCCTCCCAACATCATTCATCACAAGTACTCTTCGAATGTCGAATAACCCACTCCTCAACCATTCCCCCTTTCCCCTCCTCCTCCTCCCCTGTCTTATCCACTCTGTCCTTCCCCGTGCTATCCAAACACCCAGCCCCGAATAAACTCTGCAGTACCTCAGCACTCCTATAAACAAACCTAAATACCCCCCACGGCGCCTCAAGCGAATCCACATACACCGGTCGCGAAACAGCGTGGCCATAGGATGTACCTGGGCCGGCGAGGACTTGGTGCTGGATTCCATTCTGCACGGCTGATGCGGGGAGGGTTGGTATGGCGTGTGCTTTGGTTGAGACGGGCTGGGGTGTATCTGGGTTTTTGGAGGGCGGAGGGGCCATGTGGCGGTGGGTTGATGGGGTGGGGAGGCGGTATTTGGAGAGGGATTTTGAGGTGTGGCGTTTGGATTTGATGGTGGGATTGGGTTTGGCTTGTGGTGCTGGAGCTGGAGCTGGAGCTGGAGCTGTCCAGGTGGGAGTTGCGGCCGTGAAGGGTGTGGTTGGCGTGTTATGTTGCTTGGGCCGGGAAGTGTTGGTGTTGGTTGCAGTACTCCAGTTGATGGCGGCGTCCCATCCTTTGAACTTTCCGGCGTCGTTTTGCTCGTCTTTGGTATCGTCGGGATGGCTCCAAGTGTTGTTGACGCTTGTACTCCAGCCATCAAGTGCGGCGTCTTTGGTATCAGCCTGACTCCAGCTGTCGTCCTTCTTTTCAACACCCCAACCACCACTCCGCCCAACATCATCGTTTCCCCAACCAGTCCCATCATCTCCCCAACTACGTCTACCCTCCCCAGATTTCTCCACACCTCCCCACGACGATGACCCACTAGACTCCCTACTCTCCTTACGCTCTTCACCCACCATACTAAACGCCGCAGGAGGCAAATACGCTTTACTACCCTTCCGCCCTTTATCAGACGCACAGCCCCACGTAGGCGGCGGCGCTATAACAGACGCAGCAGGTTGTATCATCACACTTCCCTTCCGCGAGCGCACGGCTGGGAACGGCGATAGAGGCGCCGACACGAGCGTAGGTGCGTTGGTGACTAGTACAGACGGCGGATGGACGTGGTGCACGCTTCCATGATGCCACGGGGTGTCGACGAGGTGGGATGACCGTCGCTCGTGGCTGGTTCGACCACTTTCGAGCCTGGAGCGGCGTCGAGATTTGCTGCGTGGACGGTGGATTTGGCTGCGTGAGTGGGAGGGTTTGAGCGTGGAGTCTGAGTGGGAGATTGAGGGGGTTGAAGGTGCGTCGATGCGTGTCCATCCGTCGTTGGATTCTGGGGACGATCGCACTTCGTCTGCCCAGTGAGAGCGAGATTTGGAGCGGGACTTCGATCGAGATTTGTGAGGCTGGTGGTTGGAGGAGCGACGGGAAGCGTGAGATGTCCGTCGAGAAGGGCTGCGAGCAGTGCGACTCTTGGATCGAGAGTGGCGAGCTTCGTCCCAGCTGGTAGGCCGCGTCGTTGACCAGGCGTCTTCTGTGTCCCAGGAATCGGCAGGACTGTTACTGGACATGTCCCATCCGTCAGCTTTCGACTGCTTGTCCCACGCAGGCTCCTCATCCCAGGCAACGCGTGTACGGGTTCTGCTTCGAGCTGGGCGGCGCTTCCAGTCCACTGAATCCCGCTCCCATGTCGAGTCATCCTCACGTTGGCGCTCAGAAGATGCCGATCTGTGGGAATGATATTTCGGCGACCGAGTTGGAGACATCGGCCACGCTCCAGGAACCTGACTGGCATCATCCAAATGCTCTCCATACTGCCGACTGCCCATTCGACTTCCACCACCTTTATCCTTCTTTCTCCATGCTTCTACGCCACGCTTGACGGCATCTGCAACCACCTTCCCGAGCATGTCAGGGTCAACTGTAGAAGCACCACCCGGTGGAGCAACTTCCTCTACCTCTGATCGCGGCGGAAGTGGTCCGCTGCCGTACTTGAACCCTGGAGCTGGGATGTCGCGAGGCCGTATCCCTGGACTGAGTGGCTCTGAATATCTCGAGTGTGCTTTCTTCGAGTAGTTGTCGGAGGCACGTCCACGCTGCGTCGCTGTCTTTCCATAACTTCTCACTGTCTCTGCGTACGGCGGGCGGTAGAAAGGTATTTGCGGATCGCGGTCATCGAAGGCTGTTACTCGAGAACGAGCATCACGGTCGAAACGGTGATCAGTATAATCGGCTGCTCCATCCATATTCATATTCACTGCCCGTTTGTCATTTTGAGAGCCAGCGCAACGCAGCACCACAACCTCGATGCATCCGATATTCTCAAGCACATTCGGTGAGCAGGATTCCGGTGTCCCAGCTGCTGATACTACACGTCGTCAGCACTACTACAACACAAACGAGATATACATACCAGAATCAAGCTTCCCAAACGTCCACTCCCGCGCAATCATCGACCCATCCTTCTGCCTCTCCTCCTTCTGCCTAACCCTAAAGTCCACAAGCGAGCGACGGTCCGGCGGCGTGCGAAGTTTCAGGTTCTGCCTGTTGCGGTTGCACTGGTACACCCCGTCGATGAAAACATACATGGCGAGGCCGGGGGCGATGAAGTTCGTCGAGGAGAGGTGCACGGTGAATTTCTGCTGCTTCGAGGGTACGGGGATGAAGGTTTCGACGATGGCGTCGCCGTAGACGGTGCCGAGCTCGGGGAGTGGCTGGTGGTTGTGTGAGAGCTCGATTGAGCAGCGGAGGTCTTTGAGAAAGGGCATTGTGGCCGCCGCTGTTGGGGACTTGGGTACTCTGGTCGATGGTATGGCAAGAGTTGAAAGCAGGACAGAGTCTGAAAGGATGGCGATGTGGAGCTGGGTCTGAGTTGCCCTAGTAGCGGACGAAGGTGAAGGTAACGGTGCCTGGCGGGATGATGGCACACCAGGGGTGTATCCCGGACGTGCGGTCCGGTATTGCTCAACAGGAATGCGAACTTATAGCATGCTGACCTGAGTGTTTACGACGATTTGGCGTTTATGGTCAAACACTTGGTAGTCACATATCGGCGGTATTACTGCTGGCACAGTGCGCAATAATTCGATGGCCTATCTCGAGATGTATCATGCAGAGCAGTTTCCTGTGCTGAACTATTCTCGTAGTACGTGGCAATTACCATGTTGGTAAGTACTGTGAAGGGAAGACGTTGTGGTTGTAAGGTCATGTCAAGGTGAGCCAGTACATGTATCGAACGTTTGTGGGAGAATCGAAGAATGTGAATGACTGACATAGAAACCAACGAGCGAAGGTCTAGGTATTACTGCACGACGTTGATCGTCCACGAGCAGTGCATCGTAGAACAAGGATACCGCAGATAATGTATGTGCAAATAGAAGTGAATTGTGAAATTTAAATCTTCCAAATTCTGTGGCCCGGGGATATCTGAATGACAGTCTAAAACCTGCGCCATGCTGTTATGATGTTCGATGTGACTGAAGCACACGCAACTATGGGAAGACAATGTATACGCCGCCCGGAAGATAATCTCATACTCGCGACACCAGAAAATAGAGTCCTCGAAGCACTCGTGCTAGGATATGTAGGCGCGACCATCCGCCACTCTACCGCAGAAGGCTGTCAGATACCTCTTCAGGTATATTTGACTAAGAATCATTCTTCATGGTACCGCAGAGGGAACAAGTCCACCACTCGTTTTCCATGAATGTACCACACTGCAAACAATTCCAGCCAATTCTGCCTTTGGCTGGTTCAAAAGGGGTTGCACCTGGCCCTCTCAGTCCCGACTGCGGCGGCGGTGCTGGTAAACTGGGCGCTGTGTGCGAAGGACCGAAACGTTTGTTCTGTGGAATCGGTTGAGGAGGTTGCTCCAGGCCACACACGCCACACTGCAGGAAATCGAGGGGGTTATGAAGCGTACATTGCGGACATGCCCACTCATTGGGGTTGGTAGGGACGCGGGGCGAAGTAGGTGACGGCGTGGGCGGAAGCTGTTTGTTGCGACGCTCTTGTTCGTCCTGCGTCAACAAACGTGATTCTGGTCGATTTGTGCGTGACGAAGAGGATGGTCTGGGCGTCTCTGTCACAAGGCGAGATACAGGGCGCCCATGCGTAGGATTGGATGATGTACGAGGAGGGAATGGTCGTTGTGATGTGGCTGGTGCTGGAATTGAAGACAGTCCATTCTCTTTGGTCCAGCTCAAACCTGATGATGCACTTGCTGTCGGTGAACCTGTTCGCGATGGTGGATCGCTATCGAACTGTAGGCCGTTCTGCCGATCCCATGCAAGTCCACCAGAACCTGTCGGAGCGCCAAGTTGCTCAAGCCTCTGCATCTCCTCCTCGTACAGCAGGTCTTGTAGCGCTCGTGCAATCGCCTCGTCGTTTCCGTCATTCTGTTCAGCTGTGGTTCTGAATCCATCCTGCTCCTGCTGATGGAGCAAGTTGTCAGCTTGAGCACTACCACTTGCACACCCCTCAGTAATGCTTGTCCGCCGTGTAGCTGCGTCTGAGATGACCTTGCGCATATCGACACCTCGTGATACCGGAGCACCACCTAGCCGATGACCACCAGCATTCTTGTTCGTCGTAGCTTTGCGCTTTTCGGCGGCTGCTCTAGCTGTACGACGCATCTCATCTACTGGTATACGCCTACCTCCAAGCTTCTGGCCTTGTGTAAGGAAACCTTCGCCTGTGTAGCCCTTCATGAGCAGCGACTGATGCTCATCACGAAGCTCATTCCAGAGATTGTTGAAGTCGACATTGTGGGGTCCAAAAACAATGTGCGAGAGTTCGTGGAGCAATGTATCTGTCACCTGCTCCATGGATAGGAACTGCCTAGAATCATGATGGTATCTCAACCGAATGAGAATTCTTTCTGTGCGGTTGATGTTGAGACCTACAGCATGCTTAGCCGCTGGCCCTCATAGCCCTACAAGGTGGCTTACCTAGTAGTTGCGGCTCATCTGGTAAGAACTCTGCCAATGTACCCACTTTCCAGCCGCGCTTTCGCATCATAGGCTTGACCATAGACGCAGCCTTGCGAAGCATGTGTAACGCTTCACCATCTCTTGGTAGGTGCTTGAGATGCTCATACGCATCGAAATGCGCGTCTATTTCCTTCATCCTGCTCGTTCCCGGGCGAGATCGTTGGTAGAGAGGCTGTAATGAGGTTGCTGAATTGTGTGGGGCTGAGAAGTTGTCCGGCTACTCAGGAGTAGACAGAAATTGGAAGGGGTATCCAAGCTGAAGAAGACATGGGCGGAGAAGAGTCGAGAACCACGCGGAAGCAGTACAAATAAGAAAATAAAGTGAAGAGCAATGCTGCAGAGCTCGGCCACGTAAGCTACCACGCAGTTATTCACGCGTCGCTGGCAAGCGACATTGAGGTCAAAGTCAAAACTGCAACGGAGTCGTTGTGCGCAACAAAGGACTTTCCAGCTCCGAATATAGAACGCGATACAGGTGGGATATTGTGGATCTGCTGTAGTCAGCAGCCTTTGGCTTCGCGACGGGGCGAGCGAAGTCAGGCAACCCAGCGCGGCGTCGTCGTAGTGGCGCAAAGGTGTATGCTCACGTGCCAACCCGGCTTGACGTAGCTAAAGTGGGCCGAAGCTTGCACGCTTAGATCACTTGCCCTTTGACGATCGATAAGGATCTTGTAATCGGACTTAAACTTTTCTCCTGCAGTTGAGCTCCTACACTGTAGTGTGTTAATCATGTCCTCCGACAACTCGCACCTTCTGGATGTGGTGAGTGCTGACGCTCGACACCGCCAACTGCGCTGACCGGACTTAGCTTGCGGACTATACAAAAGACGTACGGAGTTTCACAGGGTCGGTCTGGGATGCTAGTGACCGACACTTTGCGAATGTAGCTGGCTATGTCAAACGACATGTCCCCGACCACTGGCTGCCTGAATACGCGCGACCGTCGCCTCCGCCTCCACCACATCGTGTGACGGGTGCCTACATCGAGCGACTCCAGGACTGGGTGTCAAGGAACCGCGCACTCACTGCAGCGATTGTTGCATTCTTTGGCACAGGGAGCTACATGCTATGGAGGCAGAGTAGATCACACAACCGGAAGAGGAGGGCAAGGCGCGCAAGCAATGGTGCCAGGCGCGAGGTCGTGGTGATCGCCGGACCGCCAAACTCGCCCATTACGCGGTCGCTGTCACTCGATCTGGAGCGCCGCGGCTTCATCGTATACATTGTGTGCTCGAGCATGGACGAGGAACAGCAGGTCCTGAGTGAATCGAGAGCAGATGTGAGGCCGCTCCACTTGGACGTCGCAGACACCATGGGTACACAAGAAGCTATGGAGCGCTTCAACACCATGCTCACAAGGCCACACGCCGCCTTCCAGGGCGCAAGTCCGCACAATCTGAACCTTCGAGGCGTGGTTCTTGTGCCCGATCTGATCTTTCCTACAGGGCCGATAGAGACGGTTCATCCAGAGCTATGGTCGGACGCATTGAACGCCAAAGTACTAAACACAATAGCGGTGACGCAGGCGCTGCTACCAACCATCTGTCAGTTCAAGTCAAGGGTACTCATGCTTACCCCGAGCATTGTTGCGTCATTACGACCGCCATTCCACAGTGTTGAAACTACGGTCGTAGCCGCGCTCGAGGGTTTCCTTGCAACATTAAGAGGCGAGCTTGGGACCCTTAGTATTGATGTCATCCAATTCCATCTAGGGACATTTGATTACTCAAACGTCGGTCCGAAACACCACCTCCAAACAAAAGCAACGCCAAGCCCACTCGCATGGCCCACAACAACACGACAGTTGTACGCGAACAACTTTACCAACCAGGAGCGCGTAGGGCAAAGTCGAGGGCTGTTCAACCAAAACAGCCATGGAACTTCCCTACGTGAATTGCACAATGCCGTCTTCGACGCAATGACCCAGAAGCGTCCGCGGAAGATCTGGCGTGTTGGCCGAGGTAGTGTGACCTATGGAATCGTAGGAGACTGGGTACCTTCCGGGTTGGTGGGCTGGATGATGGGCCTGAGACGTGTGTCGCTCGACACAGCATCCAGGCCGAAGTTGGAGGACAGCGTGCAGTCGTGGGAGAGAGTCGAGGCCGTCGCGTGAGCCAGCTATGATGCCGATACGCGTTCCGTGCAGTGGACCTGACGACGTTGGCCTTGGCTGCTACCCGAGTACCGATAGAATGCAGATCAAGCGTTGGAAAAGTCTGGAGCATGACGCGACTAGGTACGAGTAATGATTGGTCACGCTGCACTTGCATCTGGAAGCTTATTTCGGTTGTCTGCAAACAATTAGGAAAGGTGTTGTAAGAATACGAAGTTTATTGGATCGTCGAAGCTAGCAAGCATACCCATCAACTCACGCAACCAGTGTTGTCACTGGGTACGCAAACAATAGAAAATTCTCAGCTCCCGCGCCGCTCGCCAGATGAACAGTCGTTCGCGAGTTTGATGAGGTGCAGACGCAATGTGCCCCGCTGTGTCTCCACTCCCGCTGAGCGCCAAAATGAAGTTTGACGCGCAGTGGGCGCCACCAGGCAACGGGTGGTGTCCAAAACTGGCAGGCGGCCGCTGGGCGAATTAAACCTGGTGAAACGCCATAGCGTGCGCTGAAGCCCGAACGGTACCTGCATATGGCTGTCAGACTGTGAAGATGTCGTTCGCAGAGGCAAAGTTTGTGCTACCAGAGCGCGTCAAGAGGGGTCGCCACGTCTTGCCCGCTGGTATTGTGCGCAATCTGGAGGACGCTGATCTCGCGCCAATGGATGCTATTCATGGCACTGCCGTAGCGGCTGCTGGCTGACGGCGCAACGGGCTTCGACGCCTCGACGCAGGGCCTGGTCTATCTGCTACCCGATTGGAGTGAGCCTAGTGCGCAAGGAGGGCTCCCCAGACAAAGCTGGTTTGATGCACATGTGCTCGTCCTGCCAAGCGATTTCAGGAGGTCAAAAGTTTGGGTGCACCCGCAACAAGGTGCCTCGCTTTCTCAGGTTGTCCATCGTGAGGCCTGGAGTGTCTCTCGCCGCCGCCACCTTCCCTCGACCGTGTGTCGTCCACGCTCCTTCACTGTTGCCCCCCCAAAAATACCCATTGGAGCCCCAGGCCCCTTCCATGTCGATTGATCGACACTTTCTCCAACAAACGACGACACCACCCCTCTGCACCGCCTCGCATCCCGGCACGGCTCTCCTTGTTCCAGTTCCAGACAGCGCAGCAGCGGCGTTGGCGCCCGCCACCCTAAAATCTGCCTCTGCTTGACCCCGGCCTGACAGTCGCACGTTTCACTGCACGCATGACGACCCAGCGTCACCGTCCGTTCCACTCCATGACATCTCCTCGCGCCTACTGAACAACACTCTCGCTGCCCACTTACCTCCGCCATGGTGGACCGACCGGAGCGCCCAGCTGCCCTTGGGCTGCGCTCCTTCTCTCACGAACCTCCCCGCAATGCTAGCGTCGCCAGTTCCGCGAGCGTCAGCATGGGCAACCTCTCGCTCGCAGACCTCCCCAGCCCGCGCGCCGGCGAGGCACCGCCTGCACTCTCTCCGCTGGACGCCCTTGCGCTGCAGGGACGATTGCTGGCAAAGCGCTTCGAGCAGGCCGACAAGAGCGGTCGCCGTCTCAGCAGACTGGCGCCGCTCACCATCCAGAATGAGTTCGGCAACCGCTCCGGCTACTTCTCCTCGCTGTCGTCGACCGTCAGCTCTCCCAACGAGGACCTTGGCCCCATCTCAGCCGGTGCTGTCGCGCCGCCTGCCGAGACATCCCCTCGCCCGCACGTGTCCGACAAGCACAAGTCGGTCTACGCGCAAATTAGCAACGATGAGTCCGAGTACGCCCAGTCGCTGCCCGCACGCAGTCCTCTTGCCGCCATTGGGGAGATGAGTCCCGCCAGCCCGCCGCAGGGCTACTTCGACATTCCCCGGTCGCACTCGCCTGACTCCGTGGAACCTCGCATCGGTGTCCGAGAGGCTACGCCCATCAGCCCTACTGGCCCAACACCAACTTCTCAACTATTCTTGAGCCCCCAGAGGAAACCGTCTTCCGACTCGATGCCCCGCTCATATCCACGTTCCAACTTGCTTTCCCCAAGGAAAGCCAGCACCCACTCTCAACTCTCTCCGAGACTGTCACCAAGCATCAGGTCTGTGCATGACAGCTCTGACGAAGTTGACGATATGCCACTGAGTGGCTCCTACGATTCTTTGCCGCGCAACAGAGCTCTGTCCCCTAGCTCCAGCCTGTCTCGCACGCAGTCCCCTTTTACACCCACTACAACCATGCCTCGCTCCCCTTCTGCGGCTTCGGAACACTCACTCAACGGTCCTCTCCCCCGCCCTGCCTTCAACTTCTCTCGACCAATCAGCCGGCAGAGTACCCGACCTTCCATCGACTGTGTCAGGCCGTCGCTTGACATGCCTTCCCGACAGCCGTCGGACGAGAGTGTCTTCATGAGGCCTTCTTGTGACAGCAACCTCAAGCGCATGGACTCTAGTGATGGACCCAATAATTACGGCAACGAGACAATACATACTCCTGTCAGCATGGCCAGTGAGGATTTCCGCCGCTCAGGCGATTATTCGAACAACCCCGCACCATCTTACACGTACACTACATTCGACCTGCCCCGCGGCAGGAAGCTTGATCGCCGATCTATCGGCATCGAGGATTTCTTTAAGAGGGAAATCACCTGGGACCAGTCTAAAGGACAGAAAAGACCACCTTCACCAGAATCACCACCGCGTTCCTTCGACCAGAATCGGTCGCCACAGGCCCCATCGCTTACTTCCAGCAACAGCACCATCCGTGCTGCCACTGCCGGTAATGCAGAAGTCACTGCTCAGGAGCATTGCGATATTGGTATTGAGCTGCATGAGAAGGGTGAGCTGTTGAAGTCTACCTACCATCTGCGTTTGGCAGCCCGTGGAGGGCTTCCTGAGGCGATGCTCTGGTATGGCCTCGCCTGCCGCCATGGCTGGGGAATGCGCGAAAACAAAGCAGAAGCACTGCAGTGGCTGCGTCGTGCTGTTGATTCTGGTCATCTTGAGATTGCAGACGATGAACAAGGACAGTCAACCGACGTGATCAAGAGGAAACAACATCGCGCGCAATATGCCGTTGCAATCTACGAGCTCGGCAAGTGCTACATGAACGGGTGGGGTGCTGCCCAGGACAAGCCGCTTGCTCTTCGCTGCTACGAAATCGCAGGAAGCTGGGGCGACCCTGACGCCTTGGTCGAAGCGGGTTACTGTTACGCTGAAGGTGTTGGCTGCAAGAAGGACATGAAGAAGGCTGCCAAGTTTTACCGCTCTGCTGAAGCCAAAGGAGTCAGCATGGTTGGTAACAGCTGGTCAGTACCGCCCACCACTTACTTTACTCGCGGCATTACTAACACCACTTTAGGATCTATAAAGACAAGTACAACGACGACAACACCAGCACCTCCGACGCTCGTTCTGTCCGCTCCGGACGATCATCGAAGAAGGGCAACTCTGAGAAGAAGCCCCGCGACAAGAGCCGCACGCGTACCATCTTCGGCCGAAAGAAGAGCCACACGGCATCTTCAACTTGATTCATTCTCACCCTTGTATATGAGACCCACGATTTGGCTTTTACATATCTGGCGACGGCGTCCTCGGATTCGCGGCTGCCTGTTCGTTTTGCATATACCTTCAGGAACACCGACTGGTTAGCAGTACTTCCCGGTGCCTGTCACTATCTCCTTGCTTGCATTCTTGTTTTCAACCCTGATTTTACTTTCATTTGTACTCGTTCGTTTTGATACCTGCCCAGTGCATAGCACTGCTTCCTTTCTTGATCCAAAATTTTCCTTTCATCTCTGGACACATCGACACTATTTCTTTCGCCTTTGGTTGTATCTTGCTACCTTTCCTTTGTTCATAAGCATTTGCACATAGCGGCATGCTTTTATATCCCTCTAAAGCGTTGACGACGAGCGGGTTTCTTTCTCTTCTGTAATCTAATCCCGGCATTTGATGTGTTGGCTTGAGCGCGCGGACCGCACGATGCGTCCGCAGCGGCTTGTTTGTAGTAATTCTACTGTACGAGGCAGATTTGGAGGATGTTTCTTTGTTGGATCACTGTGGTGCTGGAATGCTCATGGTGCTTTTGTACAAAAGATGGCGAAAGCTAGTATCAAATGACATTTGAATACCTCCAACTCTTCTTCCATCTTGAACTGTCGTGATGGTTTTGGCTAATGTTAATGCCCAGCACACTGTATCCTACCGCACAACTCAATCATGCCAATGTAAGGCCAGCTGCACTCCGCCACGTCAGGCGACCACGACTGGATCCTCGTAACAATGCGTTTCTATCAGTCAGCCTACACAAATATTTCTTACAACACCATTAGCATGTCCGGCAAAGTCGTCGACCACCACCGTGGATCATCCGCGTCGCGCGCACAAATCAAGATCGTCGGTTGCCCTTTCATGCTTGCAGCAGACCACCGATCATCGTACCTCTCATCATACGTCTTGATTTCCGGGAACCGAGCGAGACATTCCATAGTTGTACATCTCCTATCCTTCGTAAATGCACTGAGGGCGTCTTGCAAGCCCTGTGATCTCCACGCCTTGCGGGCGTCGTAATGGTGGAATCGAGGACGTCTAGTGGGAGTCCGATGCGCGAGCAGTTGAAGTCGAGGAACTCGATAAGTAAGCTTTTGGTGTCGTTGTGTTGCACCAAGGTACGCCGGATTGTGCTTATGGCGGTCGGAATCTGTGTCCCGTATTTCTTGAAGTCGAGTGTGATCAACATAGTTAGGTATTCTTCTGGTGGCAGTACTGTTTCCCCTGGTTTGTGATATATAGTCCATCGTGTGTTACCTTCTTTATCACCCTCGGGTATTCTCAATACAAGGTTCACGTCTCGCGTTTGGATTCCTAAGGCGCCGCATATACTTCTCGCTTTCTGAATGCGAGATCCTCGATTTTGCAGGAGGGGAGGTGTGCCGACTGGGAAGGCATCCAGTGTCCGAACGGGGAGCGGTGGTAGGATCGGCCAGCTGGCTCTCAGGGGGGATTCTTTGAAGTTGCGCTCTTTGCGGAGCTCGGTGTTGGATTTGGACATGTTTTGGCGGTCTTTTTGGAGGGACTTGAGGATTGGGGTTCTGCGGTTGGATAGTTTTCTGAGTTGCTCTTCTTCTTCCAGCTGTCGGAGCCGTCTTGAACTGGTCATTGTGGGATGGCCGAGGTGAGATGGAGCGGAACTGTATGATATGGCAAAATCTGAATGTAGTACTTATTTCGAGGTTGTTCTGTGCTTGACGAGAGTACAAGGTTTTGAGGGCTCACATAGTCAAATATTCATTATTCTGAAGACTTTACCGTGGACACAATTCTGGAGACCGGCTCAGGTGTCATTCTCGAACCACAGTTATAGCTTGAGTAGCTGATGCTTGAAGAGACATCTGGTCAACCCATGTTTGCAACTCTACCATTCTTGCGGAAGCCTTGACGTTGTACCTAGGTATGATTGTAGCTGTCCGTGTACCTTGTTGGCCTTGGGTGACGTACTGACTCCACAAGTCGTCCATCTGCACCTCCGCAAATATATAAGTAGATCATCTCCACCCGTCGTCGCATTGACCTCGATTTCAGAAACTCCTCAGGTGATCAAACGGCCTTGTCATGGACCGCCTGTCTTGACCGGCGGTAAGCTAAAACTATGTCCGAGCTCGCGGGGAAGGACGAGAAGATGCCTCGGTACGCGCGACGTCGTCGCCATGGAGCTCGGCGCGCTTCAGTTACACCTTTCAAGATCGCCTTGTAGCTCTGTCTCCTGTCTCACTTGCAAATCATCTGCACATCTCACAAATTCTCACCTTCCTCTTCATTAAAGTCTTTGCTTAGGTTCTTGCAAAACTCAACTGACCATGACTTCTCCAAATGAGTTCCACGGATGGCTAGGTCGTGACAACAAAGCCGCCGAGGGTAATATGACCTGGTCGTCCTTCAAACCTAAAACTTTCAGTCCCATCGACGTCGATATCAAGATCTCACATTGTGGAATCTGTGGTTCTGACATCCATACTCTGCGCTCCGGATGGGGTAGCACACGTTACCCGGTGTGCGTTGGGCACGAGATCGTCGGACATGTGGTACGTGTCGGCGACAAAGTGAACCATCTGAAGGTCGGCGACAGAGTTGGTGTCGGTGCCCAAGCATTCTCGTGCTTGGAGTGCGAGGATTGTAAATCAGGTCTTGAGCAACACTGCGGCAAGATGGTTGGCACTTACAACGGGAAATACCCAGATGGGAGCTTCAGCATGGGCGGCTATGCAGACTACGCACGTGTCCCAGCGCACTTCACGATCAAGATTCCTGCTGGCCTGAAGAGCGAGGATGCAGCGCCAATGATGTGTGGTGGTATCACAGTGTATTCACCTTTGAAAAAGAACGGCGCAGGACCGGGCAAAAGAGTAGGAATTGTGGGTCTGGGAGGTCTGGGTCATTTCGGTGTCCTTTTCGCGAAGGCATTGGGCTGTGAGAAGGTCGTAGCTATCTCGAGGCGGAGGAACAAAGAGAACGACGCAAAGGCTCTGGGCGCAACCGACTACATTGCAACGTCTGAGGATGCAAAGTGGGCTCGTAAACACTCGCAGTCCCTCGATCTCATCATCTCGACTGTCAGTTCTCCGGACATGCCATTGGAGTCATACCTTCGCTTGCTGAGGACAAATGGCACGTTCATCCAGGTTGGCGCGCCAGAGGACAAGCTACCAAGATTCGGTGCTTATAGCCTCATCCAAAAAGGTGTGAAGATTGGTGGCAGTAACATCGGCAGCCCGAAGGACATCGAAGAGATGCTCGCCTTTGCTGCTGAAAAGGGTGTCAAGCCGTGGATTGAGCAGCGTAACATGAAGGATGCAAACAAGAGCGTGGTAGATATGGAGGACGGAAAGGCCCGGTACAGATACGTGCTCGTCAATGCAGACCATGACGATCGAGCAAAGCTCTAAAATGTCGAACATGTAGCTATTACAATGAGGCATTGAAATGTAGTTGATACTAGACTCTGATTCCTACCTGCAACTTGACGGCCGCGACGTAATTCGTATTCGGTGGGGCATGTGCAACCGGAACGGCAAGTCCGAGCGAGCACTACAGAAACCTTTCTGACACTGCCACTCTTGCTTTCACGCCCCTGACAACTACACGACTATTGACCCACCCATTCCTTTGCCAATGCCAGCCCTACCAGCAAGGCGCAAAACCCATTCGAAGTCACGAAAGGGTTGCTTACAATGTAAGAAACGACATACTAAGGCAAGTGCCGCTCGCGTACCTCGGTGGCTGCTCAGTGGCCCCAGCCAATGGGAGCCGTGTTTGATCCACAGTCTTTGGGCAGCAGACGCCAAGTTTGTCCTGCACTACCAAGCCGACCAATGTCCATATCTCTTTGAACTTGAAGGCTGACAAAAATTTCTAGTGCAACGAGGAGCACCCACAATGTGCAAACTGCATTCGACTGGCGATCAAGTGCGAGTGGCCGCATCCCGGGACCGGGACAAAGGCTGGACGTGGTTCGCAGTACGCCAGTGTTGAGCCAAGTAGTATGTCTCGAGAGAACTCCTGTGTTAGCAGTCCTCTTCCATCGCCCGTAACAGCAGCGCGTCCGAAATTCACTCTTGAAGATATGCAACTGCTACATCATTGGACAACCCGAGTCTGGTTAAGCCATGATCCTCTCAATGGGCAGGAGAAACGGCTTTGGAGTGAAGGCGTTATCGAACTCGCCTTCCAACATCCGTTCCTTCTCCATGGCGTACTAGCTCTCTCAGCATTGCATAGGACCTTGAATGATGCGCAAGAGAATCGCGCTAGTCTGCTTGCGCAAGCCCATGTACACATATCTGCTTCTCTTGCAACATACCTTAGGCTGCTGGAGGAGTCAGCGTTGGAGACTGCTGTTCCTTGCTTCCTTCTCTCTTCTATTTGTTTCACATACAATCTTGCTACGGCCCAAGTCGAGGAGCCCGAGGAACCCATTGACACCATTGTGCATTGCTTCCATTTACTTCGTGGAGTCAAAGTTGCCATCGGCGGGCACTGGGACAACATTCAGCACAACAAGATCATCAGACATTTGCTCAAACCGCTGGAATCTGTAAACAAAGTTCCTCTACCCGATACAGAATGCACTCCGCTTCTGAACCTAAAACAACTCGCCGATCAACTCGACACGCCCCAGAGGGACATATGTATAGAGGCCATCGATAACCTTCACAATACATTCATCCAAATGACCCAGTGCTCTACAGTGAGCCAAGAGCATAGCTTAATAATGACGTGGTAAGTTAAATATCAACACTGTATTGAAACATCAACATTACTAATTCCCCGCACACAGGTCGGCCATGCTGAGTACTGAGTTTCTAGATCTATGTCGTGCCCACAACCACGTTGGTGTCCTTGTCATAATGTACTGGGCTGTATTACTTGCACGGAACACAGCCGCTTGGTGGATAAAGGGCTGGTCGGCGCGACTCATAGTCGCATGTGAAAAGCTATTTGCATCAACACCAGAGCTCATGAAGTGGCTCGATTGGCCCGTCGAGATGTCAAACACGCCTTCCAGTCGGCTTGCAGCTTGGTGTTCTGCTCGCCCTTCGCCTATGGTCCTCACTCCTGCTGATGGGTCGCCTGCAGTCGACACACCATCATCGAACTCTCAAGGCGATACCAAGGTACTCCAGGCCGCAGCTCATACTTGATGCCCTTTCGTTCAGAGCAAAGTTGCAACGCTCGTGTTCCTGGACTACTGGGGTCTTGATGAGAAATAGGCGAGCTCCCACCAGACATCCGCTCTGCTCATAAACCATATCAACCACCAGCACGACCCAATATCATGTTCGAAAGGTTTCACATTCGATATCAAGCAACCTAAGCACCGCCGAGTTCCGAAGTGATGCTTATCCGCATCACATGCCCGCCTTCCTGTCTTGTACTAGCGTATGATCAGGCGTGCACTCCGTTAAGCCTCATCAACGAGTCCGGTTATCAGCATCGAATCATATCAAGCGTTGAGCGCAGGTGAGAGCTTCCCCGCGATATCGGATCCGGGAGTTCGGACGTTCCTGCAGCGATTATCACGAACTTTCGTCATGGTACTCATTTGGGATGCAAGGGTAGGAGTAGCGCTACGGTGATGGGCGATATAAGAGTCGAAGTAAGGCAAGAGGTAACCTCAGGAAGCCTTTCATTGACCTTGTCTGGTCGAGTGTTCCCAATTGGACTTTGAGCTCCCATTGCACATTTCAAGATGCGTGTTTCTCTCACCACGGTGCTCACTGCAGCATTTGGCCTAGCGTCTTCGAGCGATGCTCTAAAGATCCTTATGGGCAATGACGATGGCTTCGGTAGTGGGAACTTGCGCGAACTATATAAGCTGCTCGTCGATGCTGGACACGAAGGTATACACATCACCTATACACATCACCATCCGTACGTTTCCTGCAATGAACCAATTGACACCATTCAGTCCTCATAGTCGCACCCGCGCAGCAGCAATCCGGCAAAGGCGGCACAGTCGTCTGGGCAGAGACCGCGAATCTCACCGTTGCCTCACAGTACAGTATCATACCCAGTGGTGCACCCTCTCTTGGCCGCGACCCTTCCGACGATAATATATTTTACTACGACGGGACCCCTGCAGCATGTACCTTCGTAGCGCTTGATTATGTGCTGCCACGCTATTATCCCGACTGGCACCAAACCGCGGACCTCTTCCTCGCAGGCCCCAACTACGGCACCAACCTCGGCGCTTTCGTTATGGGCCTGAGCGGCACGGCAGGCGCTACCTTCGCCGCTATCTCGAGGACTATTCCCGGCATCGCTCTGAGTGCCTCAAACAAAGCTATTCCGTACTTCAACGTCACAGGCCCGACCCATCCCGCTGCGCTCGCGGCCAAGGTGTCGTTTGAAGTCGTCAACGAGTTCATCAAGAACACTGCGTCCGGGCAGACTATCTTGCCGCCGGGCTACGGCGTGAATGTCAATATCCCCGAGCTTGTCAATGGAACGACACCACCGATTGTTAAAACGAGGCTCACTGGTAATGCGAATACGGATGTTGCAGTATACAACGAGACGACTGGTTTGTTCACTTGGGACAATCTCGATCCTGTGGCTGCGGGCATCAACGCGGCATACAATGGCGACACGAGCCTGCCGGGCGAGACGTGGGTTGTTGCTGGTGGTGGTATTAGTGTCTCGGTATATACGATGGACTACTCCGCGCCGGAGAACAAATACACTGAGTTAGTATACAACAAGGTAGAGAGCTTGTTCAGCGGGAGCGCAAACGAGACAAAATACAGCAAGAGGATGGTGGACGAGCGGATGAGAAAGAGGGGCGTGATGATGACTGGCCGCGACGTGTTGTAGATATCGTGTATGTAATGAGATACCAAGACGCAAGTCTGCTCTACGCCTCATCACCGAAATATTCAAAACGTTTCAAGCACATGCTGCTCCACTCCACTTCATACTCGCCATGCTCGCTTTTGCGTATGATCAAATTAGTGTACACGGCAGTCTGAGACCCGTTGCCAAATCGCACCAAGGAGGTGGATCAAATCAATAGAAACGCCGCATCACAACTGCACTATCCTCGAGCTAAAAGCTCATCTACCAAGCCTCGACGTCAAATCCTTCCTCCGAGAACTCGGTTGCGACAACGGTTCTCCGCGAGAATTGGCGGCCGGCGAGCGCCTTGATGGCCTTCTGTGCAGACTCGATGTCCTGGTACTTGATGTAGATCTTGCCAACACCGAGGTTGATGCGAGCTCCAGCGGGACGAGGGATCTTGACCTCGACAATGGGGCCGTATTTGCCGCACTCCTCTTCGATGTCTTCCTTGATTTCTGTAGCCTTATTAGTGACGGATTCTGTTGGATGTGGGATATATGCATACCATCGTATTCCTCGTCGTTGATCAGTTCGTCAGATGTGACCATGTTCATCAGGCAGATGACCTTGCTGTGCTCGTGGTCCTTAGCAGCCTCAGCACCTGCCAACCCGGTGATGGCGTTAACGCCGCCGTCGAGGCCTGTTGTTTGCTGCAGACCGACGGTTGCGCGAGACACCTTCAGGTGGCCGTCACCAAGGGGAATGTCGTTAAGGCCTTCGATAACAGCTTCGACGATCTCGTTGTCGGCATACTCGCAGAACGCGATACCGCGGTGCTGATCAGTGCTAGTGTCCTTGACCAAGACGAACGCATTGAGCTTGCCCATAGTCTCGACGAGTTCACGGACCTGCTCCTCCTCAATGTATTGCGGGATGTTGACGATGCTGAGCTTGTTGGGGCTGTCCTTGACATCAGTCGAAACCTCGTCGCCAGAGTATGCGTTCTCATCGCGGGTAGGTGTGATATAGTCCTTGGGTCGGCGAATGGACAGACCGCTCTGGTCGGGTCCACCGGCGTTGTCGCGCATGGCGATGCCGTTCATAGCAAGGGCGATGGTCGCGTCCTCGGCCGTCTTGAACTCAAGGAGCGCATATTCGCCGCCGGTGGCAACCTGGGCTGAAATGCATGGGTCTGGGCCAGAAACGACGTTCAGTCCGTTGAGCTGGAGGTTGAAGAACTCGACAATCTCCTCGGATGTCGCGCCCGAGGGCAGGTTGTGGATGTAGAGGCGCTTCGCCTGCTTTGCGTTGACCGTCTGGAGCGCAGCAGACGAGGCAGTTCCAGCAGATGGGCTCATAAAGGCGGCCAACTTGGAGGGGTCCATGGGTGCCGCGCGAGGAGCGCCAGGCAGGGGGAACATGCCTGACAGCTTCGCCTGCTCAGCGGTGATGTTCTCGTAGCCAGCCGGCTTGATATCCCACTGTGTCATACGGCGCGGGCGGTTCTGGATGTTGGTAAAGGGCGCAAGATCCGGTGTGGGCTCGCGCTGCTTTGCGACGGGCGAAGGCGACTTCTGGCGCTGGTTGCCTCCCCTGTTTCCACCAAAGCCGCCATCTCGTCGGCCCCTGCCACCACGGTCGTCTCCACCAAATCGATCGTTGCGGTCGCCCCTGTCACGTCGCCCATGGCCACGGTCATCGCCATCGCGGTCGCCTCGGTCGCCGCGGTCTCTTGGGCGGTCGCGCCTCGAGTACGAATCGCCCCAGTCCCGACGTCCACCTCCATCACGGCCGCCTCCTTCCCGGCCACCAACCTCGGCACGATCGCCTCCACGGTCGTCGCGCCTCTCGCGGCGGGCATATGTGTCCTCGCGCTCGCGCTCACGGTAGTCGCGGCTGGACGAGTACGTGTCAACCTCGTAATCGCGGCGCGAGCTGTGTCGGGGGGAGCGCGAACGACGGCGGCGCCTGTCACCGCCCCTGTCACCGCCCCTGTCGCGATCGCCGCGGTGGTCGTCTCGCGAGGACTGCGTCTTGGTCAGTCGGCCGTCAGTGTTGCGCGCCGAGTCGGCACTCACGTAGTTTCTCGAGCCTCCACCTGAGCGGCCGCCGTCTGCTTATGTTAGTACTGTTCCATTGCGGGGCACTGCACACCAGTCAGTACGTGTACTGAGACGGTAGCTTACCTCGGGAGTAGCTGTCACCGTTCATCTTGACAGCTGAAGCGCTGGCTGGAGCTGTGTTGCGCGGGTACAGAATGCAGCCGAGTGCAATTGGCTGCGGCGTGAGAGGTGATCAGACAGCTGCAATTAGCAAACCGAGATCAAGCAGGGCAATGAGGGCAAGTTCCAGCAGCAGTCCGGACACTAGGACGCGATGCTTGGACGGGTGGTGATGTTGTCGTTGCCGCGAGAAACTGTAAGTTCACGGAGAAACGACTGCTAGCGTGCTTGGCAGGCGCGTACCCCTGCTACTGTGCTCGACACCATATACTCGCGCTGCAGTGGACTGTGTCGAGACTGAACGACATCATGGCATTACGCGCTGCAGAGTGGTACAAGCTGCCGACCAGTCTGACTGAGCTTTGCATCAGCACTACCTTGCGTTGCGGACAATCTTTTAGGTAGTTTTTGCCTCCTTCACGCAGCTAGAGCAGCTTCTAATGCCCTTGTTATAGATGGCGTAAGTCTGAGGACGATATATGGTCTTGCGCCATGCATGGCCGTATACTCTCCCTTCGCCAGGACGCCGAAGCTCTCCACTACCGCGCCATATTCCCCTCCAAGCCCACCCTTCCCACTCCACCAGCATCCACCGCACCTTCAATTGCCGCCGACGACGACGATGACACCCTTGCCTTCATAAACCACTACTTCAATCTGACGCCTAACCTCGGCCAGCTCTACGAACAATGGGCTGCCTCCGATGCCAACTTCAAACGACGAGCACCGAAGTTCACAGGCATACGCATCTTGCGGCAAGATGCCTGGGAGGCGCTTATAGGCTTCATATGCAGCAGTAATAACAACATCAGCCGCATATCTGGCATGGTGCATAACCTCTGCCTCCACTACGGTCCGTTGATAGGCCATATTGACGACGTTCCGTTCCACGACTTCCCAACACCACAAGCTCTTTGCAAACCAGAAGTGGAGGAACACCTCAGGAAGCTGGGCTTTGGATACAGAGCAAAGTATATTGCGAAAACAGCACGTATCGTCGCTGAAGAGAAGGGAGGCTTAGCATGGCTGGAAGCACTCAGTAACCCCGAGTACCCCCAGTTTGGAGTTGAGTCAAAACCCGCTGGCGAGCTTCTGGAGGGCGGCAGAGAGGGCTACCGCAAGGCACACGAAGAACTGCTGGTGCTTCAGGGTGTCGGTCCCAAGGTCGCTGACTGCGTATGCCTATTCGGCCTTGGCTGGCTCGAGTCGGTACCTGTCGATACACATGTATGGCAGATAGCGCAGCGCGACTACAAATTCGGCAAGGGAAAGCACAGTAGCCTAACTGCAGCGACATACATCGCCATAGGCAACCTCTTCAGGAAGCTCTGGGGCAAGGAAGCAGGTTGGGCGCATTCCGTCCTGTTTACCGCAGACTTGAAGGCGTTTTCTGAGAGGACAGTCGCGAAAACAGAAATCAAAGAAGAAGAGGAGGTGACAATCAAGACGGAGGATGACGACGTCGTAGCTGAAGCTTTTATCAAGAAAGAGATCATCAAGCGCAAGAGGATAAAGAAGGAGCCGGATGAGAACGAACATCAAGTTCTTGAGGTCAAAGAGGTCACACGCAGAAGCAAACGGCAGCGAGCCTAGAGGCTTTGAAAAGATCTCACAGTTCATTGGTTCCACCATCCCTTCTTTAAGGCTTTTCGAGAGAAGTCCTGATGGGAGACGACTCACTCCATTTTTACGAGCGTACAGCTTCGTGTCTTGAACAACAACTTCCCTTTTAGCAGACGATGATGAAGAGAAGGAACTTGAAATACAAGAACCGAACATGCCAAAAATGGTAGCAAAACAGATTCAACAATAAGACTGTCACTTGCATAGCGCGATGCTACATGGACCTAGTTCATTAATCCCAGCTCGGATGACACTGGTTGTCATAAGTCGGCCAAACCTACATTCTGCAGTTCATCAACACAAACCACCGCTGACCTGGCGCTTGGAACCCAGGAGTCGGGGACTTGGCGATGTTAATTGCGCCATTCTCTCTTGGTCGTCCAAGCTTTCACCGAGGGCAATGCGATCACACCGAAACCTAGTGAAACGGTGGTTTCCACCAGCCTGTTCAAAGCGCGTATCCATAATCATGCCCGAGGAAAGAGATTCGGACAGACATTTAAGCGGACCGAACGAGCGGACCGAAAGCAAAATGTACTTTATGCTGTATGAGATTATATGAAACAAGATCGTGGATAGAATTATATTGTTTCGGTCCGGATGTTTCGTCGCACGTAACTCGGCCCTTCACTCTACAGGTATGTATCTCAGATCAAGGACAGCAGCAATGCAAGGGACGTGTGTAATTTTGGGGGAGGCAAAAATGTTCTAGATCCAACGTATTGTTACCATCGGTCCATCGCCTTCATTCTATGGTAAAAGCTTCGTCTGCAGCATTGCTGCCATTCCATCTTACGATGCTGCGGCGCAGGCGGCTTGTGTGGCTCAGTAGCAAGCTGTAAAGCGCGACGTATAGTAGAAGTCTAGAGTGTATATTCAGGAGCTACAGCCGTGTGCTTGACCATTTACGTTTCGTCGTTTTGATTCTAAAGCCACTGGCGGACTCCCATTCATGAATCATGGCGTCGCAGATGACCATCACAGGACTCTGCCAGAACTTCATGTAGAGAACGAACTTTTTTTCAGTGTCCAATAGTATAAGTGAAGGGGAAATTTTTTTTGGTATAATTATCGTGGTATGCTCATTGTTATCTTACTCCCTACTCCTACCTGCCAGCTCTTTACATATTATCGCAGAACACCCAGCTCTCATAGATTGCTCGTCACGCCCTTTTGTATTCCCTCCAGCTTCACCACCAACTCGTCCCACACCCTCTGCTGGTCCTTCCAACCCTCCTGACTCAACACATATCTCGATGGTTGCATTATCAAACAGTCGCTCACATACTGGCCGTGCGACTCAGGACCCAGAGATGCTGCATGTACGAGGTTCCGGCTACCAGCTTCAGTGCTGCGGGCCAGGAAGAACTTCAGGATAGTAAAAGCCCAGCCAGATTCACGCGAGATCTCGCTGTGGCACAAGCCCGGGTTGACGGTGTTGATGGTAAATGGGATCTGTGTTGCGCCCTTCCGCTCCGCCATCGCACGGATTGCCAGAACTTCTAGGAGCTTGGAGACTTGGTAGCGTTCTCCCATGGCACCTAAAGTCTTCTCTGTGTGTGACTTCGTGCTGAGTGTCTCGAAGATCTTACCATCAGGTGCTTTGCGCTCTTCGAAGGTTGCGAAGGCGTGAACTTCCGAGCTTACAATGGTGAGGTTGGGGCGGGTGTTGAACTTTGCTGCAGTCTCCTTGAGCTTGGGCATGAGGGACAAAGCGAGTAGAAAAGTGCCGGTCACGTTGACTGTAATGGTTGACTCTTCGCCTTCGGCCAACTCCCAAGTACCCCGCGCGACACCAGCGTTCAAAAGCGCGACATCAATTCGGTCCAACTCTTTTGATGCCTTGGCTGCGAAGTCAAGGACACTTTGATAGGAGGACATATCAAGTTGCATGACTTTGACTACGCCTTGCTTCCGTGTGCTGGACTCGATATCGCGCTTTGCTGCTTCGCCTTTCTCTAGGGACCGTACTGCGAGGATGACCGTAGAGGCGCCGAGGCGAGTGAAGTGTCGTGCCGCCTCCTTGCCGAGACCGACATTGGAACCAGTGACAATGACGGTCTTCCCGGTGTAATCGTAGGTAGGTGTTTGGAGAGAAGCGATGAGTTGTGAATAAAGGAAACTCATGGTGATGGTTTAGTCTTGAACTAAAAAGGTATTGATTGTGGTTAAGAAGTGTTGAGATGCTGTGTCTAAATACTCCTAGTCGTAGCAAGGAGGAACTAATATCAGGTGTAGGATGGAATATAATCGAATTAAGCCTGGAACTAGAAACAGTCGGACCTCCTTATACACTACCTTACCTGATACTGGACCTTTTCTACTTCTTCACAAGGCTCCGTCGGTGCGACCAAAGCTCCACGGTCTAACCTCCGGTCGTATAACACTTTAGAGTACTGACGCAATCTTCGGTCACAAAGATCTCTGCTGCAGTGATTCCATATAAACTAGTGCTGGTAGCGTCGCTCGCGCGGGCGTCTCGGGCAGCGGTCTCTTTCACGGCGTTAAGCCTCAACGGCGTTAGGCGACTAGGAGATACGGACGAAAGTCTGAACCTATACATGATGTGGTGCATTATCTGTAGGCTTTTTAAAGGAGCATACGGCTCGATCTGGGTATATTACTGAGCGAGTGCGCGATTCGAAAATTGTTGTTGGTGACATACTTCGGAACTGCGACAACGTTAACAACGAAGAACCCATGGCGCCATGTTGCAAACTTTCGTGTACACAAGTCACTATTTGACTGAGATATGATGCGATCGCAGAAAACTGAGCGTAGGAGACTGGCGAAGATGAAAAGGAGAGCACACCTTAAGCAACCCGTCCTCTGGTGCTTAGTTGATCGTTGTTGCCGCCGCCAGACGACTAACCGCAGGTTCGGCTATGGATCGGTTACATACCTGCATCTTTTCGCTAATCCGGACTCGACCATCATCAAACATCATCAATCCTAAAATTTTGGAGTAGCAATGGTCGCGGGTGGAAATGTGCGCTACACTCTTAACATCAAGGGACAAGGCTGACAAGCTCTAGGACAAGAATACGCCTGCCGTAGTTTCGCTGGTCGCGGGCGGCATTGCAGGGGGTGTTGAGGGTTTTCTATCAGTATGCCGAGCATTTCCGCCGCAGTGCTGCAAATCTGATTTCATTGTAGTATCCTATGGAATTCGCAAAGACCAGAGTGCAATTAAGGGCCGAAAAAGGGCAGCCAACCCCACGCAACCCGTTCTTGGTCGTAACACAGGTCTATCAAAAAGAAGGATTACGGGCGCTATACAAGGGCTGTGGTGCCCTTGTCTTTGGCTCTGTAGGAAAAGATGCTGTGCGCTTCCTGTTCTTCGACCAGATCAAGGAGACTTTTGCGGATCCTGAGACCGGTACACTGTCACCTGGACGTAATCTGCTAGCTGGCATGACAGCGGGCGTGGTAGCATCGATAACCGCAGTGACACCAACTGAACGAATAAAGACCGCATTGATCGACGATGCGCGCAATGAAAAGCGCTTTCGGTCAGGTTTACATGCTACACGCGTTATTTGGAAAGAGCATGGTATTCTAGGGCTGTATAGAGGCTTTGCAGGGACTACACTCAAACAAGCATCAGCAACGGCGTTTCGAATGGGCACCTACAACATCCTGAAAGACTACGAAAAGAAGAGAGAGATCTCACAGAACACCGCTGTCAACTTCGCTAATGGATCGGTCGCTGGCGTCGTGACAACGCTAGCCACACAACCGTTCGACGTGATCAAGACTAGGTCACAGAGTGCGAGGGGAACAAGCACTCTGGAGGCTGTCAAGAGTGTTCTTCTTGATTATGGCGTACGAGGGTTCTGGAAGGGCACAACTATGCGATTGGGACGAACAGTTTTCAGCGGCGGTATCCTATTTACGAGCTACGAAGCTGCCGTCAAAGTAATTCTTCCATTACACTCAGGAGTCGTTCATATAAAAGAAGTCGAGGCAGCATAAACTGTACCTAGATATCTAATGTCTATGAGTCTACACAAGGCACAACGTGCTTCCTTTGCCCAAGACTCGCAGCTCATGCTTTCTCATCGTATTCGTCGATGACACTGACTGGTTTCACGAACTTGCCCAGCGGCTTGTACTCGAGATGGTTCAGGCCGAAAGCGTTGGGTCCACCTATTTCGATGCCTCTAGGGCTGGTCCACCTTTCACTAGCAGTGACTCCAATAACCAAGACCAGCAACCCGTACCTGTATTCCGGTGTTCCGATCGCCTCGCCGTTCTGCGCGTCGATAACCGAGATCAAGTCCGGCACGATGGCGAGCACGTCCTCATTGCGTTCCTCGCCGGTCTTGCTCTCTTCGCCATCGTGAATACGTACGGCAGCAATGTTCTCGTTCTTAAATGGTATTTTGACCTTTCCACGGAACTGAGTCTCGGTGCCCTCGATGATGACTTCGCCGTAGACGTGGCCCATCCAAAGCTTACGCTCAACGCCAACAATCTTCCCCTTAAACAGCACGCGTCCTGTTTCCGGTCCTCCTACAGCATCTATGATTGATTCGGCGACGCTGTCAATTCTGTTTTCTTTTCTTGCTCGAGCGACTTCCCGACCTATGCGCCATGAAAGCGAAATCGTGTGCTCAACCGCCCACCTTCTCGTCTCCTCACCAGTCACCGGGGCGTCAGCTGTCCCAACGGCGCTTCCCATCTGGCTCAGGGCTGACCGTATAACTTGTTCGACCTTCAGGTCGCTTGTCGCTGTAGGCATGTAGAGTGTGTTACCGTTGCCATCAGCAACACACACTGGAGCAAACACAATCTCGCGCTCACCGAACACAACAGGTGTAGTCTGCCACTTCGTCGGATAAGCACGACCCATCCAGTCACCGTCGACGCACGGCACATTCATGTTCGATGATGCTCCCAAGACGAGGCCTTGAAGACCGTTCGAGCCGCCTATCTCCAAGGGGATTACGTGAGTTGCGCGACCGCCCTTGAACAACTCATATAGACCGTTCTGAGCATCCATCATCTCATCAGCGGAGAGCTTCTCAATACCCACTGTGGGACTTCCCGCTCCCCCGCCACTACCGATCAGGTCTTCATCTTTGAGGTCATCTGGACTGACGACTCGTACGGTGCCGCCAGCACGCAAGATCCCACGTACCCTCAACATTGTGGAGTATGGCGAGCCGCCGCCTCCAGTACCCAATATGTAGCATCCTATGGTGATCCAGTCGAGGTCAGTCTCTGAAATCCACCATTCGCGGTCTACAACTTTAGGCTTGTATTCCGCAATATTGACTTCAGCGTCTGTGTGGTTATCCACGGCAGTGTCTTCAGTCGATGCTGGAGCGATGGAATTCTGTGCAGGATTTAGCTCTGCCGCTGCACCTTCTCCAGCTTTGATGACCTCGAGATCTGCAAAGTCTTGCGCCCGAGAGAAGTCGAAATCGCCAGCCGCTCTTACGACAAAACGTGTTTTGTTTGCCACGTATTGCAACGGCAGCGTTTCGACCTCCACAACCTCTATTGATTCGGCAAGAGCACCTGCTTCCCTAGTTTGCCTCTTCGCTTCTTCGGAGATCTCCGCCAACAGCTCCTTCTCCGTCTGTTTCTCTGTCGACTTGACAGTATCTACGACAGCACTGACTCGTGCCATAGCAGCACCGATTGCGTTCGCAACACCGGACCACTGCGGTTTGATAACCCGGCTTGCTCCTCTCAAAGCGTCTGGCGCTACCACGGCACCACCACCAACAAGTAGGACAGGTAGATCTTCCGGTGAAGTCTTCATTGTGTCGACGATGCGTTCCAGCATTAACTTTGTCTCGTTCTTAAAGTCTACAATGTCGTTGTCGGTTAGCTTGCCGCGAACCTTCTCCGGATCGCCAATAGCGACTTCAGATGAGGCTGCTACTATATAGTCAGTTGCCGTAGGTATGTCTCCGCCGAAGACAAGTGCTTTCTCTGGCAATTTGTAGCCCACTGATTCCGGGCCAACTTTCAGCCGGGTGCCAATCCTCCTGACTAGACTGCCGCCACCGAGACCTATACTCTTTACGTCTGGGTATGAGAAGTTCATCCTTACACCGGAAAGCTCCGAGTAGGCTGCTTGCTGGCGCGGAAATCCATTGGCGAGGAGCAAGCCGACATCCGTTGTCGTTCCACCTACATCGACCACCATCATCGCTTCACCGTTCTTTTGCTTTCCGACTAAGAATGCCGCACCTCGCATGCTGTTGGTGGGACCAGATGAAAACGTGCGAATGGGCAGACGGCTTGCCGCTTCGCCGCTGAGTATGGTACCGTCATTTTGTGTAATAAAGACCGGACAGTTTAATCCAAGTTTCTTGATGGGTGACTGGAAGGATGCGATTGTTGTACGCGCGAACGACAGGATCGAAGCATTGAGAATCGCAGCGTTCTCTCGCTCCAAGAACCCGAGGTTCGCAACAGTCTTGCTGAGCACAACATCCACTTGTTCCCCAAGCTCTCTCTTGATGATTTCTGCTGCCCGTTCTTCTTGCTTCTCTATTGTGTCAATTGGACTGAATACTCCGTTGACTACGATGCTTTTAATGCCCTTCTCTTTGATGATCTTGCACTGCTCTACGATCTCCTGCTCTTTGAGGTCGGATATCAGACTGCCGTCCACCTCGAGGCCACCTTTTACCAAGGCATAGTGTACTAGTATAATCTTTCGAAGTGAAGCTGGCCAATCAACGCAGGGGGGCGCATGCTTGCTAAATGGTCCGGACAGGCGCAGTACTGCGACTGGTGATAGTCGAGATGAGTCACGTGTTATCACTGCGTTTACGAAATGCGTTGTTCCGATCGTGACGCTGGCTACTGAACTGGGGTCTACAGACGCAGACTTGAACATAGTAGTGATCGCATCAGCGATACCATGGCTGGGGTCTGCTGTGGTAGGAGCTTTGTGCCTGGAGAGTGTAAGTTGTGGAGATAACATTTCGGGTAATCGCAAGATGTCCGTGACCTGCGGAAGGGTGAAGGTAGCTGTCACGTGTCTGATGTCTACTTAGAAGGAAATTAAACTCACCACGCTACAATGCCCTTGTCAGGCTCTTCTGATCTTGTAGGATCTATAATAACCCCATCGGTGTTGGTACTGTGAAATCATGTCAGTTGGTGGGGGTTTGGATCGCAATCAGCGCCTTACCCGCCGACATCAACGCCAATACGCAGATTCCGTGCAGCACTCATGGCTCTTGAAGCTCGGTGAACTTTCGTGTAATTGAAAATACCCAATAGCAGGACGAGGGGTGAAGAAGGCTTGGAGATAGATCGATCAGATAAGATCGGACTGTGCTTAGTGGGGCCTGCCGAACTTCGGGAGCCATCAACCGCGATTGCCTCCACACCTTCCTCGACCTTCCTTTTGCAACTACATCAATTTGTCCATCTATCATGATTGGACAACGACGCGCTCTATGTGATGCGCGGTCGTCTTTATTGTTGATCCTCAGCCCAGACTCCATCTGATAAGGTACTAAGACATCGTACCCCTCATCTTGGAAACCTATCACGCTCGCGCCTTTATCAGCCCTTGTATCCCGGCTTCCCTATTTGTGACGTGACGCCGAACATCTCGACATGGTAGTAGCCTTAGTTTATGCATCAAAGTGGACCTGTACGATACGTCTGCCCTTCTCAATACGACCCTGATGACCTGTTCATCTGCTCTCGCATCCTTTTTGGTTGTTTGACGATTGTTACAGCATGACTTTGAGGCGGAGACTGGCAGTATTCGATCAGCACATTCAGCTGAAGGGCAATGAAAGCCGACATGAGCAGACAGACGCTTGGAGTAACCGCGACCTGATCCCTTTGCCACCGGACCGACGAACATGGCACGTTTCAACATCTGTCGTATTCCAGCGTATTGTTTTAACAACGTTCTAGGGGTTGGTTCAACTTCTTCGGGTTTTGGGCAATTGCAAGCTTGAATGTCGCGAATTGGCAGACACCAAGTTCCTACCTGAGTACGCAAGGTTTGCGATAAAGGCTCAAGATAAGCTGACCTGTGGTAGCACTCGGTTTGTCTGTTCCTCAAGCTATGCTTATCATTGTTGTTAGCAGGCTTCTAATTGTGTTTTTCTCTGTTCTGATTGCATGGATCGGCTTGAAGTGGCATATCGGCTTCACGGTACAAAATCGATACTCGTGGGGCATGAGAGGAAGCTTCATCCCATTGTCGCAGAGAATTTTGCTCAACTTCATATGGAATGCCGTGCAATGTACGTCGCTATTGCGCACCAAATTCAGGAGACGTCTGACTCGCGACAGGTTGGAATGGAGGCCGTCTGATTGCTGTTTGCTTGACAGCCATATGGCCCTCCTTTGCGCGGATGAACAATACGTTCGGGTCGAACATGCCTACTACAACCGATCAGTTTGTGGGTTTCGTTGTGTTCTGGTTTCTGTCAACGCCATTTTTGTGGCTTCGGCCGGAGAAGTTCAAAATTCCATTCCAGATCGTGTGTACGTGGTGTGGTGTGGGCATGTTAGCTTGGATGATTTGGGCTCTTGCGGTCGCGAAAGGTGTTGGTCCACTATGGAACGCTGGACAGAGTATACCTGCCGGCTCCCCGTTCAACGCTTCCTGGCTTATTATGGCTGGCATCAACCAGGGCATCGGCGGATTAGCCGCTGGTATAACGAATGGCTCGGACTTCTCCAGGTATGCCAGCGCCCGCAGGCACTACGTCTACAGCACTATCACCAGCTGCTTCATCACCGGCATTCTGGTTTCATTTGTAGGTCTTGTCACCGCATCTGCGGCACAGAAGATATATGGTGAAGTGTATTGGAATCCCCCGGACCTCTTGATGGTCATGATGGATAACGGGAATGGTTCGTCGAAGGCTCGTGCCGGCGTCTTCTTTCTTGCTGCCGGGTTCGCGTTCACGTCGATGTTCGAGAACATATGCGGTAATGCTATCGCCGGCGGCATCGACCTGGCTGGCCTGTTTCCTCGGTACATTGACATACGCCGTGGCGCCATCATCACCTTCGTTGCTGCATGGATTGTACAGCCATGGCAGCTCATCAACCGCGCCACGACCTTCATTGCTGTACTGTCATCATTTTCCGTCTTTCTGGCTCCGATCATAGGTATAATGGCCACTGACTACTATTTGCTGCGGAAGAGAAGGATTAGGCTCACTCACCTTTACAAGACTTCGGACTCTTGCTACTATTTCTGGAGAGGGTTTAATTGGCGAGCAATTCCAGCGTGGATATGCGGGTGGGCACCGACTATTGGAGGGCTGATTGTTACTGTTCGAGGAGATATCTCTCCACCTCGGGCATTGGTGCAGTTGTACTATATGGCCTTCTTAATCGGTAAGTGTGGGCCTACGTCCGATCAGGTGCGGGGACTAATAAAACTGCCAGGCTTCTTCATTAGTGCTATAATCTTCTATGTCCTCAACATCGTTTTTCCTGTCCCTGATATGGATCAGATGGACTTGGTCGATGTGTATGGAACATTTACTGCAGCGGAGGCTCGACGGATTGGGGTTGCTCCACTTGAAGAAGACTCGTCAGCTTTTGGTATCACGGGTATATCCGTCGAACCACAATTATCGGAGCACGGCATAGGTGAGAAAAGAGCGTGATGTGTGGCATGTGAAGGACCTCAGTGAGCGTATCTGGCCCAGGCCGAACCTTCCCGGTACAGCGTCAAAGCATTCGACATATACAATCGTTCCGTGGTGCATGGCCCCTCAAGTTCAATGCCATCGGGCGCCAATATCTAAGCCATGACTTAGTTATGCCCAACCAAAGCCTTTAGCTGCGAGGTTCAGATATATCTCTGACGTGACTGGGCATGCCCGGTGCATATCAACTTCTTGGCTTCTCTTGTCAAAACACCTAGTCGACCAAAGGCTTCAGGAGCATGACTAGAGTACGAGCACCAATTTGTAGCTCCTTATTCGCATGTTTCTGCCAAGAATATTAAGCGCTGTGATTGACAAGTGCAAGATTGCTCTGTCGTGACGCTGCATCAAGTTATGCGGGCGATACTGGCCCTGTAGTGTCTCTGATGCTCAATTTGTATGCATATTGATAACTACTCTAAAGCAACTACAATAGGTTACGCAATACTGTCATTGCTACATGTTCATGCCGGGGCAGGGCCGCCAACGTACAGCGATCTCCCCTCCTAGTTGCAGCAGGGCTCATTAGCAGATACGAGAACCGTGTTCACATCCCTCGCATGGAAAATCGATGAGCGGGTTTTCTAGGGTTTTTGTACGAGTGCCGGAGTACTGTGAAAGGGAAAGAATACGGTCAGGCACTTCCGCTTCGTCACCGTCCGCTGATCAATCTTCTACCCGTCGCCTTCCGTTGAGCCTCATCTCCATTTATTTCTCTTGGCTGCAGAAATGCAGAGAGCGTGCATTTGCATCTACGTCAAACAGTGGAACTCCTATGCATCCATCTCCCAGGCGCAGAGCCTCCAACTCAGATGGCGGGCCGATTGCTGTGCAAGGCTGATTGGTTTGTCGAGTGCACCGCCCACGCCCAGAAATCACCATTTTGTCGTGATAGGGGTTTTTTGTGAGTCGGGCAACAAGTCGCAATTTCTCGACATCGAAGCGTAACGATCAGCGCTTCCATGATCAGCGATGACCTATGTAGTCGCCGGATCTCCACCCAGCGGGCTTCCACCGCAGCGCAACACCTCAGCTCAATCGCAACTAATTCAGACACAGCCTTCTGGAACACACGTGGAGGAGAAACATCTTTGTCGAGGTTAAGATAGGCTTTTTGCCTAAGGCTTGGGCTTGGCTGGAGGAGAGTCAAACACCAGAGTGGGCCTCGGGCACTGTTGAGACAACATCCCTATCGCTCACGGTCGTCTTGGACAAGGTCTGCTGCACTCGCAAAGCAGCTAGCGTATTCTACTTCGATCTTATCTAAATGACAAGCTTACCTGGAGCGCGGCTGTGGCTTCCACGTCGCCAGGTGGGTGGGGCCGCGTGCTTGGACGCGTTTTGATCCTGCTTGGCATCAACTCCGATACAATTGGGTCCGCTTTTGGCGTTTCGGCGCCCGTTTCACACCCTTTCAACGGACACCAGTCCGCTCTTGAGCCGCATCCAATTGCCCGCTGCCCATCTCCCGGACGTAGCTTCATCGGAGTCTACGATTGGAAATCGGGAAATACCGGCCTTCACCATCTCATGGTGATCCAAATCAGAGACCGCCAGGTCCAGCCAGAGGAGGGTCCGTAACAAAAGAGGGAATGTCCCTGCTCCGCGGCGACATCCCGCTTTCGTTCTGTGTGCAGACGTCTCTCCTCGCTGTTATCTCCAGTTGGGCAACGGAGCTTCCACTACCCCAAAGTGAACACTGGGACCATAGCGGAGCACTTGCCAAGCACACCTCGGTGAAATGCAGACCAGCATCGTAGTATGCGCGACGGTGGGTGCACTCGCACACACCTGCGCACAATGACATTGGTTTTGTCTTCTGCACAAGCAATGGCAAGGGTCGCAGATCCCGCGCTTTCAACAGCCCTCTTATTTCAGTATTCAAGATTTCCTTGCTTGTCTAAACAGCTTGGCGGAGCGGACGCTGCCAAGGCATATGTTTCCGTTTACGGACTGGGATGAGGCGAAGACGACCTCAGGATGCTATCAAAATGCACGTGCATTGACCGTGTTGCAGACCTTATTCGCGCTTTGATGTGGATACCAGGAGCAAGTACGCAACACATCACTTCAGCCAAGCTTGTCAAGGTCCCAGTTCACCCCTACCATGCTTCTCGGAGTCGCTTTGCTAACCGCTGAAAATGTCTAGTGCCAATCGTGGTACGTGGTTCGAAACGACATCGAGTTGGGGAACGCCCACACCCCCATGCTGATCTTGCTCTCCACTTGTTATTACTTCGCCTCCTGCACTTCGCGTCCATCTCCTTTCCCAACGGCCCGGTGCTGAATTAATTACTGTGCTACTGTTCTGCATGTCATACTCTTTTACGTTATTTACAGGCGTCTCCGTTCGTTAGTTCCCACGGTGCAGGCCACCTCTCTCATTACAACCAAAAATGGATTCTCGATTCCAACCTGAGGGATTGACCTTTGACAACAAGGACAACACCAACTTCAGCCCTAATTTCGACAACGGACCAAGCTACTCCCGCCCTCAGTCCGACCCGCGACCTGGTCCGTACCCTATGCAGACCGGCCTCCCCTCCTCCGTCCGACCAGTTTCTCCTCCTCAACCCGTTCAGTATGCACCCCAGGCATACCAAACAGACAACAGATATCCCACTCAAAGTCCTCAACCCGACAACCGGAACCTACCTATGAATGTTCAGCAACCCATGAACGTTCAGCAGCCCATGAATATGCAGCAGGGGAGCCAATACCCTCTTCAGTCTCAACAAACCACCCGTACAAACACCTGGGTCCAGACGCCTGCGGGTCCTTACCCCACGGGCGATGTCTACTTCCCGGGACCTGTAGATGCCAACGGGTATCCTATTGACTCCAAAGGTAAGGAGGCAGAAAACCCATTCAATGATCCTCCGCCACGACCTCCTCCTATGCCAACACCTCCGGCTTCCATCGACCTTGAAAAGCAAAAGCACGATGACAACCATGGCCATGGAAGCGGTTGGGACCACAACTCGAAGCTGCCACATAGGAAGGATCCAAACCAGCCATATCTGACTTTTGGTGAACGTCTTCGCCATTTCACGTGGGCCTGGTACACCCTGACCATGGCAACAGGCGGTATCGCAACACTGGTCTCTATCCAGCCCCATGCGTTCCCTGGCCTGATAACCATCGGCGCCATCTTCTACATCGTCAACCTCATCTTCTTTACCGGCATTACTGGAACCATGATTCTGCGATTCACCAAGTTTCCCGGTGCTTTCAAGGGCTCTATCACGCACGAGCGTGAGGCACTGTTCTTGGGACCCTTCTTCCTCTCGATAGCCACCATCATCACCGGAACACAGAAGTACATCATCCAAGCTTACGAGGTCGACCACCCCAACCGCGCCTGGGCTATCACTAGCATGTCCGTTGCGTTTTGGCTTTACACTTTCTTCGCCTTCTGTTTGGCTGTCTTCCAATACTCATTCCTATTCTGCGCATATACGTACAAGTTGAACAGCTTCATGCCCTCTTGGCTGCTGCCCATCTTCCCCATTATGCTGTCGGGAACCATTGCTTCCGTCATCGCAGCCGATCAACCGCTGGCATCTAGATACCCAATCATTGTGGCTGGTCTTGGATGTCAAGGTCTCGGATTTACGATTGCCATTCTCATGTATGCTCATTACATTGGTCGCCTCATGCAGGTTGGATACCCCGACCGCGAGCACCGTGGAGCCATGTTCATTGGAGTGGGTCCACCCTCCTTCACCTGTTTGGCATTCATTGGTATGGCGAACGCTCTCCCTGAAGACTTTGATCTGCAGGGTGACGGCCTTCTCGATGGCAAAATGATCCGTACTCTGGCCATTGTTGCTGCTTTGTTTCTCTGGGTTCTGGCCATGTGGTTTTTCATGATTGCTCTTGTTGCTGTAAGTTCGCTCGCAGCCAAATCTTGCCACATTTTCACTAATTCATTGCCAGGTTATCAACTCATGGGCTGTATACTTCCACTTGGGTTGGTGGGCCATGGTTTTCCCCAACACTGGCTTCGCCATCGCCACCATCTCCATCGGTAACGCCTTGAAAGATGAAACGATTCTCTTTGTTGGCAATGGTCTCTCTATTGCCATCATCGCGATGTGGTTCTTTGTACTGTTCAACCACGTACGATCCGTGATTGTCGGCGACATCCTCTACCCCATGAGGGATGAGGACGTCGCAGATCACTAGATCAATTCAAGAGCACATAATCTGATTTCCAAACACGCTACCAAATTGTCCAAGCCTAGCGTGTATTGCAGATTGTAAGACTGCAGGCGTCATTCTGACACTGATCACAAGATTTCTTATTGTCTTTTCGTTCCTTCATTCGCTCTTTCAGCCAGCAAACAAGCGTCGCGCTGCAATAGCAACATACACTCCTTTATACCCCATGTTCCTGTTCTCCCCCGCGTCTCATTTTCTCACAAGTCGTCTGCAGGCTCAGCGCTTCTCTTATGTACTTAGACATAGAAGCTCTCAAGCTCTCGGCGGTAACCTCTGTAATCTAACCACTTTCTTTCCCTACGTATCTGCTTTTTGCATAGCGCTGGCGTCAAAAACGGGAAGGTGACATATACCATGGGCTTTGCGTTCTGCATATAGATTGATGAGACGCCACCTGCGTCTAGACGGTCGATCAATGATAGAGATCCAAATTTCAATGCACTATAGCGTTTGTTGCCCTTCCCAGCTATGCGACCTTTCTGTGACACACTCTTTGCACCAATGGAAATATAGCCAACCACTGGCACAATGATAATGCTCACAATGCTGCAAACAAAACTTGGTAGCCTTGGTTGAGAGCGGCGACCTCTGGGCACAGTGAAGGAACGTTTCGAAGCAAACGGGAAGGAAGGAATCCGACCCCAAACACCATTTTCCGGTGATGTTTGCTCCCGATTTCCAAGAAGCCTTGACTGTCTGGAGGGCCACGGCCAAGCAGTCTTGGTCGTTTGGGGAGAACCTTTTTGATCCAACAACGACACCCCCAAAGACCCGCTTCTCTCCACAGCACAGCCCAATCGAAAGGCAGTAGCTCCACAAGGGAGCCACTAGAACCGCAACGATATGTGTGTGAGGTACCATGGGTCACTAGTCGGAGCAGTACAGAAGCAGTGTCTTGGGTGCAGATCACTGAGTGGGCACCAGCTCCTCCGATAACGATTTCTAATACTCGGAAACCTATCGACATCCATCCCTGGCCTTTCAACACTGCAACGAAGAAGTCGCGAGTTGTGAGGAACGAAGGAAGTCCAACCTGGCTTGAAGGGTATTGTTGAAGTTGATGTTCTAGAAGGCTAAAGCCAAAAGCATGTGACAACGACAGGGATGACGTAATGCAGAATGTGCACCGCCACACCGCGGCCTTCAACTGTGTCCCTGGGCAGTGGCGACTAGATCTCCTACAGTATATCAGGCAACAAGTCACTGAACCCCGGAACCCTCCACCACAAACTCAAATATCGACTCAAGTCGCCCAAACATCTCCTGAAATTTCCAAGGTATCGACCAAACCGCCGCAATGGACGAAGACCTTCTCGCTTTGATCGTGGTCATGGGTATCTTCGTGACCTTCCCTCTGGGCGTTGTACTCTTCACCACGGCCTGCATCGCATACTCGCGCACGAAAAAGTGGGACAAGGAGCGCAACCTCAAGAGCATCAACGCCGAAGCGTCCGACCCCTTAATCGACGAAGATGAGGACGACTTCCTTGACAGCGACGATGAGGCCGAATACGCCGCCAAAAAGGCAGAGGAGGAGAATGACAAGGCCCTCACATTCAAGCAGAAGTTCCGCAAGGAGTTCCGCGCCGTCTGGTCAGGAAAGGGCAGGGAGCAGATCGTCAAGGAGAGGGAGCGTGAGGAGAGGAGGAAGCTGGCCCAGGCTGTGGCGAAGGAGCTTGAGAGGAGGGAACGCAGGCGCGCCAGGAAGGCCGAGAGGCAGGCAGACTTTGAGGCTGCGCCGCCTAGCTACAAGAACTAGATAGTAGAAGGTGGCGGTGAACGGTCATGCTGATAATTAGCTTGATCTGTGTATGATGGAGTCTCCCTTGGCCTAAGATTGATATACCCCTATTGGTTCAAATATTGTTATCTACAAATAGAAAATGCAAAACTCGACATTTTCACAAACTGCTCCTCGACGCCTCTTTATCCTTCATGGACATAACCATTGCAAGTGCCGTATCCAACCCTCTCTTCGTATTCTCGAAATAAATATGCGAGAACTCACTGCTCGCCTGCCCACTAATAGTCCTTGCTTGAATACCATGACTGATCGTGCTGCCCTTTTCCCAATGTCAGTGCCTTTTCTTCCTACTTCGTCTCGTAGTAAACATACCCTCATTAAATTGAAGATCTTCGCAATCTCCCACTGATCCTTCCGGGGATCCCACGCCGTGATTTTCGCATATGCATCTACCAACTCATCCATACTCGGCAAACCGTTCTTCCTTTGATTCTCGGGTAGGTACACCTCACCACCCTGGTCATCTCTCCCTGCGCTACCTTTCTGCGCACGGTTCCAGTACGGACCACAAACGTAGCACACGTCCATCATAGGGTTTCCCAACGTACTTAATTCCCAGTCGAGTATTGCGATGACCCTGGGCTCTGTAGGGTGCAAGATGATGTTGTCGAACTTGTAATCGCCATGAATGATGCTGGTGCGGTCAGAAGGTACGTTTTTGCGAATATAGTCTACAATCTCGTCGAACTTTGGGTGAGCGCGTCCCAACACTTTGCCAGTATTGACATCTTTGACTTTGGCTTGCTGAGCTTCAATGCGGGAGAAGGTGTTGCAATGGCGAGTGTAAAAGTCTGTTTTCTTGCCAAAGTCGGATAGGCCGATAGAGTCTGGGTCGATGGAGTGTAGCCAGGCGAGTGTTGACACCACAGAGAACCAAGCTGAGCGGCGTTGAGATGATGGCAAAGTGGAGAGGTTCGGATCTGTGATGATACGGCCTTTCACGAATTCCATTACCTAGAACTGTGTCAGTAGAGATCTACATCATAGTCGTCGCAGGGGGGCTACCGCATACATAGAATGCTGTTCCGAGCACTGATAGGTCCATACATAGACAGTAAACCTTTGGTACTGGAAAGCCTTCCACATTCCCAAGTGCTTTGAGTACCTTATACTCTCGGTCGACCTGGTGTGCAACTGCAGAGATGATCTTCCCACTCGGCTTCTTTCGTAGAATGTATCGAGTCTTGTTGGCGTCATCCACAAAGTAAGTTGGGTTACTCTGCCCGTAGCCAATTTTTGTCGACACCACGGGCAGCGTTAGGTCCTGAATGTGTCGCTGTAGATACGCGCCCAGTTTGGCATCGTCGAGATCATGACGCGCTGATTGCTTTGAAGAGGACATATTGAGCTGCTTTGTTCCTTGCTCGTTCTCGTGAATACCTTCTTGTCGTATGGATGTGCGGACGCATTTGGTAGTCTACATATCGTTATGGTTGTTCGAGTAAGCTGCGTCGAGCGGTGGTTAGCCTCGGTGAAGCGCGACTCTTTAAGGTTGGTGCGGGGTCAGGGATATCAACAGAACATATCGAATGCACACCTCCATATAGGACATTGTTAGAACGAAGATTACATTTGCGATTTGTTGACTGAATACATTTTGTTTGGTCTTGTGAAGGAAGCCACATGCTCTGTACCTAACCAAGTGCGGATTTTGTTTACTCGCCAACAGCATCCCAAGCGCTCAATGGATCTCCCCAGATCTCCCAGTGCCCTATCTTGCCATGCTCATCAAAGTCGCTGAATTTGAAGACGAACTGTTCATCCCAGCTCTTGCCAGTCTTCTTGCTCGAGAAACGCGCTTTGCCTACCACACTCACCAGCCCAGCGTCGGCATCGACGATAAAGCCTTTCGCATCTGGAAATGCGTCATTATTTAGGGACATCTCAAGTGTATCGGTCATCAGTTTGAAATACTCCTCGCAACCATCATGACCCGTGAAAGTCTTCGCAATGAATGGTAGACGCGAGCGTGACCACTCCGGGCCATGCTCCGTAATCTTAGGCTTGCTGGAGAAGTACTGTGACAGAAGCTCGGGTAGCGGAGGGGGTGAAATCATAGCTGCACAGAATCCAGACGTGGTGTTGCGAAGCGTTGTGCTACGTGGTGAAGCCATGCTTGGGTGTGTTGCTTACTCAATGGCGAGTCTGTAAGCAGGCGTTCTGGAAGGATTCGCGTGTAGACGTACGATTGGCAAGAAACAGTATGCGCGCTCGTTTGCCGCGGCTACTTGATTTGGTGAAAGTCGGTGGCACCGATGGAAAGGGTGAATGCCGGTAGTGGCGTCCGTTCGGAGGTGCAGTGACAAGCTGTCGGGTACAGCGAGGCACTTGCAAAGCGGTAAGCAAGGACTGCGGTGTGGACAGCTGAGTGAGAAATTAGTGTGAAAGGAGAAAAGCGACGCAAGTGGCCGTTGCGAAGGTAAGCAAAGGCCCTAACCTTGAAGCTGGACTTGCAGAATCCGTAAGGCTGACGTTGACCTGCAGCAAGGTGGTGTGCTTGGTGAGGACAAGAGTGGGTGAACAGTCGCGCAAGGAAAGCAACTTTAAAGCTCGACAATCGAATTGCACGATTAGTAATTAGGTAGAGCTTCTTACGTGATTGCTTGAGGATTGATTGGCTTAACTTGCTTGCTTGATTGCAAGGAAAGGTTGTTGTTCAGCTGCGTTCGTTAAGATCCGGAACGGTGGTACCACGTGATTGTTGATGCATCTCGAGCACATTTCCCCTCGCTTAGAGAATCCCCTCGTGTCTAGCCCTGCTGAGGCATGATCAAGATGACTTAAGTGAAGATTGTTATACTTGCTTGCCTAGATTTTGACGCTGTTGGAGCTACGACTTGACCGATTGAACTTGGCAATCTCGAACAAGCCCAATTAAGCAACTTGGCGCGGTTTGATTTATAGCAGCCCTGGGTGCGGGCAGGGACAGTGTAGCTACGTCACTGTCGGATGGGCTCATCTAAGCGCCATATGTTTGAGTCTGTCTAGATCACAACGAGCGATCTGGATTGATATGAAGACGTCGCAAAATCAATGCCAAAGGAAGGCACTTTCGTAGTGCTTCCGATTCAACAAATCACGAATAACACAACGACGGGAAGGCAAAGAGTGGGTTATGCTTCGATTTGCTGATTGGCATCATAGCCACTAGAAGCAATAGAGCTGTGAACGAATCTGACAGGGTATCCTTGCGCCTCTTGTAATGTTTCCAAATGCCTCCCAGGGGTATATCTTTGTCCTACGCTCGATCCAGTCGATCCGAAATAGTCGCTACTCATTGCACATGTAAGAGGGTTTCCGTGAGCACAGCTCTAGATTTCTCTTGTTTTGGAGGTTGTTCAGTTCATCGCTGTGAACAAGCAGATCTGTCGTGCCATTTGGCTGGCAAGCAGTATCTCCCTGAACACTTGATCCATACCGCCCGCGAAATGTATCGTGTAGCTGTCAACCTTCCCTCTTCTCTTCTTCTCACCCCATACCAGCTTCGTCATCGAATGTGAATCGTCGCACCGCTTTCCAGTTCGGCTTCCCGGCTTCGCCCAGTCCTTCCGAAACTCGTACAGTGTCTCAGGCATCGAGTCATCCTTAGAGTCTCCAGACTTCCATACGAAACGTCGGCCTCCATACGTAAAGCGCCGTGGTGACCATGGGATCTTCTGTTGCCGATCTGGGTATTCCTTAACTGACTGTGCGAAGGCATCCTTGACGTCCAAATGTATACACCGCGACTTGTAGGCAGCGTCTTTTGAAGATGTGGACAGACGCTGCTTTTCGATGCCAGAGAGGAGGATGTGAATGCACGTCTTCGGGTATTCGGCGACCCTGAAGAAATCTGCAGCAGTGATCTGATTGTCGCCGCGGTGCATGGCTTCGAGCATGTACATGGCGTATTTGTCGGAATGCTCGCGCACTGTGTAAACATAATTGTGGCTGCCTGACAGACCCGTCCATTCTCTTGTTCGATGCAGATGATAAGTCGTTCGTGCTTGGTATGGGTCCAACATCGAATGGTAGGGAATATCTGGGGATGGTAGCTCCTCATAAAGCGGTGAGTAGGGCGGAGTGACTGATATTGGTGACGAGGACTGCCAGGTGAGAAGCTTGTGTACCTAGACTGCTGTGTTAGTTCGCGTTCATGCTACGAGGCAACTCTGCGAGATCAACGCACAGAAGACAAGGTCTCGCTCTCTTCGTCAAGGTCCCCGTTTGCGCCCCAATGATTTGGCGCAGGTACAAAGGTGCACTCATTTCCCCACCCATCGAAATCACCGCTACCACTCTCCAAGTGCGGCCTCAATGCTCGCTGTCGCTCCCGGTGAATTGTAATTTGTGTCTTGATGATCCGGACTTGCTCGTCTGAGTTCTCATCGGGCGAGATGCTTGCCAAAGACTGTTCAATCTCTTGTTCAAGTGCTACCGCTGCTGCTTCGTGTTCCATGTAGGATGTGTCGTATTGCCAGGCGTGTTCGGATTCAAAGGCAGAACTGCGTAGAAAGTCCAGGCGCTCATGTGACATCAAGTTGTCCCTGCCCATATCGGGCGCGTAGTATATTGGATGCATTCAACGATCTGACGATGAGCGAGATTTGAAGATGAGTGTAGATGAATTGATGTTTCCAGGTCGATCGAAAGCACAGTGAGTCGTCTTGATACCGAGACAGTTTGAAGCGGAGAGGGATATGATACGGCACGAAGAGGCTTAGGCTAAGGCTGAAGGACAGGAGGCTGAACTATAGACCATTACTGCTGATAAAAGGACCCGTGAGCAGGGCGCGCGCTAGTGGTCCATGTTGTCCCCTCCGGGCCCCTGTCATACTGCATCTGTCCTGCGTGACGCTGCATGACCGGGCCGGGGTAAAGTTGCGGTGGGCATGGGGAAGAGCCAGGGCCATTCGCGAAACTAGCTGCATGCAGAAGTAAGTCAATGTAACTGAGCGTTGAGACAGTCATTTCCTGCTGCGTGGAATCCCATGCAGATATGTCCTGACCGCTGGAAAGCGGCGTTTCCGGTGACCTGTACGAGTTCCTCAGCGTGGCCGGCTGCTACAAAACGGCACGTAGGCCACGGGATAGTACACTGCATTCCGCCCTTTCTCTCGTCTAGTCGGCCTAGGGGCGCAGAACGATACCGACTGGTCTGACGCATGCCAGTTCTTTCTAGGCTTGAGCTTGGCGACCATAGGATTCCCAATGAAGTGGGCTGGTCAAGCACCAACCACCTGGGCACCGTTTGCATCACTTGCATCCTCCCTTGGCTCGCTAGCTCGCTCAAATTGCGGTCGGCACAGCGCATCTTTTCGTCTTCGAGAACGCAGCTAAACTTTCGACGTGAGTTACAGGACGCCCTCGCGTCTGGTGCAGGAATAGACGCCTCTGATGTGTCGGTGAGCTGACCGCAGGTGCACGGCGCTTGTTCTTCGTGGCGCCTCACCAAGTTGCGCTGTTAGTTGCCCAAGAACTCAGCCTATCTGGTGCTCTCGGCCCCTCAAAGTGCGATAGCAAAGGCGGCATGATGGAGGCAATTTCGATGTTAAGTCATTATCTCTGCACGAGTCTGGCGACAGACAACATTCACAGGGCTGATCCAGGGGAACCATTGTGGCGGGCCGACTAGCGGGAGGTGTGGGGCAACCGGGCGGGAGCGAGCGGAGCCTTCACGACGCAAGCCAGGTCTAACGCGGCTCACATCTCAGCTTTGCGGGTGCGATGACCTGGAGCACTAGACATGATGCAATCATCACGAAGAAATCAGTAATGTTATGCTGGCTCTAGACATGTTTACAGGTAGAAGGAAGACCGAATCGGCGACGCAGCCCGACTGAAGTTACACGACGCTGACAACGCGCAAGTGATGCTACCTCATTCCTCCACCCTGCATTTGTCGATGTGTAACGCCTGCTGCCTTGCCTCGAAGCCTCGACCTTCTCATATACACCTCTACCGGAGGGGCTGTAAGCTGGATCTATCAGCGAATACAGTTTCCAACCCACGGTGTGGTCCTGTGTTGTATTGAAGAAACGAGCATTCGGTTCCGCCGTTCGCGTAGCAACTGGTAACAAGCCGCGCGTTTCGCAAAGGTGCACAGTGTACCTATAAGCCTCGCCGAACTGTGCGCCGAACCATGCTGCCCGCTTCTGTTGTGGAACCTCTTTGGTTATGCATTGGATCGCATGATCGCGCTCACGACGCAGGGTACATGCACTGGATTTTGGCTTCGGTATGTTGCGCCGTTGAGGGATAGCCTCAATAAACAGTGCAGACAGTCCGAAAACAACAACCCACAGATGAGATGGGGAACGATGAAAGGTTTTCAGGAAGAGGCTTCTTCCACGGTATGGCGTGTACATATCGTGATTTACTACGTCATCCGTTTTCGGTAGTGCCCCATTAAGTCGAAGCTGAAAGTACTTCAACGACATCCTCCACAAGAGCGAAGTTGAAATCCTCACACACCTGTTTATCCGTCAAATAGATCGAACCACCCATAGCAATGGCTCCAGGCGACAAACTCCCAGACTTTCTGACGAATACTCCGCTGCACTCGTCCTTTGACGAAGACATCAAAGACACACATCTAATCTACGACTACGACGCGCAGGACAATGATGGTAACCCGGAAAAGTGGCGATATGAACTGTGGTGCTTTTCAGATGACCGAGTGGTCTACGCCATTCATGGCGGGCCTATGGCTGGCAGGATCAATTATCAAAGAGCGACATATCAGTGCATCCGCCCTGGCGAGCTTTGGCAGATCAACTGGCTTGAAGAGACTGGAACTGTAGTTTCTGCCGTCTATGACATTCCGCAGAAGAAGATCACAACATTGATCTCGTTCTCCGAAGGGCACTGGAAGCAGGCGGAAGTCGCGCATGGAGACAAAAGACACAAGGAAAGCCTGGAGACATGGAGGAAGCTGGCCGATGTAGGGAATCAAGCCAGCCGGTTCATGTTGAGCGAGCAAGCGCATATTATTGAAGTGTTCAAGGTAAGTCTTCCTCTTCAGAGTTCGAATGGGACTGACAAAGTTTGTTTCAGGGCAAGGGTGACCTGATACCTATTAGTGAAGATGACCCTACCTTCTAATCCTGTCATAATTGAGGAGACAGCTATGACTGTCTTGTGGAATAGTAATGTGTACTGTGAGCAAATGCTGGGAATTGGCGTGCCAGGTGGGCTAGGGCTCAATGCAGTTAGCGAGCTTGGCGGTTCGCGTGGGTCTCGTCAACTTTTCCAACAAAGCTTCACCAGCTCGACAACACGAACAATTTGCGCCTATTATGCGCCAATAGCCAGTCGCTCTACGCAGCTTTCGCTTGTGCTTGTTAATGACTTACACTCTTGCTAACGAACAGTAACGATGGAGCCTATGCGCTATCAGTGGTACGTTCTTTTTCTTGCAAAGTACCCCCATCCCACGCTACAAGATGAGATACATCAGACCATATCAATCTATAGGAAGAGCCGGAAAAGGTATGGCTAGCATCGACATATGTTACGCCGTCGCTGCTTATAAATCGGTCGCTGAGAGCGAATACCTCCCTCTACGTTGCAAGCACTTTCAAGTCGGCATATGCTTACATTGAAGTTACAGGTGACCGTGATCCGATCGAACGATGCGATGGCCAGCCGTCTCTCTCCAACGTATACTTATCTCCACACGTTGCACGTACACGTCCGTTTCATTACTGCTGGTGGAGCCCTATCCTCGAAAATATGGAGGCGGATTGCAGCACATTGCACGGACAGCACCAGTATGGAACCAGCGATATAGCAAGAGTGGACGAATATATTTTTCTCTATCTACTACAGTGCCTATGTCGCACTGAGCCCACGTGCTCTCAATTTGAACTATGTATATGCGACCTCCGTAATGTCAACGGGTGGTCAGCTCAGTGACTCTGTGGCGATTGGAGCATTCGATACACTGAAGTCGTGCGCCATGTCCAGTGAAAAGTCGACATTTGCTATGTCGTTCTGAAGTAGCATTGCCATATCGAGGTCAAAGTCCAATGTCAAATCCCGGGCTATCGACTTCGTAGCTTGATATTGTCCGAAGTTGATTAAAGTGGTGTCCAGCTTGCCGAGGACTGACAGCTGCTCACTCGATAGTGTGGAATCAGTGTCTGAGTTGTCCAGCCCACACGATCCAGCGTACCAGGCTTGCAGCGGGGCATTTGGAGCCTCTCCGAAACCAGCAGCTGCGGTTTCTGTTGCCTTCGCCATGAAGTCATTGTCGTTCAACAAGGCGTTCGAGTCGAATTGATATTCTGCCAGCTCTGAAATGTCGAAGGTATCCCAGTCGAAGGACTCTACATGCGATAGACTCGAGTCAGACCCGGATGATGGACTTGATCCATCGTGTTGCGCAGCGACTATGTTTGTGTACTCTCGTGGTGTCGTGCCGGTCTTGTCTTTGAAGATCTTGTGGAAGTATCTCGGAGTAAGTCCTACTTTCTTCGCAAGATCATGCAGCTTTAAACTCTTTGCTTCGCCCTTCTTTGCCGCCTCTTCGATAAAAGCCATTGCCTTAGCTACAGCCTTGTCCTGGGGGTCCTCATTCTCGACGTTCGGCCTGCATCGCTTGCATGCCCTGAAACCTAACGCTTCCGCTTCCGCGATCGTTTTCTGGAAACTTATGTTTGCTCGTCGCGCAAGTCTTGCAGGACAAGTTGGTCTGCAGTAGATCTGCGTTGACTTGACTGAATAGAAGAAGTGCCCGTTGGCGTTGGCGTCGCGAGTCGCTAATGCGCGCCAACGTTGAGCATCTGTTGTGTATGACATTTGTTCCCTCGCTGCAAAACTAGGAACTATATGGTCAGCGCAGTCAATCTAACCGCGAGCAGTACATACAGTATCTACTGATGCCGCGAAATAGCCCGTACCACCTTCGAATCAAAAGTGGGGCTCTCGATCCGTGCGTTTAGAAGCTGTGCGAGCACACAACGTAACAAACAAACCACGGGGAACAAGGGTTAAAGTGTAAAGAGTCGATTACTTTGGGAGTAGCTAGGAAGGAAGGTTGTTGTTAAAGAGATGGAGGCGACTCAATGCACGCTCCGTGAAGTTCGTGGTTCCCGATGACGGCGCGAAAGCGCTCTGATTGGCTAAATTGAAAGCATCCTCAACTGGTGGATGATGCCGCGCTTCGTATCTACTTCATAGTATTTCCCGTAAGAGATGTCTTGGCACGGACAGTCTTGCGCGTGTGTCCCCTCCTCTGTAGAGCTCTACGGATCACATCCTCTGATACACCCCATTTCTCAAAGGGACCCGTGGCAAGAGCCCGGTAGCTCATCCGATGTGCTTGACCTAAGGATCGGGTAAAAGCTTCAAGCTCATCTATCTGGGCATCCGCAAGGGTTCGTGGGCGCCCCTCTCGTTTCTTTGGTGTGACCTGTTTGCTAGCAATTGTATAGCTGACTTGTCTTACTGTAATCCCGAGTAGGTTGGCAATAAACTTGTGTGTATGACCAGCCCGGCGAAGGGTCTGCACCTGTATGCGCTCATCTCTTGATAGAAATCGGTTGCGGGGTGGTGTTGATGGCGTCTGCTGTTGTCGCTGCTGTTCCTCTTCAATTGAACTCTCTTGTTCCCTCCAAGTTGAACTCTCTTGTTCCTCCCGCGTTGAACTCTCTCCCTCCTCCCGAGCTGACCTCTCTCGTTCCTCCCGACCTGAAATCTCTCGTTCCTCCCTCGCCCTGAGTTCCTCTGAGGGTTGAGTTGGCATCATAAAGATAACACGTACATGAGGCTGGAGACGAGCAAGCACTGTGCTAAATATAAGAACAGGAGGGATTTGGTGTAATTTAGCCAGTGGAGCCATTCCGCTTGAACTTGGTTGACACCCCTGTTGTGCAGGCCCCACCGACATTAATTAGGCCGAACACCGCAATAAAACTTCATGAGGACTGTTTGCATTTGTAAGAGCACGATGGGTAGATATTTCAAGCCTCATTGTGCCCATGTCCTGAAGGCGTGCCGCTTGCGCGGTTGACCCAGCCATCTGGGCTGGTGGTCAAACAACAAGGGAAGGCACGACGCGCTGGTCGAGCAAGCCAACAAGCTCACCACATACTGAGCTCAAACCAAGGTTGATCAATATCGTGACACTCTGCAAACACTGGTTACTATGACAGAGGAAGCAAACAGCAGCCCGCCGCCGAGCATTGCTGCACTCCCATCGAAGACTGTACGCCAAATAGGCTCTCGCCAACTGCTCACTGACCCTAGCTCAGTCGTCAAGGAGCTCATCGATAACGCTCTTGATGCTCGAGCGAAGAGCATCTTCGTTGACATCACTGCTAACACCACCGACGCGATTCAAGTCAAGGATGATGGCCATGGCATTCCCAGCGAGGATCGAGCGCTCGTCTGCCGCCGTTATTGCACCAGTAAGATCAGAGACTTTCACGATTTGAGAGAGGTAGGAGGCAAGTGGCTCGGGTTTCGCGGTGAGGCACTCGCAAGCATAGCCGACATGAGCGGCACAATATCAATCACGACTCGCGTGGAGGCCGAGACAGTGGCTGTGAAACTCACATATCAGCGCAACGGCGAGCTTGCTTCGTGAGTTCGTCGACGGAGTGGTAAGTCAGTCACGACACTGACAACAGTATAGAACCGAGCGCGACTCGCATCCGGTCGGCACAACAGTCAAGGTCGCAAAATTTCTGGAATCAGCGAAGGTTCGGAAGGACTTGGCCGTCAAAAGTTCGGTGAAATGTCTCGCTAAAGTGCGACGTCTCATACAGGCCTACGCACTCGCAAGGCCTGCCGTTCGGTTCAGGCTGCACGTCTTGAAGGCGAAGAATTGTAATGCTGATTTCGTCTATGCACCCAAGGCCAAGGCCAACGTCGAAGATGCTGCTCTTAAGATCGTTGGCAAAGAGTGTGCCTTACAATGTGACTGGAGAGCAGTCGAGATGAACGGCTTCGAACTGCATGGGCTTTTACCAAAGCCAACTGCAATTGGATCGAAGGTCGCAAACCATGGCGCTTTCATCTCAATCGACTCCAGACCAGTGTCTTCCAGCCGAGGTACCTTCAAGAAGATCGCAACCGCTACCAGAGATAATCTTCGCAAAGCTAATACGACTCTTGGGCATACGAAGGACCCGTTCTTCTGCCTGAACATCATCTGTCCGGCCGACAGCTACGACACGAACGTTGAGCCTGCAAAGGACGACGTGATCTTTAATGATGAGGACTTGATCATTACGATGGTCAACCAACTGCTTGTCTCATACTACCCGGAGAGCGTCAGCAGTGGTAGAGCTAATGAGGAGATCAAGCCTGAAGGCATGATGGCTCCGCATTCAATTCAGACATCTAACGTCGAGGAGGTGATGCAACGACCACGCACACCCTCGATGAATCGAGAAGCATCAATCGAAGAGACTGAGAGTTCTAGCTTGACAGTATGGAGCCAGCAACCACGCTGGCGGTCAAGTATGTATGGGATCGACGAGGAAGACCTCGATTCCCTGCAAGAGAACGCACCTGTCATAGTCGAGGAGGAAGAAGGTCTTCGTGGCGCAGCCATCTCCAACCCTTGGACATTTGCCCGCATGAACGCTCCCATCAAGCCCAAAAAGTCAACTGGGAACGGACAGTTGCTGAGTCCAGCGAGGAGCCAAAGCGATGAGTGTACATCACCACAGTTTCTTGCATCAGGAGCTATACCATATGAATCTAGGATCAGGATCACTGAGCCTCTGACCCCTCAGAGATCATCACAACCCACCTTGCTCCCAGACCAAGTCAATGACGAGCTTCAGCGAAGCATTCAACGCATGCCGTGGCCTTCTTCTCCCGATGTACCTATATTGAGTGATAGTCAGAAGCCACTGGCGTGCCGTGCTCCTGATCTGCCAGCATTTGACGACATGCCTCCGGGCTTCACTCAGCCAGCATCTCAACCCCCTATCTCGAATACTTCATTTGGAGGCCCGGTAATCTCACGACCTAGCCAGAAGTCCAGGATTCGCTTCAAGAATAGGCCATTCGAGCCGCAGTCCGACGATACTTGGTTCGGTCAGCGCATGGGTAACGTACCAAAAGCTTCTCGCCCGCAAAGGCGTAATCGAAAGCAAGGGTTGTCTCTCTCTACGAACGATGACACGTTCAACTTGCAGAGGTCGTTGGTACTACCGGCAGCGGAACGTGCGGTTGAGCGAAGAAGGGCAGCAGAGAACAATACTGATATCCGTGACTTCTTCAGCCAGCCGAGACGTGCGCCACGTGATGTCACCTCCTCTCCTCGGTCCAGAAATTCGCAACCACAGCACGTTGTAAAACAACCCCAAGCATATGCTGGGCAAGAAGATACACCGCAAAGCTCGCCGTGCAGGCCGAAATCTGCCGACTCGTATCAACCCGCACTAAACACGACTCGAGAGATGGATGCAGTCTTCCAATTTCACCAAGGGATCTCGCCAGACTCAGCCTCAAGCCCCGTACGTAGAACTGGGGCTTCAGGTATTGCATCTATGTCTCGACCTACAACCCAGCGTCAACGTCGCCGAACGATAGAAGGCGGTCTCCACCGAACCAGATCCTCCACTCTCCCCTTCAACCTTGTACTCCATGGCTTCGAGACTCACAATCTATTTTCTTCAACAAACACCTCCGTCACCTCCATTGTACAACAAGCTCGCAAACTCGACATGACTGTCAACAGTCTCGAGTGGGGTTATGACAATACAGATGCCTTCGATGTCTTCGCTACATCCATCTCTGAGCGCAAAATCATGGAGTGGGCGACCAATATCGACGGCATGCTACACGCTGTATTCGAAAAGATGGACGGAGTAGAAGTCTGTGGCGTGCTGCACGAGGGGATCCAGCGCTTCCTCGACGTGCGCAGGGAAGAAGAGGGGAAGGACGCTGTGCGCGCGGTCGTCACTAAAGACCGATACACGCCCGTTTCTACTGATCAAAGCAAGGACTCTCAGGATATTGATGGTAGTATTGGTACATCTCACCAACAAGCAGGCTACAGGTGCGGCGACGACAGTGCAGAGTCCGAGGCGAATCATGCGGCTACGAGTGCTGCGATTGAATCCGAGGCATATGGAGACGACTTTGACTTTTCGCAGTTCGTCGACCTGAATGGTGATGCTGGAAGGCAGAGCTCGCCTGTGCGAATTGTCAAGACCGAGGATGACGGTGGCAACGGCATTGAAGACGAGATGCTGATGGACATGTAAGGCGCTGCAAACGTTACAGAGTATGTGACCATGTGAAGGGATATGTGGCGAACAGTGCGTATGAGCGAAAGGAAAATGTGCGGAGTAAGCAAGTGGACAGGAAAAAGCTTCGTAGCGTTTTGAAGCACTATAAAATCTTACGGGTATCGATGCCACTTTTGAGAAGAGATCTGACCTTTTGTCTATAACCGCGTCTAAGCAAACACGCCGGGCCTCAAACCTGCCTGAAAGCAACTTCCTCGGGCAACCTGAATGTAGCGCAGAACATCCGCTTCTTCGGCGCCACGTCCCTGACATCGTAAATGTCCACCTCAGGCATGTCGGGCGTAATAGTGTAGTCCATCTGCCTGCTCAGCTCCTCACAGATTTCCTTCGTCTCCTGCACGTTGTCGTCGCTCTTGGTGCTGAAACAATGCACATGTACCATGGGCATCTTCCTGCCCTCGAACAGCTTTTTGATCTCTTCAACCGGGACGCCGGGGACGTTGGCATACAGGCCGATGAAGCTAGAGACGAAGTTTATCCCGCTGGCGGGCAGGTTCATGACGTAGTGGCTGAAGATGAGCGGTTGTGTGAGGGTCTTCAAGGGTGCGGGCTTCTCTTTTGGTGGATTGCTGCGCGAGAACTTGGTTTTGGGCATGATGTCGACGGCGTGCTGGCTCGTGAGCAGCTCGTGCGATGCTGTGCGGATGAAGTCCGTGCCGTCTGAATTGAAAGCGCGCACATAGTCGCCGACCTTGTTGATCTTGACGTTATTCTCCAGGCTCTTGTAGCTCTCTGGGTTCAAGTCGTTGGCCCAGACGAAGCAGCGCTTCTTCCCTGCTGGCACGGCGAAGGGGCCTACGCCTGCTGTCACATCGCAGATGGCCTCGCCCTCCTGGAAGATGTCGCATAGCCGCTCGTGCTCAGTGTGCAGGCGCGTATTCCAGTAGACTTTGGCAAAGTCGAACTTGAATGTGCAACCTTGCTCGTGAACTTCGACGTTGAGATCGTCTTCGCCGACGAGGACTTCGTACTGGAATGTGCGGAAGGCGTTTTCGCTGCCGACATTGTCGAGTTTGTTGATGACAGTCTTCACCATGGGGTTCTTATCTGCGAGGACGGTGGCGATGAGATGCTTGTAGGGCCAGTAGCGCTCGCGCAGGTTAAGGTGGGCGACATGCCCGGCCAGTGTGAAGCCCTGTGGTATCTCGTCGTCGTTCTTCTTCTCAGGCGGGGGAATGGTGGCGCTTGTAATCTCCGAGTAGGTGAAGTAGTCGTAGTCAAGGTGCAGTTGGTAGGGGATGACACCGAGCGTGCCATCCTGCTCGAGGTCGCGCAGCTTAGGGCTCCATGTTGTGCGATCTGCCTGCCGTTCAGACTCAGCACCCCGGGATGTCGTGTGGGGTAGCAAACTTACCGTTGTGCACAATCTCAGGCTTCAGAATGAGGCATTTCCCGCCTCTCTGCGCGCGCTCTGCATCCGGATCCGTCCGTACAGGCTGTATGCGGTTGTTGGGAAGTGTGTCTTTGCTGAGCTGCAGCTCCTTGCGGCAGCGCGCAATATCCTGTGGCTTGAAGATTCTCGCGGCGGAGGCAGGGATAGTTTTCTGGAAGAAGCTGCGGTCCAGCACCTTCATGGCACGGTTCACAGGCGGCGCAAACATGTCTTCAGCCATGGGACCTGCAATGCGACAGGCAGGGGGATCGTTGTGTGTGGTTCTGCGAATTTGCCCGTCTCCAGTCATCTGGAAGTTTACGCGACAGATGACGGATGACAGGCGCCAAGAAGCAGGGTCCAAGCCAGAGCATGGGCAAGGATTCACGCGTTATTAGTTGCCGCGACTCGACCATAACAACCGTGGCACTGCTCCACTACTGACCGCCTCCTTTACTTCTCTGGGACGACTTTCACATACCAGGCCGTGGTGTATGTGCTCCATGTTCCGCACATGAGCGCCGCATAAACTCGGCCTCGACTGGCATACACTCCTTTACACAGCACCCACCTAATCTTGGATCTTAAGAATAATTAGTCAGACATCATGGCGTCCGGCGGCGGCAACATCAAGGTGGTGGTGAGGTGTAGGCCCTTTAACGGACGAGGTATGCTCGAACAGAGTATCTAAGTGATTCGTGGCTGATAGGGCGCAGAGAAGCAGCGCAATGCACAGTGTATTGTTGAGATGAAAGGCGACCAAACCATCCTCAGACCGCCATCGAACGTTTCTGTCCAGGGAAAAGCCGCGAAAGCTGCCGCCGAAGGCACCAAGACATTTGCCTTCGATCGCTCATACTGGTCCTTCGACCGCGATGCCCCCAACTATGCCGGACAGGACAATCTGCACGAAGATCTGGGGAAGCCGTTGCTGGACAATGCCTTCCAAGGATACAACAACTGTATCTTTGCGTATGGTCAGACTGGTTCCGGAAAATCATACTCGATGATGGGTTATGGGCAAGAGTACGGAATCATTCCCAAGATTTGTCAAGACATGTTCGAAAGGATTGATGAGATGCAAAAGGACAAGAATTTAAGCTGTACGGTGGAGGTGTCATATTTGGAAATCTACAACGAACGTGTTCGCGATCTTTTGAACCCCTCGAATAAGGGTAACTTAAGGGTCCGAGAGCACCCTTCGACCGGTCCATACGTTGAAGACTTGGCGAAGCTGGTGGTGCAGTCCTTCCCGGATATCGAAAACTTGATGGACGAAGGAAACAAGGCCCGTACCGTTGCGGCGACGAACATGAACGAGACCTCGTCTCGTTCGCACGCCGTCTTCACCGTAACCCTCACACAAAAGCGCCACGACACACAGGCCGGGCTGAGCGGAGAAAGAGTTGCAAAGATCAGTTTAGTCGATTTGGCTGGTTCAGAAAGAGCGCAGTCCACAGGTGCTACAGGAGCACGACTGAAGGAAGGTGCAGAGATCAACAGATCTCTATCTACCCTGGGACGTGTTATTGCAGCACTAGCAGATCAATCGACAGGGAAAAAGAAGACCCAAGTACCATACCGAGATTCCGTTCTGACTTGGCTGCTGAAGGACTCGCTAGGAGGAAACAGTATGACTGCCATGGTTGCAGCCATCTCGCCAGCGGATATCAACTTTGATGAAACCCTGTCTACGCTTCGATATGCCGACTCCGCGAAACGCATCAAGAACCACGCCGTCGTCAACGAAGACCCAAATGCGCGCATGATTCGAGAATTGAACGAAGAGCTGGCAAAACTTCGTTCGCAGCTCAGCGGAGGCGGAGGAGGCGGCGGAAGTGGTATGGTCGCAGAACAGTATGCACCGGGCACACCGCTGGAACAGCAGATCGTCACGATTACTGAAGCGGACGGGACCGAGAAGAAGGTCTCCAAGGCTGAAATCGTGGAGAAGTTGAACCAGTCGGAGAAGCTGTACAAAGACCTCAACCAGACCTGGGAGGAGAAACTTCTTAAGACTGAGGAGATCCACAAGGAGCGAGAGGCTGCTCTGGAAGAGCTTGGTATCAGCATTGAGAAGGGATTCGTTGGTCTCTCCACACCAAAGAATATGCCCCATTTGGTCAATCTGAGTGACGATGCGCTTATGAATGAGTGCCTCATCTACAATCTCAAACCAGGAACAACGACCGTGGGTAACTCCGATACCAAAGACCAGACCGCGACGATCCGCTTGAATGGCTCGCAGATACTTGCGCACCATTGCAACCTCGAGAATGTGGACGGCACAGTCACTGTGGTACCACAGGAAGGGGCGAGTATCATGGTGAATGGTCTGCGAATAGACAAGCCAATGCAGCTTCGAAGCGGCCACCGCATTATCCTCGGCGACTTCCATATTTTCCGATTCACAAACCCAGGAGAAGTACGAGCAGAGCGTGCTGAAATAGGAAAGAGTCTACTACGACACTCGGTTCATGCCAGCCAGCTGAACTCTCCCTCGCCTGCACCAAGACCTGGACATGACAGAACACACAGCACGATTAGCCTAGCCAATTCAGAGTTCGACCCAGACAGCCCTAGAGCATCTTCGCCCGCCTTTTGGCAGCGTGGAAAGGAATCTGAGTTCACTTTCGCACGCAGGGAAGCACTTGCCGCATGGCTGGGGCCAGACAAGCGTATTGAGAACCTGCCAGATGACGAGTTCGATGCTATCATTGATGATTTGCAAAGACAACGTGACAACCGCAAAGCTGGTAATGCGAATCGCTTGTTTGAGCAGGAAGAAGACACGGAATCGACATCGTCGTACCCGATTCGCGAGAAATATGCATCCAACGGAACTATCGACAACTTCTCTCTTGACACAATGTTGACATCACCCTCCACGCCGCAGTATGAGGACAGTGAGAGGATGCGGGATCTAAAGAGCGATATGCAAGACAAATTGGACAAGCAGAAGGAAGACTTCCAAGCTAAGCTGAAAGCAGACGAAGAAGCCAAAGTAGAGCTGGAGGAGCTGCGCGCTGCAAAAGAAGAGATGGAAGCGAAGCTGAAAAAACAAAAAGAAACGTTTGAGCGCCAGTTGAGGAAACTTGGTCATGAGCCTGAGCCCGACACGGAGGCTACAACTGCACCAGTACGTCTGAGCGAACAGCAGCTTGCCCGTGCCAGGACAGCGTTCCAGCATTGGCGAAAACGAAAATATGTCAGCATGGCTGAGACGATCCTGCAAAACGCTGCAACCTTGAAGGAAGCGCAGGTCATGAGCCAGCAAATGGACAAGAACGTCGTGTTCCAGTTTTGCATTGTCGATGTCGGTCAAACTGTACCCTCGACCTATGATCTGATAAACCTAGCCGACACTGGCGAGGAGGACGATGACGATCTGGACGATACAGCAAAGCCTTGTGTTGGCGTACGCGTGATCGATTTCAAGCACGAAGTTATACACCTGTGGTCACTACAAAAGCTGCGTCAACGCGTGCGGCGGATGCATCAGATGCACCAGTATATGAACCGGCCCGAGTACATGCAGCACTTCAACCCAGAGAGCCCCTTCTCAGATCCGTGCATGCCCGAGTTCTCACGCATTGGCGATGTCGACGTGCCTCTTGCTGCTGTCTTTGAGTCAAGGGTGCGAGACATGAAGCTTGATGTCATCTCACCGTACACCGCCAACCCAATCGGCATCATCCATCTGTCTGTCGAACCTTCTCATGCAGAAGCGCCGACCACGACCCTCAACTTCAGTGTCACCCTGCACGAGCTTGTGGGTTTCCCTGAAAGAGAAGGAACCGATGTTCATGCTTTGCTGTACCTGCCTAGTCTTTCCAAAGAAGGGGGCGCAACAAGCACAATGTTCATGAACAAGTTTGACGAAGGGCCCATCCGATTTCAGACTTTCCACAGTATGAGCATACCAAACCCAAGTCCGCCAGACACATTTTTGCGTGTCGCCATCTTTGCGAGAGTAACCTCCATGCATCTCGACAAACTCCTGAGCTGGGATGACATGCGAGACCAGGCCCCTCAGCGGCAGCAGAAGCGCCGTGCTGCGCGCATAGCGGAGTCTGAGTTTTACACCGAAGACGCCCACGATATTTTCTCGCGCATTCAGGTCCAGGAGATCTCAGACGATGGTACATACCAGCCCGTCGAAGTCACACAAAGCAGTGTCCTGGATGCTGGAGTATATCAGCTGCATCAAGGTCTGGCAAGGCGTATCGTCGTGAACCTCACACATACATGCGGCGATACATTGCAGTGGCAGAACGTGACTTCGATGCGTATGGGTCGCATTCGTCTGATTGATGCATCTGGTAATGCTCCTGGAATCGATTCTCCTGTCAGAGAGGTCCCCATTGCCCTGACCGCGCCGCCTACCGTCAGAGATAACGCCGATGGCACAACAAATGTAAAGTTTATCGGACGGTGGGACAGTACAGCCCATGGATCTCTCCTCTTGGATCGCGCCACCCAGGACAAGTACCGCGTGCAAGCCAACCTGCTTTTTAACGTCACATCTGCCAAGCTCGACAAGCCAATGGTGTTCTCCCTTGATCTCGCAATGCAGATCCGCAATCGTGCCTACATTCGCCAAACATCCCTCTTCTCTCTATCAAACCTTTGGAACCAGGTCAAAGTCGTTCACTCCACTGTCGGCATCTTCAACGTCGCTATCCGCCCTACATCGGTGAAGCGTGCCACCGATCTCTGGCGCATGAATACACGCGAGGATTACGTCAAGGGCGAAGAAGACCTCGCCGACTGGACGCCGCGTGGTGTCTCACTTGTTAAAGACTACATTGGCGTCGAACGTCGCCGTCGTCGCATCGCAGAAATTGAACTGGCGCGCACCATCATCTCCCCAAAACTGCTCAGCACTCCCAAACGCGACGACATCGTCGTTGACACAGAGCTCGATGACCGCCAAAAAGCGCTCCTGTCGAGAATTCTAGCGCTGTGGACATCCCACAAATCTCCCGAATCCATCATCCTCTCGTCTGCAAACCTCGAACCTCCCACCGCAGGCGCAGCATTCGCCCCGCGCTCCCCTTCACGAGGGAACTCTCCAGCCCCCAAACCAAGCCTCACAGCCACCGTGCGCTTCATATCCAAGAACCCCAACCTCCTCAAAGCCTCCTTCCTCCTAACCCCAGATCCAACAAACACCCGCTGGATCCGCCGTTACGTTGAGTTACGCACACCCTATCTGCACGTCTACAGCGTCGACGGGGACGAACTCAACGCCATCAACCTCACCAACGCGCGCGTGAACCACTCCCCCGAGATTGCGCGGTTATTGAACGGGAATGGCGGGCATAGTAGATCGGACAGTAATGGAGGAGCCGTCACGGCGCAGCAGAAAGACACGATTTTCGCCGTGTTTGCAAAGAGCAATACGTATATATTCCGAGCGAAGAGTGAGAGGGAGAAAATTGAGTGGATTTTGAGGATCGATCAGGGGTATTTCTCCAGTGAGGGGGAGGAGTCGGGGTAGCCTTGAGACTGGTCAGTGGAGCTGCTGTTGTCGGCTAGTTGGTCGAGCGTGCGGCCTTGTTTCTTTGTATAGTTGCTCTCCTTGTATAGGGCGTTTAGCGTGGCCTGGCTTTGGTCTGCGCATTTACATATATTGCTTGGGATACCCAGAGCCTTAGCACAGCTCGCGAGCGAATCAAGACCTCAGGATCGATGATTGAACATAGAAATAATTGTATATTCCGCGCATATATGTTTTCTCTCAACATACATGCTTCATCATTATGCTGCCCGTGGCATGTGATACGTCTACCTGCACCTTGAACGCCATGGTATTCCTTGTGAACATTTTATACACCGTAGTTAACACAACTCAGTCCTCAATGTCATCATCCTCCAGCACCAAACTCGCCCCCTTCGCAGATAACCCCGCAATCGCTGAGCCTTCGTCATCTCGGTCTTTATTCTCGACAATCCTCGCACCTCTTTTCTTCTTCCTTGGTGTTGCAGGTGTATTCGCATCGGTCGCCCACTGCTCCTGGTCACCACCTTGCTGCTCCAACGTCTCCTCGCCGTCTGCCTCGGCGCCGCCTCTGCTGCTCCCAGTGCCTTGGAATGAAGTCATCTTCTGAATTTCGCGGATTGTGGCGGCAGCTGAAGGCGAGGGCATGCGGGATTTGCGGAGAATGGTGGTCAGGTAGGGTAATCGCTCAAGGAGCATTTCGTAGCGCGCTGAGCCGCCGCTGCCAAGGAGTGTAAGAGGTGGCTCCTCGTTGGGTTGGGACCTTGTATTAGATGATGGTATCTGGGATGGGTTGGTATTCCGAGTCCATGTTTCTACGCCGCCGCTTGGTTGTGCAGGCTTAATTGACCCAATGGCTGTCGAGTGTAGCTCTCCGCGCTGCGCTCGCGAAATCCACAGCTCGAGGAGATCGTTGGTTTCCTCTTGTTGCTTCCAGATTCGCAGCGAGGCCGGATAATACATGGCGAATGCGCTGCCGCTCTTTGGTGCTCCGGTGCTGGCTCCTTGACCTCTGGCTTTGATACCCATGATGCCCGGGGGCGGTGCCATTCGCTTGACAGGGTGCGGTAAGTTATACAGAAGTCCGCGTACGCTTGTCTGGAAACATATTTCGTCTTGACGAAGATTGTCCGCACTCGTGCCTTGTAGAACTCGTCGACCTGAACCAGCGCCGAACCTGTCGGGCGACAGTAAATCGGCGTCAGACAGCGCTTCGATGCAACCGTCTACTGAATCCATGGTTTCTTCGCTGTCGGCTCCTCCGCATGAGAGAACGTAATTCTCGTGTAATGCCGCCGTGAAAGTGCGAGTGTCGGTCCCGAGCTCATCGATAAGCGTATCCAGATTGACCTCAGAGGCCTTCGGTCGACGCCGTTCGGGAAAAGAGTGCGGGGGTTGCGGTACAGGGTTGTTTGCATCTTCCGGAAATCGCTTGTTATATACGACTCTCCCAACCGCGTGGAAAATACCTAGGGTGCTTTCTCGTTGAGTTACCAATTCCAGCGATTCACTCTCCATCTTGGTAATCGCCACATCCTTCGGTCCTTTCTTTTTTGAGAAATTGACCTTTGCGCCCCATCCCTCCGACTCATCTCCTCGCAAGCAGAGGAACTCAAGTGAAGACACAGAACTGCGTACATCACCGAGCTCCGCAAGCTGTTGTATTACGAGAGGTCCAACAGTGTTCCTACGCCCAGATCTGCGTGCCTCCTTGAGCACAATCAGCTCCAGCGCTTTTGTCATAAACGTAAGTGCGATCGGATTGAAGTCGATGACCGACACCCCAGGGTGGGTCAAGATCTCAGGTCCGAGCAGACGGTGAGCAGTAAAGCTATCCGCGGCGGCCGTGTTCGTAGACAACAGGGTCTCGGAAATGATCATAACGATGGGCGTAATGGAGCAATCAGGACCGGCTTGTCTAGCAAAGAACGTAGTAGCTGAGGGAGCTGTGGCAGCAAGAAAGTTGAGAACAGATGATCGAAAAGATTGGACGGCGGGGGACGCACGCGCGAATGTATTGGGGTACTCCTCTACAAGGACGAGCTGCTTTTGTCTACTGTCAGTGCTGGGTGTGACCTGTGGTGCGGCTTGCTGTGGCCTATCGAAAGTAAGACTGCCAAATGCGCCCGCTCTTCCCACGAAATCTTCGAACTGCGCAGTCGCGGATACAAAGCCCTCAGGTGTTGTCATGGAGCTGGCAGGGTTCTTCCACTCATGCATGTGAATGCCCAATTCTTTTGAAAGTAGAGCCATGGTTGTGGTCTTGCCGCTGCCAGCAGGGCCTTTCAGAAGCAGCAGTCGCTTCCTCTGCTTGCCACTGTAGACATCTTCAAGCCATGTGCGCACATCTGATACTTTCTTCTTGTGCACTGCCAGCTCATCGAGTGACAGCGGGCCGTACTTCTCGGTCCATGGCCGTCCATCTGCTGGCTCCCTCCGAGCTGGCTGCGATGGAGGGGGCGTACTACGAGCGCCGGTTGCCGTTCGCAGGAATTTCTGACTACCCTTGGGGCCATTACCAGCATCTGAAGCAACAAGAGCTATTACGCTCTTCCGCTTGCGCACAGGTAAAGCGGTCGGTGGCTGGGGCCGCCGATCATCGTCGGATGATTCGAGGATATCGTCAACGTCTTCCAGCGGTGTGGCGCGTTTCTCAGGGCTGGGGGTCGGTGTAGGCCGCACAGCCTGAGAGTGGGGAACAGTATCTGGGCGGAAGAAGGATGTTATGGGTTTGTGAATCGGCTTAAGCTTGCCTGGAGACTTAGTTGGAGATTTCTGGGTCGACGCAGCTGATGACGGCTTCGGCGACACTGCACGTCTCGTCTGCACGCGAGTAGCTCTCGCATTGCTGCCGCGCTGCACATCAGTGGACGAACTGGCTAGTGTGCCCCTCTTGGGCCTTTTGGAGGGAGGCGGTGAACTGCCTTCAGAATCGGAGGAGAGCACAATAGGCTGCTTGCGCGCAGCTCGTGGCTTCACCATGCCGCCTCAACTTGGGCGGACTGAAGCGTGGTCCGCGGCAAGTTGACATGCTTGAACGGCTGTGGTTGGAGCGCTGACGGGAGCTTGACGCGAACCTCAAATGCGGAGTATATGTTGACGCGCTGCACAGGGAAGGAACGACTCGTGTGCACGTGATCTTAAATGGTCCGTGCTAGTGCCAAACTCGACTGCATGCTGCGCTGGCGACGCATCCAAACCCACACACCGCATCTCCGCCGCTCTGCATGTACCCGCTCTTCTCGGCTCACTAATGATGCAACTTCTCGAGGCTGCTGCGGCTAACGGGCGCGTTCCCACGCCTGCTGACGTTGCACCAGTCGCAAGCGTCCACATATGCACCATTGTCCTGCCTGCATAGGAGGTCCGATGTCAACCTCAAGCACGGACAGCACATACCCATCGATCTGCTTCCCTTGTCTTCGAATCAGTCATAATGCTGTCCGGATCCTCTCCCAGCCCCTTCAATACAAGCAGAGCACACTCAGGCTCCTTATTTGGTGTCTTCGTGGCCTATTGCAAAAGGCGTAAAGTGACAACCGCGGCAGAACATGCCCCACACACTTGCGAGGCTGGTGATGCTGTTCTTAGACGCCGAATATGCTTCGACTGGGGCGCATAGATTACTCGGCTCGGACTACGCTGCCAGCTCACTCTCCGTGCAATTGCCCCCCATTGGACGGTCATGCGTATCCAACTCAAGTCATTTCAATGCACGGCTCACGAAACCTTACCACGCAGCACCTCTTATATAGCCCCTAATGCGCGTATCCGCTGGCCATCTACATGTTCCCCCGTCAGTGTGCCACGCAAGCAGTCATATAGCCTCACAATTGTGACGACTGCAACCGAATATTGTGCAGGGCAGACATAACTACTCCAGCATAGCGGCGCTCGGGGTCCCCACACTCAGACACAGGGGCCATCCCAATTGCCATTATGGCAAAAAAGAAGGGCAAGAAGAACACCCTAAAGCAGACCGAAGCTGCATCCGCACCAGGAAGCCCCAAGCCAACGTCAGCACCAGCGGTCGAAGAACCCGTTCCTGAAGATACCGAGCCTCTACAGCTAGCACCAGAGACACCTGCTGTCGAATCGATACCAGATGAACAACCAGAATCGACAACAGAAGTCCCGGAGACAAAGCCCGAAGAGGCGGTAGAAGGACCCACATCTGAAACAGCCACTCAAGGCACAGTTGATCTCGAGGCTCCTTCATCTGAAGAGCAGGTTGTGGCCGAGTCTGATTTACCAAAAGATGAAGTGGTCACAGAGCCAGTCACAGAAATCGAAGTTCCTGCCGTGGAGGAGCCGGTTGATGACTCAAGCACTACACACGAGCCGGAAGAGAAGGTAGTGGACGCCGCCACAAATCCAGTCGTGCAACCTGAAGAGGTATCGAGTGAACCCTCAGAGCCAGCTGAAAACAGTGCGCCTGCAATCGAATCAGAAACGGTCGCTGAGCCTGTAGCCAAGGCTGAGACCGAGGCCATCTTGCCGCCTGTTGAGGAGGCCCCAGGCCCTGATCCGGAGCCACCAGCCGATCAGCAAGATGCTGTCACGGCAGAGGCCACGCAAGACGACGGGGTCAATGACGATGTTGAACCTGCAGTAGCAGAATCAAGTGAACCGCTACCAGTGGCTGAAGAGCCACTCGAAGAGCCACAATCAGCAGTGGAACCGGTAGAAGAAGTGCCCACGGAGGAAGAAGTGCCCACGGAGACAGTTGTGGCTGAGTCCCAAGAATCTGTTACAGAGGATGATTGGGCTGCTCCGCAGAAGGGCAAGAAGAACAAGAAAGACAAGAAGAAGAAGAAGCAAGCAGTTGCTGCTGATGCTGTGAAGGAGGTCATCGAACCACCATCGGTTCCCGAATCCCTGCACGCTGAGCCTGTAGCTGAGCAGTCTCCTGAAGAGCAGAAAGGTGCGCTTGACACGATGGACCAAAGATTTGACTATCAAATTTAACTAACATTTGAACAGATGAACCCACTGAAGCACCCCAGGAACTGGCACCAGAAGCACCAGAGGCTGATCAGATACCGATCGCCCAGGATAGGGCCATACCCGAATCAGCGGTCGAGCCAGAGTCGATCATCCAGGAGCCTGTCGCCGAATCTCAGGCAGCGGATGAGCCAGCGGTTGCTGAGACCGCACGAGCGCCTGCGCCTCGTCCCGAACCAGCGCCAGAGCCTCCTGCAGCTCCCGCAGCTGCTGCAGACCCCGGTCTTTCTGAGGCCGAACATGACACCTGTCAACCGACCCCTGCTGCATCAAAGCAGCCTCCACAATCGCCTCACTCCGTGGTCACGGTGATGACGAAGTCCAGAGCTCCAGAGGCCCCACGATTGCGTGAAGCCCCAGCCCCTTCAAAAGCTGCTCGTCATGTCCTCGACGATAGACCGCCAGCCCCCAGCCCACCTGTGGAGAGAGCGCGCACGCGACGTGTGCCCGCTTTCGATGATGATGACGATTCTGATTCGGCCCTGGTCCAACCTCGACGACAAAATCGAGGCGGTGAGGCGTTGGTTTCATCACGTGACAGCAGTGGGTCCCGATACCCACACCACGCAGCGCCAGCGCATCATCCCCGTGCTAGCGGCTTCGCCTCGCGCGTGCCAGTCGAACACTATCCAAATCCTCCACCGCCTCCTCCAGGGTATCATCCAAGGTATGGATACCAGCCGGGTGCCCCACCTCACTACCCAAACCAACATGGCTATGGCATGAGTCAGCCGGGATATTCAAATCCCAATCCCTACGGCCCCTCCTCTCACAATTCTTCTTCTCCATATCAAGAAACTTGGAACCAGTACCCACCAGGGTACCCCCCCAATGGCAGTTCACACCAAAACCATGACATCTCCGGCTCTAGAGACTATGGCATGGGCATGCCTGCTATAGAGAACGGCTCTCCATTTGACGGTGAAACAGCTGATATCTTCTCTCGTATATCCCAGGCCATTCCTGACCTGCACGCCTCGCTTGCAAGACAGAAGGAAGTACATGGTCAACTGTCCCACAAGCTCAGGGCTAAAGACGACGAGATATATGATCTCAAGGAGAGGATCATCAGCATCGAGAACAAGCATTCGGCTGAAGCCAAGGAGCAGGTAAAAGAGCTTCGGGAACAGATTGCCGAGACTCACAGACATAAGAGGGAAGCAGAAGATACCAAGCTTGCCTGGGAAGCGTCGACGAAGTCTTGGGAGACCAAGGTCAAAGAGTTGGAAGCCATGTATGCAGCTGAGAAGGCGCAAACAAGGAAGGAGTTCGATGAATGGAAGGCAGCTGCCACTACAAGACACGATGCTGAGAAGATAGCGCTTGCTATTCAGTATGACAAGAAGCTCAAGGAGGCAGATCTGCTTGCCGAAACGCGGAGGCAGGAAGAGGTGGATGCTTTTTCCGCAGAGAAGGAGGATCTGAGAGCTGAGCACGAGCGACAGCAACATGAGCGTGAAGCCAGCTTTAACAATGAACGCGATGAGCTTGAGACAAAGCTCAGCGCCGCTCAGAGGGATCACGAAGAGGCCCGCGACAGCTGGTTGGCTGAGCGCGAAAACCTCATCAGAAGTCATCAGGAGCACAGCGACAGCCTTCAAAGTGGCTGGAGTGAAGAACGTGAGGCTTTAGACGCCAAGTACCAGGAGGCCAGGGAAGAGTCCGACAGGGCTTGGACTGAGCTCCACAGTGACGCGAACAGAAGAGCAGATGAGTTGGCCCGTGAAAGGGACGACCTGCTCAGAAAGTACGAAGAACTCAAGGCAGAGAGCCAGAAAGAGAAGGAGATTATCAAGAGCGTCGCTACCAACCTCGAGTCCGAGAAGGCCAGGTTGGAGAAGATGATGGAATGCTATGGAGACATTGCAGAGATCAAAAGCAAGGGCGACACATACTAGTAAGTACATTTGGACTGTTCAAATTTGATTTGGAGGATTTCATGGTGTTGAGGAGGGCCAAATGTCTTGGGTCATTTGCGCCTGCCCACCAGCAAGCGCACGTGGCATCCAAGGCAGGCAGCCTGGACTGTATCTCGACCGTAGAGCTAGACAGTTATCCTCGTGTTCCGTAATGCAATTGCTTTCGTCATACCTGATCCCCCTGCCTCTGCTCTGTTCGTTCTTGGATTTTCACTGATCGTTGTTACAGCTTGGTGTCGTTCTCGCAGCTGCAGAAGCAGATCATTGACCTTGCCGCAACTCACTTCAAACACCTCCCGGTACGCCCACCTCACGAAGACTTAGCTCAGGTGCCGAACAACCTTCCATCATTCTTGGGCGATACTCCAGCCTCAAGGTACGTATAGCACGCCCTCAACTGTAGCTTATGACTGACATGAGACTCTCAGACAAGTTCGTGCTGCATACATCGCACACACAGTCTCAAAACTGATTACATACCGTGTCTTTGGGCCCTTCCTGTTCAGCTTGGGCCGCCGTTATGACAAGGCTGATTCCTTATTCCTATCTATGAGCAACCACATCCGCGACAAGAGTACCAGGAAGGAGGCTATCTGGCGTCAACAGACACTCCTTGCTGCATTTACCAGCAGCGGGGCAAAGCAACGTATCAATACTGCCGCCGGCACTGTCGTTGAAGAGATTGTAAACGCGATCAAGCACTTCGCCGATCCCAGGGAAGAAGAAGGTATCAAGATCGCTGTAAAGAGGATTGTCAAGCTCGCTGCTGAGACGTGGCGATTTGCTCGTCTCGAGCGCGAGATGATCACGGCTACAATGCCAGCTCTTTACGATGAAGAGCATCAGTTCACTAGTGCCGACTACTGGCCTGCCTACGAGGGCACTAACAAACCTGATGGCACTTTGATAGGTTCCTTGGCCGATACTACGCACCCGTCCGATGCACAGCCAACGCTGCTACTGAGGCTATTCCCAGTCATCTACCGCGAAGCGAAACATGAGAACTTCCATGCGAACGGCGAGAAGAACGACGAAGGTTGCATCTACCACCACGGGATGGCTCTGTACGACAATGCAGAACCAGTAATCACAAGGGCAGAGGAGCTCAAATCAGCCGGTTTGCCATCCTTCACCACTGCTTCTCCGACGAATGCTGAATTTGGGAAGTTTCCTCCGCCTATGGTTCCTCCTCCCAGAAACCCTCTCCCACCCACGCCGGCCATGTCTGAAAAGACAACATCGGTTAGAACCAAATCACCACCGCCATCTCCTCTCGAGGGATCTAATAATTCGCCCAGAAGGCGACGGACGCCACCTCCACCTCCGTCTTCGATCGCTGCTCTCAACGAGCCTACGCCCAGGCCTGTGCGTGCATATCAACGTCCTCCCCCCGGACCTATCGATTTTGCCACCCCGCGCAACCTCATCGGTATGCCACCTCCAGTCGAGAGCATATTTACACAGGCTCCCTCGAAGGTGTCAAAGGCTCCGCCAGGGTCGGTGTTCGCGGAGACGGGGCGCTTGCTTGCAGAGAGTGCACCGATCCCTGAATCGGAAGAGACATTACCAGAGCCGTCACCACAAGACAGCGAGACGTTGCCTGTTTTCCTGGAACATGAGCCTCCCACACCGCCGCACTCTCGCTCCAGCACACCACCGCGCCCTGCCTCTCCGCTCTTTGAGGCCTTGGATGAGATTGAGTCGCTGCAGTCCCATCGAACTCAGCCGTCACTGAGGCGCCGCCGCTCCACGCGGACCCGCAATACTGAAGATGAGCTTCCAGACATCACACCCCGCCCAGAAACCCTGCGACGGACTAGCGGCTATGCGCTTAGCAGTCGAACCCTGAAGAGCGAGCGCAGCGAGCGGACAGAACGTTCCGGAAAGTCTGAGCGCACTGAACGCACCGAGAAACCTGACCTGAAGACCCGCTACATGTGCGAGAGCCGGAGCGCTGGCGTCAAGGCATTGTATCCAAACAGCCCAATGTCAATGCAGAACGGCAAAGCCTTCAAAGAGGCAATGCAAGCCTCTCGAGGCTCAAAGGACTCGATGCGTGCCGACAGCCACAAGAAATGGCTGAAAGATCAGCGAAAACAAAGCCCTGAGAAGCAAGGAAGGTCTGAAAAGTCGGAACGATCTGAAAAGCCTGAGCGATCTGACCGACCGGAGAGGTCTGAGAGGAGCTCGAGAGAGCTTCGACGCGAAAAGAGCATGAAGAGTGTTGCCGCAAGCATCCCTGATAACGGGACTTGGGATACCAACTCTACGCTCTCCAGTCTGGAGACGAACACACAGTTCTCGGTCAACGAGCATTAGCTGTTGCTTGAGTCTCAACTTTTACCTTGCCTTGCGCAAATCTTTGTCATTTTCTTCTGCGATTTGCTGCGATTCATTAGCGTTTGGTTTTTTTTTGGGGTTTGTGTCTTTGATCAAGCATATCAGCGGGTGCTGCATTGAGGGCAATGGTAGAGTCCATCTACAACGCATGACATGTATAACGGCCGAACATAGCATAGCACGACATGATGAAGTTAGCGAGCATTGTTACGACTGATGTCGTACGACCCAGCGAGGTTGCTGGATCTTGGTTACCCTGGCGTTCTTGGGGTTAGTCTTCGACCTGTACATTATTTGAAATTTTAGCACTTTGCGCGTTCTCGCACTCTATACACAGTAACTATTGCCCGTTAAGCCACTTAGGAGCGATGCGATTTGTTTGAAGGAGCGGGATTAAATGTGACCGTAAATCTATAACCTTGAAGGCTTGTCAAAGGCGAACAATCCTCTCCCTTTCGCTTTCTTATCCTGCCAAACCCACCCTGACTTTCCTACAATCTCGTTCGATCCTTCGGCCATCTGCCTCAGCGTACCCTCATCTCCATGATTTGCAAGAAATCGCTTGTTGTCGCTCTTCAGCCGCCCAACAATATGACCGCGCAGTGGGCTGCCATCGCGATTGAACTCAACAGTATACGTCTGTATTGCATTAGTCCTATTCCTCACAACCATTCCCAGAGTATAGCAGCATACCTCGACAACACACTCCCCGTGTGCTTCTTTGGCCAACTCCGGCACCTCAATGTCATTCAACACCTCCGGCAAAACTTCTTCCACTGGATACTCATCCTCCCTCGGCTCCGTACCAAGGATAACGACATGCTGATAACTCAGCACACCTCCATTACACAGTACTAAACCCTTCTTTCCCTTGCCTGCACGCAATTGTCGAGTCATTTCCGTGAGCGCGTGCATGCTGTAATTGTTCCCTGCGCCGCCGAAACTCGTCAGACCACCTAGAAGCGTGAGCGGTTTGGGGCCGCCTGTTATGGGAAGGGAGAGTGCGGTAGCGGCTATCTTAGGCACTATGGGGAAGCACGAGTATATGTCTATCAAGTCTAGCTCGGATGCTGTGGTGTTTGAGACGGAGAGTGCGGTAGTGAGAGAGCGCGTGATGGAAGGAGAGGTGTGGAAGTTGGGACGGTGCCAGAATTCCGAGGAGTCGGAGGTGCCAGCGCCGCCGAAGGGGTAAATCCAACGGGATTGTGGCACAGACAGGCGTTTTGCTATGGTAGTGGAGGTTATGATAACAGCGCTGCCCAGGTTGACGGTGTTGAAAGCGTTCATCAGCAGCGGGTACGGGTAGCAGATCATGCGGTTCTTGTCATTTACTGTGCCGATCGTCGCTTCGTCATGACTTTTTCCTTGACTCCATGCAAACTCTTGGGTGGAAGCGACTTTGCTGAACTCAGCATATAGCTGGGCGCTCTCTTCGTTATTAGCTTTCAGGCTTTGGCCTCGGTGTGCGCGGAATGCGTTTTCGTAAAGAGGGTATACATGTATGGGCGCACCAATCTTGTGGATGGCACCGAGGTCTGCAGGTGAGTGAGTGGAGAGTTGCTGCCAGAGAGTTGAGATCCTACTGTTTCCTAGATCTCGACCAGTGGGCGTGAAGACGGAGTCCACAGCTGAGGAAGGGGTCGTCCATCCTGGTGGAGGGAGCTTTTTGGCTGCTGCACATGCAGATACTAGATTCATCAGCATCTATGTGCAAGAGTTTGTTGTTGTGGTGGTGACACACGTGATGCTAAGGCTTCACCACCTGTAATGACCGCGACTTTGCACTCTCCCTTTGCGATTCGTTTCGCGGCTTCGTCGAAGAGCTTCCCTGGCTGGTTGCCACCGTGCTCGGAATATCTCTTCCAATTAACATTGTCTGACACACCGAGCTTTTCTGACAACAACCCGGGCAGGTCTGGATATGGCCACGTCCACGTCTTCACGACGTCTATGCTGTCGATGGCAGACTTCAAATCAGAGGCGGAGCTCGCAGAAGCATCTTTGAGGGCGATTTCAATGGCTTCGAGCATAAGTATTGCCGGCTCTTTCGCGTCGTCGACGTTGCGGTTCTTGACATCGCCAACACCAATGATCACTGGTATTTCCGCCATTATTTGGAGTATTGGATGTGTAGAATATCGAAAAGTGCGATTACTATGGGAGTAAGAACTCTGTAGGAGTCGGAGACTACATGTTGGTCAAGATTGTCACTTGTAGCAGGAGAGTCGTGAGGAGCGAGAGGAGCAAGGCTGATTTGCCGAGGTACGATTGGATTGATAAGATTAGATCCTTTTACCTGACAACGATCGACTACCACTTTACCTACATTCACGCTCCATCGAGAGCGCTCTTGTCGCTATAAGCATCTCAATTATTACACGTGATCCAATGTATACTTATGAAGACTCCTCGGGCGGTTGAGTCGGCCGCACTCAGGTGTTCGGACTATTGTTTCGCGGCGACGATGTCATCGGCTCCCCACGTTCAAGGAGGGTCTCAATCGAGCGCTCGCACACTCCACCACAGGAAATGCTGTCAAAGGCTCGACTTATGAACTATCTGTATCACCATCGACCATTTGTAAGCCCATCTGGTCCACAGACCTCATGACTGCAATGTCAAGTTTTGCTGAAGTGTGACAATCGATGCTTATCTCGGTGAGAGCTTCGGACCTCCGAAAGGAGATACCGGTGAGATTGTGACTGTGACAATTGCACCGACAATAGCGTCCTATTCTTAGGCGACAGCATGCGCATGTTTCGTTTCTCGGACTTTTTCTTACTCTCAAATTCGTCCTCTTATCGTACAACTACCTGTATCTACGTTTCCCCTTTAGTCACCCTTGTCACTTTCGCTTACATCTCTTCGCATTGCAATCTGGCAACATCAACGGCTACTGGCAATGCCTTCGATACACCCATCACCGGTCTCCATGACTCCCTCTACAAAACCAGACACAAAGCCGCTGCCGCGGATACTTTGCCTACACGGCGGTGGCGTCAACGCAGCCATATTTAAGGCGCAATCACGATCACTCATCCCACATTTGGAACAATCTTTCCGCCTCGTATGGGCAGACGCACCATTCTTCTGCGACCCGCACCCTGATGTCGTTGATGTATACGGTTCATACGGGCCTTTCCGACGCTGGTTAAGATGGCTGCCGAAACATGCCGAGCTTGACGCACAGAGCAGCATTGAAGAGATTGGCTACGCAATCCGAACTGCAATGGAGGACGATGATCGCGAGGGTGGAACAGGGGAGTGGGTGGGGTTGATGGGATTTAGTCAAGGTGCAAAGTTGTCTGCGGAGATTTTGCTTGAGCAGCAAGCGCGAGAAACGAAAGCGAGCGCAGAAGGACGCATTATCGATGCCGGTATCACGGAGCTACCAGGCATACATTGGAGATTTGGTATTTTACTTGCTGGAAGAGCGCCGTTGAGTAACCTGAACCCGCATATCTTGACAAGTCCGGCATTAGTGGGCGCGGGCGACCTGTCAGAAGGATTCCAATTCTGCGAAAAGGTGGACGAGGAAGCAATACTGCGGATGCCAACGCTGCATGTACATGGAATGGCGGATGCAGGGCTACATCTTCACCGGAAATTATTGCATGAATACTGTTCCCCGGGCTCCACAACGCTGGTGGAGTGGGAAGGTGCGCATCGAATAGTCTTGAAGAGCAAAGATGTTCATAGGGTTGTCGGCGCGATATATGACATCGCAGAAAAGACCGGAGTCAAGGTGAAGAGGACCGTATAGATAGCAATACATACAAATTCGTAGTTCGTTGACGCCTCAGGAGCTCAAATTTGTTTCGATATTCAGTGATGCTAGCATAAATGAAAATCTGTGGCCGGCTCATCGCTCTCGCGCCATTCTTCAACTGCCTGCCCATCCATGATATCATGTACATAGCACTCTCCCACCAAACGATAGTGTTGTCCATCTCCATACGGACGAAGCACGAAAGGAACAGCTCCACCAAAGCGCACTACAACCACGTCCCCTTCTTCCATAGGCAACGGACCCAGTCCAAGTAAGCCATTCTCTATTGCAAAGAATCGCCGCATACAGACCCAAGGACCGCAGACATGATAGAAGCGGCAGGCTGTTTTGATTGCGTCATTCTGAGGCTCTACAGAATCTTGTAGAAAGGCAAAGTCTGACGGATATTGGTCTATATCCCAGTTCATAAATAGTCGATACTCGGCGGTATGGGCCGCAAGATCCTGGATGAGGCGTCGATTGGAGGTCCACCCAGCGGTCAGATGACATGCCCAAGCATCATCGTTGTGTTTATGTCGGTACTTCTTCAGCAGTTGCTGACAGGATCTAACGAGATCTTGGTGGATTGACACCTTGGCCGAGTCGATCATATTGTCGGTAGGATGGTAAATAGTCTTAACTCCGCTCACACTGAAGCCACGGATCGCAACAACGTAGCCAGCAGGCCTGATTGTCTGACACAGCTTGCAAGATGGTTTACTGGTGACTGGACAGCCGTTTCCTCCTATGCTTGTCCTCGGTCTGTGCGATAGTAAGTTTGACACTACGAAATCCACTCAGGTATCCACGATGGCCAATCATCAGGACACATGCGCGGACCATGTTGCACGGACGAAAGCAGATCTATCTCATTCTGATCGATCAGTATCTTCTCTACCACCATGGCATATACCTCTAACTTGGATAGTAAGTAATTGGGGGTAATGAAGGGCGCGAGATTAGGGTCCGAATTTGACTCTACAAGCCCCAATAGAGCAAAGACTTTGTCTCGGGGATCAGTGGTCTTCGCTTCCCTTGTCATTTGCAAAAGTTCAAATGGCGTCAGAGTACCCCCTATGCAATTCTGGAGCCTGTAGATACTGTAGCAATTTCTTCCATTTTTTTGCATCCACAGTGACGAGTTGGGTTCTTCAACGCCTCGGAAACGGTGGCCTGAAAGAGCGCTGACCCAGCGAAATAGGATGCATCCAAGACCCCAGAAGACATATGCTTCTCTTGAGAGTACCACTTCCTGAAAAACCCAGAGGCGACTGAATCACTGACAGGAGTACAAATGGTATGGAATCATCCATGCATGAGCTTCGATCTGTTTGCTTGATGCATGCCTGAAAGTGGGTTTGTCAGATGGCCGGTCACGTAAAGTATAAAACGGTACAATGTATCTGCATGGAGAACATCCCAACTGTTTCTCATCCATTATCTGTTTTGCTATTCGGCAAACAAGGTCCAGGCCATCCTGAACGATTGCCGGATCGGCATGGCCGAGTCAGATCAAGACTCTCTGTGCGCCAGAATAAATCCGTTTCATTAATCGAACTTGCGCACTTCGTTCTGGAATATTGCTCTGGTCTATGCATAAAGCATCTGCCCAAAGGGTTCGCACGGTTTCGCCAACAGAGTAGCGAAACACCTGCAGAGCCTCGAACAACAACCGAGTAATAGTAGTAGTCTGACCATTACAGATGATTTCTTCCCTATCATCCGCGTCTCCCCAGGCATACGAGATGGCCTCGAACGGTGGGTTCGTTTCTACAACGTCAAGGTCCACGATTGATAAGACACACTCTATGCGATCATCCCAGTGTCCCGGACTTAGTTGGAGAAGGCGAATGTGGCTTTTCCCTGGCAAGGGTTGGTAAAGGACCGACGGCGTAGTTGGGGAAGTGACGTTGCTCGCCAGCAGGCTGGTGGCTTCCGTAGAACTTTGACGAGGCTGAAGAAGCGAGGATGGACTTAGACGCTCGCTGTCAGACATAATACTGTTCTGGTGATTTGAAGACATGATCGTTTGAACAATCGCTTATAATCAAGATTGTAGGGAGTGATGTTTTCATAGGTAGTGGGATGTAGATGGAACAAGGTGTTAGGCGCCAGCACCGCCCCACACTCCTCACTGGTGTACGCCAACTGGGCTGTCCCTCATATGCACTGAGGGGATGGAGCTGCCGCCATGCATATTGGCTGCTGCTACATGTGAGCGTCAAGGAAACTCCAACACAAACATCTACGCTATCCAGATATTCTCACACTTCTCACCCCAACGTTCCCCCTTCATGATGCCGTGAACGTACGCATCACCAATCAGCTCCCAAGTCTTGACTTTCCCCTTCTTGTTAGGGAGTACCTGTTCACCCTTTGGTCTCAATATCAAGGGCAAGCTCACGCCTTTGACAAGTACCACGTGATCGCCCAGCCTGCAAAGCCCAGGTACAAGGCTGAGATATTCAAAGGAACCATCCGCAGCACTGGTACTCATTGCTCGCGCACACTTCCTGTTGTTCATCAAGCCCGACATCATTCTGAACTGCACATCGGCGTTTGGAAAGCCGAGATACCGAAGCACACGCTCGATTAGTATGACACACACATATGGCAGGAGAAAGTTGAGGAGCCCAACTCTGGACACAATGCGAAGGACGCGTTGGCGACTCTCGAATGATTTCCAGGCTGCAAGCTTTTGCTCCCTAGTGTGGAGAGACCGACCTGCTGTCAATGTCTCGACAGTAGCAGCGACGAAAGTATCATCGGTGGATCCGTACATCAACGGCGCACTAGGTAGCTGCAAAATGGATTCCCACTCTGCGACCTGGATCTGATTTGCTTGCAGGACTCTTGCTTGCCCGAAAATGGTTTGAACACCAGCCAACTTCCGTATTTCCCATTGGCGTGGTATGATTTGTGTCACTTTGGCCACTGTATACCCGCGCACACGGAGCAGTGTCGGTAGAGAGCGTGGTGGCGGGTCAGGTCGGTCGGTGATGCCCCAAAATGGTACATCGAAATCTATCTCGAGTGTCGTGCCTTTCGTTGCGTTGTAGTCCTCCTTCATGCCCACTTGTGCATCTGTACCCATTTCAGCAGCGATCAGCGACCCTGGGGTACTATCGGTCCACCTCCAATCAGGAACCCATGATGGTAAGTCTAGATTTTGCCACCTTTCGACCTTTTCCTGATCCTCGCCAATGACTAGCCTTGGAACGCTGAGGACTTCCGCTTGCTTCAAAAAACTCAGCGCTCTCGAAGCCAGCTCAGTGTACAAGTCCTTGACGTTCGTTTTCTCATAATCAGGCTTGATGCCTAACTTTCGAAATTCTTCTCGACAATTCAGCCCGTAAAAAGCGTACACTTTATCTCTTGGGTCTGTAGAAAGGAACTCCCGTTGCCTGAGCAAAACTCGCCACCACTCAATATCCTTCTGGCTTTGCCAATCGGCCTCGCCAAATCTCAGTGCCAGTGGGAATGCCAGCCTGTGGCCTGGGTAGTATTCGAAGACCCATGACTCGAAGTACACCAGATGAAAGATGGCTCCGAGGAAACCGTGCCAGCGGACTTGTGAATTGCCAGCCACCACCCATACGTTCGTGGAAACAACACACTCCTGCACGATCCAAGCACGCTCAAACCAAGATCTATCCAGTAATCGGCATATAGCCCCTAGACGAGGGTCGCCCATCTTGACCGCAAACTCGAACGAGGCGATACCCTGCTTGATTTCATCTTCGGTGAGTTTGTCAAGACCCACTTCAGAGATCTTGCGCCTCCACAGCTTGTTCAGCGAGACTGAGTATTCGAGCGCCTCCGTGCTGCCATCCGCTTCTGGACCCAGCCAGCACAGGGTGAACTCTGCTTTCAGATAGATATCTCTCATCCTCGGGACCTGGAGCGTCTTCTCTTTATCGCTCTTCTGATTTATGCAAATCGCGTCAATCCAGAATACGCGTGCGCTTTTCTTTAGCCGACTGCGATCTAAGAACATAATCAGATTATTGGGTACAGTAAGGGGCTCCTCAGTCAGGACGCTGTCATCGCCAGTGCCGCTGCGGCGTGCGAGATAGATTGTGTTGACATCGGTTGGTCGACCCCAACAGTAAGAGAGTGCTTCGTACGACGGTGCTGCGGAGAGGAGCACATGCTGCAACTGGCCTGTGATGCGCTCGGTCGAAGTTCCAGGTAATAGATGAAAGAGCCGGATATAGAGATCTTCAGGGTCGCTGGCATTTTCCAGTGTCCTGTATTCGTAGACCATGTTCGAAAGCTTAGAAATCTCCACAAGCGCTCGAGAGGCAGAAGTACAGCGCGGGGGATGCACATGAGCTCAGCTCAGCCGTATCTGGTCCTTAGCGTAGTCCATTCTAGGCGAGGCGTCGAAATCAATACTCAAAACTGAAGATTTGCGCACTGGATGCGTAGTTGTAGGAGATACTGAGGATGAGAGCCAGAGTAAAAGAAATGATTGTGTATGAGAAGCAGCTCTTCCATTCGTGACACCAACAATCCATGTCTCACAAGTCAACATTGGATTTGAAAAACAAGACAGGGTTAATGAAGAACGAGCACGGACATGTACGTTGTGATTTGCATATATAATCGCAGAACAAGTGGCGATCCTATCTACAATCCTTTCGCCACAACAATGCATCCAACGCTTCTGCGTCCGAAACCAGAATCAGCTTCAAAAGTAAGAATGCTGCAGTACCATGCCTGCAAGCAATGCAGACCCTACAAAAAACCAAGGCGAAAATAATTCTAAAGCCAAAAGTGACATGGATATTGCGCCAGCGAGCAAACAATGGCTGTCAAAGCGCTGCCTACAACCAAATGCATGCTAAAGGAAGGCTCGTGGGAAGCGTGAAGATTCGTATGGAAAAGTATGTATTCGTATCTGGCATATGGCGACTACCTGTTGCCGGCCTCGAGCTGGCCGGGTGTGGGCTGTGTGGTGCTCTCTGGTTGCGGGTCGTTACGCCCGCGACCAAACCAGTTCGAGAACGTGGGACCTTGTGCCCTGTTCAATCGGAACCTTGATGCCCACCCTGAGTTTTCGGTAGTCTGTGGTTGTTGCGCCGCGTCCCCGGCTGCAGGACGCGTCTGTCGGCTCGGTCGGCTCAAACGGCCAAAACGGTCGACATTTTCAGATGGCTGAGTAGTTGTGTTGCCGATAATGACCACACGCGAGCGGAAGAGACCGTTACGAGAACTGGTCCAGATCGCCTGGGGTGAGGTGGGTGATCGCATACCCATTCCTGGGCGACGACCTGCGCCTACTTGATCAGCGGCCTCACCCTCTGGACGAGGTTTAGGGACGTAGTAGTCTGCCTTGCACAGGGGGCAGCAGGCGCGACGACTTGTCAGCCATGGATCGACACAACTAGCGTGGAAGGCATGGCCACAAGTAAGACCTCGTACATCATCGTCATCCTCGAGCGTATCTAAGCAGATGGCACATGTGTCCCCCGGCTCAGCCAACAACTCGGGAGCGGTAGCGGTACGAATAGGATCGTCCTCGTCATCGGACTCATCATCGTCTTCACGGCGAACGTGTGCTGGGTCTGTGTCTTTCCCCGTCGTATCAACGGTATCGATCCTCGACATTGGTGGCTTCTCGTCCTCGGGCTTCTTCGAGGCTGTGGTGGTCTCCTTTACCTCAGCCGGCGACATGCTGGCTCTGGGTGTTGCTGTTGGGTTTTGGATGTCCTCACGGGCCATGGAAAGTGCGGTGCCAGGCGTAGGACTTGCAGCGCCATCCCTGGCCGGAATAACACCCTCGACGTCCTTCATGCTGGCTGCTCTGCTCTGGGGTGCTGTCGCAATACCGCCATTCGCTGGTAGACCATTGGTTTCTCGGCTTGACTTCCATTGCTTGTATTTCATCAGTGGGAACTGCTCGTTGACCTCATCCATAGTCATCAGCTTCTTCTCCCTCCTTCTCCTATGTGGTCGGGGCATGGCTGTCATGTCGATAGGTTCTCCATTTTCGCCAGCAGCAGCGGCCGCGCGGCGACGGTTGTATCTGAAGCAGTACTTCACACCAACGATAATCCTGCAAAACGCGTCAGCTAAATCCCTCTTCACACACGGCGCTGGCAAAGTGTTTACCATAGGTTTGTGAAGACCACACCGAACCCCAGAGCAACGAAAAACAGCAACGGCGAGCTTGTTGGACCACCGCCGCCGGAACTTCCATTGCTTGGGTTGTTGACTGGGTTGTTCGTAGTCGCACTGCTGGTGCTGGAGAGCGCCGAAGAAACCGTGGTTGACATTGTGGAATACTGTGAATCTATGGGTCCATATGGTTATGTAAAACAGTCGTTTTGATACAGGAAATGCAAGTCCTGTGGAAGGGTCGCAGTGCTCAAGTTTCGGGCGGGAAGCCGGATGCGGACGGCGAGGCTTAGTCGACACGAAACCAACAGCGGGAAGGCGAAGAGCTGGAATAAGACAATGGTTCCAAAGGATTCAAATGTTGCAGCTGCAGAGACGCAATCGACTTTCAGGTGGAGTCCGGGGTTGGCCCAAACTGGTGGGACGGGAGACGTGGTGGTGACGGCAACGACTTGCGGGTGCTGCGCAGTGGCGACGGGCTGACTAAAAGGCTGCGACTGCGACTGCGATTGGCCGTTGCATGCGAGTTGGCACAATAGCGTTGCTGGCCATGCGCTCGGGGCGGTTTGCAGACGCTGTTTGGTGGTCACGTTGAGTGCGACGACGAGGTGAAGGTCGAAACTGGGTTGGGGAAAGAGCGGCAGGGCACAGGTTAAAGACGCAGCCGCAGCACGCTCGCTTGGTGCGGCCAAGCAAGATGACCGGAACCCAAAGAAGGCTTGCCCGGATCAGCGACTCTCGACAATTGCCGCTTCACGGATGAAGCGCCGAAGCCCTGTCATTTGAGATGCTCAAGTTGCAAAGATACACACAACTGTCACTTCAGAGGTCACCATGTTATCAGGCTTGGGAACTGTTGACGTTGCGCTGCATGACCCTTGCCAGATCTCGACTTCGGGGGTGGGACGCAGTCTCCAGTGTTGGACACGAGCAACCTCCATCTCGGGTCGGCGCATAAGGACTGCTTGGTTGCGGAAGCACCGGCGCAGTTGCAATACTTCGTATACGGTCGTACTATGGTACGCTCCTCATCCTCACCTCAAGGGTCGGGGTATCTCTCGCACTCAAAGCGGCAGGCAGGCTTGCGAAGAGTCGTCAGCGCCAGCACACCCCTGCTCGGGTGGAGAACCTTCCCCATGCGTCTTAACCGTTTGAGGCTTGGTTCGCGTCCTTATCCTGCCAAAAGGCTTCACATGAAGCAAGTCGAGCGTCCCCTGCAGCACGATTTTTCGTCCTCTCCAGAGATCTTCGCGGTGCACTTGCGTCCGGCTTGCGATAAACCCGGGGTGCATTTGATCGAGTTCAAGTTCTTTTGCTTGACGGTAAGAACCCCGCGCTGTTGTTCAACTCGTACCTGGAAAAGCTAACGTCATCATTCTAGACCTGTCCCCTCACCCAGCCCTGCTGCAGTCACTTTGCACCGCCCCAGCCATGGCCGAACCAGCCGAGGATAGGAACCCAATCGTGTTTTTCGATGTCACGTTAGGAGGTACGTGCCGCTTTCTCCAGATGATGGTGTGGGCTCCCCCCTCACCCCGCGCCATCCTCCACTATGCGTCTCTCTTCGGTTTAGTCTGAGGCTCGTTGGCACCGTTGTCGGCATCTTCATTCATGCGCTACCGATGGATTTACTGACATAAGCCGGCAGGGGAGAAATTGGGGAGGATTCAGATGGAACTGTACAAGAATGTCGTACCCAAAACAGCTGAAAACTTTCGTCAGTTTTGTACTGGAGAGACCAAGAATAACCGCGGTCAACCGCAGGGGTACAAAGGCTGCAAGTTCCACCGCGTGGTAAGTAATGCATATATTCATGCGCCGACCAGGCCATGTTTTGGTTTCCCCTCCAGTTTGAAACATTAATTTTATACTAATTCTTGCATAGATCAAGAACTTCATGATCCAGGGAGGCGATTTCATCAATGGAAATGGCACCGGTTCCAGGACTATCTACGGCACCGAGAAATTTGCTGATGAGAATTTCACATTGAAACATGACAAGCCCGGGCTGTTGTCAATGGCCAACAGCGGACCAAATGTGAGTATTACAAGAAGCGTGTCAATTACGGAGCTGACTAGGTGCAGACAAATGGGTGCCAGTTCTTCATCATCACCGCACAGCACGGAACACCTCACTTGAATGGCAAGCATGTCGTCTTTGGCAATGTCATTGAAGGCATGGACGTTGTCACAAAGATTGAGAACACACGAACGGTCGCAAACCCGGAAGGCAAGCCAGTGCAGGACATCGTTATCTCCCAGTGCGGAGAGATGTAAGTGCACAGGTGTCAAAACCAATCGTCAACGACGTTTGAAACTCGATTTTCTCTGATCTGGGTCTTGATGAACTCTATGCGCGCGTCAGCGAGACATGACAAAAGTTTCTATCTTGGCAAGCTCCCAGTCCTCGGACATAGTTGCTCTCAGGTGATCTTGACCGCTCAGCCACAGCAGCAAAAGAAGTAGAAACCAGCTTGCTCCTGTTGTGCACTTCAGAAGACACGTCATCGGTAGTAGAAACCAGAATAATGGGAGATACATAGAGTACATCATCTGTTGAAGGAGCACGACTGTCTGTGGCAAAATACAGTAAACTGCAAATTATGTAGTAATTTTATGTATAAATCCGAGGGTCTGTATTCCTACAACTACACTGTCATACTAGACATTCATTCTCGAAGGCGTGCTAATGTAATCCGTGACCTATCAGAGGTGAGTTGTGGACCGAAGCTTTTTGAAGGGTCCCACAGAAAAGTTGAACGCCCAGGCGCCAGTCCCCGCCTATTCCGTGCAATGTCGCGTGTGTGAAGGTTCACCAACCCACGGCACTTTCACGAACACCCAACCACCCGGCCGTGATTATTACTTTCTTTTCTTGTTTTTCCGATGTAACGACTTCGCAAACGTCCTTTGCCCAATATGGTCTCTCTCGCTGCTACCCGCAGACCCGCAAACAACTTCATGGCGCCCACTGTCAGCAGCAGCCTGAAACGCAAGCAACGCGATGCTTCCTCCGACGCAGAGAACGATACACTCACCCAGGTCAAGCGCCGCCGGGTTACATTCGATCCCAATGTCGACGTGCAAATAGTTATGGATGTGGAGAAGAGTATGGAGCTGGTGGCGGAGGAAGTGCGGCGGGCAATCGAAAAGCATGCCCTGGGTGAGAAAGGCGAATACGACCAGCTACGCACTCTGTTCTCAGAGTCTCCCACGGCGCCTGGCACGGCCCATTCTGCACTTCTTCAGAAATACGTCATCGCGCTCACCGACGTCGTGCCGCTGCTTGACTACAACTGCAAAGGGCTTGTGCATGCAATTATCGATTGCAGCTGGATTGCCCGCAATGAGAACTTTGTACGCTCGTATCGCAATCTGCTACGGTCGCTGCTCTCAGTGCACCCTGCATACATGTCGACAGTTCTGCAAATGCTCGTTTCCATGTTCCTCAACCCACCCTCCACCACGGCTCGCCAACAGGACGATCCTGCTATCCAGCCGTCGCGCCTCACGCAACGGATACACGAATGCCTCAGGTCACTCCTACGACAGAGTCCGATGGCAAGCACCTACCTCGGGCCTATCATCGCGTCCACATTCCCCTTCTCCGATGACACAGCGAGGGCGCATACCCGATACATCAAGAACATCCTCCACGTTTCAGAATACTGCACAGAACTGAAGGGAGAGATCCTGTCACTCGTGACAGATAAAATTGTCAAGATCGATGTTCAGATTCAAGTAGACATGGACGAATTGGAGGACGACGAGGAAGAGCTGGTGGGGCGGGCAATCAACGAAGCAGAAGAGGAGGACTTGAGCGACAACGAGTCTGTCTCAAGCGAGGAGAGCCTAGAGCCCGAAGATCGCCGAAAACGACAAATCCAAGAAAACGTCAACAAGCTCGACGCAGTCATGGACCTACTCTTCTCCCACTACGACGCTGTCTTCGCCAAGAATGACCTCTTCGATAGCGACGAGCTCTTCGAATCTCTCCTCTCCCAATTCGCTGCCATCATCCTCCCCACCTACCGCTCGCGGCATGTCCAATTCCTGCTGTTCCACTTCAGCCAATCCTCCGCCGACCTCACCGAGCGCTTCGCAGGCTGCTGCTCGCATCTTGCATTTGACCAACTCCGGCCACACATCCTCCGTGTCGCCGCAGCCGCATACCTCGCCTCCTTCATCGCGCGCGGTGCCCACGTTTCCGGCGCCGTCGTCCGTGACGTATTCGACCTGCTATGCCACCACCTGGAGCGCCTGCGCATCCAACAAGAGCCCGGTTGCAAAGGCCCCGATCTGCGACGCTATGGTACATACTACGCCATCTCGCAAGCACTGCTGTACACATTCTGCTTCCGCTGGCGCGACTTGATCGTCACTCCCGACGGACACACGCCCACAGACGAAGACATCATCTACCACGACGGCGACTTCACATGGTACAACTCGGTCCAGGACATCATCCGCCGCAACATCTTCTCCGCGCTCAACCCCCTCAAGATCTGCGCCCCGAGCATCGTTGGCCAGTTCGCGCGCATGGCGCACCACCTGCGCTTCCTGTACGTGTACCCGCTGATCGAGACCAACAAGCGCGTGCGACTCGCGCGAAGCATGGCAGGCGCATACTTGGGCGGGATAGGCGGCCGGGAAACAGCGCTGAGCCAGAAGCGAGGCGATGACATGTTTCTCCTCGACGCGTATTTCCCATTCGATCCGTACGTGCTACCGCGCAGCAAGCGGTGGATGGAGGAGGACTACGTGCAGTGGAAGCCCGTGCCGGGAATGCCCGTGGAGAAAGACGAAGACGAAGATTCCGACGAAGAAGAAGATGATGATGCAGAGGAGGAGGAAGAAGACGACGAAGACTCCGAGTCTGAAGCCGAGGCGCAAGTGGTCGGCGATACGCCTGAGGATCTAGACGACATGAGTACGGAGGCGAGCTTGTGATGAATAGCATCATAATGCGGTTTGATCATTTACACGGCGTTTATGGGGAAATCTGCTTGCATAGCTCGGCGCTGGTTGGGCTCCATCTGATACGATACGATTTGATTGATTCATGTGCTCCGTGAGAGCAACGGACTACGATCCGTATATATATATATATATATACTCCGAATGGCATAAACATTTGATATACATTATGCATTCTCGACAGTGCGAGTACTCGTCATCCTCCATATCGTGACAAAACGCCTCAACGATACCCTCCCTCCCGTCCTTTTCCGACCAAGAACACGGTAGTAATAAACGCAAAACATCATGCCCAACGCCAGTACGCCGTCATGGGAGTTCACCTACCTACTTCCCCCTCGACTCGGCAACCGCACAGTACTCTGATCGAGTTCTACCTCGCCCTCCCCTTCCTCCTCAACCTCACTCAACTTCATCGCCCGCAGCAGATCCCGACTCGCCCTCGTCCCATCCCGCAACTCCATCGCGCTCTTCAGCAGCAGATCCTGCATCACACGCGGATCGCTCTCGACGCCCAACAACGCCTCGATGTCCGGGCCCCGTGGGACCGCGAAGTCGACTAACGGCCGCCCGTTCGGACCGGCGCTGACGCGCGAGTGGCGGTGGAATGCGTACGGTGGGGATGACGAGTCGGATGTGTAAGGGTAGTTATCATCTGTGTCGCTTCCGACGCCGAGACCGAGGCCAGCGACACGGGGGTCGTTTGTGTCGTCGTGGGACGAGTTTCCTGTGCGCCGGGCTGAGCGCAGCGGGCCGTAGGATTGGTATTTGCGCTGGGCTTGGAGGGTGAGGCGCTCGAATGAGTCCCAGAGCTCGTCGACGTCTTCTTCTTCGAGGGACGTGTCGGTTGTGACGCTCATGGGGGGCGACTGGTCGTCTGATCCGAGGCCGTAGGCGTGCGTGTGCGACCAGCCGTCCCAGATTTGCTGGGACCGTTGGTTGGGGCGGTGCGTGGTGAGTGGGGGGATGGATGTTGCGGGTGGCTTGTTGTGGTGCATTTGCGACACGGAGGATACACCGCGTGCATGCATGCTTGGGTGGTGTGGGTCTTGGTTTGTTGGAAGACCTTGCTCATCGTATTGCTGGGGTGTAAGAAGGCCTGGTACGGCGTGGTTGGGCTCGGATTGTGATTTCGAGTGGAAGGAAGCGCGGTGGTTGTTCTGCGACAATTGGACCTGGTCTTCGAGGTTGAAGGGGTTGTCATTTGCAGTGTAGATGGATCCGGTGTAGGTCGACTCGGAGCCAGATGTGGATGGTCGGTAGTCCTCAACAGTAGCCATATCCAGATCTATCATCGATGTACGCAAAGGTGAATTAGGATCTGAGCTAACACGCGGCAAGTCGTCAGATGGGTCCTTTGCCACATTCCGTTGACTTGGTCGAAATCCAGGGCCAAGAGAAGGCGGTGATGAGTAGTCCTGTCTGCTACCATTCTGCCTTCTCGTAGGACTCGGGCTACGCATGGGGAATGAAAAGTCCATGGTACTCCTGTTCTCGTCAATAGGGGCCGTCGCCGCCGGGTATTGGTATTCTTTTGTCTCGCGGCGACGAGACCCCCGATTTCTAGGAGCGTCGTATTGAGCTTCTGCCATCGCGGCATCGAATGTCCACTCGACTGTCTTTCGATTTGGTTTTGGTGGCTCAGCAGCAGGGAACGACCACTCCATAGTCTTGCGGTTCGGCGGGTCGGCCGCAGGAAACGACCATTCCATCGTCTTTCGATTATCTGGCTCTTCCGCCGGCGCTTCCATCGACGGGAATATCCAGTCTTGTGTCTTGCGGTTGTCTGGTGCTGGCGCTGAAGGGAACTTCCAGTCTCGAGTTGCACGCTTCGTGAGCTGATCCTCTTCCTCGAACTCGCGTTGCTCGCGTAACTCCTTTTCTCTTGCTATTTCACGTGCGTCTTCCTCCTCCATCTCGCGCAATAAGCTCTTCATGCGGTTTGCTTTGATTGTTGGCACTTCACCAAGATCGATGCTTGGCATTTCTTCGGTAGAGGGGAGGGAAAAGTCTAGGTCAATAACCGTCTCCCTGTTCGGTGCGCCGGGATTGAAGTCGCGAAGGACCAGATCTGAAGGTGGTCGTCCCTTGCCGCCTTCATCGTCGTCGACCATACTATATCTGTAGGGTGTGGTCTGTGTATCGAACAGCTTGTTCAGACGCTTTTGTCCTCTTGTAATTGACTCTTCCTTGAACCTAGCTTGAAGCTGTTCAAAGCGCCCCATATCCTGCACTGGAGGTAAACCCATGCCTGTGAACGGCTGGCCTGCAGCACCGCCTACAAATGGATCTGAAAATTGAGGTGCGTGCTCTTGCTCGAACTCATCGGTTGTGCTGAATGTCCAGTTGTCATCTTCATCATCGTCGGTTTCTGGGGCAAGTGGGTCGGGAGCTTGAGCTCCAAAGACATTGAACAACGACTGACGAGCACCACCTTGTTGCTCCCAGCCATAGTAGTCTTCTACCAGTTTGACCAGAATGACTGTCGGGTACATCTTGGTGGTGTCCTTGAGATAAACGTGTTCAAGGATCTCATCGGGGGAGGGACGGTCTTGAGGATCCGGCTGAAGCAAGAAAGACACAAAATCTTTCAGCTCATCCGAATACCGGTCGCCCTCAAGCGTAGGCACACCAGCATTCGGCAGATCGAAAGGCGCGCTTCTGTGATGCGGTGGAAAGCCGCAAGCCATCTCATAGACTGTGCACCCATACGCCCAAATATCGACCTCAGAACCATACAGAATTTCTCTTGGTTTTGCCAGGCTGTGTGGATCCGCATCCTTGATCCATTCTCGCTGAAGCTCCGGAGCCATCCAGAAGGGTGTTCCCACAATGGTTGTGCGTTTCGATTTCTGCGGCTCGAGAGTACCTGACACACCGAAATCACACAGTTGCACGCGACCATCTTCCAAAATAAGGACGTTGTTGGCCTTCATGTCTCGATGCAGGACGCCGGCTTCGTGAATATACTTCAGGCCAAGGGCTAGTTCGCGGGCAATAGGAATAATGAACTTCTCCGGTAGTCCAGGCCCAGGATCCTTGAGGCTGGCCATAGGCTTCATCAGCGTAGCCACACTGCCACCACTGGCATACTCGCTGATGATCCAGAGTTCGTTATGAACGGCTTTCGCTTCCTCGATGATGTTCACATAAGGTCGTGCTTTGCTGTCTCTGAGTTGCTGCAAAATGTCGATTTCTTTCAGTGTCTCGGAGAGGTTTTTTGTCGTCATTTCTTGGTAATCGACCGTGTCGATGTCGATGATCTTGATGGCGACCAGCCCGCCGGTCTTACGACTCTTGCTTTGAGAGCGTCAGCCATATTCGTCTCAAGTAATAAAAGTACATACCCTTTGAACACACGCCCATAAGCACCCTTGCCAATAAGCTCATGGAAGTCGTATTGCGGCGGCTCATCTCCACTGCGCTTCGCTCTTTCTGCAACCAGTGCTTCCATCTCTTTCGCCTGCTGGATGGCACGAGCCTTGGTGCCGGTCACCATGGCCGGTGGCAGCAGCGAGTTCCGTACCGTCTCCATGCTTGCTAGTTGTCGGTTCACGCGATCTAGATCTACCTGTTGAGTATCGTGATCGCAATCAAAAGGAGTTTCTGCTATGCGCTCGAGGGGGCTCCCGACCACAGTGTCGGCGCTGCTGAAGCTCGATGATGTAGGTAGCAAAGGTGGCGGTACGTATATGGCAATGCGGGGTCGAGTCGGCGGCGAGTGGTTGTTCGTGGGGTCAGAAGCTGAGTAGGCGTGTCTGGCAGCTGGATGTGCAGTTGTGAGGAGCGTGCGAGGATCTGGGCTGGATCTGGCTGAGACCAAAGGCAGCAATGACGCAGCGAAGGGCTCGGTGGGCGTGGGCGGGCACAGAGGGCTCTTAGGGTCTGCGATGGGACTCGAGATGCTATCCTTATCAATTGAGGAGTTCGAGCGGCTAAAGCTGGCTCTGCCTCTTCTTCTGATCGAGTCAGTCAATCTGGTCAAAGAGAAAGCACGAGTTGTTCTTGATTGTGGAGTGCTTGAACTGCTGCCACGCAGTGGAGTCATCTCGCCCATACGAACAAGATCATCCACATCGCTCTTCGATCGCTTGAGCGACCGGATTGTAGCTTCGCCCAACATGATGGCGCCAGTGGGGAGTATCTGGTCGCGTGCGCGGTTGGTGTAGCATGGTGGAAGCAAAACGGCCACTCACAATTGTTGTTGTATGCTTATTGGCGCGGCCTGGGGTGCAGGTGAAAGCAAGTCATTATGTGCGGTCGTTGCGGTGTGCAGGGCGGGTGTTCGTCGACATGCACAGCTCCAGGAGCTGAGCGGGGGTGGAGCGCGTTAACACAACCAATCAAGGCGTGCTGGTCATCCAAGCCAAACAAGCGGTCGACAGTGGACAGATGCGCAAGGCGCGGTAGAAATTAGACTCGCGAAGAGCGTACGTGGAGGAGACGTCGACATGTCGTCCAGCGACCTCGAATGCGAAACGCCATGCAGGGTCCACACAAGTGTCCACTGGGGCTCGATGTTTCTCGCAGCACGCTAAATCGAGCCTTATTAGAATGCGGTCTAGCCCAGAGATAGCGCCCGCCCGCGACGTTGTCTTCCGCCGCGACGTCATTCGCGCCACGCCGATCATGGAAACTTGATATGGGGTAGCTGCAATGCAAAGAGAGCCGATTCTTCACACGACCTGCATTGATCGCTTAGAGAACGTTGCAAAACACCACGAAGTTATCTCAAGTATCCTAAACCAAGTTGACTATTTCAAAAATGGTTGCCCAACCGATAGGTACAAAGAAGGCCGTGGCGGGCCCCAAACCCTCCGGTCCCAAAGCAATTGGACCAGCAAAGAAGCCCGTCGCCCACACGAAAACGGTTCCGTACAAGAAGCCCGCCACTGTGCCAGCAAAGAAGCCCGTCACGCCTGCAGCAGCAACCAAAAAGCCGGGCGGTGCTCCTGCTGTCAGAAAAGCCGTTGGACCCCAACCAATTGGTGCTAAGAAAGCCGTTCCAGCACCGCCAAAGCAAGTCACAAAGCAAGCACCGCAGAACAAGAGCTGGCTCACCAAGACTCTCGGCGCTGCATCGGCTGGGATCAGCAGTGCGACAAGTGCGGCGGCAGCGGGAGTAGGGAATGCTGCTGGTGCGGTTGTGACAGCTGCTGGGAATGGAGTTGCTGGCGCTGGAAAGGGTGCTGGCGCGAGGTTCGTACTCATCCGTACCATGACTGGGTACTTCACTAACACTTAGCAGCATAGCAAACACATCGCGAGGCTGGGGCGATATGGTTCGAGAGTACGGCAACTCGATCAAAGATGTCACCGGCGCAGCTGGCAGTCGGGCCACTACCAAAGGAAACCCCTTGGGCTTGTCGACGGGTGGTGCAGGAGGTGCTTCCAGTTTGGCTGCCAGACCCGGTGTCACAGGCAGCACAGTCAAGAAGGGAACTGCTAGCAATCCCTTAGGGTTGTAGAAGGCAACATATGGGTAGATGAAGATGGTGTAAGATAGGTATGGTATGATACATGGGGGATTCTAGGTCTACGGAGTTGGATGGGGTATCTTGAAAACATATGGTACACGGCAATTATACGAAAAGGCAAATCAGACTTAGGTTTGCTGATCGAAAAAAAAAAACCAAGGGCGAGATGATGAAGTTGTCGGCGCCGCGTGATTAACTACCCAACGAACATTAGATCATGTCAAAGACATCCAGGTCGCCAGTCTGAAGGAACGGAATTCCGACAGCATTCCGTGCGCCGTCGATCATGGCCTCGACAACCTCTGGCGGATAGTTTGCAAGCAGAACAAGCCTTACGAACTCACTGAGTACGTTAAGTTCTAAGTTGCCCACTTCCTCCTTGCCATAGGTTGCAAGAGTGGCCTCGTCGATCTTCAGGTGCTCAAGTCTGCGCTGCTTCAAGTGGGCATACGCCTGCCTGAGCCTTTGTAGATTCCTCGCATTGTTGTTGCTGAGACCAAATTGTATGCGCACCGACTCGGACTCTGCAGTCATGTCCACCCATGCAAGCTGCCGTTGCAGAACGGTTGCGGTCTTCTGTGTGGGATAAATACCAAACTTGTGGCGGAGAACGTGAAGAGCTATGAGTGACCCAGCTAGGTCCTGTGTGTAGCTGAAACAGTGCAGCATCAGATCCATGATCGCACCGCGGTCCGCTCCGGCCAAGCCCTGTAGGAAGCGATCGGCGTCATGTCGACTGCGACATAGCGTCCACCAGTCGATTGTCTCACGGAGTAATTCGCGTGGTGTTGGCAGGTCGGGGTTCTCTCGATTGGCGGCATCAGCGAGCGCAAGTCGAAGAGTCTTCCACAAACATCGAATGGTTTCGCCATCAGGAAAGACAACAATGTCTGACTTCGGGCGATTGGCGAGTGATTGATAGATTTGCCATGCCTCTACAAATTTTCCTTGTCGACATTTGTTGTCGATGAGGACATTCGTAATCGTAGTGTTTGGCTTGATCTCAGCCAGCTTTAATTGCCTTGCGAGGTAGTCCACATGCTCCCATTGCGAGTTTTGGGCATGATGGCGCATGATCAGAGCGAACGTGGACACGCTTGCTGCGGGCATGGCTATTGTAGGATTTGCATTAAGTACGCTGGCGTTCTCCATTTTCGAGGTGATAGCTTTTTGTCGGCTTCGTGGACTAGGTTTATCCTTACCCATCCATACTCTTGCTTCTTCGATCATCTTCCATCCGATATTTTCGGCCTTTAAGACGTCCTCAGGCTCCTTCGTCCTAAAAAGCGCGCTCAGCAGCATATCAAAATGAAATGAATCGGGCTGGTAGCCTCGCTGGATCATCATGTCAAAGATTTGAGCCGCTGCCTGAGGTGCTTTCTGTGCAACCGATGACTGCATCCAGTCGCCAAATATGTGGCCGTGGTATGGTACCGGCAAGACTGCGATGGCGTCCAGTGCAATGCTAGTCATGCTGGATATATCTGTGGCAAGAGTATATAACAAATTGAGTCTTCGAAGGACCTCGTCAACACACTCCACATCGGTTCCAAGGTGGCCTCCAAGGACCATATCCCGAAACACTGCCTTAGCATCTGACAACGATTGAGCTTCCAGAAAACCGATCATGCACGAGTCGTATGTCTCGATAGCGCCCGTGGCCCCGATTCTAGCTTTGATAGCTCGGTACATCTCCTTCGCCGCTTGGTGGTGCTGCTCCAAATCTGAGCTGGTATAGGCGCGGAACACTACCATCAAAACAGACATGTCCCATTCTGGATCCAGCAAGAGAAGTTCATCCATAATACCACGTGCCTCTTCTGGGAGTCCGGCTAGGCCATAAAGTCTTGCGCCTACGTCCAAATACTCAGGTTCCGTCGGGAATTTAGGGCGAAGGGACTTCCACTCGTCGAGGGCCAATTGCTCTTCGCCAGCCATGAATCTTCCCTCAATATGATACGCAACCTGCCCGGCAAATGGAGTGACTTTCGCGGCGAGTATATCGTGGTCGAGTTCAGCCAAGTGGGCGTTTCGACGAGATAAGTCGGAGAAGTCCATATATTGCGACGTCCACAAGACAGTCCATGCTGTTCGAGATAGATACTTGGAGAATGCTGCCGTGTGTTTTTTCGCCAGCCTATAAGCTTTCCACAAGGGCGCCCGTAAAGTCCATTTTACTTCGCCTTTGACATTGGCGATGTTGATTAGGTATTGCAATCGCTTGATGTCATGCGCTAACTGTGGGTTGCGATTGCTGGGTATTATGGCAGTATCGTCGGTTTTGCAGTCTCCGTCTGGGACTTTGCGCAAGGCATCTTGTACGACTGTGCTCGGATCTTGCTCAGGCGTGGGTTGTATAGGTTTGCGGGATTTCTGAAATTCAGTCGGCGCCGTCGTCAAACGAAAGGGTCTATGTCGAGTCGGGTTCCAACGTCTGGCGTATGTAGGTATGTCGCGAGGCTGCGTCGTCAAAGAGCGCGTTTGCGAATATGGTACAGAGTGGAGAAGGCATCGTAGGCGATGGAGCGTAAGCATCAGCAGGCGCAGCGGAGGGTCGTACCGCAGAAGGAAGGACGGCGAGGGGCAGGAACCATGAATCTACGCCCCATCTGGTCCGAGAGCAGTAGACGGAAGGAAGGTTCGGTTGGAAATAGGTGAAAGTGAATGTTTGCAGTGCTACTGGAGCACTCCTGTCAGTGACAGCTAGAAAGATTTCTTATCGATAGTGAGCATCATCACGTGAAACTTTCAGGGCTTTGACTTCAATACCATATCGTCCGCATCGCAAAACAACACAGCATACAATAAACAAGATATCTCTGCACAACCGATATTACATGGACAGTTGCATCATGTAACGCTGCTCGTGCCATATCTGACTGACATGAGAGGAGATAAGGACGAAACGGCTTTCCTTCTCTTCTATAAGCTTCTATCAGAGCTCCGAAATGTGATCCACGAGGACGTCCTTAGACTCAAGCAATGCCATTGACGAATAGTAGACCTATGCCACGATGTTGGATATATGTCAAGCCTTCGAAATGTGTCATTAAAAAACTTACAAGTAGACGCATATTTTCCATTGTCCCATGAGTTCGACGAGGGAGAAGGAAGGAGAAAGCTTACAAGAAGAATGGGAAAAAGAAAACGGAACAGCCACATGGAGGAATGAAGCGCTGACACACAAAGGCCTTTGGGATTGAGGTTCACAGGAAATGAACATTTACGCTGTTGCCGTTTGCATTGTTGATACTGAACCTTGCTTTTGCAACCACATTGGATAGTCACGATGAGGCTGGCTGCCACAGTTTGCTCTTTCCCCTTTCCTTCCACACAACAAGCCAGCAATACACACGACGTCATTGATCGTGGCATGAACGTCTGTACCTTCACCTTCTAGACCTGTTTTCCACACCAGCACTCCATCCGCACGCACTGCACCAGCACTTCACCCAGTCAAATCACTGCATTGTATCTTTGCAAAGCTTTTAGCTTCCATCATGTCACATACCACTTCAGGGCTGGAGGAGAGGCTGATTCGGCACCGCAAGCTGCAGAACGGTATGGAGCTCATTCTCGGGAAGTTGAGACACGACGCTAAGAGCATCATTACAGAAGATGCTCGAAGCCTAGCTGACAACGCCGAAGATGGGGACGAGTGGACTGCCGACATCATTGCTGCTGTTGATGACATCGCTCTCCGCAACGAAGACGAGAGGGCAGTCGTTCACGACAACTATACTCGAGCAGCCGGTCGTCTCTCGCAATCCACTCTCAACGTGTCTCACGATGTCATAGAGAGACTACGCAGCGATCCAAGCAGCATCACCGAAGAAGACGCTCGCCGCTTTTCCGAGAACATAGAAGCCAGAGATGCACGTTCAGCGCGCATAGTCTCTGCCGTGGAGTCACTCGCCGCTGCCCACAATGACATCTACGGTCTAGACATTGACCTCAGCCAAAACCCTCACCCATCCCTCCTTACCGTCGTCAAGAACCTTTACGTGGCCGTTGAGACTAATCCTGAGGATGTCAACACAGAGATCCTCAAGACTACACAATGCATCGTCAGCAGTAAGTCTCAATTTACCTCCGCATCGCCACGCTTGCTGACGCCAATGCAGAAATGCAGAAAGCCATCGGCCATACCAATGCACCACACCCGGAACTCGAGGCTGAGCTCCAGCAGGAGTACGCTAAGATAGTACCCAAGGTCGAGCGTGGTTCTGTGACCAAGGCTGAGGCTGACCACTTGCACTCTCTGGAAGCTCGCGCACACGGCCACACAGAAAAAGGTGGTTTGGCTGCCATAGCGCAGTCTGTTGCTGCCAGACGTGAGCGGCAGGCCTCTACAGGTTGTAGCCCAGGCAACGTTACGTCTCGCGCCAACAGCCGCACCTTCACACCTCACAGGCAGTCTCGCTACGGCACGGGGTTCGATTTGTCCAAAGCTGAGGCTGAGAACTCGAGATTCGAAAACGGTCGTGTTGCGACAGACACTATGCATTCAAAGGAGCAGCATTCTACTGAGACGAGAGCAGTGCCACTGCATGCTTATCCGAGACGTTACCAGTCACTTAGCGAATCAACCAATACTACTCGTGGCGACAGTAGGTATGATACTATATACCCCAAACTTCCGACCCATGGTTCTGGCGATATGGGCAGCGGTGGTGACGAGAACCTACCTCGTACGCACAAGCGTGAGAACGGTCATCCAGCCATGTGAGATGTCCGCTTATCTCAACAGGGGTTTTGAACATACTCAAGTGCCAATCATGGCGAGAGAGGTCATGAGCTTAAGGGGTGTTTGGTGTTACTTACAATACTATTATACATGAGGAATGATGTTAGTAGAAGAGACTACCTACTCATTCTGCTCCAAGACTTGTCCTTCGGTGATCCGAATGTCACTCTAAAAATGCTTTGCTGTAGCTTTGTAAAAATGGAATTCATGACTTCTATGGTATCGCCTCGTTATGCGTCTGATCTATCATCCATGCGTAGCGAGCCATGCTCTAAACACCAAGCAGCATTCGTCTTGCCTACTTGATCTCAGTCTTGGCCAACACATCAGCCAAATCGTCAACCTTCTTGTCCTTGTCCTGCGCTACATTGGCGTCCTCGGTCCTTTGCTCCTCAACCAACTGCCTCGCCGCGCGCTCCTCAACCTCAACACCCTCCTCTTCATCAACATTGCCCTTCTTCGCCTCGTCGTCGCTATCTTCCTCCTCATCCTCGTCTTCGCTCTCCAGCTCATCGAGCTCGTCGATGCCCCAGTACTCTTCATCGTCCTCCCTCTCGCCGCTCTCTTCTTTCCGCGCATCCAGAATCTCGCGCAGCTTCTCGATACTGGCGTCCTCCTCGTCGAACTTATTCCCGTTGAGCTCGACGCGGCGAAGAGCAGGGAGTTTCGGTGCGGCGGTGGCGAGGCCCGCAAGGCCCTTGGCATTGATGTCGTTGAACTGGAGGCGCAGAACTTCGAGGTTCTTGTTGTTCCCCTTTTGCAGGGCGTTTGCGAGCGCAATGCCGCCGCGGCCCATGAGCAGACAGTCGCCGACGCCGAGTTCGCGCAGGGCGGGCCAGTTGCCGACTTGGTTGCTCAGAGCCCTGGCGCCCATAGTTGTGAAGGTGTTGTCTTGCAAGTCGAGGGTCTCGAGCTTGGAGAGGTGCGCAATGCCGTGGGTGAGGAGGTGGGTGATGCCTTCTTGGCGGATGCCGTTCTGTGTCATCTTGATCGTCTTGACACCCTTATTTGCTGCGTAGGCCTTAGCCCAGGCTTGCATACTGCCGTTCTCGAGGCGGTTGCGGCCGCAGATGACGAGCTCGAGGTCAGGGACGTCTTTGCCTTCCTTGCGCGCGGCCTCCTTCTTTCCTGCGAGGGCTGTGAGGGCGTCGGCGAGAAGCACGCCGGCTGCGGGGCCCATGCCATTGTTGTTCAGGTAGAGGAAGCGGAGAGGCGTGTGTGCGGAGAGGAAGTCGACCAGAGGGGCGACCGTGTTGAGACCGAAGGCGTTGTCGCAAAGGTCGACAGTTTGAAGGTTCGGCAATGTAAGGAAGGCGTTTACGAGGTGCTGTAGCGCAGCTGGGATCTCAGAGAGAAGACGGCCCGTGAAGATGTCGGCGAAGTTGGCGACCTCGCCTGTGTCAATCTTGCGCCTGTCGGGCATGGGTCAGGGAGTGTAAACATACCTTCAAGTTCTTCTTGGTCTCCAAAACCTTGGCCAAAGCCTCACAAGCCTCTATGCCTAGTGTGTTGCCTAGAAACCTCACTTCCTCGACATCGTTGTTCTCTTTCAGGGGTTTGATATGCGGCTCGATGTCCTCCGCCGTAGTGAGTTTGAGGCCCTTGCCCTCGAGGGAGAATACCTTGTCGGTCGACATGATGTTTGATACAAAAGAAATAGAAAAAAGGTCAAGTCAAGCCTTCTTCAAGAACAAGAGGGACAGGTGTGGCGCAGGTTGACTGTTTGGGGAGAATGTTTTGGTTCCGCTTGGTGGGGTATTTGCACGAGGCGAAGTGGGCTGCCATCCCTGCAGGCGTTCACTCGGCGAGGGCGGGAAAGCCAAGCCCAGGGCGGAAGGGCCGAGATGACATCGCCAAAAGTCCACGCGCGCTTCCGAGGCGATTTCTAAGCAGTGCTCCTTCACACCACCACCACAACGCACAATGGCATCAGGTATGTTGGCGATGCAATTGTCCTGCGACCGCGACAGAGATGGCTGATGCGGAATAGCACCACCGACCGCCGCCAACCTGGGCGCAAACCTCAACGATACCGCTGCGCCGCAAACAAAGTACAAAGTACGCACCTGATCCTATGCAATTGGGCGCATGCAACTAACGACAATAGCCTTGCTGCGTGTGCACTGACCAGAAAGCGAAGCGCGATGAGTGCATGCTATTCTCGACATCCAATGACCCCCAGAAGGAGTGCGCCGACCTCGTCTCCCAGTACAAGACATGCATGGCTGGCTATGGGTTTAAAATCTGAGGAAGTCAATGACTCCGTACGCTATGGGCATGTAAAATCACTGTACAACACAGCATGATGGCGTTCAGCATTAGATATGGGTATTTTACATTCGATGTACACGTACAATGTACAACCTAAATCTTCACTCCGGATAAATGGGTATCTTTGAAAAGTGCAATGAGACACAAGCCGACTACTGTGTCTTGCTCTTTTCTTTCCCCAGGATTTCGCTCTTCGTGATAAGTCGCCACAGACACCAAAGGTAGCAGATTCCGAAACCGCCTGTGCCAACAATGGCGTTCGCAACCACCCACAGATCTGGCTTGTCGGATGGTGGCGGGTAGAAAGCTTCGACAACGTGCCATCCCACCATAGCAACGTAAATATTGAGGTGCAGGATCTTGCTGAGCAAGTTCAGGCCGCTTCGGCTGCCCTCGTGATACGCGGAGAAGGAGACTGGCGGAAGTCCGAGCAAGTATGCCCATAGCAGAGTGATGACAAAGTATGGAACACGGAGCTCATCTCTCTTCAGAAGAGGGAACATAGTCCATATACCGAGCATGTTGGCAAGTCCAACCCAAGCACGAGTCGATGGTAGCAAGCCCTCTCGCCCGCCCAGCAGGAGGGTCATGGGCATGAGCGGGAGAAGTACGTTCTTTTCGTGTACTTGGTACGAGCACAGGAAGAAACCCCAGGAGACTGCTGCAAACGCGAGAGGCAGGAGCTGCTTCTTCGGTTTGAAGAAGATAATAAGACAGGGCGGTAAGATCGCGGCAGAGGTGGCGAGAAGAGCAGCGCGCTGCAGAAGTTCTTGCGGGTAGCGATGAAGCTTATGGAAGGTGTGGATCGTACACCAAATGTTGGCGACCTTGTCCTCGAAGAGACCGCGGGAGAAGGGGAATATGCGGTGGACCGATTGGGTCAACTGAAGGATTAATGGGTAGTACCAGGTGTTGGCGTCCCAGCGGATTGGCAACGACTCCATGAGTGGAGGCATCGGTAGCCCTTTGAATGAGATACCCCTGTACATGTCATAGGCAACGCCCAGCAAGAATGGTAGATACAGCACAGCGAAAGCTGCAACCGTCACCAACGCGATGGACAGGAACCGCACAATGTTGATCCTGGGAAACAAGCATATTCCCAGCAAGTATGCAAAGACCGCGGGAGCGTAGAAGAGGGCCATTTGCTTGAAACCAAGCGCGCCCACGAAGAAGACGCAGCCCCAAAGCGGCCGTCCAGCGACCATGCTCGACAAGGTTGCGACGGCAAAACCGAGCATGACCGTGTTGTACTGAAAGTGCCCATGGTCGATCAAGATGGTGCCAGGTTGCAGTAATATAGCTACAAGCGCAATCGATCCCTCCCAGATATTGACGCCTTCCGACTTTGCGTATCGGCGGAGGAAGATAATGAGTGCTGGAACGTAGGCAAGGTATTCGGAGAAGAAAACCGTCGCTCGCATGTATATCTTCAGGTTGGGGTCATCGAGAGCACGGGATTTATCGAGAGCGAACCACTCTGGGTCGATGGCAGAACCACTGCAATGGTCAGTACCAGGAGATATGAATTGTGATCGTAACCTACATGACACCCAACAGCCAGCTGTGGTAGGCTGTGAGGGGAGGGTAATCTAGGCCCCACCACTGCAAATCATAGAAATACCACTGCGACACGGGCAGGTGTTTTGTGATTTCCATCCAATGCCTTTGAGCCTCAAAGTCTCCATGCATAGGCGGTGACTGGTAGCCAGAGTAGCCCCACAAACTGACGGTCCATCGAAAGAGGCCAACGGCCATCAGGATGAGCGGTATCGTCATCCATAGCGACACGGTCCCTTTGGCTGGCCAGAGGAACGCGACCAGCGGAAATGCAGGCTTGCGTGCATTGGTGTTCTCGTCGAAATCGAGCGTGCCATGTGTGACATGGGCAAGGGAACCCTCTTCAATCTTTCTCCGCCTGCGCGGCTTGTGTGCCGCCGGTGATGCCATTTGCGAGTCCTGGAGCTTCACTGGGCAGCTGCGGTTCTCGGCTGCGTGTACTTTCGAGGTGGCAGGGGACCTAACGCTAGCGGGAAGGTGCCACACCGCCCAACGCTGGGCCGCGCCTTCCACGGTTTGGGTCCACTGAAAAGTTCGAAAAGTTCGGTTTTCTGCCTAGGCGCAAATTCTCCGGAATTCCAAGAGCTTAAAGCTGCGCGCCTCCCAGTATTTTCTCTGCACTCTTCTTCCACACCTTTACCTGTCGACTACTTCTTGTTCGACACTTTATCAACTATTCGAGGTTCTACTGAGGGCTACTGAGGGCTACATCTACCAGAAACTATTCAAGTCAGTGGGCATTTGCGGCTTTTCCTAAACACATATTCAGAGGGCACTGTTCGTCGCTCGCAAGAGCACGACAAGATCAAACCAGAGGGCTTATGGCTACTGTGAGGGTTTTCGTCTTGTCTTCTCGGCTTTTGTGGGAACACGCTGCCTTGAAGCCAATTCTTCTGTGGGCATCTTGTGGGCTTCCGTGGGCTTGAGGGCACATCGCTTCGCGCGATCTCGAGAGATACCAGTGGGCTTATGCAATTTGAGGCATCCAGTTGAACAGGCTATCGGCGTATGGCATTCCTATGGAAGTCGGCGCACGAGCATGCGAGCATCGTCTCGCCTTCTTTCCTTCCGTCATATTTTACACATCGTCGTCTGTTACATCATACTGATACATTGTAGATCTAGTTCATCACCGCAAACATGGGCAAGACCAAGGTTACCGACTCCAAGAAGGAGAAGAAGTCTGAGCTTTCCGGCGTCAAGGCTGGCCGTGTCACCAAGGCCACCGAGACCCCCAAGGCCAAGAGCAAGGCTGCCGGCAAGACCGCTGGCAAGGCCGTCGAGAAGGAGGTGAAGAAGTCCTCCAAGAAGTCCAAGAAGGAGCCCACTCCCGAGCCCTCCAGCGACTCCGAGTCCGAGAGCGAGGCCGACTCCGACTCCAGCGACTCTGACTCTGAGATCCCTGACGCGCCTGCCGCAAAGGCCGCCGAGGCTGAGTCTTCCGACTCCGACTCCAGCGACAGCGAGAGCGAGGAGGAGAAGCCTGCTGCTAAGACCAACGGCACCAAGGCCGCTGCTAAGGCTGAGACTTCTGACTCCGAGTCCGACTCTGACAGCGACTCCGACAGCAGCGAGGCCGAGAAGCCTGCTGCCAAGGCTGATGCCGTAAGTACATGCCTCTCACAAGTCCATCAACCACCGCTAACATTTCTCTAGACCTCTGACTCCGACTCTGATGCCGACTCGTCCGACTCCTCTGACTCCGACGAGGAGGAGGCTCCTTCCAAGAAGCGCAAGGCCGAGGAGGCTTCCGAGCCTGCCGTCAAGAAGTCTAAGACTGAGGACGCTCCCGCCGAGGCTGAGGGTATCAAGAACCTCTTCGTTGGCAGCTTGAGCTGGAACGTCGATGAGGACTGGCTCCGCCGCGAGTTCGAGCACTTCGGTACCATCACTGGCTGCCGTGTCATCAGCGACCGTGAGACCGGCCGCTCCAAGGGTTTCGGTTACGTCGAGTTCGAGGATGCCGCTGCTGCTGCCAAGGCTCAGAAGGAGATGATGGGTTACGAGCTTGATGGCCGTCCCCTCAATGTCGACTTCTCCACTCCCCGCGAGAAGCCTGCCAACAAGACCTTCGACCGCGCCAACAAGTACGGTGACAAGCGCTCTGCTCCCAGCAACACCCTCTTCCTCGGCAACCTCTCCTTCGACTGCACCAACGAGATCGTCCAGGAGACCTTCCAGGAGTACGGCAACGTTTCTCGTGTCTCTCTCCCCACTGACCGTGAGACCGGTGCCCTCAAGGGTTTCGGATACGTCGACTTCTCCTCCACCGATGAGGCTACTGCCGCTCTTGAGGCTCTCAACGGTGCTGAGATTGCTGGCCGTGCCATCCGCCTCGACTTCGCTGCTGCTCGTGATGACAGCAACGGTGGCGGCCGTGGCGGCTTCGGTGGTGGCCGTGGCGGTGGCCGCGGAGGCTTCGGCGACCGTGGTGGTCGTGGTGGCGGCCGTGGCGGTCGCGGTGGCTTCGGTGACCGTGGTGGTCGCGGTGGCAGCCGTGGAGGTGCTCGCGGTGGCCGTGGCGGTGGTTCATTCAACCGCGGTGGCTTCGGTGACTTCAAGGGCTCCAAGGTCAGCTTCGACTAAGCGTCTCGCTCCTCTGCCTCACTGTTCACGTATTTGCTTTGATCATCTCGTAAGAGTAAGTAATAGGTCGTCGTGTATGATACCACATGTGGCACGATCTTCACAGATTTGGGCTTCGGCTGTCTGTTGATGATAATGCTTAAGGCACGGATATGTTTTTATCTCATGGGTCGGCGCAATCTGGGTAAAAAGTCTTTTCGTTACATAGTCACGATCAGCGGAAGCTGCGTGACAGGGTTGTTTAGATTTACGTAGCCAACCACAATCTTCTTCATATTTAAAATTGTCGTTGAAGTGTGAAGCTTATGATCTGTAAAGTAACAGTCTTGAAGACAAAGCTCCGCACCTTATTCGTGGGGAAAAGTTCATATCGTTTCTGCCCTGTGCCCAGACTGAAAGCCAAAATTGGGTCCACTCTACACTGGAGCTGTTATCGATAGCGATCGAGCGATGGTGGTGTGAGTGACGCACGTTGGCAACTGCACCAAAATTTATCGAACTCGCCGCGGCGCATTCTACACCTCACAACCAAGCAATTGAACCACCCCACCACATTAATCATGGCAAAGCGCAAGAATCAGGCGCCTGCCAATGGCAAGTCGAAAAAGAGAGCCATTTCCGACGACGAGGCGCACAAGAATTTCGACGAGGGCCTGTTCGAGAGCAAGAGGCTCGCCGGCTACACAAAATACTACGCCGAATCGCAACCGTACGTGCATATTCTGAATTGGATTTCTTCCTCTGATAAAATATAGCTACAAGCATGCAGTCATTAACAAACTTGTCGACGATTCACTGCTGCGCAAAGTGCGCGAAGAAATCCGCGAACACATCTCCTTTACGCCCAAGGAGACCGACATCTACAAGATCCACCAGTCTGGCGACCTAGCGAACCTCGATGGTCTCGACGATTCGGCGCTCAAGCGCTTGCCATCGTTGCTGACCCTCCGCGATTCGCTGTACTCGTCCGCGTTCCGCAAATACCTATCCTCGATCACAGGGTCGGGGCCGCTGAGTGGAAAGAAGACAGACATGGCTGTGAATGTGTACACACCAGGATGCCATCTGTTGTGCCATGACGATGTCATTGGGAGCCGACGGGTCAGCTGGATTCTTTACCTATTGGACCCAGACAAGGAATGGAAGCCTGAGTACGGAGGTGCGCTGCGACTATACCCCACCGACCGCAAGACGACATCGGACGGCGACGAGGTCAAGGTCCCATCCCCTGAATTCTCGCTTGTCATTCCACCTGCCTGGAACCAGCTGTCTTTCTTCACAGTTCAGCCTGGAGAGAGCTTTCACGATGTCGAGGAGGTCTACAGGAGGGGTCTTGATGAGATGGAAGAGGACGATGGCGGCCGAGTACGCATGGCGATCAGCGGTTGGTTCCACATCCCACAAGAAGGCGAAGAGGGGTATGAAGAGGGTTTGGAGGAGAAGCTCGCCGAAAAGAGTTCGCTTGCGCAATTGCAGGGCGGCAAGGCAGATGTCTTTGACGAGCCCCAGTCGCATTGGGTGGAGAACCCTGACTGGGAGGAGCAGGCCAAACAGGACGATGATGATGTTGAGCTCACAGAAACCGAGATCGACTTCCTCATCAAGTACATGAATCCTAACTACCTCACCCCCGACACGGTTGAAGAAGTCTCCGAATTGTTCCAGAACGAGTCTTCTCTGCGACTTGCCGGTTTCCTGTCAGCCAAGTTCTCCGCACGTTTGCGCGAGTACCTCGAATCCAAGGATCACGAAGCCAACCCCAGTCTACCATCGAATCCGCACAACGAAGACGCCAAGGTCGGCATTGCGCGCCCACCGCACAAGCAGCGCTATCTGTACCGCCAAGCTGTGCAGCCAATTCCTTCAGAAGGCTACCCCGAGAACAGCGGCCTGACACCCTACGACGAGCTCGTTGACAACCTCTTCCCGCACCCAGCCTTCACAAAGTGGATCTCCCTCGTAACCGGCGCCACGCTTACAAAGAGCAACATCTTCGCGCGCCGCTTCCGCCGCGGTCTCGACTACACTCTCGCAACCGCCTACGAAGAAGAGGACCCACAGCTCGAAGTCTGCCTCGGCATCACGCCCTCCAAGGGCTGGGGCGACGAAGACGAAGCCGAGGAAGAAGCCGAAGAAGACCCCAAAGAAAACGGCAGCTCCAGTAAATCCAAGTCCAAGAGCAAGAGCAAGGGCAAGAACAAGAGCAAAACCAACGGCGCGCCCGAACCCAAGCCCAAGCAAGAAGACGAAGAAGTAGGCGGCTACGAAATGTACATGGCCGGCGAAGACGACGACGACGCGCCCTCCGGCGAGCCCTCGACTAGCACCGGCGCGGGCCAGCGCCGCAAGGCCAAAGCCGATCCGGCGATTTACAAGAGCGCGGGCGATGATGAGGACGATGGTATTTTGTTTAGTCAGCCTGCTGCGTGGAATAACCTTGCGATTGTGCTGAGGGATAAGGGGGTGTTGAGGTTTACTAAGTATGTTAGTAAGAGCGCGAAGGGGGATCGGTGGGATGTGTGTGCGGAGTATGGTGTTGAGTTTGGAGACGATGATGAAGAGGATGAGGAGTAGATGAAGGTATGGTGGATGTAGGAGCCAATTGATTGAGTATACAGCGTCAGCGTCTGGTTTGATACTGTGTAAGTATGTTTTTCTTGTGATGCTTTTGAGCGTAGCCGTGTTACGTTCAAATCTGAAGTTCTCGAAATTAGACGGACATGTCAGACACCCTCTAGAGTAATAGTTCAGGGCGTCCGCACGAGATGGCAAATGGCAGACAGGCGGATTAAGTATGTGAGAGACTATTCGGTGGATATGTCAGGAGCTTAGTATCAAATGTGGTAGTGGTAGAGGTCAAAGAAATCATCATCGATGGAAGAACTGAATATATTCGTCAGTTGATATTTATTGCAAATTTAATATGGCCAGCGGAGACTCTTTATCTTCATATTGAGAACGCCGAGCTCAAGGGAATTGAGATATATATGTCCGTACATTTTATGCAATTTTTCTACCAGAGTACGCGCATATACATGAAAAGAGTGATCCACATAAACTCTTACTCACAGCAACACCCTTCTTCCATTCTGACTATGCCTGACTATGCACATATTGTTCATCTACAATCTGCCACTTCAATCCCAATCCATCACCCTCCAACCCACACTCACCACTACACAAACAAAATACCCGCAGCGCCCGCCAACGCCCCCGCAATACCCATCACCTTCTGCGGGCCCTGCACACCAACAGGCGCCGCAGCAGCTGTACTCTGCGTCGCGACCCCACTCCCACTCGAACTCGCCCTCGAACTCCCACTCACACTCACACTCGCACTCGCACTCGACCGCGAACTAGCCGCACTCCCACTCAAACTCACACTCGGACTCACACTCACACTCGCACCACTAGACCCAGACGGCGTCACACTCAGCGTCGGCAGCGTATTCAGTTCCGTCGGAATCGTCGTACTAAACTCATCCGTCACGCTCACCGCGGGCGGCAATCCCGTGGAGCCAAGGGCATTAGTAAGAGGTTGCTGGGAGCTGCCTAGCAGCGAGTCAGTCGAGACGTCGACGTTGAAGGGTTCGCCCCACGAGGAAGTTGTACTCTGTGCGGTTGTTGTGCTGGTGAGGAGGGAGAGGAGGGTTGTATTTCTGAGGAGGGAGAGGCGCATTTTTGTGAGGCGGGATGGAGAATTAGAGCCTTGGGGGTAGGATTTCTTTTTCCTGGGGGGCGATTGAGGTTGAGATTGGGATTGGGATTCGAGTTTTGTGCGGAGAATAGGTTTTGTAGGTGAAGGTGATGTTTGCAGGATTTGAATGGTTGGGAGGAGACAGCTTGACATGGCGATGCAACAGCCTTATGGAAGACCGTTATATTTAGCAGCCTATCGGTTACGAAGCGTAGTCGTCAGCTGTGTGACAGTGTCGGAGTTCTGATTGGCAGGCAGCCAGACGGTGGGAATGGTAGCGCTCGTGTTCGTTCGTGTTCCGGCTAGGTAACAATAATGGTTGCTTTGTTCAGTTCAGGTCGTTCAAGGGCTGGATAGTGGAGGGTTCGATGCATGCGGAGGGTGCGAGTCTTTAGCATGTCTGTGACCTTCCGCTGACCCCACAATGTCCGAGATCATGGTTGTAGCCGTGCTGCGGTCGTGCGGCATGTTGTGAGCGCTGTGATTTCTTCCAGACTGGTGAGGTGTGAGATGGGAATTGGGAACGCTGGTTGGTGAGCACACTCGGCTCTCCAATCCTCCCGCGTTGATCCCCGCGAAACCGGCAAGTTGGAGCCGTATTTCAACTGTCAGAACCCTGCTGCTCGAATAAACGTCTGACTAGTCGGTAGACTATCAGTACACGTCGTTAGGCACAACACAGGACGAATTGCATTACTTAGGCTAACTTCGTATGCACAAGATTCTATTCCAAGCACAAGGGGTATGTTGACTAAGAATCAGACTCCAAAGATATCCTGCGCCATGACTTGACACCGCGAGGACTAACATCGATAAGCGGTTGTAGAGTATCCACTTCTTGAACTCTCGACAGGCGGTTCTACCTGCCATTGACACCTTCGCCGAGACCCTCCAATCGGTTCACCAGCTTCTTCACTCCACTCCACTCTTCGTTCCTAGTCTCAACACCACCTAGGTCCTGGCCGACTTCGAATACTGTGACAACGCCATCCATGCCGCCTACAGCGATGCGTCGACCTTCGTTCCTCTCCCAAGCCACCTTGTTGAGACTACGGTTCATGTAGCCCATGCCTGTCGGCATATTTGCAAAAGCGCCCCTCTTGTTATCGCTTGGTTTGATCGACTGTACAGGGACCTCAGTATCGAGGTTGATGTCCCAGACCTCGAGACTGCCCGCTCCATCGACGAGTGCGAATACGGAAGGCTTGACAGGTGACCAACGTACATCATAAACGAGGTCTTCGCGCGCAATATCGAGGACCGGTGTGACTTGCTGTGTTGCACCAGGTAGAGTAGCGTTGCCAGAGCCAGTTGCCGCTGGTGGGCGGACCTTCCACAGCTTGACGCTCCAATCCACGCTGGAAGACAGAACAAGGTCACCGAGGTCGATTTGTCCTTTGGTAGGGTGGAAATCTAAGCTCATGACGGGGGCAGCATGGCCGGAGTACTTGACTCGCCCATCAACACCTGCTTTCGCGCCTGCACGATCGTAGCGGTGGCATGGGTAGATTGAGCCTTCCTCTGTGCCGGCCAGGAAGTATGTGGGGTCGGATTGAGGGAAGGCAACGCATGTTACTGCCATATCGTCGGTCTTCGCTGGCGGGGGCGAGGTAAGTTCAAGGAACTCTTGTGGTTGAGTAAGCATATCCACTGTCCAGCCACAGACGACACCATCTGTCGAACAGGAGATGATGTTGTTTGCGTTTTGCGTTCCAACAATGTCTATCGAGTAGACAGGATGTGTGTGTCCAGACCCTGTCAGAGGTGTTTTTTGCACGGGGGCGGACTTTGCGCGCGTGTCCCATAACAGAACCTGGCCGGAGTATGCACCGCCGATGATGAGATTTGGGTGGAAAGGAGAGAACTTGGCGGTGAGGATATCCGACTGGGCGTGGAATATGTACTCGGGTCTGTCATGCATATGCATGTTCCAGACTTGGACCAACCCATCTGGGTCGTGGGGAGCGGAAGGGTTCTTTGTGTAGGAAGCAAGGACGAGTTCCGGGAACTGTGTAAGTTGTTAGTCAGCCCGGGGAAATAGATCGAATGCCGTACCTTTGTAGAGAAACACAGATCCGAAATCATCCTCTTCTTGCTCCATCTTTCGTCCCAGAACTGTGCAACCTCTTTTATGCGTCGGCCCTTCTTGCCTGCAGTTGTCCCGTACCCCTCGTCTTCTTCACCAATGTCGATTCCGTCGAGGGCATAGTCCGCCAGAATGTCGTAGCCAAGCTGTTGGTCCAGGGCCCTCTCCAGCACTTTGGTGCTCCTCTCCACGAACCCAATGAAGTCATCCGAGTTCTCAACGGCCGTCAGCTCCTCATTGGTGAGTGTCTTGAACGGGTAGTTCTCATCCGAGCCTGCCACTGTGCCGTCTTGAGGTGCTTGTTGCGCGGCCTTAATCTCGTCCTCGATCTCTTTTCGCAGCTGGTTGCGGATCTCCTCGTCCCTTTCTTTCTGTCTTCGGCTCAGCCTCTTGCTCCGTGGTGAGCGTGTTGGGCTCTCATCGCGCTCTGTGTCGCTCCCGCCCGTGCCTCGTGACTTGGGCGGGGTCCAGTCTATGCTTGCTTGCACACCCTTGCTGTATGTGATGACCTCTTTCTGCGTGTTGGCTTCAGCCGTGACCTGCCCGTCGCCGGCGGATTCGTAGACGGTAGCGAGTGGGCCTATCGATATGGTCTGTGTCTCGCCGTCGACCATGCGTGATGTTGCTGGGGACGCTGGCTCATTGTCGCTGCTGAGCTGTGAAGCGCTCACTACAGAGGTCGGCCGCGTTGCTCGCACAGCTGGCGAGCCCGGTTGTGTTGACCCCGGGCGGCGGTCTCCAAGGATGTTGTTTATGAGGTTGTCGACGTCGGCTCTGCGGTCGAGGTCTTGGCTGCGGCGGGGTGTTGGCGACAGTACCTGCGCAGCGGGTCAGTGTTGTGGGCTGGTAAACAGCGAGGCCAGCGCACTTCTCCTAGCGGACTCGCGGTCGTCGACTGCCGGCTCGAGCTCTGTTCCCTGCGCAGCTCGCGCTGCCGCTTCAGCTCGGCGAGCTTGGCCTTCTTCGCGAGGATCTCCTGGCGGCGCTGCTCGAACGAGGACTCCATGGCGGCGGAGGAGCGTGGGGTGGGCTCTATGCGGGTGGGTGGTGGCCAGGCTGGTGCTGGCGGGTGTTGTGAATTGGTGGTGGGTGTTATACACGGAGTCGATTCCTACGCCCCCTCCCAAACATTGCCCCTATGAGAAAGCAAAGACGTGCGGAGTCGCGTCGGCGTGTTGTCGTCGTGCCATTGCCTCGCGCCTGACTAAGGGTGGCCCGAGCGCGCAGTCGGGATGGACCGCAGGAATCTTGCGAAGAACGACCAGCTCCTCCGCCCAACCTCTTCTATCCGCCTCGACGCCGCCGTCACAACCCTCCGGACAACGTACAACGGTGCATCAGCCGTCGTAGCCCCGGACGCCCGCCCATTGGACACTCTCGAGCCGCCCCGCCGCAGTCGCAATCCCTCGCACGCCCGCCCAACATGTCCACCTCCGTCGGTGTCAACGTACGCTCTCCCCCTCGCCCGGCGCCCTCCAGCACCCGCAGCAGGTGCATGGGGGACTCGCCGCGCTCTCTCGCCGTGCAGCGCAGATGCTAACCCCGATGACGCAGGTCCTCCGATGGTCCGCCCTGGCCACCGGTCTCTTCTACGGCGCCTACACGCAGCTGTCCATATCCGCGCGCGAGAAGGCGCACGCCGAGAAAAAGGCCTACAGCCACAAGGAGTCGTTGATCCGCCAGGCCAAGCAGGAGTGGGCCCAGACACATTCCCAGGAGCAGCCCAAGGCCGAGTCGGCCGGTACGTCGTTGCTGTAGATGTTGCACACGCGCGACAGGGCAGCTTGCTGATTGACTCGACAGCCAAGGCAGACCCCAAGGACCCCAATGCCGACCTGAACACCCTCCTCGGCATCACAGACGAGAAATGAGCGTCTGAGGTGCAGAGCAGCGTTCACACTTTTCTTCTTTCCTTGAGCATGGACATAATGGCTGCTGACGGAGCCAAGAGGCGAGATGCCGAAAGCAGTCGGTAGTCGATAGTCGGTAGTCGATAGTCTGGTGCGAGATATCAACCTCTTGTATTGTGTACCATCTGTACAGTATAGACGGCGGTTGGTCGCGTTTTCAATATACATGCTTACTTTCAGCTGTGAGCTCTTTGGCTTCTTTCACTGATTGCGGCTTTATGACCTGCAATTTCATGATTTGCAGCTTTACAATTGTCCAAGGCCAGTCACACGACCAAGAACTGTGAAGTCACGACACTACCAACACCACATCGACGAAAGACGGACAAAGTGCGATATTCTATACACTATCCATACTCGCCGTACAACCAGCGAGCCAGACTCAAGAGTAGAATCCTCTGAACGCCCTGTCATCCAAGCCAACCAACCACCACCCCCAACCCACCCCCCCTCAGGTTGCCCCTGACATGACAGAAGAGTAGAAAATACGCATGCAAGAAGCCTCCTCCATCCCACATATATCCACAAGTGTGTGTGTGTACGCCCAACCAAAAAAAACGACATTTTGAATCCTACAGGTAATATCCTTACAAACACTACATCTTACAACACCTCGCCCACAATCTTGGCCGCCTCCTTGTACGTCTTGAGCAGCTTCTCGCACTTTTCGCGTTCGGCCTTGATGGTGTCGTCTTCGTATAGGAGCTCCTGGAATAAGTCTTCCTTGTACAGAGAGCTGACAAGGCGGTTTTGGACGCCGTCTTTCGAGTGGTTGACCAAGAGGTGCATAATGGCCTTGGGCACTTGATCTGCAATCGTCTCGCGTACAATGTTGAAGTAAGACGAGATGAGACGGCGGATGAGCTCAGTCTCCAGTGCTTCACGCTCTGTGAGCGCAGGAGCAGACTCGGGATCGGAGGGCTATGAACGTTAGTATATGCAATGTATGAACAGGAAAAACACTTACAAAGCCGCCCTGGATCTCCTGTGCCGGGCTACTTGGCTCATCGTCATCGTCCATGTTGAACGACGGGACCATAGGAGAAGGTGCCTTGGGGTCGCCCCTCCTGATGCTCTGAGCAAAGCTGGGCTCAATATGCTGGCTGACATGCCGGCTACCGGGTCGGTTGTCTAATGTCAACGACGGGTTGTGCGCAGCGCCGCCATCCTTGCCGAAGAAATAGTTCAAGAAACCATCGCGCCCGTTGCCGCCACCTGCCATTGGCGGTGGTGATCGGTTGCGGTTGCTGAGTTGACCTGAGATACTGTTGTGAGAGCCGTTCAGCAAGCGCCCAACTGCCGGTGACATACTGCGACTGGCTTGATTCTGGTGCTTCCTGAGCGGCATCGCCTTGTCGGCAACCTTCTGCGACTCCTCGGCGTCCTCAGGTGTCTCGCCACCATTGACACCGTTCAGCTCCTTCAGCCTCTTCTGTTCGCGCTTCTTGCGGTCCGCATCCTGAATGGCCTTCTTTTCCCTTGCTTCCTTATCCGCAATCACCGAGGACATGGCTGCTGCTGCGCCGAGGAAGTTGGGGTGATTTGTGTTGATATACGCTCGCTGGATGTCAATGAGCGAGGCAACGTAGTTCGAGCAAGGTCCGAGCTGTTCTCTGAGCAGATCAGACACAACCTCGATAAGTTTGCCTTGTAACCTAGGGTATCTAGTCAACTCGGTCGAGCCGCATGTGTGGCAGATCTTGATGAGTTCCTCGTAGACAAGCTCAACACAGCGCTGACTGGGGATCTCGAGCAATTTGATTTGCGGCTTCACAAGCAGGTCGAAGGCCAGTTCAGGAACGAACAGAGATGGTCGAGGTCCGGTAGAGTTTCGAATAGCAGTGCGGATGTCGAGGACGGAGAGGTTCATCGTAGGGTCGACTTGCTCCAGAGAGTTGCCGAAAACCGAGTTGAAAATGTAGTAGATCCTGGCACCACCGCAAAGCTCCTTGGTCGAGATCTCGGTTGAAGTACCATCAATGGAGGAAATGAAGGATGAAGCGAAACGGGTCATGAGTTGCAGGATTAGCGAGCCACGGTGCTCTTTCCCAGTAAAAGCGACGTCTCCGTAACTTGCAAGCTCTTGTTGAGTTTGTCCCATCAGAGTGTTCAAGCGCGCCTTGATGTCGGGCAACCGATCGCGAATGTGGGCCATGAGGGTCTGGTTGAGGCTCTTCGCTAGAAACTGAGTACCACATCGGTTGGCCATATTCCTGTATGCGGGGTGGTGCTTGAAGAAGTCTCGTTCGGCCTGCAGAGCATCCGAAAGCGACCTGCCGCTCTGAATATCCGCCTGCGAACGGTTGACAATACCGATGAAACCAAGCTTCAAAGGGTATACTCGTCCAGACAAAATATCCATGGCGTTTGTGCCGTGGTCCATGAGATCCAATTTGGTGAGGACACCGATCGTCCTCCTGCCCATAGGGTCGACATGGCGGGCCAGCTTCAGCGCCTCCGAGTTCACGAGATCGACGTTTGCGGGGGAGACGGCGAGGATGACACTGTTCGGCTTGGCGATGTATTCAGTGATGAGGTTCCGGGTCTGCTTCTCGATGTCTGTCGGTTGGTCGCCGATGGGTACCTGCAGACATTAACGCCATGGCTTCAAAAGTTGGAAACCACTGCATACCTTGGTCAAACCGGGCAAGTCGACGAGCGTCAAGCTGAGAACGTGTGGTGAGTACACCTTCAGGTTGATTGGTTGCCTGTTGATGCCCTTGTTGTTTCCCGCTATCCTCGACGTCTCGGCCTCGATCTCGCGCTTGATCTCGCCAAAATCGTAGAATCTCCGCCCTGGGATATGCAAGAATTCTCCCCACTCCTGCTGTCCTGCCACGCTGGCTGGGGTGTGCGGCACGTGGACCTCATCGGTTTCCTCAGCATCCTCACGTTCGCTCGGGAGGTTGATGAGTTGGAGGATAAGTGGTCGCCGTGTTACGATACCGCTGCCTCGAGGCAGAAAGTCCCTACCGACGATGTTCTCGAGGACCGACGACTTTCCGGAAGACTGCGAACCAACGACAACCTAGCAGGGTCAGTATTGCGGGCTTCACATGCTGTGGCGCACAGCAGCAGATCTTTCTCCGGTATAATCTGCTGCGTCGCAGATGCCTCGGCGGGAGGGGCAACATACAATCTGGGGCAAGTCGAGGGAGTCATTGCCGATGGTGTTGAAAACGAGGTCCTGGAGCCTGTTGACGATGTTGAGGAGCTCCTCACCCAGCGACGCCATAACGCTGGTGGACGTGTGCGGTTTTGGTGTTCCTCGTAACTTTGGCCTTCTGCAAGGTAAACAACAACGGCCTCGGTGCCTTCGTTATGGGTGCAATCGTTGCGCAGGGGCGAGAACTCGGTTCCGAGGATGCAGAGATGGCTCGCGCGAGAGTGGTACCTGGGTGCCTGCTGAATTGGGACTGAGGCTCGTGATGGAAGGCGCGTCATATGGTTCACGGCAGGCTCGACCTTGGTTTTGTGTCACGTGCAAAGGTCCCCACATCAAACAGTCTACAGACGCTCCTGTCTTCTCCTTAATTTCATGCTTCGTAAATCTTCACTGTGCATAAAGGAGACGTCAATATCGAGCACACCTCTGGATATATCCAGCACGTCTGTCCTCATACTGTAGATGCCATGACTTGCGGCGGCGATACCAACGAGCGTGCAACGCTACACGCGGCGCGTGCTGGCTCACTAACCAACGAGGATCTCCAGCAGGTCGGGTAATACGTCACGCACCCTCAGCCATCCATTGGCGATGGCTGCAGCCTTCACCGGAGCGGCATCACTGGTACCGTAAACACTTCGTCAGTCGGCGGCCTTCTCTTAGGTCGGGCCGGGTATTATCGGTGAGTGGTCGCTGACTTGAATGTTCAAGTCACCCAAAGCCACAGGCTGCTTATCTCCTATGACTATCAGCCTCAGCCCTATCTCGATGCAGCGCTCGGTCAACAACGGTCACAGCAGATTATGCTGCGATACCCCAGATTTTAGTCTCCGCACTTCTGCCCTCGTGCTTTATCTATGTTCACAGTCATTGATTGCTACAATCGGCGCCGCCAGGTCTTGCTTAATGTAGCAAGTCAAGCTAGCTAGGGCGATTACTTCAGGAAACTGTGGCAGCGGTGAAAGGCAAGCGTTCGTGAACGGAAACGGGTCCCATGATCAGCATCGCTCTGCCACGAACTCCGAGGAAAGCCTATCAATATGATAAGAGTAAGTGTTATCAGCAAGTACCGCCCAGCAAAGTGGTGAGTCTGTGCTCCTTGAGGCCTGGTAATGTACAAAGGCGACACAGGCACTTAGGTCTGTTGACTTCCTTTTATGTTCCTGCTATTTCCCGACTCTGCAGCACCTCCCACATACAACCCCCATCATCATCTATCTCACTCCAACCCTGTATCATACGATCCAAGTTCAGACACGCACATGGCCTCCAGGAGCTGCAGCGAGCTACAAGAAGAGGAGCACACATCCACCACGGTTGGAACGATCACATGCACGGCGCCCATTCCCTTTGGTGGTGATGAGCAATGGCTCTACTTCCCAGACGATGGCAAGTTCGACCTATCGAGGGGATCAAAGAGGAGGATGATTGTGGAATGTGACAAGGACCGCCACAACCACACCGGCTTTATGTTCGATCCTGACAGCGCCGTCCTGATTGTTGTCGACATGCAGAACTACTTCATTCATCCACAGTACCGAGACCATACTGCTGGTTTAGCAGCAATTGAGCCGACGTTGAACGTCATTGAGCGGTGCAGGGAGGAAGGCATCCAAATCGCCTGGCTCAATTGGGGACTTTCCGAGCACAATCTGAAGAGCATGGCGCCAGCCATCCAGCGAGGATTCCACAAGACCCTGGGTTGGCACGTCGGGCTGGGCGCTCAGCTTCCGGGCAACCAAGGGCGCTGCCTCTTCAAGAGAACGTGGAATTCGGAACTCTATGAGCCCTTCAAGGCGGTCGCTCAACCCGGCGACCTGTTCTTCGACAAGACACGCATGAGCGGACTGTGGTCCACAGCTGAGCCTCTCCACGAGTACCTTCGAACTGTCGACAAAAAGACACTCCTTTTTGCTGGCGTGAACACTGATCAGTGCGTCTTCGGCACGGTATCTGACGCGTACTCGTACGGCTGGGATTGTGTCTTGCTGAATGACTGCACAGGCACAATGACCGGACTGGGTGCTCAAGCGGTTGCAGAGTACAATATCGCCCAGAACATGGGCTTTGTAACAGGTAGTACGGAGTTCTGCGAGGCGGTTTCTGTCTGACGGTGCGATGCATTATTGGTGTTTGGCGTTTCTTGGGTGGCTGTCTCCCTTATACCCTATTTTGAGCGCATGCATGCAACTGCGAATACCCTTTATATATCATGAAAATATTATTTATTACAATCATCCCGTCAAATGAACTTTGGACGTTGTTGCGACTAATCGACTCCGCATTGCCCTTTGTGGTGGAGGATCTGCAAGGTGACCTCAAATGACGACAACTACAAGAGCAACCTCAATACATGAACAATCTCACGCGACAGCACCCTCCGCACTCCACAAATCGTTTGCAACTCTACAAGACCCATCTTGAAGTCTCCAAATATTTCCATCATCAATCGCATCTCAATATGCGGTTACAGACCCCAATCAGCATTGCGAGCCTACTACAGCTCTACGGAGCTGTCTGTGCTTTACCTACCAAGCAACAGCCACTGCACGCCAACGGTTCTCCAGACGTTCAAACTGTACAAGCTGCGTGAGTGTCCAATGCAGCTTTTAGATCACAGGTGCTAACGAAGCACAGGCTCCGAGAAGCTGAGATCATCCCAACAGGTACATAGCCATGAATTTTCAGGCATGCCCTAATCTCTAACGCATTAACAGTCATCGACGACTTTCTCCCAAGTCTGACCCTAACCGTATCCTGGAAGAAAGACGATGCCGAGATCGGGAACACCATCAAACCCAAGCGCCTCCAAAAGCAACCATCAATCACTCTCCACGAAGACACCAGTCCAGGGACCATCACGGACTCACACCCGACCTACATCATCACGCTCACAGACCCAGACGCTCCATCCCGCGACAACCCCAAATGGAGCGAATTCTGCCACTGGATCGCAACAAACGTTTCCGTAAAAAAGCACACTTTCTCCATCCTCCCTCTCCCCGAGTTCGGCCTTACAGAGCAAGGCGCCAAAGAGCAGAGCGCACCCGATGATATCGTCGAGTACAAGCCTCCTGGCCCGCCGCCCAAGACTGGCAAGCACCGGTATGTGTTCCTTGTGTTTGCGCCGAGGAATGGGACAACGGAGCCGCTGCACTTGTCGAAGCCGAAGGAGCGCCAGCATTGGGGGACAGGTGAGGAAGGCGGGGGTGTGAGGGGGTGGGCGAGGGCGAATGATTTGGTTCCTGTAGCTGCGAACTTTTTGTATGCGGAGAATAACAAGCAGTAGGTGTGGCAGCGATGGGCTGGGTTCCTGTATCAAAAGTACTATGTGGATTTCGATGTGAGCGTGTACACTTTCCACTGGTTTCTCTCGAGTTGGTGAGATCTTCTGTCGCTTTGCAGATACAGCCAGTAACAGTTGTAAACCTCAATGGCCTGGGGTAATACTCAAAATGAACGTAGTCGTAGCTTGTGGACTTAGAAGGACATGTGATAAACTGTACGGTTCAACATGCCCTTGTAAGCGACAAATTTGCTGGATAACTTTTGTCAGGCTGTCACTTAAGAACAGTTTTGCAGTTGGTTGGTAAGTTATCTACATTATGAGACTTTTCGCGTGTACGTGTGGAAATCAGCATGAACCATCAATACAACGATACAAACTCAAAACCAAACCGCAAAGCGTGGAAAGCAATTGCAATAAATACAATATCATTTGAACATTATCATAAGTTACATAGTCTCAAGCTCAAGGGGTATACAGCTCGGACACCACACAAAGAAAACACGTCCTCATCCCACTCCCACCTCTACTTCGATCCCTCACCGGCCCAGCTTAACCATGCTTCGCATACATGGGCTGCTTGTTGTGCCTCCTCCCAACGCAAAACTCAACAACCCACGTAATCACCACAATAAGCATGAGTCCCGTCGCCGCCCACGTGAGGGCGAGGAACTTGCCGCCCCAGTGCGCCTCCAGTCCGATATCATTGCCCTTGTCGTTGATGATGTTGCTCGCCTTGACGACCACGGCCGTGACCAGCGCGCTCGCAAGACCGATGGCAAGGAAGGCGAGGACCGAGACGAGGAAGTTGACGCACGCTGAGAGACGGCCTGATAGCAGGACTGCGACGACGGCGGCGAAGAGCGCAACGAAGATGAGTGCGATTGCGAGACAGTACAGAACGAACATTGCTGCCATGAGGGCGTTGAGGGTTTTGATGCCTGTGTCGATGTCCTCGGGCCAGCGCAGGTCGTCCAGGGTAATGTCGAGGCCGGTGGTTTTGTTGAGGGCTTCTTCGATGATGGCGGTCGGGTCGAACTTGTACATGGCGCGGTTCTTGCTGCATTCTGTTACGTTCTTGCTGATGTCGGATTCGCTGACTGTTGCGTTGGCGGCTTCGGCGGGGGTGTATTGGCCCTCGCAGTAGTTGAGCATGTGTGCTGAGTAGAAGTCCTCGATGCCCAGACGTTGGGTGACTTCGCCGATGGCATCGTTGATGGTCTCGCTGCCAAAGTTTCGGACGCCATTGAGCAGATTGGTGAGTGGGTTTGAGGTGTCTGTGGACCGGGTTTCGTTGATAATGTTTTCACCAATCATGGAGGTGTTGAGTGTGACGAGGTGGTAGTCTTCCATGAAGCCCTTCTTGTGGCCGGCGAAGAGACATAGGAAGGAGAGAATGAGGGCTACTGTGCAGCACAGCGCCGGGATGAGAGCCGTGAAACGCATAGTGATTGTGGTATGAGGTGTTGGCTTCGAATGCTGGTTGTGGTAGTATAGAGGCAAGACAAAGAGCAAGAGCTCTGCTTGCAATACAAAGCGATACTGAGTTGAAGACAAACGTCAAAGAGCTTAATGACAGCAGCACGCTTCAATCTTTATGCAAATTTACCTACCACGCGGCGGCACACGCATTCCAAGCTTGTTTCGTGCTTCCATTCTTGTCAGAGCATTCACGTCACCCAAGCCAGGATTACGAGCAGCAGACACCCCAGCCATCGAATCAGTCAACGCGCGACAGGAACAGGCACTGCCACCCAGCCTCAGGATCGTCGAAATTTCGTCTTTGTATTGGCCGAAATGGTCGTCAATGCACACCGACCTTGTTGACGTGTAAGGCGCTTTGACGGGCACTACGTCACTAGTCCGAGAAGCTTGCGCAGGGCTCAGCCTGTTGTTGCAGCCGCCAGGGATCTTGTCAAGACTGATTTAGCCGAGCACCACCAAACAGTTAGGATTGGCCTGCAAGGCGTTAATGACCACAATAATGTTGGGAAAGAAACGCGGAGGATTTTCAACAAGGCAAGTTCGCGCGACTGCGCCGCAAGGAAAGATGGGGTCGCACAGCCGCTGAAGTACGAATCGAGGTACGTAGGAGTACGCGATCGTTGTGGGACCCGAGTCGAAAATAGCATAAACGAATGATATAGTCTACTCTTTCCGGCTCTTGAATGTCTCACGGCTTTTGGCTGTATGAGATGTCAGTATAAGAACAAAGGACATCAATTACACGCAGAGTGAGAGAGCTAGCAAAGTATACTTTATATACTTGAGTCTATTGTTCTTGGCCTTCGTCTAGTCGTAAGGTCTCGTCTATCATAATTGACCATAGCCGCATGATCATCGTAAAGGAGCATCCTGTGCCCTCGTATGCTTTTGAGTGGTGTCGTAAATATGTGATCAGAGTGTGGTTGCTGCACTTAAGTGCATGTTGCGCCACTTGTTACGATGGCGACTTTTTGGTCCTGCTGGAGGGACCATTGGAGGGTGACTTTGATTTGCCAACCGCGTCCTTGAAGGGCGAGTATGGCGCAGCGACTGAATGAGGTGGGGCACGATGTCCGTTTGCTAACTTTGGAGGTTCGCCGGACCCTGGCCACTTCTTCTGTTCTTCGTGCATCTTGTTGAGAGGCTCGCCAACGATGTGGTATTTCGTCCACTCGATAGGCGGGCATCGAACTATGTTTTGGGGTTGCGGTATCGCAGGAAACCTGGGTGCGGGCTTGGAGTCCACGCTCGCAGAATCCTTACGCGCGGCTGTAGATTGTTGACCGGCGGATGTGTCGTCGTCATCGCTGGCCTCGGCTAGGTCTGTGAGACCAGCAAGCGTGGGCGTGAGGACATCTTTGTGTGCTCTTGCTGCCTGTGCGCGCTGTTCTTGCAGAGAGCGCATAAAGCTCTGGGGGTCCTGAACTGCGGCATGCTTGAGCTCCTCCAGGGCCTTCAGATCACGCTTGCTCTTCTCTCGCTGCAGCTGCAGCAGCGATATCGCAGAGCGGAGGGCGATGGCATCTGGGTTCTCGCTCTCGGAGATGGGCACCGAGGGCGGTTGCTGTCTGAAGGTGGTGGGCGCGGGTGCACGCGCAGGTGCAGGTGGTGGTGGGGGCAGAGTGCGGGGCGGAGAGTCGGAGCGGTCGATGGGAGCTAGCTGGGCAACAGTAGCGGTGGGCGTGATGGGTGATACAGGCGGGCGGTCTGAGGTGGGCGACTCTGAGCGCTTCAGCGAGGCGCCCGAGGTCGACGAGGCGCCGCTCGAAGAGGCCGGCCGCAGATCGGTGTTGACCAGCAGCGCAGGCATGGCGGCTGAGGGTGAGGACGTCTCGAGGCGCGGTGCCCGAGAGTGCAGCGCGGCGAGGAGCGATCGGCCACGGCCACGAGGCTGGAGGGGCGACGAGGGCGGGGCGCGCAGAGGCCTGTGGGCGCCGCAATGCTCCTCGGCGGGGCGGGCGCACAGTCAGGCAGCGCTGGTGGCGGCGATGCGGCACTGCTCAAGTGTGCACCTCGCGTCTGTCTGCCATGTTCGAGCGCGGGTGCGTGGTTGAGGTGCTACAGCGAGGAAGTCGCAGCGCCTGCGCTCCGTTCGTTCGTTGAGGATGGGGTTGTGGGGGCTGCGGGAAAAAGAATGTCAGTGTGGCTTAAGTCGAGACTACGGAGAACCCGGAACGACTTTGCCTCGTCCTGCTGGGCCATGATCTCGTCCATAATCTCGTCAATCTGGACACGGGCCCTGGCCACCTCGCTACAAGTCCTCATCCCAGCCATCGCAAGCCATGGCCATCGATAGGCTGCTGACTATGCCCTGGGTGGTTACACGATGGCGCTGCGGCCATGTGTTCTTCCCGACTGCCTCTTCGGGAAGTACAGCATTTGCAACAATTAGTCAACCTCGCAGCCCGGACTGACGGCCGCTTTATGACATGTCACTGATGGACAGAGTCTGGGCGCGCCGCTGTCAAGCGTGTCAAACTGCGAACGAGATACGCAGTGCGAGCCAGTCGCGAGACTTGCAATTGAGGGCAAGACCCTCACATGTGGACAGTCTTCAGTGTACAGTACACATTGGGTCGGCAAACGCCAGTTAAGGTAGGGAACGTCGAGACTACTGCGGGCGCGGAAGTCTCAGGGCTGATCAGTCCATCGCAAACGCTCTTTCTGGTACGCTTAAGCCAATTCATCCAATCCCTCGTGTACAATGCCATGTCAGTGTCGATGTGCCGTCTAGATGCCGCCAACCAGGTCGAGCGAGCATGGAAGAAGCTGGTCGTCGGCGACCGTCCAGCCGCGGAAAGGCAGCCACAACAGACTCTTCAAGAGAATGCCCACCTCTCATCGCCAATGAAGGCGGTCGGATGGCCTTTGCCGCGTGGCAGAATGCTGACACCGCTCGCTGTGGAGGAGGGTTCGCCTGTCCGCAGTAGCGCAAAGGTACCAGATGTGGACGATTCTCGCGTGTGAGTCGCTCTTGCTTTTTCGACGGGCTGCCCGTCATTTGCGCTTTCCACGTGCGGCGCAATCACCACCGTACTTCCCCTCCTGCTGCCCCATCTTTTCAACGTCTGCTGCTGCCCGCTCGAATGCTCCCTCCATTGCGTCCTCGACCTCGACATCTCAGCTAGCCGCTTTATCGAGCTGCACGAAATGCGCTGTGACCTGCCAACCATCTGCCAATCAGTCGCGCCTCCGCAACGCACCGATCCTCGTTGCTAAACCCAAACTATCTGCCCGACCGAGATCATCGTCGCCTTTGCTGCAACGAGTCATGGCGCCTGCTACTGACTTAACAGCGCAATCCCCGCCAGCTGGAGCGCGCATACCAAAGCTCAAGTATAGGAATCCACTGCCACCAGATCAAATCTCGCTTTCGTCGCAGGTTTCTCAGGAGGCGACCCAACCACAACTGCAGGGACGAACCTCGACGACCAATTCAGACGTTCCTTCATCGCCATACCAGACCTCTTTCAACTCCACTGCAAGCGCGACGTCATCCAGCCTGGCTTCCACCACGTCTAGCAACTCGAGTTCCAATGACTCCAAAATCCCGAAGAAGAAGAAAAAGGCCAACTCGGTCTTTGGTTTCTTGTCGCTAAAGGAGCCTTCCCAAGTCGCTCTCGAGCAGTTCGCCGAACAGCAACGCAAGCAGGGCAATGGGAAGGGCACAGTATCACCTTCTAGTTCGTCCATCAGGACCAGCGGCACATTTGCGAGCAAGAAGCTGCCAGAAAATGTCCCAAGAGTCAATTCCAAGTGGGATGGCATCCCGGATGCGGTCAAGAAGCGCCATTCCACTGCAACTGTGACCACCAGAACGAGCAAAGAAAACAAACGAGCGTCCGGAGCCTCATTCGCGTCAAAAGCGTCACAAGCCTCCGTCATGCCGTGGAACGTCTCATCATTCTCGGTCATGTCTACCGAGTCTCGCGGCCCACCTCCATCGATTGTATCTGCACCTTCTGGAACCAATGCCGACATCTATCATAATGGACATTACGTTCCTTCGTCGCCATCCGAGATTTCACTGCCCGATCCGTCTTACTATTCTCCCGAGGAGCCAATGGCCTCTGGTGCTTTGCCAGTAGCATCCTCTGGGATACCCATTGAGAATGAGCCGTTCCCTCACACCAATGGTTCATGTCCCACAACTGCTCTCGAAACCATACCTGATGAACCCGAGAGCTTGAGATCAGCATCACCTGCATCGTCGACCGACTCGGTCGACACCATTGTTCGAGCCGAGGCGGAGACAATCTTCAAGAAGATGAATGATCGACCTCAACAACAGAACTTCTGGGGTGGAAGCGCACCGTCAACCCAGACGCCCTCTGAGGCGGAATTGAGCGTGCCCGATTCTCACGACTTTTTATTCGAATTACCGTCTGGCGACTCGTCGCAGAAGAACGACTCCCCAATGGCATCTCCACCTGCCCCCTATATTACCCCTGCCGGTCGCTACACAGAACCACTAGCGCATTACGTCCCATCGACTGCACACGATAATCCATCGCCTGTCCCTCACTACTCCCCCTCACGCCCGGTGCAAAACTTCAGCCGACCTATGACACCAACCCAGAATACCAACTTCTTTCAGCCTGCGCCTCTGCCACCCGTTACCACTTCAGCCTTACGGTCAAGAGCCATGAGCTCTGGTCTTCCAACTTTGTACGAGAACTCTATCGCCAGCACCGAGTCTTTGGAGACGATTCGGGACGATAGCGACGCGCGATCAATTGCACCATCTTTCACGCCATCTTCAATAGCGCCATCTGAACTATCGGAGCACTGGCAACAGTCTCCCCGCGACCGTCTTGGCCTTGGTGGGCAACTTCGCAAGGATGATGTGCTGCCATGGAAGACAATGGAGGAGACTGAAGGTAAGCCTAAGAGCAGACATCGTCTGTCTTTGTTAATGAAGGGCGCCTTACGGTCATAACGTTCCCTTGGTGGTCGAACTGTGACTAATCCTGTGTGCACACTAGCTTGCGGCAGCTTGCATCCATCATAGCTCGCCATTTTTGTCTTTTTTCAGCGTTCAGCGTTCAGCGTATTCAGCATCTTGTCTCGAGCGACGGTCACCACGTCTACGCATAGATACCCCAGTCACATGTTCAACATATCGGAATCACTCGCTTCATCACATCTACGGTTCTAGCAATCGAAATCTTCTCTGATGCAGCACCTTGTCGTCCTTAAACACACCGCAAGCGGCATATCGTAAGCAATGCTTCAACGATGTACACTCCAGCCACCTCAACATCTATCATCACAATGCGTAGGGAAGGAGCGAAGTCTGTCAGTCGCCGTCCACATGTACGCTAGACTTGCTGGGGCGCGATAATTACGCGCCGTCCACCAACAGTAACGTACCAAAATCCACAATGTTTAATCTCCGCCAAACCTCCCCTTTCCATTTGTCCACAAGGTGCACCCCGCAGCGATGCAGGTGCGTGCTCAAAAGCTCCTATGGGAGGTCCAATTAACAGAGTTCAGCTGAACCTTATTTTGGCTAACGCCGAGTCCGGCTTGGGCTAGATGATTGACAGCACAGACTCGCTTCGGTGTAGACCGAGATTTTTTGTATTGTTTCAACTAACCTACCAGTATATATCATGTAGCTGAGACCAATGGTGTGTACATGCTGCCTACCTCGGCAAGATAGTGGGCGGAGAGAAGTGGTGACTTGGTTTATGAAATTGGGTGCATGGCTGTAATTTCCCAACGCTACATGCGATGACTGGGACGCTCAAGGCTACCTGAGAATGAGATCACAATCATGATCTCTCCGGCCGGGGACCGAAGCGCTCGTTGTATTTCGGCAACTCCCAACAGTGATCCACGGTGATTAGATAGCGTGCTCAAATTGAATCAGCCCTGCTACGCCGGCTCTCGTCGATTACTCGCACCGCGCCGCGCTTGCATGTCTTGCGGAACGTACCGCTGCCGGTGCTGCAGGGCAAACATGAAGGTGTGGCGAGGCAGCTCATGATCAGCACAGGATGGCCACTTCATGCTTTACCATGACTAGATAATCGCTATATACATGCTTGTCTCATCCAAGAAGTGACGGGTTTTACAGTGGTCGTTTAAAAGTATTCGCGGAGGCAGTTTAAAAAATCTTAACTATTAATCTCGTCCGTGAAGCGTAGTCTTGTGGTTGTCAACACGCTGAAGGGCTTACACATCACGGCCGTTGGTGGGGACAGCTCATAGTATAGATATGAAAGTCGTAATCTACTATTAACCCAGTAGATACACCGTCCGAATGAAACGTAGCTATCAGTCAAGTGCTGATGCGTACGAGTCGAGGCAGAACAATACCTCGACCAGAAGTCTGTGTACGTAAGGAAACCGAACCTATAGTAATAGAAAAATAAAAGAAAGAAAAAAGTATTAAAAAGGGGAATATAAGAAAAAGACAAACCTGACAAAGAAGCCAGAAATGTCTGAGTGGAGAGTCGCTGCGCCGCGCCGCCCTGGGTGAGTAGAGTAAAGTACTACACGCACTCGTACTCGGACTCAAACTCAAACTCAAACTCAAACTCCTCGTCCACACACACTGTCTCCCCCTCACTCTCACTCTCGCTCTCAGCCTCAGTCTCCACCTCCTCCTGCCCAGCTCCCTCACGCTCCCCCCTCATCAAAACAATAATCCCCTGCGCCTCTGAAAGCAACTCCTCCCCCTCCTCAACCACCCCCTCAAGCCCAACGACTTCCCCTTCTAACTCCCCCACCCTCTCCTCCGCAGCAAATAACCGCTCATACGCATCCCGAAGCTGCACCTCTGCGACATGAAACTGGTACTCGGCCACACTCGCGCGGTGGGCATACTCGACTGCCTTCGCGGTCGCGCCGTCCATGTGCGCTGCTAGATTCTCGTTTATCGCCCTAAGAGATGCGTTTGTAGCGTGCTGATCTGCGAGCTGGGCGGTGAGTGCATGCAGTGTGTTTGCCGAATTAGTATGTTCGCTCTCTACGGTGGAGATCCGGGCGTGCAGGGCGGTGTTGTTGGATGCCATGTCCGAGGTGAGTAAGTCGTTGCTGGTTGTGAGATGCTGGATTTTAGACTGCAGGGTGTTGTTGGTGAGGGCTAGGTCTGCGTTGAGGGACTCTAGATGCTGGATTTGCGAGCGGAGAGCCGTGTTGGTGCTGTGTAGGTGGATGCTTTGCGATATGAGGTGGGTTGCTACGAAGTGCAGTGTGAAGACTAGGAGGATCCAGAATAGGATGAGAGTGATTATTGCGATGCTGGAATCCATGGTGGAGGTAGTCAGGTATTCTAGAGGGAGGGTGTGGAATGGGAAGATCTAGGATGACGGCTGCAAGTCTGCTAATCAGAAGACAGGACTGACGAGACGATGAAGTGCAGACGACGCGGAGGCCTTGTTGTTTATAAACATATTCACGGATAGAAGAGGGGAAATGAGTATAGAACCAGACTTCAGTGTTATTTTGCTATGGTTGAAGTGGGCTCTGAACCAAACTTCACCTTTTCTTTACATATCTTGAGGGTCCAACTACAATAATTCGTATCAGACTAGACTGTACTGACTGCTTGCATGTCCTCTTTTTACTCGTCGAGCTGGACGTAGTTGGCGGGGAAAAGGCCAGATGCGCCGTTATAGTTTCCGAGCCACCAGTCCTCGTCAGGGAATTCCTGCATTTGTTAGCTGTAAACTGGTTCGTTGAACTGGACGACTTACAACTCCTGTAATTGTGGCTCCCTCAGGGAAGCTAAGCTCGTTATCCTCAGCAGCTTCGTAGTCGTAGATTGCGGTTGCGGTAGGGCCCGAACCACCACCAGCCTGAGGGGCAGCCGGCTCATCATCCTGAGCAGATGGGTGCGAGGGCAGTGGAGGTGCGGCACCTGCATCGTCATCCTCCACTAGCTCGACGTAGTTGGCAGGGAACAGACCACGCTCGCCCTGAGAGTTGGTACCCATCCACCAGTCCTCATCAACCATGTCGATGTCGGTAACATGATCACCCTCATGGAGCTCGACCTCGTTGTCTTCGGCCCTCTCGTAGTCGTAGAGGATAACGGCACGCTTGCCGCTTCCAGCGCCAGCGTCATCATCGTGACCAGAGCTGAGAGCTGCACCAGCGGCGGCTCCGGCCACTGCAGCAGCGCCGAAAGTGCCTGCTGCAACAGCGACGCCAGCACCACGAGCGGGGTCTTTTGCCTCGACCTTGGGCTCTGGGGAGATATCCCGGGCTTTCGAAGCTGCCTGGGCCAGCGAGCGGTTAGGCATGGCCGGGGGCTGCTCCTCAGCGGGTGAAAGCTCCTCAGGTTCTCTTCCACGAGCGACAGGCATGGCAATGCGGACCGGGGAGCCTGAAGGCTCAGGAGATGGGCTGCGCTGTCGGTGGGGTGGGGAAGGTAGGTTCTGGTGCTGCGTTGCTGGCACATCATCATCCGACTCTGGCTCCTTGGGTCGGCTGGGCAGACCAGGCATGGGGACACCTCTAGCGCCTGCATTCGGCTTGCTGGAGTTGTCCAGAGCTGGCGGGCTCGGAGCCTGAGGTTCAGGGACAGCTCGCGATCCTGGAGCCCCCATAGGTGCAGCACCCGCGAAGCGGTCCTTGAGGGAGCCAACACCGCCAGCAGGCGGCGAAACAGGCTCTTCCTGTTCTTGGGCATCACCGGTACGTTGTTCACTGAGGTTGCTAGCTGACTGGCCGGTGCGAGTAGTCTGGACAGGTGCCCACGACTTGCCAGCGTAGCCGCTCTTCCATCCGCCGCCTCCACTCTGCTGGGGCTGCATCGGTGTTGTCGCAGCGGGTGCGTTGACGTTCTCTCCACGGGCAGCCTTCTTCTCCGCCCAGATTTGCGCTGGGGTCTTGCCCCCCTCGTCTGCAAACGTCTTGCTCGCGGTACCGATAGGCGCGGAAGCGGCAGGCTTAGGAGCCGTGAATCCGCCTGGCGCAGGAGCCTTGGTACCTGTAAAGGCACTTGCTCCAGCAAACTTGTTGGCGACCTTTGGCTTCGGTAGGCTGGTAAGGCGCTCAGGCTGGGCGCTGAAAGCTGACGAGCGCTCTGCAAGCGACTTCGGTCTCTCCTCTTCGTCATCATTGTTGGATGCTCCGGTCGCTGCTGGAGAAAGACCAGAGGGCGGCGCGCCTGCAGCCTTGGCACGAATGGCTGCAATATCGACCTTTCCAACAGGCTCGTATGCGCCCTTGACTACGGTAGGTCTGTCGTCTTTCTGCTCCTTTGCCTGAGCCCTGATGGCTGCGATGTCGACCTTGCCTATCGGCTGGTATGCACCCCTTACGACTTCAGGACGATCGTTTTGTGTACGCGAGGCACCGGTGGTGTCGTCTCTTCCCTTGGTGAGCTCGGCCATGTTGACCTTGGTGGGCTTGTAGGCCGACCCGACCTTCTCCAGCTGCGACCTGGTGACTTCTGGAGCGTCAGCACCCCAGCCGTCGGCATCTTCACCTCCTCCTGGCGCAGGTGCCCTCGAGCGTCCTAGTGGGTTGAAACCAGCGCCTCCACCGCCGACCGTTGTGGGTGTGAAAACAGGCTTCTTCGCAGCAACAGGGGGAGGGCCGCCCGACGAGGGAATGCTGGGTCCGCCGGAGTACTTTGCGCCCGACGCATCAGACACCTTCTGGATGATCCTTTCAGGGGTAAGGTCTGCTTCTGAGCGAGCGGTGACCTGGACGTGGTAGCCCTGGGCCGTGTTAGCGGGTGCTGGACAATGCTGGGGGAGCATCGCACGTGGAGAAGCTTGGAAACAACACCGAGATGGCTGCCAAAGTAGCCTTTTGTCCTCTCTGGAACGCCTTCGCCGCACTGAGTCGTGGTTAGCAGGTGGTGCCGGGAGGAGCTTAGACCAAGCATACCCAGGCAATCAGGACGTTCTTGGGCAGCGACGAGTTGGGGTCCTTGACCTTGACAAAGGCAAACTGGATGCGGCCGTCGGAGAACTCGTCTATCAGGTCGAGCAATTCACCCTCTGCACTGGTCAGCATACCGTGCTGGCAAAGAAGCACCCCGTGTCGCCGTCGCCGCAGGGCGGTGTGCTGCCTGGTTGGGCTGCCGCACCGGCCTCGCAACAGGCGCCCAATGCATGCAGAAGGTCCGTCGCGCGCCTGAGCGGCAATTGACTGCCCTCGGATCATGTCGACATACCTCCAGTGCTCTGCACCTTCAAGACGCTCTCTTTCCCGCCATCCTGCTGGAAGGCGCTGACAAGCGGGGCCGTCACGGCGAAGACGGCCCACTGCCCGTACGTGGGCGACTGGGTCTGCGGCCCCGACGGCGGCGGGGTGTTGACGACGTTCTGGTAGCTGCGGGTGATGTTGGGCCCGTTGGTGGAGGTGTTGAGCGAGGCCATGGTGGAGGGGCTGGCGGAGCTGTGCGGTGAGGAGGAGGCGGTGGTGGGGGGCGGTGGAGGAGAGCGGGCGTGGTGGTAGTGCTCTCTCGCTGTGCGCAGTGTGTCTGAGCGGCGCCGGCAGAGTGCTCGTGTGGGACAGCGTATACGTAGAGCAGGTGTGTTGTGTACAGCGGGCAACGTAGACAGACACGGCCTCTCGCAGCACGGCGGGCCCGCCGCCAAGCACCTTCGTCATGGCCGGCACAGCGCCGACGCAGCCGGGCCCCCCAAGCTTCGACCCTGCTCAGGCAGCTCCACGCCTCACTTGCTGGTTGGCTGCCAGCCGTCGAACGAGCGAGCGAGCCTCCCCTGCACATCGTGCACACCTGGAGCACCTCGACAACCCGACCACTGCCCACAACACCTGCCTGCTCCGCCTGCACCGCGCTGCTCAACACCCCAGCCCCCAGCGACACCTCGCAACCAGCTGTCTCCTGCGCAGCATCCTCTGCGCAGCATCCTCTGCGCATCGCACCACCATCGCGCATCCGGTCCCAGGCTGGGAGGCCCTGCCCACGCCCAGTTCCGCATCCCATCATCACATGTGTGCAGCCACTTGCGCATCGTCGGTGAAGCTCCTGTGAGCTTCGCCCGAGGCAGGCAGCGCGGCCATGGACGAGCGCGAGTCGAGTGTAGCGTCGTCGGTCGATTTCTACGAGCCTGACGGGGCGCGCAATGCCCCCACCGGCCTCGTGCCAAACGATGCATCACCTTCAAAGCGCAAGGCAGAAGAGCTCTCTTCTGCCGCAGACAAGAAGCGCCGGCTAGATAAACATGTCTCTCCTTCCGTCACCCCGCAGCTGCGACACTGCGCCCGCCTGCCACCAGCCGTGTGGCAGCACATCTTTTCCTTCTGTTCACTTGCTGACCTTGGTCGGTTGATGCAAGTCAATCGACCCTTTCATTCGTATCTCACAGACGTGTCTCACGTCTCTCTGTCCAAACCAGAGCATGGTTGTCTGCATCTCCTAAAGTCTGAAGCTCTGTGGGCCTCTGCCCGCAATGCATATAACTCCAATGCGCCCAAGCCCCTCCCCGGCCACACCGAGCTGCACATGTGGCAGCTGGTCTGGTCGAAGAGGTGTCAGTTCTGTAACAAGCTTGATTCTTTCATTTCTGGTGAGAAGCTATGGCACCAAGGTCCAGCTGAAGCGGGAGTCCGCCCCATCTGGCCATTCGGCATCAGAGCATGTGGGCCTTGTCTGATGCAGCAGTGCCAGACAGTGAGTTGTACGTGTATCCTTCTCCTCAGCCGCTGACAGTACCAGGATGCGAGTCTTCTCTTCTCGGCCGCCTCGGCCCTCAGACCTGCGTTACCGTTTGCTCTTCTCACAAACGACCTCCACTACATTCCTGCCTACGCCCTGCAGACGACGACAACGCCTGCCAATGTCGAAATCGGCAAATACTACTACAAGAAGCATGTTGAAGACATCACACAGGAACTCAACGATGCGCTCGCTCTTGGCCCTGCTGCAGCTGAGGAGTGGGCCAAGGGTCTTGATGTAAGAGGAAAGCAGCGTATGAAGGTAGCGGAGACGTGGGAGCGCTGGTGTGCCAAATATAAGGACCCAAAGCGTGTCCCCTCCATCGCGCGCTCCCCTGCAGCCGCGCCACGCAAGCTCTCCAAATCCCCAAAGCACCAAACCGTCTCCCCCGTCATCCATGCACCTGTCCCCGCGAGTAAGTACTCTTCAACTGTTTCTATCGCTGCCATGCATGGCGGCCGTGTCAGACGTTTCACAAATACCCCTCCAATGCCCAACCTAACAGCTGCAGCGCCAAACACCCACTACGCACATCAAAGGCCTCCCACAATCCCCCCAAATGTCTTCACTCCTCAGCCTGTGCTCACGGGAAGCGCTCAGCCAAACCAGCAAAGGAACCTCCACGATGCCAATGAGGCCAAGGCCACCCGGAAAATGGACATTGAGCGCCGGTGCCAGCAGATGAATCCACCTATTGCTCCAAACATATTGCGCCACATGGACGCTTTTAAGGCAGCTATCCAAATCTCTCAGCCAATGAACGACTATGCGTGGAGTGTCTTGCAGCCGCGCCTAATCGCCAACTTGCCTGCTGCCCAACAAGCCGAAGCCGACCACGTGTCTCGTGTAGCCTTGCTTCCAACAAAATCAACAGATCGCCGTCACCAGGATGCTAACTCCAAGGAAGCAAAGGAGGCCATGGATCGGGAATGGGAAGAATCCCAACGACCAATCCGTGACAGGCTCAGCGCCATCGCTGACGACTTCATCAATCGGGACTGGGACCATGGCAAGGCTCTTACCTACGAAAACAGTCCCAAGTTCGCGGCGGACCTCCTCGTGTACGTGAGGCGAACGTACTATGAGGAGATGAATGGTTCGCTGCCCGCATCCCATGGAAACGAACCCTCAGACCACAAACCGCACTTGGTGCTGGAGAATATGAAGTGGGTATATGATAATAAGCTCAAGCCACTGACAGAACAGTTTCGTCGAGAGCTGTTCCTTTGCCATGGCACCGACTGTGAGACCAACACCCGGCTCTATGGGTTCGAAGGTGTTGTCCAGCACTATGGAGCAAAGCATACCACCGCCTTTAGCAGTGGTAACATTGTCGTTGCCTGGAGAGAAGCTGAGTGGCCAGAGGAAACACCGTTCCACCCGGATCCTATCTCCGTGAAACACGCTTCCCACGCGTCGTCTAATGCAGCAGGTTACAGCGGTTTCTATGGTGGATTCTCGCGCGCAGGAACCTCCACCCCACATATGCCAACTCACATGCCCCAGAGTCCAGGCCCGTATCAGTATGCGGGTTACAATGGCCCCTTTGCTCCACCTCAGGTACCATTTGACTACTCGCAGGTCTATGGTGCCCCTGCAGAGGGACACCCATACCAATCCATGGGTCCCCCTGGTTACGGCCCTCACCCAGGTAATCCTTCGTACATGCCATCTCCCGCTTTGATCAACCCTGCCGTGGCGCCGCCTCCTGGTATGCATCCACCACCCCATGGCATCACCGATCCTGTACCAAACGGCAACGAGGACCCAAGCCATAGTACAGCCTCGTTCGATAAGGAAGTAAGTACCATCATTGGATTGGCCCAGGACATGTGGAAACAGACTTCCGGTATCAAGGACTTGCCTAATAGCCTCCGGATCTATGTCTTGTTACATCGCGTCATCTCAAAGTTCCATATTGAGTTCAATTATGAACCAAATCTGAACCACTTTATTGGTGCGCTCTCTAACCACGAGATCTCAAAGGCGTTGAAGAACGCACCTGGTCTGTCGTGTAAGGCTTGTCAGCTCCAGTCTGCTCACCACCTTACTGGCGCGTACTACACGAAGCCAGAGGAAAGGCGAACGTACACCGTTTTGACTTTGTTCCAACACTTCCGTTCCCAACATATGGTGGTAAATCCTTCTGGCATTGGGTATGGGCAGGCTCCGACTGCTCTGGACTGGAAAGAGGACATGATCGAACTACCCAGCGAGCGCTTCATATCTGGGCTTATCCACGCTCCAGGTATGGACGACGAGAAGCTCCTCATGATTGCGACCACCTTCCCAAGCTTGTTTCCCCTACCCTTGCCAACGATTGGCAAGATCGAAGACGATGGATTGACCTCACCTGTTTCATCTGGACCTGCGAAAGACGCCTACCGTGCAAGTGGTACTCCAGGCACTGGGCTGGATAGAGTAGGTCCAGCAAACAATGGCACTTCACGTACCGAGTCGCCGCGGCCAGGTAAACCCACCGACGATGAATACAATCCGGAGCGGCCTTCGACTGCTACCGAGCGAGCACCCCAAGCTTCAAGCCTAGGAAGCAGGAAGCGTCCACACCGCGAGAGCCCACCTGAGCAGCGAGCAGAGCGCTATTATGGTGAACACCGATACTATGTAAGTACCATGAATCTACTCACCACACAAGCTAATAGACTGTTCAGTTGGCCAGAGAGCAGCCGGACGACGGCTACCCGCGCCAACGAGAGTATATGGAGTATGCTCCCAGCCCTCGAATGTTTCACCCGGCTCCTGTTTACGATGAGTACTCTGGACGTCGTACTGGCTTCCGCGAGTCTGAGCGTTTCTACGGCCCTCCAACAGAGGAGATTGTTTACGCACGCCCTCATGAAGGAGCCCACAGTCGACAGTACAGCTCTCACCTGCGCCAGGTCAGGTATGCTGAGGATGATGGCCAACGCCCGGAATACCACCATCCAGCTGAAGGTCGACATCGGGAAGCTAGTGGACCTCACGGACAATCAGCCGCTGACCGTTTCCTGGAGGAGTTTGTCCCTGAGCAGCCTACTGCAAGCGACGATCAAGCACCACCCCCACGGCCGGATTCGAAGCCTTCTGTGTCGGCTTATGAAGGCGATGATGGCTCTCGTTACTCTCCTCCGCCCCCAAGTGTACCCGGCCCAAGCGAGGGCGAGGGCCTAAATCGGCCACTTGTTGCGCCGCTCCCTCCACCGTCCACGGTTTCAAATCAATCTCGACATGAGGCTCCTCCAAACGGTCGACACATCCCTACACCTGACTCCGTAGGCCCTCCCCGCCGGCCTGCCCCTCAACGCCGAAGAGACCGTCCGAATGAACACCGGATGCCGTCACGCTACTACCGCTACATGAGTGTTGCCGCCCGGGATGACCCCTACGGTAGAGCACCGAGCATCACGCGATCCCAAAGAAGCAGATACGAAGAACAACGCCGCCGTATCGACGAAGCAGAGACACCTCAACCCACCACCGAGCGAGACCGCGTCTACGAACCAACTTACTCACGGGATCACAGCGTCGACCACGCGTCCCCAGAGGAGCGTTTCTTCCCACCCTCCCGTCCAGCACCGCGCGACTATGTTTCTATCCAAGACCGCGCCCACCACTTCTCCCCACCACGCTACCACCGCTATGATGAAGCTCGAGGACCGCCGCCTGTGTACTACGATGACTATGCGCAGCCGGAGTATGAAATCGTACGTGTGAGAGGCGACTACCGCCAACCGCGACCGTACATGGGCGACTACCGTCAGCCTGGTCCGGCACGGTATGAGCCATATCATGAGCCATACGTGTATGAGCGCCCACCTCCCCAGAGATACAACAGCCGCCCGGAGGAGTATGTCTACTACGAAGATGAGAGAGAAAGGCCACACCCCAGGCGGCCAGTACTTGAACCTGAGACCGAAGCCCTAGAGCCTCCTCCTGTAGGTGTCAAGATTGAGGTCGCCACACCCGCCCCGGGTATTGCCGAGTAGAGACACAATATTGCTGGACTTTTCAGGATCGCAAGTATATCTGAGTATTTCGCTATCCGTTACCAATTCGCAACTTCTGGAAGTTTGCCGCACATGTATAACAATCACGACTTTGCAGCGTTCCCCGCGTCACATGGTTCAAGCTAGCTCCATACATATTGTCTATATCACCAACGAAGAAATGAATGACCAATTTCCACGACCGCCGCCATATACATGCAAACATATAAACATGCAAACATATAAACATGCAAACATATAAACATGCAAACATATAAACATGCAAACATGCTAACATAATGCGTGAGCTGTACGCAGACCCACAGCGCGGAATCCCATCGCGTTTGTAAGCCGCGTGAAAATTGCAAGTCAGAGATGACCAATTCGGCGCTATGCTGGTGTGCTTCCGGGAGCCGCTGTAAAGTGGAGTGGGCCTCGGTTCCGGCTTCGGATCTACGAACTCGGACGTGCAAGGCGGCCGGTTACACCAACCAGGTGGGGTGGATAAGCGTGATTCCATGCTTTTCTATGCATGTGCTGATGGGTCTGGGTATATGTAGTTGGGCCCTGCGTGTGTGGTAGAGTTAAGGTATTTTTGATTATTTGAGGAAGGTGATTTAGTGAGTGCGGGTATAGTACGTGAGTAGGAGTCACGTTTGCGGATAAGTTCAAAAGAGACGGATCAGAATTTCCTACGAGACGGCGGGTTGTAGAGTCATAAAGACGAATCAGTGTCTTGACGGATCAGTCTTCACTCACTCCAGATTATCACCACCATGACGAAACGAGCGCCCAGCCAATCCCCCGCAGAGTCGGTTCATGAAGTGCACCGCGACGATGCGTCCAGCCTCTCCTCGCAAGACGACCTGGAAGAGAAGTGGAAGAATGGTATTAGACTTAAGGTCGACCTCCGTTTATGCAGCATCGCCGGCATCCTCTGCAGTCTCAATCTGCTGGACAGCGGCGTCATCTCGTCCGCCTCCGTAACCACCATGCTCTCCGATCTCGAACTGGATGTCGGCAACCGCTACTCCGTCTCCATCTTCATCTTCACAATCGCAAGCATCGCCTTCCAGTTGCCGTCTACAATCGCCGTTCGCACGTTTGGCCCCCGCATCTGGTTCTCCTTCATCACCGTTTGCTTCGGCATCATCACGCTCTGCACCGCCTTCGTGCAGACATGGCGCCAGATGATCGCCCTGCGCATCTTGCTCGGCATTGCCATGTCCGGCATCTACCCCGGACTCACATATCTCCTCAGCGTGTGGTACACCCGGCGCGAGCAACAGCTGCGCTTCGCGCTCATGCAGAGCGGCGAAGTCACCGTCCTCGCAACAGGCAGCATCGTCAACTACGGTCTCAACCGCCTCAATGGCGCCGCTGGCTTGAAAGGCTGGCAGTGGATGTTCATAGTCCAAGGCGCCATCACTGCCTTCCTCGGCATCCTAACATACTGGTGGATGGTCGACTTCCCCGAATCCGCACACACCTCATTCGCCTTCCTATCTGAATCCGAATCCCGCATCGCCAGCGCACGAATCCAATCCGACCGGGGCGACAGCCACGCTGACGCCTTCTCCTGGAAAAAAGTATTAATACATGCAAAGGACCTCAAAATCTACGGCTTCTGCACCCTGTATTTCCTCCAAAACCTCGTGTCGACGAGTATGTCGTACTTCCTCCCCATCATCCTGCAAGGCGGCATGGGTTTCAACACCGGGCAATCTATCCTCCTTTCCGCACCGCCATACTACTACGCGGTAATCCCCGCCCTCCTCTCCTCCTACATAGGCGATAAATTCCAGCTCCGCGGTCCCGTCATAATATTCAACTGCGCGACGCTCATCGCGGGGTTCGCAATGCTCGGGTTCGCAGATAATGTCGCGGTGCGCTTGGTAGGCACGTATCTCGCTACGGGAGCGTACGTGGCGAATTGGGCGGCGATGGCAACGTATCAGGCGAATAATGTGGTGGGGCAGTGGAAGAGGGTGTTCACGGCTGCGGCGGTGACGGCGTGTAACGGTGCGGGAGGGATTGCGGGCAGTTTTATCGTCAGGCAGAGCGAGAGTCCGCGGTATAAGACGGCGGTGTGGGTGAGTATTGGGAGTCATGTGTTGATTGTTGGGGTGGTCGGGGTGTTTAGTTTGTATTTCTACGGCGCGAATGGGCGGCAGAGGAGGGGGAAGAGGGTGTTGGAGGGGACGGAGGGGTTTAGGTTTACGTATTGAGGGGGTTAGGATGATGGGAAGTGTGGTGGATTGAGGTGCATGTATGGCTACCTCATCCTTTGAACAACTCGAGATCTTGTAATGGTGAAGATGAAACACACCCCTCACTCTGATAGAATCCAACACTAAAGGAAATATCGATACCCACGGACCGTGAACACTCCGAAAATCACTCCAAGCTTTCTATCCCGCCAGTTCGACCATCCTAACTCTGCTATTAACCTAGGAAGAAAGTGCTTAACACGAAGGGTCCTCTCCTTAGATAATCACTACGCCAGTGCAAATCAGCTCAACGTGAGACCATCAGTATCGTGGATGGAGAAAGTAATCAGCACTGTCGAATAGAACAAACAGTGAAGAGCAAGACCAAGCGTTGAACTAGACGCAAACTATTTTCAGAAGACGGCATTGATACATCTCAGGCGAAGAGCGACCGAGACAGGCGAAACGGGGTTGGTGGGTGTTGACGATCATCCAGGAAAACCGCAAGACTGCAGACTGTACGGAGGGGGAATGTATAGGCGACGCCATAGGTAGTCCGGCACTGTTGGCGGGTTGATTGATGGGTGGATATATATCGATCGTGACGAACGTCTTCTTCACTAGAACAAATGCACAACTAAAACCATCTTGGAGGCCCACCATCTACAATGCCTCAGAAGTAAAACATCATCGAGTAGTATAAAGTGGGTATCATTATCAATCACTCATCTCATCTCACTTATCTCAACACAACTAACTACCGCCTCCTCGCCGCCATACTCTCCACATTATTCGCATGCGCAAGCAAATACTTACAACACGTCAGCGTATACTTACACGCCTTGGTCCAGCTCTCTTCCTTATTCAGCGCCAACTTGATACTCTGGTCGTGAATACGGTCTTTGCGAATCTCATACGGCATCTTGACGCCTGGCCCGCCCATGCCAACGCGCAAGCTACTCCCCGCGTCGACGCCCTGGTTCTCGACGAACTCGCCGAGCTGCCGTAGGCATTCGAGGAATGCGACCATGGCGGTGTCGAATTTGCGGTGCAGGAAGCCGAAGTTTATGGGGAAGTCGCCCGAGGAGTAGAGTTCGAGGCGCTGCTTTTGGATGGCGGGGGTGCTGGCTGTGGAGGCGCGGGTGTCGGCGATGGAGGCGCCGTTTTTGACTTCGTGTTTGAGGATTGTTGAGGTGGAGCCCATAGGGGAGAGCTCGTAGTTTTGGAACTTGTAGCCTAGGCGTTCGGCGAGTGTGGCAAGGAGGAGGCAGGTCTGGCCCCAGGCGGCGTTGATCTCTGGCCAGTCGACGTAGGGAGACGGGAGGCGTCCTAGTCGTAGGCCGTTGATGGTGGCGAAGTGGTTGTCGTGCGTTATGTTGAATGTGTCGTTGTAGACGCTTCTTCGCTGGAGCTGGTTGAGGATCTGGGTATCGTGGGCGTGTCGTGCTGTGAGCGCATCACGTTCGTTTTGGAATCCCGTCAAGGTGGAGTTGAACGAGTTTCTCTCTTTCCAAAACTCCTCCTCTTCCTGGTCGAGCTGGCGCGCCTCGGCTTCAAGAGCGGCCAGCTGTGCATCCAGGTCTACCTTCTCTGATTCTAGCTTTTCAAGATTGGTAATGGCAGCAGCTTCTGCCTTCTTTGCTGCCTTGAGAGCTGCGTCAGCGGCCTTGACCTCATCGGCGCTGGGTACGTCTGTGTTGGCGCGGCGGAGGTAGTCGACGTAGGCGTCGCGTTCTCGTGTGGCTACTGCGAGTCGCTTTTGCAAGCCATCCACGAGGAGCTCTGTACACTCAACACATATTGGGTGGTCGATGTCCGAGCGCGCAGACAATATCTCGAACATGCGTTGTGTAGTCTCCAACCCATCTGCCAGGCTCACTCCTCCCACTGTGCCTGACCCAGCAGTGGTGTTCGCTTTTCTCGACGTCTCGGATGCGCTGGGCTGTGTCTGCGTCGCTTCTGGTGGCTGTTGGTCTGGGCTGCGGACTGGTGCGGGATGGTCTGGGGGGTCCATCATCGACTCGGACATGTGCACGTTGACGAAGGACATGGCAGGATTCTGTCCACCATGTTGGAATCTTGAAGAGGGCACATTACGTTTGAATGTGGGGTTTCTTGCAGACTGTATCGCTGTTTCGTAGGTTTGGTGTCTGGCGGACGGGTATGTGGGGCGGGACTGGCGGATTGGGTTGTTCTTCTGGGTTTGCTGCTGAGCTGTGACGGTTGAGTCTAGTAACATGTCAGCAGGAGGTAGAACATAGAGTCCGGCGAGCATACCAGTCAAGAGCTTGAAAGCTGCAGGGTTGAGCTGGTCGATGGAGGCATCGATATCGATAGGAGTACGGCACTTCTGGCAGTACAGGCCATGGCTCTTCTTCTCGGGCGCCATGGTGTTATTGCCGGCCTACTTGCATGTCAAGTCTGCGGAACAGCTAGTATGTGGTTTGGTGTGTAGTTGAAGCTTGAGCTTGGAGTAGTCAGCCGTTCGATGCACATCATCTGCTCCACGCCGGCGGTCACTAGCTCCCGCAACCGCCCCACCGCAACACGAGGGGAAGACGCGTTTCGCGTTTTGGCTCGTGCTTACTTGCGCAAACAGTCCCCGCCGAGTACCAGCGACAAACGCTTTCCGAGACAACACGCCTAATTCGTCGCATCACGAGGCCCAACGGGCATCCGCTCGCTCGAGTACAGCGTTCATCATCATGGAGCCCCCGGCAAAGCGATTGCGCATTCTCCAGTCCGTCGAAGTGGACGAGACGAACCCCGATTACATCGCAGCCAAGCAGAAACAACAGCGCAAGTTCAAGGGAAGACTCGAGTCTTTGTTCGACAAATACGCAGGCATGCACGAGTCCATGAGCGACGAGATCGACTTCAACACGGGCGAGATCGTTGTGGACAGGGGACATCTTCGGAGGGTACAGCGACAGATGCAGCGCATGGAGCCGACCTTGGTCGACAGTCTTCTGGAGCCTGGACTGGCACGGGACGATGTGTCAGAGGAAGAGGAGGAGCGGGCAGAATCCGAGGATGAATTGGCGCCTACCCAGACACAGACACAAACACGAAAGAGGAAGAGTGACAGTGGAGAGGACGGACAGAGGACGGCGCAAAGCCCAGAGCAGAATAAAACGACCACGGCTACATTACCGCCAAAATCTGTGCCAACAACATGGACGCAAGAGAATGCGCTTAGCATACCGAACACACCGAATCCAGCAGCGAAGCTCCTGCAACAGATTCACTTTCCGCAGACACCACTTGGTCAGCAGGCGCAAGCAGCATTGATGGCCAACTTGAATCAGACAATTGCGCAAGCCGTGCAACAAGCGGTTGCCCCGTTACTCAGCATGTTTCAAACCACACCAAGCGCACAGCCTGCACAGGCTCCCTTTCCTGTACCATCTCCTCATCAGCCAGCAACTGATAAAGTAAAACCCGCGACGGACCCGAAATGGTACTTTCCTCCTATGCACTCTGTGGAGGATGACAAGGAGCAACGATCCTCGCCACCCGTTTTGAAGCAGGCGCTGTCACAACCTAGAAACCCCAGAAAGGCCACCTCGCCTCTAGTCCCTCGCCGGAGAAGCCCAACAGTCCGTATCCAGAGGCCCCGTAATAATGTCATGGTAGATCAGAGCCCGCAAGTACTGGAGCCAAGCGTTGAAAGACCAGAGAGCTCGCACTCGCTGCCCACACTGTGCCGGAATGATGAATCTCACATGGACGTAGTTGCTCGGATTGAAAAGTCCGATCGCAAAAACAAAGGAGCCAAGTCAGTTCGCCAGAAATACCACTTCAGCGAAGAGGACGATATATACATCAGTGAAAGAAGGGAACTCTACAACATGACCTTTAGGGAAATCAAAGCCAGCAAAGCAAAGTGGTCGGATTGGCCTGTCAATGCATTCAACAACCGTTGGAACAACCATTTGAAGGACAAGAAACTTCATTTACGGGACACACGAAAGATAGAATCGGTTGCACAACACGACTCATCCACGCCTCCTGAGCAGGAAGAGCACTTCTTCTCCAGTAAAGAGATTCCAGAAACATCATCTGCGTCACACCACCTACCCACACCCAGCTCTCTCGAACAAGAATATAACCTCATTGAGCGGCCGGCCATACCGTCATCTTCGCATTTCGACGACGACGAACTTGAGCTCCTCTCCCTAGCCGGGGCCGACATCAGCGACGTACTCCCCTCACATTCCTCCGCCTACGACGACGACGATTACCCCACGCCCGATGAACCGCTCCCCTCAATCGAAGGCGCCGAGTTCCGCAACGAAGACGAGCTACAACTCGAAATGCTCAAAACGGAAGAATCTCCCACTCCACCCCCAGCACCGCCCCAACCCAAGACCCTCCCCAGCACCATCCCCGAGACACAGGACTCGGTTGTCGTCGTCTCCCCACCCAGCCAGAAACGCAGGACAATCCAGAAACCGAAGCCCCTCACTTACCGCGCGGCGTCCGACTCGTCTTCAGACCTCGATCTCATCGGCACACACGACGACCCCGCAACACCACGCGTGCACATCAAGCGCGAATCAATGACACCCCAAGCAACCCGTATCCTATGTAGTTCGCCTGCGCCCAAGACGCCGCGGCTAGCACTGCAGTCGTCTGGTGCGACGGCGCTGTCGACGGGGAAGTTGGATAGACGGGCGTATCTGAAGGAGGTGAAGCAATCGTGGGCTAAGGGCAAGGGGAAGACGCCTGGGTCGTTGAAGAGGAGGAGGAGAAGCGATGGTGTGGAGGTTGTGGCGAAGCGGAGGGAGATGTGGAAGGTGGATGGGGTGGGGGATAGTGAGGATGAGTTGGCTGTGTAGTAGTGTTATAGTACGGTGCTGTGTTGTTAGTATATACCATCTTTATCCACAACGATCAGTACTATTGGATTTGAAGTGTATTTGATGTTGCCCATACACAATATTACCCGTCTGCAGGCGGGGCGAGCGGTCTGGAATATGGTACCACCACGACTGCACCTGCATATGTGGATACCTTCAACAACCATTCACACCCCAAATGAATTTCCCAACCACAGTTATGAATCCTACAATTTCCTGCTCCATTATCAATAATAAAAGTGGGTCGGTAACTCAGCGGTAGAGGTAAGTTTATTCTCCCCCCCTTGGCTGGACACAGCATCAAGGGACCCTCAAATTGACAACCATCTAACAACCTTACAGTGTGGGATTGCAGATCCTGAAGTCACCGGTTCGATCCCGGTTCGGCCCTTGTATTTTTTGGCATTTGCTTTTGTCTGGAGTAATGTACGGCTAATTCTTTTGCTGGTTGTTCGTTGTGATGCGCCCTTGCTTCGCTTGCGAAGTGGGTCGAGAATGGGCTCCACTCTCTTACATGTACATTTGGTCTTGACTGTACGAGTGTATTTGCTACTCGATCTCGAAGTTCTCGGAGAAGAAGTCAATAATGTTAGACACTGCCTGTTCGTTCCCCAATGCGCTTTCAAATTGGCTCATACATGCTGAGTCACCGTCTTTGGCGCCCAGGGCGACTAATACCAGCTCTCTCAGACTGCCTGCTAAGTCGGTGACGGCAATGACTTGGCCTTCGTTCAGTGGCACGCCGGCGGTGCAGTAAGGAAGCAGTGTATTGATTGCGTTTCTCGCTGCTCGTTGCTGCTTTGAGGGTATGTGGAGTGCTTCGGTACTACGAATTTGATGTACGGGTTGTATCTGCGAGTGCTGATAGTGACTTTGGCGTCGATGCTGTTGTTGCTGATAAAATTCGCTGACTGGCTGCCTGTGAGTGGTCCTAGTCGAAAAGGGAGCCAGGTGAGGGTGAACGTCGACAAATTCATCGGCTGTGGATGCTGCATTGGATACAGCATACTGCAATGTCGTCGTACCGGGCCCTGTGGCTGGCGTTGTGTGAGAATGTGCAGCTGGGCCTTTTGGTACAGGAACCGAGTGGTGATAGTAAGGCATCGTGATGTTGAGTAGACCGAAACACGTCGATGTTTGATGTATCCGATCAGTGCCGTATTGATGAGCTTGGAGTGAGGCTCTGTATTCGTCGTGCGAACCACTGGCCTGTAATAGCATTGGATGAGGAACATGATAGACGGGGAACTTCATGGAAAGAGCAGGGCATGTGCGGGAATTCGATAGTCAAATTGGGAAGTCGTAGCACCTGGCCAACCGCAGCAGGGAGGTACGACCAACACATGCCAGTCTTGACCGTTGAAGAAGACCCAATCCCAAGACACAAAATCTCGAAGTTCAGAACGTAACATCAGCGTGCTTATATTTGAAGTCGCCTTGTAGTCTCGTGCATCAGGTGGCTGATCTGAGATAGTATACATATCGTACATCTAGAGCAACAACACATATGCAGCGCCATTCTATCATCTTTCTATAGTCGGTATGGGTATCATGAGAGGAGAAAGTATGGACAGCGTACAACGCGGGATATACGACGATAGCGAGCGCAACCAGTCGTCGCAGCTGCGGTGGATCACGGAAGCCAGAGTGAACAGAGGCTATCCAGTTTCCAGTTGCTTGAACATGGCCAGAGCTCACGGTTGGTGTTGGCTATTTTCCGATGTTGCTTGCCCCTGGGAGAGGTTTGATGCTTGCGTAGCCGTCAGGTTGGTTGCGGCCGAGGGCTTTTCTGCCTCCATTTGTTCTCTGAGCCTTTTCGCTTCCTTCTCCTTTGCGACAGCTGTCTTGGCCTCTGCTCGATGTTCCTCCTCAGTTTTCTGATGCTCAGCAACGCCGCTTCCTCTCCAGAAGCTGAGAAGCTTTCCTTGCTGAACCGGGTCGGGCTGCTTCTTTCTCAATTCCTCAAGCTCGCTCTTGACAGTCTTCAGCTCAATCTGCAATTCTTCGAGGTCTTCCCGGATGTCATCTCGAGCGTTCTTCGCTTTCCTTCTCTGCCGCCATTGCTCAAACACAATCACGCTTATACCGACAGCAAAGATGAACGTTTCGGAGACGAAATTTGCACCTGTCTCAATGGCCTTTTGTTCGGAGAGCGGTCGAATCCGTGGCTTAAACTTCTCCTCTGTTCTCTTCTTTATGTCTTCCTTTTCCTTCTCGGTCATTTCTTCCTCTGCTTTCATCTCCTCTTCTGTCTTCACTGTAGGCATTGCGTGTTTCTCTCGAGCAGCCTTAGCTGCCGCCACCTCCTTCTTGATTTGCCGATCGATCACTGCGGGATCTTGTAGGAGGCCGAGGCGCATGCGCATATCCACCCGGTGTATCCGTTGTGCAAATCCGACACACAGTCTGCGGAAACGTTCGTGTTCGTGGGCATTGCGTTTAATGGCGTTCTAAACTATGTAAGCGTTTGTACAAGCTTTCGCAGGCTCTAAGCTTACAGCCATCGGCTTCGCAAGCGTCCTCACGAACAGCGAGGTAATCTTCAGAGTGAGAGACATGCTAGGCTAGGCAGACAAGCTTCGCTGGTGTTGTGAAGGCAATTGGCGAGGTAGATCGTGATCATAAGAGTTCCATCACAAGCAGGGGTTCTGCAATGCTAATGGGCCAGCTGCAGAGTGGTTGACAATCAGAAGTGAGCGTTGTGGAGAGATGGTGGCTGCTTTGAAGCTGCCTGAAGTTCCAGAGCTCGGAAATTCCCCGAGGCCGACGTCACTTTGGTCAGACTGGAGGCAATAGTACGAGAGATGCATTCACGGGCAAAGAATTTAAGCAAACCCAGCGACTAAATTTGAGATTCACACCACCAGGCGTTTATAACATCATATTGCTCTACCCAAAATGCGTCATGGAGCGAGACTGAAGCACGCGCAGATGTACTGGCTTGGCGGTGCAGGGATGGTAAGCTCTGGAGCGTCGTGGTTGCCTGGGTGACGGCGGCCGGGCTTGTTGTTTGGCCCGGTCCCGAACTTCAACACCAGCGCTCACGCCTCTTCGGCATTCGACATTCGACCACCGACCTTGGAATGTCAGCCCCATCTATCCACGCTGAGCCGCCGCCAGAGGTGGTGCGCGACCCCGAAGGCCTGCAGTATGAGACTGGACCACAGCTGGGCAAGGGCGGCTTCGCCATCTGCCACCGTGCGAAGCTGCTGGGCCATGAGCACCTTGGCAGCAGTACAGTCGCTTTGAAGATCGTCAGATCCAAGATGGAGCCCCCCAAACTGGCACAAAAGGTGCGCAGGCCTTGTCGATATTCGCCTCATCCTTGCTAACGCGCTGCAGTTTGTGACTGAACTACAAATCCACTCGAAACTATCCCACCCCAACATCGTCGAATTCTACCGCGCCTTTTCTTTCCACTCAAGTACCTACGTCGTCCTGGAGCTGTGCGAAAATGGCTCTCTCGCCGACGCGATCAAGAAGCGGAAGTACTTCACCATGCCAGAGATTCGTCGATTTATGGTCCAAACATGTGGTGCCATCAAGTACCTGCACCAACGAAACATTGTGCACCGTGATCTCAAAACCGGCAACCTCTTCCTTGACAAGGACATGAACGTCAAGGTCGGCGACTTTGGCCTTGCCGCCCTGCTCCTGTCCCAGAACGATTATGGTGCGATTCGAAGAACAACCATGTGCGGAACACCGAACTATCTCGCCCCCGAGGTTCTCGAGAAGACTGGCAAGGGTCACGATGAAAAGGTCGATCTGTGGGCGATCGGCATCATGATGTACACACTTGCCGTCGGTCGCGCGCCTTTCCACGCAGCGAAGCGCGAGGACATCTACCGAAAACTGAAGGCGCGTGAATACTCATGGCCGGACCCTGCGAAGTGCGCAAACGATATCACAGACGACTTGCGCGATATCGTATCGTTACTGCTCGTACACGAGGACGACAGGCCTACGCCAGATCAAATTGTAGCGCATCCCTTTTTCAAGCTGGGAATGATCCCATTAGAACTGGACAGCGGATGCACGTCGAAGATTCCAAGGTGGCCAAAAGAGCGAGCACCCTCAGCTTCAACCATGAGACGAGGGTACACCGAGGAATGGTGGACGTTGTGCAAGGCCTCGGCGGTTGGCGAGTACGAGCCAGGAAAATCGTTCGGCGCGTACGGAAGCAGAAGGAACAAGACAGTCGCTCGTGATTGCCAGAAGGAGATTGAAGCTGGCAAGCAACCTAATATACCTTTCAGCAAGGACGTCGTATATGTACCTTTCCCTGCCCGCGTACAGTGGCCACATCAACCTGCGCCCGGAGGACTGAGCGAGATTTCAGAGGAGAAAGAGTCGTCACAAGAAGGTCAGGCGTTGGTGGAGACATCTGGGAACGATCGTTTGAAAGGGCGACTTCCACGCGTGAGGAGGGAGATGCCACCACCAACACTCAAAGAGAACGAACCAGTACCGACACAAGAGCCAATGCCATCCACAGAACCGGAGCCTGCGCGAAGGATATTGGATAAGCAACCCACAAGATTAAGGGCCGTCCGCAAAATTTCGAGTTCTGCCCCAGTCAGTGCGGCCACAGCACCCGCACCTGCACCACTGCGCGTGCCGAGAGAGACCAGGCCAACAACACGAGCGCGCGCTGCAAAAGAAGGAGCGAAGAAGCCATCGCAAGAAACAGAGACCGGACTCCCTGATCTCCCACCTCTTCGCGCAATTAAGACTACCGTGCGGGTGACTGAAAAGCCGGATCCCTCGTCCCAATTCACGACTTCCACACGGAACAGCAAACCCTCAACATCGACGCGAAGCGAGCCAAAATTCCGTGCTGTGAGCGCCGAACTGGCAGCCACGGATCCTGTTACGGTGTTGGCGCGTCTGTACACATTCCGAGATAATCTTGCGAGAGCTCTTGAGAAGAAGCCTTCAAAATCGAGGAGAGAACAGCCTCCACAGCTACCGTTTGTGACGAAGTGGGTCGACTACTCGCGCAGATATGGAGTTGGCTATGTCTTGGATGACGGTAGCATCGGCACCCTGCTCACAGCGGACGAACAAAATCCAGTGACAGCTGCAATCGCCACAGATGGGTACAACCACCTGAAGAAGAACGGCAGAAACCGTGAGGCGGCAAAAAGTGTTCCTCTTGACTACTACACGACCGTTAAGAAGGACAGAGGGTTATCTCAGATCGAAATTCAAGACCGTCGACGAACCGAGGAGATTCGAACCGTTTGGCACAAGTTTGGAAAATACATGTGCGCGACTTTTGGTGACGAGGAGCTGGTGGTGAAGGAAGGTCCCAAAGAATCGAACTTCGTCAAGTTTTACCAGCGCCTCGGCAACGTTGGCATCTGGGGCTTCGACGACGGGTCTTTCCAGGTATGTGATATCGTCGAAGGCACCTTGACTTTAGCTAACTCTTGTCCAGTTTAACTTCCCAGATCACACAAAACTCGTGCTGTCGTCAGACGGTGGCTATGCTACTTTCCTCTGTCTACCATTCGAAGCAACAGCACTCCTCGAAGCAACGGGCAATGTACCTTGGAGACACGTCAGGGCGCGCGAAACTCTGAAGGGATCCCTACAACAGCTTCTGTACGGCTCTGCAGACAAGGCGGACGGCTACAAGGAAGTCACACAAGGCAACCACCTTCGAGAGAAGATCGAGTTCATTTACGCAGTCGTCGAGGAGTGGGTGCGTGAAGGGGGCCTCGGATGTCTCGTTGATCCCAAGGAGTACTCGTGGTCAGGGCCGCAGCTCGAAGAGACCAAACGACTGGATTGGGCGAGTGTCGGGCGTTTTGGTGGCGACGTTTTCTCATGAATTTTCAAGCCTCGCGCTTTTGTTTCCCAGGTTGGCAAGCGATGGCGTTTTGGATCTTTGGAATATTTTTACTCTCGGCATTGGCATATTCCGTGGCGTCTCTGTTTATCCTGACGACGCATTGCGGGTCTGTGTTCACTTTCTTTCGAACACTCATTTACGGAGTCTTGCATAGCTCCAGGCTGGGTCGGCGCATTGTTTTGCTAGCATAGCGTTTGCAACGTGAATAACAACGACGGTCATGACCGCGAGTCCTCGGTGCCTGATGCTGCTTTTGCTGCTGCCTGAGTGGGACACGTAATTTACACATAATCGTTGCAGAAGGGATCCTTGGCGAGATTTGTATGCGAAGTGCGGCGGAACAGCTTGCGCGTCCAGTGTGTAACTGCACGTAACCAGGGTGTGGCTGTGCGGCCTCCCGTACTCGCTCCAACTTCCGATACGGCCGACGTGGGCTGTGACATCGTTGGTAGGATCGCTGAGGCGTAGGAAACGCCCGCCCACTAATCTTACTCACCACACTTTCGCTCAAGGCCGCTCCTTCTCTCCCCACACATTGCGCCTGCAGACTGCCACTGCCCCCGTACCCCGCGCCCCTGTCTGCTGTGAATCGAGCCCAGCAGCACACACGACACGCCAAACGGGCAACACACCTCGCGCTCCGGAGCTCACGGTCGGGCATCAACCATGGTACCGTCCGCCCACGCCCGCCACCACGGCTCTACAGGCACTGACAGAGAACCCATGTAGGCGGTAACAAAGCGCGCCGGGCGCAAGAAGGATGCTGGCGCCGCCGGAGCTGCTCGTCCTGGGCAGCAAAAGGCCCAGTTCGCAACCAAGGCCGTCTTCGAGACGACCAAGAAGAAGGAAGTGGGTGTCTCGGATCTGACGCTGATCAGCAAGATCTCGAACGAGGCCATCAACGACAACCTGAAGAAGCGCTTCGAGAATGGCGAAATCTACGTGCGTCGCCCTGCCCGCGCCAGCCCCGCGCCCCGTCGATACAAGGCGGCAGAGTGAGGGAACAGCGACTGACGGAGCTGCAGACATACATTGGACACGTACTGGTGTCGGTCAACCCCTTTCGAGACTGTACGTGGTAGCAAGAGGCCCTCTGGGGGCCAAGTATGCTGACAATTGGCAGTGGGCATCTACACCGAACAGGTCCTGGACAGCTACAAGGGCAAGAACAGGTTGGAGGTATGGCGCATCATACCGAATACACGCTCACATCTGACACGACCAGGTGCCACCGCACGTCTTCGCAATCGCCGAATCGGCCTACTACAACATGAACGCCTACAAGGAGAACCAGTGCGTCATTATCTCTGGTGAATCTGGAGCAGGAAAGACAGAAGCTGCAAAGCGTCTTATGCAGTACATCGCCAACGTCTCTGGTGGGAAGAATTCGTCGATTCAGGAGATGATGGACATGGTGCTGGCCACGAATCCATTGCTCGAATCCTTCGGAAACGCGAAGACACTGAGGAACAACAACTCGTCCCGATTCGGAAAGTACCTCGAAATCCACTTCAACGCTCAGGGCGAACCCGTGGGAGCGAACATCAACAACTACCTACTCGAGAAGTCGCGTGTGGTCGGTCAGATCATGAATGAGCGCAACTTTCACATATTCTACCAGTTCGCGAAAGCCGCTTCACCGCAGTACAGAGGTTTGTAGATCTGGACACTTTGGCGCAAACCACATACTGACAGCCTTAGAAATCTTTGGCCTACAACAGCCTCAAGCGTACCTATACACCAGCCGGTCGAAATGTTACGACGTACCGAACATTGACGATCACGCCGAATTCCAGGACACACTGAACGCTATGAAGGTCATTGGACTACAGCAAGCAGAGCAGGATAATATTTTCCGTATGCTGTCCGCAATCCTGTGGCTCGGAAACGTTTCGTTTGTGGAGGACGATCAAGGCTACGCAGCGATCGCAGATCAATCTGTCGTCGATTTCGTCGCCTACCTCCTGGAAGTCGAATCTGCGCATGTCAACAAGGCTCTCACCATCCGAATTATGGAGACAAGTCGCGGTGGACGCAGAGGTTCCGTGTACGACGTACCGTTGAACCCAGCCCAGGCATCTTCGGTGCGAGATGCGCTGTCTAAGGCGATCTATTTCAATCTGTTCGACTGGATTGTTGAGCGTGTGAACCAGTCGCTGAAGGCGCGAAGCGCGTCCGCCTACTCCATCGGTATCCTGGATATCTACGGATTCGAAATCTTCGAGAAGAACAGTTTCGAACAGTTGTGTATCAACTACGTCAACGAGAAGCTCCAGCAGATCTTCATTCAATTGACACTGAAAGCGGAACAAGAAGAGTATGAGCGAGAGCAAATCAAGTGGACGCCTATCAAGTACTTCGACAACAAGGTCGTGTGCGAACTGATCGAGGAGAAGCGACCTCCGGGTGTCTTTGCGGCATTGAACGATGCTTGTGCCACAGCTCACGCCGACCCTGGAGCGGCCGATCAGACTTTCGTGCAAAGGCTGAATGCGCTATCATCAAACCCCAACTTCTCGCCTCGCCAAGGGCAATTCATCATCAAGCATTACGCCGGAGAAGTGTCGTATGCGGTGGAAGGCATGACTGACAAGAACAAGGACCAGCTTCTGAAGGACTTACTCAACCTCTTAGGCCAGAGCGCCAACCCCTTCGTCCACACGCTGTTCCCCAATCAAGTCGACCAGGATAACAGGCGACGACCACCCACGGCTGGTGACAAGATCAAGGTATCGGCAAACGACCTCGTTACCACTCTTATGCAAGCTCGACCATCCTATATCCGTACCATCAAGCCGAACGAGAACAAGTCGCCGAAGGAGTTCAACGAAGCAAACGTACTGCATCAAGTCAAGTATCTTGGTCTGCAAGAGAACGTCCGTATTCGCAGAGCTGGTTTCGCATCTCGTCAGACCTTCGACAAGTTCGTAGAACGATTCTTCTTACTCTCGCCCAAGTGTTCGTACGCTGGAGAGTACACGTGGACAGGAAGCTACGAGCAAGGTGCTAAGCAGATCTTGAAGGACACCAATATTCCGGTCGAGGAGTTCCAGATGGGTGTAACGAAGGTTTTCATTAAAACTCCGGAGACATTGTTCGCCTTGGAGACGATGCGCGATCGTTATTGGCACAACATGGCTATTCGTATCCAGCGAGCCTGGAGGAATTACCTGAGCTACCGTATCGAATGCGCCACAAGGATACAACGCTTCTGGCGCAAGCTGAACGGCGGAAAGGAGTTCATCGAGTGGAGAGATCAAGGCCACAAGGTTCTTGCAGGCCGAAAAGAGAGGAGGAGATACAGTTTGGTAGGATCCCGAAGGTTTATGGGTGACTATCTTGGTATCGCGAACAGGGGTGGTCCGGGTGAAGTGATCGCGCAGGCAATTGGAATATCCGGCAATGAGGAGGTCCCATTCTCGTGCAGGGCAGAGACGCTCGTCTCTAAGCTGGGTCGCTCGAGTAAGCCGGAAGCCCGCATGCTCATTCTGACAAAGAAGAACGTGTACCTGGTAAAGCAGGTGCTCGTGAACGGTCAGGTCCAGATCCAAGCCGAACGGACAATACCTGTTGGTGCTATCAAGTTCATCAGCGCGTCGAAGCTTCAGGATGATTGGTTTTCAATCGGCGCAGGCTCACCGAATGAGCCTGATCCGCTTGTGAACTGCGTGTTTAAGACAGAATTCTTCACGCACCTGACGAATGTTCTGCGAGGGTCATTAACCCTCCAGATTGCTGACACGTAAGTCCATTAACGCTAAACTGTTTAGTCATCACATACTGACGATTTCAGAATCAACTACAACAAGAAGCCTGGCAAGCCTGCACAGGTCAAGGTAGTCAAGGATCCTGGTGCGCGGATTGACTCGTACAAGAGTGGAACAATCCACACTGGACAGGGTGAATCACCAAATTCAGTCTCGAAACCTACACCAAAGGGCAAGCAAGTTGCCGCCAAGCCTATCACCAAGGGAAAGCTTCTACGGCCCGGTGGTCCAGGAGGTGGCCCTTCAAAGCTCGCCAGCCGCCCTGCGCAACCGCGACCTGTTCCCGCTCCTGCCGCTGCTCAATCACGAGCAGTGCCGCCTGCGCCTATGCCAGCTGCAGTACAACAGCGACCCGTCCCTGCTGCAACAACCCCCCAACCCAGACCTGTTCCGCAGCCCGTGGCAGCCCTCAATGGGTCAGCAAATCACTCAAGATCGTCGTCAGCGTCACGAGCACCTCCTCCGCCTCCGCCTCCTCCCGGCCCACCTGCCGCGCCCAAGGAGCCTACATTCAAGGCGCTCTACGACTTTGCTGGCCAGTCAGCTGGTGAGCTGAGTCTGCAAAAGGACGAAATCATCCTCGTCACCCAAAAGGAAAACAATGGTAAGTCACCTGCCCCCTTCCCTCTACAACCATACTAACGATCCTCCAGGCTGGTGGCTAGCATCCCGTCTTGACAAGTCCGCGTCTGGGTGGGCACCCAGTGCGTACCTCGAGGAGCTCAAGACCGCGCCTCCACCACCACCACCCGCGCCGCCCGCGCGTCCCGCAAATGGCAAGCCGAAGCCACCTGCGCCGCCAGCCAAGCGCCCTGCGGCGCGCAAACCCGCGCCTGATAGTAGGGATAGCGGCTACTCTGGGAGTGCGAGTGAGACGGGTGCAAGGGATAGTAGCGGAAGTATTGCAGGCGGGTTGGCTGAGGCACTGAGGGCGAGGCAACAGGCTATGCAAGGGAGGCGGGGAGATGAGGAGTGGTAGAGGACTAACGGCAGTTTAGGAGAAGTACGAGTTGTAGCTGCGAAGATTAGATGAGAGCATGTGCGGTAGTTGAGATAGAAGATGATATTGGAATTTGAAACAAGTACAGCAAAAACATCTCCTGACCTTGGATCTGTGACAAGATATTGATCGGTCCATGGCCATGATTTCTTGTAGTTGAAATTCACTCATCAAGTGTTGATAATTCTTCGGCTCAACTTCACAGGAAAACCACATGGTAAAAAAGGGAAATAATCCATTGCCTCAACTGCCTACACAGGCTATATGTATATCCTCTGCAAGAAGAGTAAAAAGAAGAGTAAAATCAGCCCAACCAAGTCGAGCCTCATATCACATCCCCAAACGCCCCAAACACGAGCCCTCCCCCGCTCTAGAAAATCCACTGAAAGCTCTCCTTGACTTCGAAGCTCGCCTTTGCCCTGTGTAAAAATTAGCATAATGAACTTGAACAAAATGATCAGTCGGAGCGGAGGGAAAACATACCTGATATCCGCACTGCTCGCGCCAACAAGCACGTCAAAGCCGCCTTCCTCTGCGATCCACGCGCCTGTCTGCCCGAGGCTGGTGTCGAAGTAGCCAACGCTGTACTTGTCGAGTTTCATATCGACCGTCTTTGTCTCGCCGGGCTGTAGGAAGACTTTGCCAAAGGCTTGGAGTTCCTTTTCTGGGCGGGGGAGACTGCTCCGGACGTCTCGCACGTAGGCCTGGACGATTTCGTGGGCGGCGACGCTGCCCGTGTTGGTTACGGGGATGCTGAGGGTGATGCTGCCGGCTTCGGTGAGGACGGTGCTGGAGAGACTGGGCGTGCCGTAGGAGAAGGTGGTGTAGGTTAGACCGTGGCCGAAGGGGAAGAGTGGCGCGATGCGGCTGCGTTCGTAGTGGCGGTATCCGATGTAGAGACCTTCGCCGTACACGGTCTTCAGGTTCTCACCGGGCCAGTTGTGGTACGCGGGGTTGTCCTCGATTCTCACGGGGAATGTGGTAGGCAGTTTCCCACTTGGCGATGCGTTGCCCAAGAGTACGTCTGCAAGCGCATTACCGGCTTCCTGGCCTTGGTACCATGCTTGTAGGATTGCGGGCGCGCTATTTACCCATGGCATGGAGATAGGTGTGCCGGACTGATTGACAACGACGGTGCGCGGGTTGGCCGCAAGCACGGCTTCGATGAGGCGGTCCTGGCTGCCATTCTTGGGGAGATCCATGGTCTGACGATCGTAGCCCTCAGATTCCCATTCTGCATCCAGACCGACAACGAGCACTGCAACGTCGGCATCGCGCGCGATGTTGGCGGCTTCTTGAAGGCGGTCAATGGCGTCTTCTTCTTGGTACCCGATGCGGCAGCCGCCGTAATCGTAGCGGCGACCAATAATGGATACCTTTGAGGCAGGGCGGACTTCGCTGGTTGATTCGATGAGGATCTCAACAGGGGTGTTGGCGGTGAGGTAAATGGATTTGAGCACATCCTGGGATGCGGAGAACATGGCCTCGCCCTCTTCTGTCCAGTCCCAGTTGTCGATGAAGAGTTGGCCATCAAGATACATGCGTCCAGGGCCTACGGAGGCGAAGCTGAAGCTGTGGGTACCGGTAGTCTTAGGGGTTAGGATCGACTTGACCTTGAAAGAGAACGCTGGTAAAAGTTCCATTGGTGCAGAATCCCACAGCCAGAGATCTGTGCTGACTTTGTGCTGGACAACTGCTGGCTCGCCCTTGAACCTGTCTCCACGGTAATATTCCAGGCGCACACCTTGTTGCCCGTCTGGAGCTGTGCAGTATGGTGTAGCAAGCGGTAGCCACTTCGAGCTATCGCAACCCTGCGCGAATGTGAGTTCACCATCAAATCTATTGCGTATCCCATCCCACGGGCTTGTTCGGTAGTACGGGTTGAGACCTGCGCTGCCGCCACCGTTTGCGATGGCTCGCTTGACGTTAGGCCCTATGAGTGCGATTTTTTTCGCATTTTTGATCGGTAGAACGTTGTTCTCATTCTTCAACAACGTGAGCCCTTCGACACCAGCTTGGAGGATTAGGTTCCGCGTTTCGACATTGTCAATGGACTGCTCGGGCGCTTCCGGTGTGCGATTCCCGAGACCTTTTGTGCGGTCCACCAGATAGAGCACTCTTGCAGCAGCTTCTTCAATGTCGGCTTGCTCCAGCTCGCCATTGTCAAGCGCTTCCTTGACCTGTTCAACCTTCCGCCACTTGGAAGGGCCTGGCATTTCGATGTCGACGCCCGCCTTTATCGAAGGTGCGGTAGCGTATGTGCCCGTCCAGTCTGAGATGATTGCTCCATTCCATCCCCACTCACCACGCAGGATATTCTTGATGGTATGTTCGCTCTCATCGGCGTGAATGCCGTTGACCAAATTGTACGAGCTCATGAGCGCCCATGGGGATGCATCGCGGACAGCGATCTCAAATGGCTTGAGATAGATCTCACGAAGTGGTCTCTCCGCGATGATAGCATCATAGGCCTGGCGTTCAGTCTCTTGTTCGTTACCAACAAAGTGCTTGATAGTTGCAGCAATGCCTTTGCTTTGCAAGCCTCGAACATATGAAGCAGCAAGCTTTCCTGTGAGAAAAGGGTCCTCAGAGTATGACTCGAAGTTCCGTCCACCTAATGGTGATCGGTGCATGCAGACTGTAGGTGCAAGCAACACATCTGCGCCGCGAGCTTTGCACTCCTCTCCAAGGTGCCTTCCAATTTCCTCCATCATCTCGAGGTTCCACGTCGATGCCATGGAGATACCGCATGGGAATAGGGCAGCCTAGCACGGTCAGTCACGAGTTTGTATGTTGCACACTGCTCGTTCAAGAACTGACAGGGGTTCCATTTGTGAAGAACTCTCCACGGGCGCCGTTGGGCCCGTCCGTTGTTTTTATTGATGGTATGCCCTTATCAGGAATGGCCATCGTCCGCCAAAAGTCCGCTCCTGCGAGTAATGATATCTGTGGTGGTCAGCATTTTGAATCAGGTGATGTCGTGCAAAATCTCCCGTATGGTGTTGATTGTTAGCGAAAGGGAGAGCAACCGGCAAGGTCAAGCGTACACCGCTTGTAGGAGGTTATAGGAATTGGTAATGAAACACGACACTCATAAAACCCGAATGTCTTGTATTCAGTCCAGGAACAACCGCATTTACCCGGATACGTTGTCGAATACGAGTAGAGGGCTACCTGATACGCTGGCACTACACATACCTGTTCGTCGAGGGTCAACTTCGATGCCAGCTCCTTTGCCCTATCATCTGGCTTCTCCAGCGAGTACAGCTTCTTTCCTGCCATGTTGTCTCCTTCTGGTGGTGAAGTTGGTGTAAGTGATGGTGTAACAGTATCGACAGGTGTCACTTGGAAAGTGGCTTGCTTAAGGTCGATGAGCTTGTTGTCGTCTTCTGTGGGGCTAAGAGTCCCAAGGTGCATGGTAGTCATGGCGAATCAGCCTACGTTACTCGTTCGAGATAGTCGAAGGATTTGGAGGAAGAGCCGCGTTGCTCGCCGCTCTCGGGCAGGGCGTTGTGAACTTGAACACCTAAAACTGTCACAAGGTGGTGAGGTGGCAGGAAAACGAGTGACTTGACAAGCGCCAATATCAGGGCCAGTGAATGGTCATCTTTTAGTACTTTGCGCGCTCAAGTATCGACGCATAGACCACTCATCGCGTGGATCCAGAAAGCACGTAGAATATCCGGATGTATTGGGAACAAGCCTTGTACCTAGTTGCGGCACGCATGCTCGTCTCAGATCTACCTCTTGGGCACTATTGGTCGACGGGCCAGTAATGAACCGAAGTTAATGCGCACCAGTATTCATCTGTTGTTGAAGGAGGCTCTTGAACGATTTCAATCTAGATCGAAACGCGGCGGGGCTTGCCTGTGGCGAATTCAAGGGTAAGATGCGTGAGCACGACGCAAAAATGCTTGTCCGAATCACGCTGGATGAGAATGATGGACAGCCGACAAGATACATCGCGATTTCTAGACAAAAAGCACTGGTTGAGCGCATATTGAGGCAGACATTGCAGCGGTCTCACGCGTACTACTGACCGTTATGGTAAGCAGCCATGTCTGTGATTCGATATTTGCAAGGCGGTGATGGCGGTCCTGAACTGCGAACCGGGGATGAGTGCTCCGGACCTAGTATGGAAGGCTTCCGGAACTCGATTTGAACGGTCAAGTGGTGGAGAAACTGTTGTGAGAGGCTACACGGGCCTTGTTGGCGTCGGAGAGAACGGGTAGCAGCGGAAGAAAGGCCCGAAGACGCGGTAGGGCAACCGTGGCTGCCGCTTGGCGGGCCGGCGGAGCTCAAGCACGTGCATGCATCAGATCGGTACGTCTGCATGTACGCGGAAGTCTGGGCAGTGCTCGAAGCCTGGAGTATACAAGTCACGTTGGTGCCCAGGGGTAGCTCTGTTGACGGCATGTGAACGACTTCATTGCATTTCTGTTGAGAAGAGATGAAGCAGGCGCATATTAACGTCTCGCACAGCGTCCGCACCGCCACTCCGAATGGTGCCATATTTTGATACTGGAAGTCGCCTAGACGGCCCTGTTATGGCAAGAAATGCTTTCAAACCATGTCACGGATCTGGCAGATGACCCAAAGACTTTCAGCAAGGGATACAACCACTGCCTAAATCGCACCGTGCCTCCTTGTACCACAACTCGAGACGAGAAGTACTTGATACAAATGAAGTTTTGATAAGGCCCAATCTGCTCACGATATTGTGCGGGGAAGTTTGGATCTTGGGCAGTTGGCTTTGAGCCAATTCGATGCCCAGATGGACGGCAGTTGTCATCCTCTCTCTAACTCGTAGCCGGTGGGTAAGGCCTTTTCACCCTCCGTTAAATGATATGCAGGACATATCGTGGAGGAGAGGGGAGTATAGATACCCACTCTAAGTACCTTTTGACTGTGGTAAGATTGTGAATGACGAAGGAGATTGAGCGTGAATTGAACATTGAGGGTAGATTTGTGTGAAGAAAGACGCAATCATGGATATGGATATAAATAAAGGTCCTGTTATCAAGTCAGAACGCCACGACTGCTTCACGCAGCCTCACATGCACGCTCCAACGCATAGCCCATACACACAGGTATACAAAACAGACCACAAGCGAGTACGCACCCATCAACCGCTAAATCCCTCCTGCTCGTTATGTGTTTCGTGTTCGCGCAATTCGCCAGACGCCGTATCGTCAAAATCGGACTATGCCTCCGCCATCTCTACATCCTCATTATCGCTCGCCTGCTTAACTTCTTCGATCCCCTTCTTGAAAGTGGCCTTCTTGGAGTCAACCTCATCGCGGCTGAGGTCTCTCATCCAGGTATTGTTGCGGACTAGCTTTTCTTGCGCTCGTTCGCGCCTTGCGTCATTGAGAGCCTTGTATTGCTCGTTCGATTGTGAGGTGCTCTCACCCACACCCGCACGAACAGTGTCAGGAAGCGTGAAGTACTGAACGCCGCCGGTACCGAACGGCTCGCTGTTGATAAAAGTGATATTGTACGTCTGCGGGCTGATCGAAACAGTGATCTTGTCGCTGTGCTTCACAAGGTCGAGACGATCGTCCTGCTCCGCGAGGTCTTCAACCTTAGCAAGACGCTTCTTGAGGTACGGGTATTGGACCTTCGCATGGTCTACCTCTTCCGTGGGCTCAACAGCCTGGTAAGACGCGAGATAAGCACGCCAGCGCCTAGTGCGGTCCAGAGCGTTGGAATCGAATGTGGGATCATCTTTCTTGAACAGGCGAACAGTAGCTTCGGTCTTTGCAGGATCCTGCAAACAAGTCAGTGGTGGGCTGGAAAACTTGAAGGAAAATTGACTTACGTATGTGATGCGATAGGTATCGGCGTCCTTCGCGTACTTCTCGACTGCCTTTCTGTAGCTGATCTCGTTCTTGTGCGACGTGGTATCGTTAATGCGGTCCTTCCGGAACAGGTTATAGATCTCAATGGTCTTGTCCTTGCTGTCAGAACTGACTACGACAAGGGCGAAACGGACAAGTGAATTGATGAGCCTGTCGAAACTGTACATCTGCCACCCAATCTGCAAGTAGTACCGGCGCAATGTCTCCTCGATGAAGACCATGTCGACTTCACCAAGAATCTGATCTTGGAACATCTCAAGGACTTGTTGGTAGAAGTTTGCGGATGCGGACGTGTCTTTGAAGAAATCGTCAGGCTGCTTGTCCAGCATCTTAAGTCTTCGCGCTGCCTTGGGTTCCATGGCTCGACTAACGACCTTTCGGACCTCGTCCTCGCTGTCCTTGAGCTTCAACAACCGTTCGTACAGATAGACGAACATGCGGAAGAAGCAGTAGATGGACGAGTTGGCGTACATGTTGTACTCGATACGTCGGTATGGCTCATCGTGCTCAATCTCCTTGTCATCGAGGGCCGCAGGCTGAGCGGAGTATTCCACCCAGCTGCCCGTGGTTGGTTCGTCACGACCAGTGGAGTTGGAGCTGTCCACAGCAGCGTCATCTTCAAGTCCAGATGCAATCTCGGGAGTTGTGTCTCTACTCGCCGACGCGAGGCTATCCTCCTTGTCTTTGCGAGATTTTCCACGAGGATCAAGTACGTCGCGGCGCAGATCGCCCTTCTTCGGCTTCTGCGATCGCTGGGAAACATCGTCATCGGGACTTGGTGTGTCATCACCGGACTCGTTGGGTGTATCGCGGCCGGATGTCTGGACTCGCTGCTCGAACTTGGCCTGGTCAAGGCCAAAGAACAGTGGCACAAACTCCTTGATGAACGGAACTACCTTGGCATATTCAGTGCCGCTGTTGTTATCCGCGAACGTGATCATCAGGCGGGCTACATCAAAGAGCACCTCTTCATCCTTGAACGAGAATGCGAACTGGTATTCCGGTTGGGGGATCTCCTGGATTTGTCGCAGACGCTTCTGTTCCTCGTAACGAACGAGAACCTCGTTGGTAAGTGACTTAGGCTGGAATTGGCGCTTGTCGGTCTGCTTGACAGATAGACTCTGGTGGTCCAAAGATTTCCAGAAGATCTTCTGTGTCTGATCGCGCCAGACCCTCTCCCACTCACGCTGAGCAGCCTTCCAGTCCTCCAGTTTGCACTTGAGGCGGTGCAACAAGACTGGCACCACACTCCAGGGCATGGTGAAGAGCTCCTTGATGACATCCTTACCCCGGTCGCGGCCATAGATCTTCATGATGACACGCTTGTAAATCGTCTCGCTTTGACCTCCAAGACCAGGTGGAAGCACGAAGTTCGTTCGATCTTCTTGCTTCATGGTCAGTAACTGGTTTGCGATCGGTTCCAGCTGCTGGATAGTGCGACTGCAAGCTTCGATATTGAAGTCATAATCGTGACGCTCTTCTTCGATCCTATGGAGTCCTTCCTCGAATTGATTCTTGCGGTGCGCAATGAAACCAGAGTCCTCGGAAGCCCAGGTCGGGTGAGAGGCCCATTCATCGTTCAGAACCGATTTGCACAACTCATCACGACCGCTGCATACCCGCTCGCGTTCCCGCTTAGGAAGCAAGCGATAACTGGGTCCAAGGCTGCGGCAGTTAGAGAGCGATACCCGGGAGTTGACAGTTTTAGGACGCGTCTTTTGTTGGTCGTCATCCTCGCCCATGAACTTCTTGAACCATGCGAACAGCTCCGGGTTGCCGCCTATAAAAGATTGTGCACGATAGAGGAGTAGCGTCTTGTCGATCAGGTCCTGTGAGTAGAGATTGCACAACTTCAAGAACTCGTTCATCGTGTTCTTGTTTCCAATGAACTTCTTAACGCGATCGAAGAAAGCAAGCTCATCCTGGCTCGGCGTAGTGGTGGTCGTTGGTGGTATCGGCTCAGGCAGTGCCGGAGTGAGTGTTGGCGAGACTGGGGGTCCTTCAGGCACTGCTTGCTTCGCAGCATGGCCTGTCTTAGTACGCTTGTTGGCGTTGCCTGGTCCAAAGTTCCCACCACGCACATTCGATGTTGGCGGTTCCTGGGCCATCGGAGCGGGCATAGGCGCAGCCACAGGTCCTTGTCGGTCACGCTTTCGCTTGTTGTCGCGGTTCGCAGTAGGTGTAGGAGCAAAGTTGCCCATGGGAGGTAGCCGTGATTGGTCTGCGCGTGGGGTCTGTTGGAGGTTCGGTGTCTGACCATAGCCAGCAGCATCGCCGCGGACATTGCTGAGCATCACGGCGTCTTCAGCATGCCTAGCTGCTTGCTGTTGCGCCCTATGTTGAGCTGCCGATTCTGGGAGAAATTGCTTGAAATCTTCCAGCAGATCAGGAGCAGCATTGAACAGTCCTGTCACTTGAGCATACACATCTTGAATCGGTTTCGACTCCCGTTGGTAGGTCTGTAGTATCTCCAAGAATTGCTTGTAGATATCAGGCTGCGATGCGAAGCGGTTCTTTATCTTGTTCACATAGCTAATAGCATGGTTGAACTCGACAGGGCCACGCTTCTCAGCACCGACGCCACCCATCTGAGCAACCTGAGCAGCACCATTCAATGTTTGCACAGGAAGGGCTGTTGGTGTATCACCGCTAAGTGCCAGCATGGAACGGCCAGTAGCAGCGGAGACGGCATTTTGAAGCTGAGAGACACCCTGTTGCTCCTGTTGGTGCGCAAGTGCTGCGGCTGAAGTTGCTGCATCAGGGTGCGGGCGCGTGGTTGCCTCTGGGGAATGCGGTGCAGGGCCTTGCTGGCCTTGCTGTGTACCATACAATGGTTGGCCGAGGTTGCGGTTGTTTGGAGAGAATAACGACTCAGCAGGCTCTGGTGCTCTCTGTTGTTGAGGCCATGGTCGTCCTTGTGTAGTCTCGTAGAATGCAGCTTCGTGCTGGGGGGCGGTGTTGCCGTTCGCCGCCGCGCTGCGTGGTGGTGACAGGGGCCTTGGAGCAGGCATCGTTGACACCATCGTACCCATGGGGGTGGTAACCCTGATCGCATTTGGATCTCCATTCGTTCCACACTCAATCTTATAGCCTGGGGGCAGGAATGTGTTGAAACCCTGGATCAAATTGGGGTTGCCCGCGAAGAGTGTTGACACACGCTCAATAACACCCGGAGTGTCAATGGCACCGCTCTTGAAGTCCTTCATGATGTCCAAGAAGCGGTTGTAAACATCAGGGTGATCGGCGAATTGGACTTTGACTTGGTCGAGGTAGCTTAGAGCGTCCTAAGTAATTTTTAGTGGGTATTCCAAACAAGCAGATCCTGGTACCACTTACGTTGAGAATAGGTTGCTGACCCTGACCCATGCCCATTGCACCTGGTGGGCCCGTGAATGGCATCAGCATCTGAGCCTGTGTTGGCGCCTGCACAGCGTGCTGCATGCGTGGGGTAGTTTGATCATGCTGAGCAGGCGCATTACCGTACAATGGCCCCGTCGCATTTGGTCCACCCATTGGTCCAGCCAGAGGGTTTGCTCCTGCCAATGGCCCAGATTGGCCCAGCAAACCATTAGGTCCATGTACTGTTCGTGTGGAGGGAGCGACAGCGACAGGCTGGTGAATCTGAATTGGCGCAGAGTGGTTCTGAAGCGCTGCTTGCTCGCGCTGCTGGCGCTCGTGGAGTTCTCGGTCGCGATGCTCAGCTTCACGCTTCGCATGCTCCTCTTGCTGCGCAGCATGCTGGGCCGCGTGCGACTCCATCATCTCGCGCTCTCTATTCTCGCGCTCGCGCAGCTCTCGTTCCCTATCTGCGTTCGCCTGGTCCTGTGATGGACCCTGTTGTTGCTGCTGCTGCTGCTGCTGCTGCTGCTGTTGCTGCTGCAAGGTCTGGGAGATGCCGGGCAACGAATATGGCGGGCCCTGTGGCATCTGGTGTCCCTGTGCAGCCGAGCCTGCTTCTGTTGAGGGCGCTCTTTGCGCAGACTGGTGGGGTGACGAGTGCGGAGGCTGACCTGTCAAGCCAGGAAGCGGCGGCAGATTCTGGTTGTGGGCCGTGGCAGCGTTCGATGAGTAGAACGGGGTGCCTGTATGAAAGTCAGCTGTGTTTGCAATTCCACCGATCGCTGGACGCTGTACCAGAAGGGGGCGGGAGCACAGGGCCCGGACCTTGCGCGGGCGAAGCATGCGTTGGAGCTTGTGCATTCGTGGTATTGGGCCTGTTGTAGCGATTGCTGTTAGCGCTCGTGTTTATAACGTGTGGTGGGTGAGGATGCTTGATGGCTGCTTGATCCCTGGAAGCTGGCGCGACAAGGGTGCAAGCGGGGTTCACGCACCCATAAGGATCCAGTGGCCGCGCAGATTGTCTCTGGCTCTGGTCGGTTTGCTGTTGTGGGGCCTGCCCAGGCGCAGGTGCCTGCGACGAAGGCCATCCTTCGCGGTGTGCTGGGTTCATCTCGGCGTTTGCGATTCCTCGGCTGTCGGGCAAGCTGCGAAATCGCTGAACAGGCGCGACTCTGGCCGAAGAGCGGTCTTGATGTCGCACGAGGTTCGAGCAGTGCTCTATAAGGGTGCTAGGGGTCGTGTATGCGTGGTGGTTGCTCGGTGTTGGCTGTTGTGCAGCTGCTGCGAGGAGGAAGATCGTACCAGCTGAAGCTGGTTTGATCTTAGGATTTGCCGGTGGAAACGCCAGGAAAAGCAGGGCTAACGCCGTAAGATTATGTCGCCATATAATGCGACCCCGTAGCAGCTCTTTGTATAGTCGAGCCTGTTGATGGCGTGGTGAGAGCTTGACCTTCTCGTCAGAACGCTCCTTCCTCCACAAGTTAATCCGGTCCCGGCACTAAGCCTATCCTGTCTCGTCGGCCAATGAAGTTGCCGATTAAAACACGGACAGCGCGTCATTCACCCGATGACGGCCTCACGCGTTTGCTGCCAAATTCCACAACTCCCATCTTAGAGTGGTTCTTCGCGCGCCCTGAAATGAGCTTACAATTGAATTGTAAGACATGTAACTGTATCAGGATGATTATTGATATCCATTACGGCTTGATGCATTCAAAACTGCGAAGCTATGCCAAGCTCGTTGGAGCTTTTCTTATATTTATTGAATGAATACAGCCCAGCAGGCTTGACAGGAGTCTGATGAGTGAATCAAGAACAGGGTATCATTATCGCGCACAAGTATCAACATAACACAACCTTCCGCAATACGCCGCAAAGTCCAAGCGCAAAAACACCTTCTCTACGAGCTCTGCTTATCCTTGTCCTCATCGAGAGGATTATGCTTGTGCACAAAGTCATCAACCCACTCTTCAATCTCATCAGCCTTATCCGTGAACCAATCCCACCAATGCTTATGCGGCGGCTTACTGCTTGCTGCAGGTGGCGCACTCGCTGTAACACTCGCTCCCACTGATATCGATACGCTTCCCTCCAAGGACGGGGTTGTATCCTCAAGACCAGACGCCGAAGCAGCGAGACTGGACAGCGAAGACATGAGGGCAGACATGGTTGCCGCAGATGGCGGGGCAGAGGTTAACGAGTGGATGCCCACGGGATCACTCGGTGTCTCGTTGGGTGAGTCTTCGTCGTCGTTGTGCAGGCCTACAGGCTTCAAAGGGAGGCGTAAGGTGCCATTGTTCGGCGCAGGATTTAGGCCGATGGAGTCGCAGATGATGTTATACAGCTCAATATTCTCTGCGGAGATCTGTTAGCACCATCCTGATATGTGAATCGAATGACTTACGGAAAGGTTCCATGCGGCTCCCAGGTGTATGAGGAAACGCTGGTCCTCGAGCAACGAAGATGGCTCTCATAAGCGGGTGCTCATGATCGTAGCCATGCAGGCCTCTTGGGTGGTATACCTCGCCCTTCTTCTTGCCCTCCTCGATATTGAACTCGCTCTTCGTGACGATCGCCCAACCTGTCTTAGGTATGATCCAAAGTGGTGCTATACGCTCGTTGTTTGAGAAGTGATAGCGCTCAGGCATGTTTTCGCGCAGATAAACCTCAATGTTTGGATTGTCTCCGTGCTCGCGTTTGATCTTGTCGTATAACGGGTAAAGTTTGTCTGGGTCTTTCGGTCTAAGACCGTACAAAGGCCAGCCATCAACGTGTGAGAGCTCGGCCGGGTCGACAAGATCTTCCAGCTGTATCATACGGGACACATCTGTGGTAGCCATACCGTGATCGGAAACGACAACAACGTTGACTATGTGGGTGAGGTTGCGCTTCTGCAAGCCTTTGAGGATACCACCAATCATGGTGTCTGCGTTCGAGATGGTTTGACGGATCTCAGTGCTGTTTGGTCCGTACCTATGCCCATCGCCGTCGACATTAGGGACATAGGCAGCAATAAGCTGTGGACGGGGTAAATCCGCCTTCACGCCTATGTCTTGAGGACCTGGGACATCGAGCAGATCCATGATACGGGCGACTTTGCGGTCCAGCACTTCCGAGCCATTGTACTTGTCCACATAAGCAATTTGCTGGTCTTCAATATGCGCCTCGGATCCTGGCCACATGTGCACTGCCGCTCTGACATTCTGCTTCTCTGCTGTAACCCAGAGGGGCTCTCCGCCCCACCAGAAAGGCTGTAGGCTACGCTCAGGATCTGTGTAGTAGAATTCTTTCTCCAACGCCGGATCCCAGAAGCTATTGCCCACGATGCCATGAGATTCAGGATACATCCCAGTCGCCATTGTATAGTGGTTGGGAAACGTTACGCTCGGGAAGCTGGGCATCATGTACTTTGGCGAGATGCCTTCTGCCACGAACTTGTTAAGCGTTGGGGTGAGATTGCGGTATAGGAAGTCGGCACGGAAGCCATCGAGCGATATTAGTATGGTTGTTGGGGCGAAGAATGATGTTCCGTTCGAGATGGCTGTGGCTGTAAACGCTGCAATCTGGCTGTCCGTTCGGTTCGAGAGGCGGTATACGAAGGCAAGCAGGATAAAGAAGAACCCTGTGATCGATGCGTATATACATATGCGTCGCCATCTTCGCCATCGTTTCGTCTAGATCTCGTGTCAGCCCTACCGACTATGGGATGTCTACAAGCTGGCGCACCTTCTTGTGTGCTCTGGTCGCAAGCAAGCGCTGCTCGTCACTCTCGGAACTCCTTCCCGACCGCAAGAGGCTTGAATTTGACTCGCCGACTCCTTCTTCTGTATCGTATGTCGGTGTGCTCGTTCCGGTGCTAAGACCTCTTTTGCGCTCCGTCATTTCAGCTCTCCCTCGGCCACTCTCGCGCTTCCCAATCTTCACGGCGGAACCAAACAGGCCGGATATCCCCTCCTTTTGTGTCAACAACTGCTCGCGCTCGTCTTCTGACTCGAGGATGTCATGGTCGTCGTCGGATAGTTCGGCTGAGGGCCGGATGTCGTAGTCGTCGTTGTCTGAGCCATTGTCATAACGAGAGCTGCCAGCGGCTCCGCCGTTGTCCCCTTGTGGTTTTGACGACATCTTTGGTATTGAGTTGGCGTTTGGCTATATAGCCATACTTAGAACGAGTGTTGCGCTGCACTGGTGTTCATAAGTCGAGGGTGAGCACCTCAATCTCGCTCGTCGCACTAGCGTAAAGTGTTTCATGCAGGGACGTCGATCACCAACGCTTGGTCACCTTTCCGAACATTCACACCTCACCCTTAGCACAAATATCGATCAATGGTCATGCAAGGTCCTCAATGGATTCTATCCAAGCCTGAGTAGCTTCTCATATCAAAATCCCCTTCATTCCAGTCTCATTGCATCGCAATTACTGCAACACCGCTAGCATCAATCCACTGGGCTTCTGAGTTCAATACATCCCCGTTCGAGCAGAGCCACAAGAACAGCCACATGTGTTCCACAACCTCGCCCCAGCAATAAAGCCTTACAAGTCCCAAGGTATGAGCTGACTCCGTCTCTCGATGCAGAGTCGTTCCCCATCCAATTCGGCCACTGCAAACGTGCTCGTACAGTAAAGCCCAGAAGTCCTGCTGTATCTTTGGGTCCCAATGTGTGCAGTCAACATGCCAATAGCCACGCTCATCAGTCGCTAATTTTCTTCGAATCTTCAGTGGCCTAAAACGACTCGGGTTCTTCGTCTTGATAACTGACAGGTACTCAGTGATTTGTGAGGGTAGCCTGTCAGGACGCACTACCGATATCGCGGGTGCCGGTGGAAATGCGTTGACTGGGAGCCTAGAGAAATCTAGCAGATCTGAACTTTTGTTGGCCTTGCTTGGATTAACTCGAGACGTTTGTGTCGACAGGTTTGTAACCTCGTACAAAGAAGCGTACTCCATGCCTGCACAAGCTGCATATTCCGAAACGGCAAGCGATTGAACTTCTCTAGTCTTCCAGTTGCGTTCACTTGGAGCTGGGCTGTAATCACGAGTAGACTGATTTGGGGCGTTTCGGACGATTGAGTCTTCGTCTTCGTCATCTTCGGAGGTATCTACAGAAGTTGTGGAATAAGTGTCTTGCAATTGACTCTGCAAAGCTTGCAAAGCCGATTGCGAATCTTCGATAAAGCCTGTATCAGGATCTTCGGGGCCAGTAGAGTTGTCTAGTGGCTCTCGATGACCACTTGCAAAACTCGACTTTGGCGTCGCACGCTTCCGCCAGCTCAGGTACGTCCGATCAAGTTGAGCCAAGCGACTGACTGGGTGCATGAAGCCAGTACCAACTTGCACTGAATCCTGGTTTTGATAGCGCCCGTCGGAGGAATAATGGGATGGAAAGCTGCCGTACGATTCTTTGCTAGCTGTCGGAATCGATAGGTCGGCTGCTACTCGAGCTATGCTTTCTTCCGCTTGCGTGGAATAGATATCGGGATGTAGTCCGGCGGCGTGAAATATCTTGTTCCTCTTCCATGGACGCTCATCGCGGTGGACTTGGTAAGGTTGGAATGTGGTATAGGCATTTGCTAGAGACCGAAAGAGCTCATCGTTCTGCCGTGTAGCTGGCGTGGAAATGTGGACAAGAACTTCATCGGTCATGATTGCTGAGAGTAGGTGAGCGATGATCCTGCACAACCGACATTATGCACTAAAGGGGTCGGAACATCAATATCCAATTCTGAGATGCACCAAAACGTTAATCACAAGTTACGTGAAAGATCACGATTGCAGCCTTGAGAGCATGAACAGTACCCTAGCGCGGGTCTTGGCAACTAGCTGCTTATAGATTAGACTCCATTGCGCCTTCCTGAAGATCCATCGCGAGAGTCAGGCACTCAGCCACTTCACGATATCTTGTCACTTTTGAGGGACGGTTTTTGCTCCAAGTATTGCTTTATCTTCCTTTGAGTGTTTATTTCATCCCTCAAGTTCATGAAGTTTGCCTCCAGTGGAAATCGAGAAGTTGCAAGTGGGCCAAGATAGGAAGACCATCCACTGCAACGCTCTTCTATCTTATACAACATTTTTTCAGCCTGCATATATCCTCTAGGAGATAATTTGTCTTAATTCGATTGCTCGGTTCCGATCAATTGCACGAGAGTCTTGCCTATGCCTCCGGATCGTGGGCGTGCCTCGAAAGCCTGTACTGCATGTCACAGACAGAAAACAAAATGTTACGAAACAGCTCGTGGACAAGCCTGCCTCCGGTGTGAACGCATTGGGCAGAAATGCTCTCTAGATGTTAGAAGATCGACGCCCGGCTTCCAACATGAAAGTCAACAGAGTGATGTAGATGTTACACGAAGTACCGATAACGCTAGGTACCCAATGACAACAACGTTTGAAATCTAACCACTAACTTCGGAAGATTTGAGCGACTGGAACGGATGTTTGAGAGGCTTTCGAACAGAGTTGCCGAGCTAGAGACAGACTCGATCAAGCAGCAGACAGCACAGTCGAATGCCGTCCCATACTCAGACGAGAACACGGTACGGGAAAGAGACTCGGCCCCGCTGTTCGTCCTACGTGAAGTCACAGCGGAGTCAGGAGGACGAGATCTGGATCGTATAGCGACCGCAACTCCGTCACGAAATCTTGCAGATAACATCATCACAAAAGGATTAATCAGTTCTGAAGATGCACTGTTTCTGTTGTCCATCTTCCAGCAGCATTACGGTCGTTGGGTATTATTCGACCCACTTTCGTCAATTGGAATGCTTCTTGAAGACGTGGGAAGATCGCCATTACTTCTTGCAGCCTGTTGCTTAATTGCGGTCCGCCACACTTCACAAGAGTTGGCCACGCGTCTCGCGCCAGAATTACTCAAAGAGTCGAAAACACAGCTTTCATTTGCATTACTGGTCACGCCACAGCCTATTGAGTTCCTTCAGGCTGCACTGATACTGAGCATGTGGTCGACGACAATTGGGCAGATTCCTCTAAGTATCGATAGCTGGCTACTAAGCAGCTTCGCACTACAACACAGCGTCGTAAGTGGCATCTACCCACATACTCTCAACGGATTGTCCGAAGGACTAGTCAAATCTGAGCTGGACAAACTCTATATCTGGAACCATCTGTGCCTCGTTCATCTGCACTACTGCGTCGGAACACGACGAAAAGCTGTGCTTGATCGAAACGACGTCGAGCGGTGCCGCCTTATACTTCGCTCAGACCACGTTTCGAACTTCGAGTCACGTACGGTGGCCGAGGTCTTCCTGTATTGGATCATATACGAAAGCTCTCTCAAACCCGCTGATTTGTTGAGTACACAAGCCAGCCTTCAGACCTGGAAGGACGAGTGGAAATTTCTGTTCGATCAGCCACGTTCTCAGTTCATAAAGATGGGCTATTACTTCGCTCAACTATTGACTTACGATCGATCCTTGAAGATAAAGTCCGCTGCAGTTCGAGAAACACTATTGGTTGAGATGGTCCGCCTTTCGACCACAATTATCACACTCGCAATGGACACCACGGACGAACGGACATGTCATTTGACAGACCACATATATCACATGCTCAGCTTCGCTGCCGTCACACTCATACGACTCCTTCACAAATACGAAGGGCAGCTTCGTACCAATCATAACCTGGAGGACCTTGACAGATTGGTTTTATCTTTAGCAACTTGGTTGCATGCCGTCGGCTTACCATGTCATGTCGCGCACACAATGGGCAATGTCGTCACCGCATTCCACAAGAAGCTGCGTCCTGATACTCAACCAAGCCCAAGTACCTCCTACGCAGATGTGGACCCGAATATACACGACGAGTTTGCACAGTTATTTCCAGAACTCTTCGGCAATTCGCCGATGAACTCGATGCAGATTTCGATGCTACCAGATTTCCAGCCTATTCCTTGAAGTTATACCATATCGTTTTGTTTATGGACAAAGCTTGTGTACAGCAGCTACCAACGCGCGACGTACTTGCTCATCGGACCCCGCGCAAAAGCCTTCTTTGAACCTGTAAATGCATCCACAACGATGTGCTCTACGTGCATGGCGATGACTGTGGCCGAACTCCATCGAACAATTTTTAGTTGAGAGGCCTCAATTGGAACCAGGATCACTTGTTAGATACGTCAGTACGTGTGTTTTTATCAAAATTGAATGAGATAACAATTCGTTCGAGTTGCTGTAGTACTGGATAACGGTATCACTAGCTTGGATGAAGCCAAGGAATTTGCTCAGGTGCATATTTGTATGCACGGAACAAGGCGTTCGCAGGATACCCAAAGTACCCTTCGATCTCCCTAGCATCCAAACCAGTATAATCCGCAAAATCGGGGTTCATGTATTCCCATACCAAATCGCCTTCCTTGGTCACCTCGAAAATTCTCCCGAACGCCGCTTCCGTTATGAGTGTGTTTCCTCCTCGCAGCCGCTGCGCGCCACCCATGAACGGCGTGAAGAATGTCATAGGGTGTGGGTCCTTGTATTCCCAAACAATGGACTTGTCTTCTCGAGAGACCTGGATGATTCTGGAATATGTCGCGCTCTCGTGGTGCCGGAACGTTCCATTGTCGAAGATTAGGATACTGCCATCATCCAGCTCGCTTGCGCAATGCTGTTGTGCTACGACCGTAGAATCAAGGTGCCAGATGATCTCGCCTGTCTCCCGGGAGATAATGACCACAGCGGACACACTTCGAAGAGATGCAAGGATGTTTCCGTCTTTAAGTGGGTACACCGAGTTGATGAGCGGCCAGTGTTCCCGAGGGTAATGTGGCTGAAGCTTGAACGTCTTTGGGTCCAAGTGGTCAATGGCTTTCCACGACCAAAGCAGCTCGCCAGTGGGGGAAACATGCTTGATGCAGTCGGCGTAAACCTTGCCGTCTGGTGCTTCACTGTCAGGGATTCCACCTAGCACTGAGTGCCCCTTTTCTCCCTCCAGGCCTTCAACAGTGGTGTATAGGAATCCCCCATTGTCGAGATGGTGCTGATCATGGTGAGCTAGAGGATCGCGATGTTCTCGTACGACATTGCCTTGCGGATCTACTTCCATCATGACACCACCTCTGTATTTCTGCCACAGGGGAAAGAGTCGTGGAGCATCTGGATGCACGCCATTGTAGGCGAGATTGCCGTTCTTCAGCAATTGAGCGTGTCGACCGGGACGGTATGGTAGGTTCCACTGGTGAACGACTTGACCGTGGATATCGACAAGGTTGACAGTGCCAGGGCTCGTAAGGTGGGCGAAGAGCGTATAACCCGGCGAAACTTTGTGAGGATCGAGGCCTCGAAGACCAAGGCCGCGACGAATAAGCGTGCTTTGCTCCATCTTGTTTGAAGGTAATTGTGTCTGAACGTCTTTCGACCAGCCGTCCTGTCTATATGGTTGCGAGGTCGGGCAGTTCCGCGAAACAGAGTGTACTGTCCGATGACAAGGAGCGAATGACGAACTGGATGGATGACGACTTCACTGGGCGTTATCACCAATTCTTATACCTTCAAATCAAATCTGCCATTCCACAAACCAAGTCTTTACCGCACCGCGGCACGCCGGTCCTGAATAGCATTGATTGGTGCAAGGCTATATGGACCGCGGTATGCCGCGGCGATGCCGGTCCCTACTATCTTACCGCCCGGCATGCCGCGGTGATAAGCGCATCACGACATTTGATACACAACTTCGATCACACAGGTCTGCTAAAAGTAGGCACAGTATGAAGGTTATAATGAGCCCGAATTGTGGTTGTTGTTTGTTGCAGCAAGAGGCACCAGCACCATGGTCGTCAAAATGATTTCCTCGAGCAGCCTCGAGAAGGCACACACACCGTCACTTGTGCCTTCTTCAACAGAAGATCTTCAGGCTGGGTCAACTGAGAATCCTCCAACCCTTTCTGGTATCAAGTACTGGGTGAAGCGCCTTGCTGTCGAAACAGGAGGCATTCAACGAATCACAGACGAGGACCGCGCTGAGAACACCTCAAAATGGTGGAATGCATGTACCTTCTGGTAAGTTACCCTCTGAATGTCTGAGAAGATCAAAGAAGGTGCTAATAAAAATGTAGGATGAGTGCCAATTTCGCGGTCGCAACACTGAACACCGGCATGGTAGGCGGCAACATGGGCCTCAGCTTTTGGCACTGTTTCGCCATCATCGTGACAGTGAACATTTTCTCCTGTCTTCTTCCAGCCTGGACAGCTACGTTCGGGCTGACTGGTCTGAGAATGACTACCTTCTCCAGATATTCGTTCGGCTACTGGGGTAACCTCCTTGTTGTCGTCTTTTCCATGGTCAGCACAACTGGGTGGAATGCAATAAACTCCATCTCTGGCGCTTCAGTCTTATATGCACTATCAGATGGCAAGTTCCCTCAATGGGCTGGAGTAATCGTCATATGTACAACCGTGTGGATTATCTGCGCTCTGGGCATCACCTGGATTCATCGTCTCGATGCCTACCTCTGGGTACCACCTTTCATCGTCTGGTGCGTGGCTGCTGGAACGGGAGCAAGCCATTTTGATGGCAATGCTATCAAGTCCCCGACTGGGGCTAATGGCGCCGCATCAGCGTTCAGCTTCATTGCAGTTATCTTCTCTTTCGCGGTGTCTTGGATCAACTGCGCTGCCGACTACAATGTAAAGATGCCCATCAACACTCCTCGATGGAGGATCTTCGTCGCGACCTATGTTGGCATCTGCATTCCAACTATCCTGGTACAAACACTTGGAGCAGCGCTCTACAGCGGCACCGAAGTCAATGCTTTGTGGAAAGCCGCGTACAAGGACGCAGGCGTCGGAGGCCCACTCAAGATGGCACTGTTACCTGCCGGAGGTTTTGGCAAGTTCCTACTTGTTCTTGCCGGCCTGAGTTCGATACCTGTTCGTCCCCCATAGCTCCCCGTATAGTACAGAACTAACATTGACAGAACAACATCCCCAACAACTACTCCTTCGCCATACATGCCCAGAACTTCGGTCCATGGGCCCTTCGCGTCCCAAGAATCGCATTCGTAACCTTCGGCTACATCGCTGCCATCACAGTCGGTTGCTGTGCTGCCGCCTTCTTCGAAGACACGCTTCAAACCTTCCTTTCGATCATCGGGTACTGGACGATAATCCATCTCGTCGTCATCATCGAAGAGCACATAATCTTCCGCCGCTCTCGCTGGCAAAACTACAACTGGGACGCGTGGGCTAGTTGGGAGCTGCTCCCCTTCGGATGGGGCGCTATTGGAGCCTTCGCGTTTGGGTTCCTGGGTGCTGCCTTGGGAATGAAAGTCGCTTGGTATACTGCTCCGATTGCAGGCCTGATCGGTAAGAAAGGTGGGAATGTGGGTCACGAGTTGACTGCTTTGTTTTGTGGAGTTGCTTTCCCAATATTCCGTTATCTTGAGAAACGATACACAGGGAAGTAAGTTGACACCGCTGAAGCCAGGCTGGTGACAAGGTAGATTTATACAAGTGACGTGTTGATTGCGTTTTGCGTTGGGAGCCAAAATATTTGCAACCCAAGGGAAAGTGATCCTGTTCTGTCATTTATTTGATGCTCCATCACTTAACCATTCATTGAAACACTTATACGAACTACCGTGGTGAACTTTCTCTGTTGACTTTATCAGTTAAGTAGTTTCTGCACAGGTTATTGCTTGAGAATGCGGAGGCCAGTGTGGAGATAAGTGTCGATTCGATTGACAGGTAATTAAAAAGGGACGCGAGAAGACAAAAGGAAATGAAAGAAAAGAAAACCGGCCATGCTGTATCTTCAGCGTTACCAACTCTGCAGTAAAAGTCTCTTGCCATGGGCCATCTACAAGCCCACACAATGTGATTGCATTCACACCTCCCTTCAGCTCCTCGCATCCAGTCTGTCAGTCAGTGGCCTGAACTCTGAGCCACCTACGCTCCCTTGGTCAATCATCCTGACCCTCTGTCTCTCCTCGACAAAGGTGGCTGGCCGACCATTCTCGTCGATGCCCTTCCAACTTCTGATCTCGACCAATCGACCACGTTCGTCGTCCTCAGAGTCAGTCGTGTCGTCTTCTGAGCTGTTTCGCTTTCGACTTGGCGGAGGCGTGAGAGATCGAGTACGCTCAATAGCTTCGGTACGAGAGACGTGCCGATAGCTAGAGGATGCAGGTCGTACAGTTGATGGAGGCGATCCGGGAGACCGAAGCACGCGCTCACGAGGTGGTGGTGGGCTAACACTGACATGACGAAACCGAACTTCTTCGCGACGTCGGGGAGGTGAGGGCGAAATGCGGCGAGCACGGTCAATGCGGATCTCATCGTAGTGTCGTTGTGGAGACATTGATGATCGTCGTATGTGAAGTCTTTCCATACGATCAATCGGTGGTGAAGCGGGTCTGTCCACAAAACGATGGCCCTCGTGACGGTGATATTGGCTGTACTTCTCATCTTCAAGCCTGTCACTCAGTTGAGGTTCATCTCCTCGTTCTAAAGCAAACTGAACACGTGGTCCACCGACTTCTACGTTCGTGCTTTGCTGGCTATCGCGCAGGCTGGTCCTACGTCTGTATGATGTCTCGTATGTCATGTCTGCCGGCTTGAGAATTCCACGCCCAATTGGTTCTGAACCACCCTCATTTGTAGATGTCTCATCAGACTGTGAGAATACTCGATGTTCCGGTATCACCGTCCTGTAAGGGCGAGGGTGTGACTCTATACGAATGCGACTCTCGCTGCACCGGACAGGGCTTCTGGGTCGTCGCTCTAGTGACTTTGCTCGATAGCTGACCCTGGTGGCTCTGGAGCGCGCTGGCGGAGGCGAGGGACTGAGCTCGACGATCCGAGGGCTTGGGCGAATTGGGCTCCTCTTCCTATACGAGTGAGTACGTACAACATCAGGTGGCGGCCATACCTCGTCAACAATAGGGTATGTTTCATCAGGTATTGTGGGCCTCATGGGAACAACATCTGGCGGCGGCCAAACACCGTCATACCTTGAACGTCCAGGGCTTAGTGACGATACCCGTACTCTTGTCTGACTTCTGTAACTACGTAGTGGGCTGCGCTGCAATGTGCGCAGCCCAATATTAGCCCGACTAGACCCTTCTTTGATGATGCGCGGTCGAAGTTGATCGGTTCTCCATGACGCATATATCTCATCGCGACTCCTTCGTCGACCTCTTCGCTCGCTGTTGTCGATATGGATCTGGACAGACTCTCTAGGCCAATCGCAAGGATCATCGGCAGTACAGGTCCGGATCCTTGTGTAACTGGTAGCTCTTGAGCGGTGCCTGTTCTTGGCGCGCTTCTTGCACTTTCGACAAGGCGTGGTGACAATGGGTTTACCTGGTATGACGGGGTGGTTTCGATGGTAGCCTGCAGATCGCATCGACCCGCATACGCTGCAAGTATGACACAGCAATACTGGTACTGTCTGCTCCCCGACTTGCGGTGGTGCTTCTGCTCCTGTCTGATACTGATAGGCGAAGTATTCGTCTGTTCTATTCGCCCTCGACTGTGTCATTTCAGAAGAAAAATTGCGTTTTGTGGGAACCATGACACCAGAAGAGGAGCCGGCCAGGCTCGCTCGTGCAGCTTGCGGCGCGTTCGGATCTGAATACTGTCAACCAACGTTGTACCCAGGTGGAGGAGGTGGCTGACTGGTATAGTTGCGCGGAATCTGAGCGTAGCCAGGAGGTCCGGGAGGTGCTGTCATTGACTGACTACCTGATGGTTGGCCTTGACCTTGACAGAGAGGTGGAGGGCGCTGAGGAAAGCTGAAATGAAACTAAAATCAGTGAATGATACCAAAGAGGCGATGGCAGTATGCACGGAAAGCTTTCAACATACCCCGCCTGACCGAAAGCTCCCTGCGGCGTAAAATCACCTTGAAGTCCTTGATACGAAACGATGGAACTCGCTGCTGCGGGTGGAGGTGTAGGCGCTACTGGAGGCACCCCAAGACCAGGGAATTGCTGCAACGAGTGTGAGTAATTGATGAAGCTCGATTGACATGTCGAAGGAGCAAAGATGACTTCTGCACTACATGTCAGCTATATTCGTCATACAAAGGGCGTCGCGGCAGTGAAGTACTTACACATTGAAAAGATACTGGCTAGCAGGGTTGGCGACCGAGTCTGGATAGTGCGGTATTGGGTGTCCAGCACTCGCGGTCGAGCCACTGCCGCCGCCCATGTATGCAGCGAAGGCTTTCCGCTGCTCCTCATTCGCCATGCTGCGTATGGAAGGTAGGTGGCGCGTGGTGTTGAGATCATGGAAGGTTTACCTGGGGGCACGTGGGAGGAGAGGCAGGCGCCGAGCTTCTGGAGCTCTGGGTCTCAAAAGAATCTGAGAAGCAGCAGGTGCTGATAATTGGAATAGAGACGATGTGGGGCAGATAACAGGCTGATAGACGAAATAAGGCGGTCTACACCGTGCCTAGGTGAAGGTGATTGAGACTCGAGCCAACCTACCCGCGCAGCCTGCCATTCCAATATATACTGCCAATAACTCTGCAATCAAGGTATTCAAATTGGATATCCTGCAATGGGGCTCAATGTTCTTTTATTCTTCCCAAAACGCCGGCCTGTCAACATGCCAACCAACATATTTTTACAGGTGCTAAATCTAACTCTTATCAAAGGAAACTTCTACTCCACCCTCAAGACTCTCGCGCCCTTCCTCTTCGTAGCCCTCTTCTTCTTGTGGCCCTGGTCGAAGGCAACGGCACTACCGTGGTCACGGCCGAAGTTGTCGAGGTCCTTGACCTTGTAGATCCTGATGATCCAGTTCTCACTTGTGAATGCCTCCTCAATGGTGCTGAGCTTGGGGCCCTCAGCAGGCAGCTTAGCGTTACGGACACGGTCCTGAGCCTGTCCAGCGGGGAAGAGGGAGTTGTAGTTGTAGTAGGACATCTTGTACCTAAGTAAAGGTGTTAGCAAGTGCTTTGAATGAGTGGAAATTGCGACTTACATCAAGCTGTTCTTCATGGTCGGTGTGGCCTCGTCATCGACACGGTATTCGCCACGGGGTGTGAAGAAGTTGCGCTCCTTCACCTCATCAGGCCAGATACCCTCAGCGATACGGACCATCCAGAGGAACTTGTTGATATCGTCACCGGAGTATCCGAGAAGACCACCGAAGACAACGAGAACGTAGTCGACCTCGTGCTGGCGCATGATGGGGTAAGAGACCTCCTCGCTCGAGCTCATAGCCTTACCGACGGTAGCGATATGAGTGTTGTTCCAGGTGTTGTTGTCAACAAGGGTCGGGCGGTCGGCCATACCACCAATCTGGTAGCCGTAGTCCCACCACGACATAATCTTGGCGTCCTGGGGAGTATTCTGCCTGAGCCAGTAGTACGCCTCACGGTAATCATCGATGATATGCTGGCTACCATCGGGAAGCCTGGAAGCAAGGACAACGGAAGGCGAAGAGTAGGCGTTGGATGTAACCCATGTGCAGTGGAGCACAAAGAGCATCAGGTAGACAGCAGAAGCACCGACTACCGTAAGCTTGGAGGCATATGATTGAATGCCAACAAGAGGCTTGCGAGTAGAGCGAAGGCCGTCAGGCAGGACTGCAGCGGCGGCAATAGTAGCAGCATCGGCTGCCTCACCCTCTGTGGGTTCAGTCTTGACTGGTGTCTTTGCATCGAGGTAGGTATCCAGGATCTGAGAAAACGCAATGGCCGATGCTACGCAAACGATGGGAGTCAAGGTAAGCATGAGACGAACCATGACACCAGCAAAGTAACTGGCAAGCACAGCGTAGATAACAATGAAGACTTGCTCGTCAGTCAGCTTGGTGAAGCACATGTAAACACCGGCGGGGAACAGCCAGATCATCATGCTCAGGTCGAAGAAGAAAGCAGGCCATGCGGTAGGCTGGTGCTCGGAGACGGAAGCGATGATGGGAATGTGAATCTTCGCGTATCCGGTATCCCAGAGCGAGTAGAAACGGCCAGTCCAAGGCGCGATAACTCCGGTAACAGTCAGAAGCACAAGTCCTCCGAAAGCAACAACGAAGACGACCAGGACCAGAGCGCGGAGAAGAGTCTGGAACTGCTTGCTGGGGAGCTGAGCGCGGACCCAATCGACGAAGGCAACCAACTGGAGGAGACCAAAGACCCCGAGCGCAGACATGTGCTCAGAACTGCGAATAGGCAAGAAACCAACGAACGGAATCTGCATACTTGCGAGCGTTCCAAGCGCATACCACGAAGTGTAGCTGACGTAGAGCCTGGGGCTGTACCGTCCCATGCAGATCAGAACAAACGCATGCAGGGGCAGCAAGTTCGTGATGAAGACGTAGCCACCCCAGGCCGAGACCATGTATCCATAGAACAGCGCGGTCAACGCGCCCCAGAACATAGATCCGTTCTTGACAGCCTTGATCCACAGGTAGAAGGTGAAGACGAGCAAGAAGATGGCAATAGCCTCGTTATCGTAACTACCAGCAACGGAACGCGAGATGTAACCGGGGGTGATACCCATGAAGGCTGCGGCGAGCAGACCGGCGGAAGGGGAGGTGACCATCTCGGCGGTCAGGAGGTATGTCGCGAGCGCGGTGAGGCCGGAGAAGCCTGGGGCGAGGAGAACGCAAATGTTACGAATGTCGACGGGGAGGGCGAGGAAGCGCAGAAGGTGGTAAATGGCACCACTGGTGACCATCAATCCGGGGTAGAGAGTACCACCCGTAACGCGACCAAGAGGATGCCATGTTCCTGTTCGTTTTGTCAGTTCATTGCGTCTTCTGCCGACATGTGTGGTGTGTGCGGGCGATGCGGAGGAGAGGCATACGGTCATCGAACCAGTCCCAGAAGCTGTAGAAGCCATTCTGCACAAGGTATTTTGTAGCTCGGAAGTTGAACCATGGATCGACTGTGCTCTTGAATTAGCCAATTGCGCGTTTCAAAGCTTGTGCTGCCACTGACACTCGTGAATGATGCTCTCGAAGCGGATTACGGAGAACAGACGGCTGCTAACAGCTGCACCTGCGATCAAGCACAGAATGACAACTCGAAGCAGACCTCGCGTGTTTCGGCCCGTGGCCTGCTTGAGGAATTGCCCTTCCTCTGCGGCAGCCATGTTGGGAAAAGGAAAAGTGGTAGAGAAAGAGAGGTGTTGCTCTTCAGGCCGCGTCAACGCACGCTGGAGCTACGTATCAAGATGCCCTCCCGCAGATGGCCCTGACTAAGCGGGGCGCTAACCCCACAATCCCTGCAGCCTCGTTGCAAGCTTACTTCATAAGATGTCATCGAACAATGCCCTGGAGTACACTACAACAGTCATTTGGAAGAGATCAAAAGTCAAAATTCGTTCATTGGGTATCCTAGAGTGACGATTCAAACGCCTGGCCCTATCACAGCAAAGGAGAGCAATGCTCCAGCTAAGCATAACAACTAGAATTCCAGTCCATTTGCTTCAGGTAGTAATAGCGGCAACTGCGGACCATGCTCTTCAAACCATTCGCAATTCTCACACCTAGGTTGCTGACAGCTCGGACAACTAACCTGTATAGTTGAGAAGACCCCTCCTTCACGTTGACAACTGCACTGCTGGGGTTAGCCATGTCAGATCGGAGCAGCAAACACCACTTACACAAAACCAAAGGATTGTTGCCTGCTTCATCTGCTTGCCTGGTCTCTCCAGCTCTCCGACACTGGCTGAAGCCATTCGCTTGTTGGGCCCTTTCTGCATCGATATCTGGGACGATCCGTCTGCCAATTCTGACCTCGCCGTCGGTGTTTCATCGTCATCGTCGTTGGAACCATCGGCATCTACATCCTTTCCTTCCTTCGCCGACTCCATCTCTTCTCGCAATTGTTTCTTTGTCTTGTTCTCTTCAACGCATATCCACTCATCGATACATTTCTTCGGTGTATCTCTCTCAAAGTGAATCGCGATATGGTCGAAGCGTTCGTCCCAAGCAGCGTTACGCTTGGCCTTGAGCTTCTTGATCTCGCAACAAAACCCGCACCAATACTGGTTTTGGCAGTTCCTGCCTATCTTGCATTGTTCGAGCTTGTTCTGCACTTCAGTTTGCGACGTCACACTGTGCTCAAGCTCGAGGTGTTTCTTGAAATGTGACGCGTGATGGTAGTGTTGTCCACATTGTTGACCAGAACTGCGCACGTCGCAGCGAAACGTCTCTTGTTGAAAGTGTTGGGAATTCTCGTGACGCTTCCAATCCGACTTCGCACCAAATCGCTTGTGGCACTTAGGGTATGTGCATCCATATGGCTTCCTGTGCCTCTTCACGTGTTTGTTCAAGTCGCAGGGTCGACCATGGAAGTCGCAGTCCTGGTAGGAACACTTCTTTATCCCAGATGAGGATCCTTGAGTCAAGCGACGTTGCGGCGCCCGTGACAGCTTAGTGCTCTGCTGTATAAGGTCCGCGAGTGCCTGTGAAGCATACACTCCGTTGTTCTCAGAGAGGTCAACGGGTGGATTCCCGTTGGTATCATCCTGTTGTGTTTGTTCGGCAAGAACACGAAGCAGTATATCTTCTAGTTTGGCTTTTGAGAGCTTCTCAAGAGCCTGTCGTTGTTGCTCGGACTTGGTTTGGGCCGTACTTGTTAGCTTAAGAGGCAGTGCTTGGATTCCATTGCGCTTGGAACCTTGCGCCGAGATCGGCTTTTGAATTGCTCCAGTAGACGATACATGTGAAGTCTTTCGGTGACCGGTTCGTTGCTGTGAAAGACTCTCTGTTCGTTGTGAGACGCTCTGGCCCATGGAAGTATTGCTATCAGTGCCATTGAGAAAGACCGAGGTAGACTGTGAAGTTGGTATACCAAGAGAATCCGTACAAGGAGAAGGATGGGAAGCTCCGGAGTTTGAACGCCCGCTGATTGACATATACTGCGGGTATTCGAAGCTTGGGATATTAGTAGAGAATGAAGTACCATTGGGGCTGTCAATGACTACAGGCTCAGACCCCATTCCAGCGAGCAAATGCGATGGGTCAATGGACAAGGATTGCACCTCAGTCTGTTGTTCTTGTGGAGAATACTCCGAACTGTAGCAGTCAGTCTCAAATTGGGGCGGAAGAGCGCGGAAAATAGCTGACCGTTTGATCAAGTCGAGCATGTCTTCGTCTTTGTGCATTCGTTCGATGTGCTGCTTGAAATTGTCCAGACGAGGCCATATCTTGGTTTTGTTTGTACAACTTCGCGCTGCGCATTGCCAGGATTTTGAATTCGTTATGCCAATCTTGTGTACACTCTTCTTGTGACGGTCAAGGTCATTGACGGTTGAGAAGCCCTCACCAGCCCTCTTGCAGTCCGGCTCTGTGCATACATATTCTTTCTTGTGTTTAAGCATGTGTTTTCTAATTTTACAGTATCAGTGATCTGTATTGGCTGACTGCCATTGCATTTGTACGTACTTATGCTCGGACTGACATCTCGAAATGGCTGGGCAGTCTGGTTCCGGACAGGAGATTATTTGCTTCTGGTTGGCACTTCGACTGCTGTACTGGGACACGGAACCCTGGTCCGATGCCCTGCGCGCCATAGCCTGTGGTTCGATGGGTGAACAATCAACATTCAGATTCCTGGCTTGATCCATGATTTCTAGAGGCAAATCTTGATGGACGTGATCCGGCTCATTGCTCAGGACTGACCGCGTCGGCTGCGTGTAATAGCCAGAGTCGGATGCTGGGACATTGCTACCAACGTCTGAACATGGCCCTTGACGATACTGGCTATAGCTATCTGGGGTGGGGCGATAATTACTTCGGTTGCCCACCTTTTGAGGGTTTCGCATGCCCATACCAAGAACACTCCATGGTTGCTCCTCTTGATGGTAGAAGCGAGCTATCGGGTTTACGATTGTTTCTGGAACTTGTTGAACTACAGGATTCGTTTGAGCTCCTGGAGGTAGAAGATATGGGTGAGAAGCTTGCAACCTCGGGTCGATATTTCTATGTTGCTGACTGATATTCTTCGGTCGCTGAGCATTCATCTGATTTACGAGTCTTGGTGGCGCATTCCAGTTGGTCCGCATGGTGTCAGTCGTGCTGAGTGCAGTAGGTATCACGTTCCCTTGGCCAGAGGACATCCATTGTTGGGGATAGATATCATTGAACTGGTACGATTGACTTTCGTAACCCTAGATTTGTCATTACCTGTTCAAGTTCCTATTGCGAACTGTACATACAGCTCCATCAATGTGACTGAAGTTGATCGTTGGGTTCATCCTGTGATGTTGAGACATAATTGCTTCCGCGAGTCAGCACCTTGCCACGAAGCATAGCACGCCTGTGTCCCCAAATGATTGCATGCAGTGTTGGCTACAACAGTAAGGACAAAGCGGACGAATAGGGTGACAAATTTGATAGAAGGCAATATGTAAAACCTGAAATCATGAGACCTACCGATGCTCAGCAGTGCTCAGCTGCAGCCTGACGCCTTCTCATCCGCCTTCGCAGGTGGGTTCGAATAAAGGTCACAGAGTGTCCAGTGTGCGCACAGCTGCATTAGTATACGTCTGGCTGCAGTTCACCGCCCCGCAGCCAGATTGCACAGAAGAGCCGCAGCCGCGTCCTCCAGTTTCGTGTCCCCGTGCACGGACAGCCGGTGAAGGATCGGGAATGGCGGGCGGAGTCGATGACGGTCACGGTCGTCGAGCTCTCACCGCGAACCAATAAAATGGAGGTCGCCCGGCGATGGCACTATTTGGCAAAAGACAGCGAAAGAGACAGAGAGATTCCGTTGCAGACGCAACAACATGTTGAGGGGCGTGGTGGGCGGCCGCCGGAGGGCGCAGGGCACAGTGGTTGCCTGCTTTCCAATCGCCAAGAGGAGGACCTCTAGCACTGCCACGGATGTCAGAGTGGTCCTTCAAAAAGTGACGCACCAATCATTACCTAGGACCTGAGTTGTGAGTTTGGCCAACGGGCAATCTGATGCCTGGCTTGCTGACTTCGCGCAGTGCTCGCACCTCTGCATCGGGTCTTTGGTTGCACGATCGGGGAATGTGCACACTGACGGTTCCCGATGTCTGATAACGTTGTGAGCTTGAAATGCTAGCGAGAACAGAGTATGAATATCGATATTTGATTATACGGTAATGGAGCGGTTTGAGTACAAAATCGCAAAAGAAAAAGGATGACCTTGGGATAGTGAGTTTTCAGCCTTGCTCATGCAAGTACTCCAATGATTGCGGGAGAATGACCATTACGGTACTGACCTACTGAACCACCTCGACTGCTCCATCTCATCCATGCTCACGGTTCTGAGAGTTCTTGGATGTAAGAGCAAAATACCTGTTTCCATGACCCTGAACGACGTCTCGCACGAACTTAAAGCACACCCTGACGGGCGAAACACAGAGGGTCTTTAGTATTCGACACTTTCGGTGTTCGCCCTCTGTCGGTACTGTCGTGGATGTAGACCCGAGGTTCATTGTACAAAGCGTTCAGCCGTGCTTTCGAGCCGGAGGCGTTGAAGAGCAATAAGAGGGTTGTTGATGGTCTTTAACGTGCATCTCCGACGTCAGGAGCTTGCTTGCATGTGCAGCACCATTCCTTGGGCAAAAAATGATTCACTTTGAGCATAGATATCGAGTAAAATGAAGAATGGAGTTGATTGAAAATGAAACAGAGTAGTCATCATGGCTGGGATCATTCAGCGTATACAGGACCCGCGCGCAAAGTGCTATGAAATGAAGCGGACATGACTTGACCGCATGCTAAAACGCCGAATAGATGAGGGTATGATATGCATCGTTTCCTTCGTAAAGGCCAACACGCCGGATGCCTCCACAGATGCAGGTATTATCGATCAGAAACGCCGAGCGCCGCTTGCCCGAGAATTGGTGCAATGCTGCCGCCCACAAACAAATACGTCCTGCACAACAAGTCGAAAAAGATGGTCATTATCGTCCAAACAAACCACCACCAACACTCATGCCCAGGCCGCTACGCTGCGTCAAAGGTGCTCTGGTGCCAGGTGGCCCAGGAGGCATGGCCGGTGAGCCGGAAGTAACACCCCAGCGTTGCATTGGGGGCTCATGTAGATGGGGTTCGGCGTGCTGTGCAGCCGGGCTAGATAGTATCCCGTAGGTCTCCCTACCTAGAACCCCAAGATTGCGTGGATGTGAACCTGGTGTGTCGGTGTACGCCGTGTATTCTGTTGGTGGGCGTTTCATCTGCATGACTGGCGACTCTGACTCTCCTATCCGGCCGTTCGTGTTGTGTGCGTTGGACGAAGGGGGATTTGAGTTCGCTTCGATCGTTGATGCAGAGCCATTAGGCGCGTTGAGGTCGACAATACGTCTCTGCCCTGCTGGCGTCTGGTAGCTGGGTACGCGTGATGAACCTGGCGCGAAACGCGACTCCTGCTGTGAGCGGGTCTCTTGGTGCGAAGGATGCCTTGGATTCGCCCATGGGGTGCTCTCGAGGAACTCGCTCTCTGCGGCTACTTCGTCTGCAGTGGTCCGCTGGTTATAAGTGCGAAACGACGGTGGAGGCGCTGGGAGTGTGGGACGTGTTGCAATCTGCAGCGTCGAATCAGCTGCTATCCCTCTTGCAGATACACGCGTCAACATACCTTCATTGCTCGAAGATCCTCATCAATCTCGGTAGGCCGTGCGGCGCTGATGTCTGGCGCAGCTGGGAAGCCAACATACTTTGCAACACCAGACAAGATGGAAACCTCGAGGTTATATGCCGTCTGGTGCCTGATCTGATCCGAGCGTTTCTCGGGTAGCTTGATTATGTATTCAGTCTCGTCGCAGCCCAGCGATCGCCTACCACGCTGCAGCTCGAAGACACGCTGGTTGCACTCTTCCAAAATCTCCTCTCGTAGATGCCGTACTGTCTGGAAATACTGACTGTGCATCTGATGTCTTTGGGCGGCTGTAATGGTCACCAAGTTGTTCTGCTTCAGTTCGAGCAGTGTCCTCTCGTAGTCGATTTTCTCTGCTCTTCGGTCGTCTATGCACTTGATCATCGCAAGGTATTCGGGATGGTGGCAGTCGGGTTGCTTGAGCATCTCGAGCTCTCGTTCGTATTGCGCAATCTGCTCGTCGCAAAGCCTGTCATAGTTAGCAATTGTTGCCTGGTGTCAGCCGCTAAAGAAACTTACTTCTCCCGGAAGAGCTTGAATTTCTTCTCGATCTTCGCAAGCTCGTCAATTGCGCTTTTCTTCTTCGCGACTGAAATACGTTGTCAGTGGTCATTCGGTACAGACTGTGGAGTCTCTCACCTTCTTCATCGAGTGTGGCGCTATCCTCGTCATTATCGTCGCCATCGACTTCACCATCGGCGGTTTCAGTGGTCGCGAGAGCTTCCGTGTAAGCGTAATTTGCGTCCTCGGCTTTTCGCTTTCCTCTTCTACCACCTTTGCGGGGCTTCGTGTGCTTCGCAACCGTAGCCAGCTCGCTCACAGCTTCAGCCGCGAGGTTGGCCTGCCTCTCTTCGAGATCTACTTCTTCTCTTGCGAGCTCGTCCAGACGCTCCTCTGCGTGATCTAACTCCTCTTCCGCGTCAACTCGCTCAGAACTCTCAATGACATCCTCTGTTGTGCCATTGTATGCCGCAGCCTTCGCAGATGCACTGCGTTTTCGTGCGGGCTCATCGTCTTGATCGTCGATAGGCGTACCTCGAGCGCTCATTCGCTTCCTTTTCTTCCCTGCCAACTCGAGACTCGCAGCTTCTGAAGCGGCTGCTAAAGAAAGGGCATGCAATGGGTCCTGAGCCTCGTCGGCATCTTCCATAATTTCATCGTCGGCGACGTCTGAGGGCGTAGGTGGGACAGAATCTTCGTGTTCTATTGTTTTAGAGTGCACCAGCTTGCTTGGTGTTCGTGTGTACAGAGCCTCGGAAGCTAATGACGTATCCGTCGCAGCGCGCGCGAGCTTTCGTGGTGTCTCTTCCAATCGCTCCGTCTCGGCCTCCGAGTCATTCTCGTTGAGGTCTGCTGTTGCAGTCGGTCGCGGTGTGGGTTGTTCAGACTCGACGTCAGATGCGTCGCCGAGCTCGCTGAGGCTGCTTGAGCGATCATCGGCATGATCGTCGAAGGCACTCAAGACCTCGGCAGCGGCGATTGGGTCGGCAGTGATCATGGTCGGTGGTGGCACCGCTGATATTATGGTCGAAGCAGCTGTCGAAAGCCCTGGGCGAGTTACCGGCGACAACTCCTCGACCTCAGGCCGACGTGTGGGGGTAGTCGCAGGCGAAGACTGCCGTCGCTCGTCCTCCTCCACTGTTGCTCTTGGAGCAGTGTCCGTATGATTCGTCGCGCTGGCGCCCGTTATATCGGCGTTGCTGGTGGTGGGCGCCGTTGTTGATGCGCCCATCGTGGCTCCATTGTGGGCGCTCATAGCACCAAATGCGCCCCGGCGAGAGGGTGCGTCAACTCGCGGCCAATGTGGTGTACGGGGTGTCTGATCTCGTCACCAGACGTGTGCGACGCACGAGGAGCGCGGTGGGCGGTGGAGGGCGCTGGGCGCGGTGTAGGGTCAAAAACGCTGAAGGGGACGCAGTCGTCAAGGACAGTATCTGCGACAGTGCGTAAGGATACAGGGTCCCCGCAGGTCCCGCAGCTGGGTAGGGAGTAGTAAGATCTGGGGGGAGAGGTAGCGCTTCGTGGAGCATACGAGGTGTGGGTGTGCAGCAGCGTGCAGCTGGAGAGTGCTTGCCCACTTGCCGGCAGCGCTGCTCGCGAACCACCGATTGCACCTGCCCAGGGTATCACCGGGACGCCCACACCGCCCAGTATTCTGCCACGCGTCCCATTGGCTCGTCGCCGAGTGCTCCACCGAAACTTTCTTACTGTGATTGCTGCTTGTTCGCCAATATACCACAATCAATCGTCACAATGGCCAAGTCGAAGGATAAGCAAACGAAAGAGGCCAAGGCAGCGAAGCCCTCCATTACAGCGACCAAGACTGCGTTTGACCCCACTTTGAGTTCGCTGTTTGCAAGCAGTGTATGTGCGGAGCTTTTCCGGATACTCAAGCTTCAAGACAGTTGGCTAATTGCGTACAGTTGGGCCCAGTACAAGCGCCTCCAAAGCAGCGATATGAGCAAAAGTTAGAGAAGCGCGTGAAGGCGCCAGTTGAAGAGTCAAGTGAAGAGGAGGACGAGGAAGAGGAAGAGAGCGACGATGAGGCAGCTGCAGAGGAGGATGATTCCAGCGAAGATGATTCCAGCGAGGAGGCAGACAGCACCGAAGAGTCATCTGAAGAATCAGACAACGAGGCTGAACTGGCTAAGCTGCGCGAAGCTGCTCTGGCTGGTGAGCAAGACAAGTCGAACAAAAAGCGCAAGCGGGGTGGTCAGGAGGAAATCGAGGACAAGTTTATGCGCAAGCTAGCGCGCGAGGAGGAGAAGGAAGAGGAGGAAAGGCAGAAGAAGCGCAAGACAAAGGCTGCTGCAGCTGCGGACGAGGATGAGGACATGGAGGATGCGTCCGAAGCGTCAGACGCTGCACCCGCGGCAGAGGAAGGTGGAGAGAAAATCGATATCCCTCAGCACGAGTCTCTCACGACGACCGAAGGCAAGACTACAGAGGAGCTCGAAAAGGCTGCCCGCACAGTGTTCCTCAGCAACGTCTCAGTCGACTGCATCAACTCAAAATCGGCAGAGAAGGCGCTCAAGAAGCACCTTGAATCTTTCATCGCAGATCTGGCCGACAACAAACCTCCCCACAAGATCGAGTCGATCCGTTTCCGCTCCACAGCGTTTTCTAGCTCGCTGCCCAAGCGCGCCGCTTTCGCAAAGAAGGAGATCATGGATGCTACAACAAAATCCACAAACGCCTACGCCGTCTACACAACCCAGACCGCCGCCCGCGAAGCTGTCAAGCGTCTGAACGGCTCCGTCCTGCTCGATCGCCACCTGCACGTCGACTGGCTTGCCCATCCCACCAAGGTCGACAACCGACGCTGCGTTTTCGTTGGTAACCTTCCCTTCGTCGACGACGAGAGCAAGGGCGCGGAGCCTGAGGAAGGCAAGAAGAAGAAGACTCCCGCAGACATCGAAGAGGGCCTTTGGCAACAATTCGGCAAGTGCGGCAAAATCGAGAACGTGCGGGTCATCCGTGATGCGCAAACCCGCATTGGCAAGGGCTTCGCGTACGTACAGTTCACAGACGAGAATGGCGTCGAAGCAGCTCTGCAGCTCAACGAGAAGAAATTCCCACCGATGCTGCCCCGCATCCTTCGCGTCACACGATGCAAAGCAGAGAAGAAGAAAGATAAGCCTCGGGGTCCTGCACCATCTTCAGAGCGAGCAGGGAAGAAGGGCGCGTATCAGAAGAAGTTCTCTGCGGAGGAGAAGTCTCAGCAGGGCCGTGCAAAGGCTATGCTCGGTAAGGGTGGTGCAGCCAAGGTCAGAGAGAGCTTTACGTTCGAAGGCCACCGTGCGACTGAGGGACAGGGCAAGAGTGGTCTCAAGTTCAAGGGTGCGAGCAAGAACAAGAAGGGAGCGAACGGGAGAAAGAGCAGAAGCTCGGCGTGGAAGTCTGGTGGGAAGAAGTAGATGTCTCAAATACCAGCGTGTCTCGATACTTGGTTGGAGTCATGACCATTCTGTGGCTCTAGGTAGAAGTAAAATGAATGATACCATGGTGTTGCGCATATCAATATCTCTAGTTCATTCCCTGACCCTTACTCCTACTCCTTCTTCTCCTTCTCTCTCCACTCTTACGGTCGATTTACTACCTCCCGTATGCCCTTTCAATCCTCTCCAATGTGACTGGTTTCTGGACTGAGATCACTCCAGATGTCGGGCCGCAAGATTTGGGCCAGACGACAGTTTAGCAGTCGCTCAACGGCAGCTTTGCAGAGCACCATATGCAAAAACCCTCTCGAGAAGCTCAATTTCCAAGAACGAGCCCGTCATCTGTGGAACAGAGGAAAGCTTGACAAGCGTGGGATGGCAGCACGTTGACGTCGTAAATTGTGGAGCTAGATGCAGGCCGGCGATGGCCAGTGCGACTCTCAGCCGTTGGGTGGAAGGCCGACGCAAGTGTCTCATCTTCGCGGCTGCACAGCACGAGCGTTCTCCCCACACGTGTGTTTGGTCTTACTCCGCCAAACAACTACCCTAATACCAGTGCTGAGCATCTGCCCTCCCCAGGCGCTGCTCGACCTGACGCAAGCCTCGGCCAGCTTGCCCCCTGCCAGCCCCTCGAGGTACTACAGAACCCCCGTCGCCCTCCGCCGAGCTCAAGCTCATGCGCCTCGCAGCCATCCACCGCCATCCGCACACTACCTAAACACCCACGCGCTTGCGAAGAAGGTGCGCCGCACCGCCAACCGTCACAATGGTGTTCCTCGGCATCTACCGCGCCCTCTACGACTATGTGCCCCAGAGCGACAACGAGATCGCGCTGACTGAGGGCGACATGCTGATGGTCCTGGAGAAGTCGGCTGACGACGACTGGTGGAAGGCCAAGAAGAAGGGCCACGATGAAGAGGAGGAAGAGCCCGAGGGCCTGATTCCTAACAACTACATCGAGGAGGTATGTCGCAAACACGGGTCCAGGCCACCCTCCTTCAAACAAGCCATTGACGATGCACCTCTAGGCCGCTCCCGTCTCGCAAGCCAAAGCTCTCTACGACTACACTCGCCAGACAGACGAAGAGCTGTCGTTCCAGGAAGACGCTACACTCGACGTATACGATGTCTCAGACCCCGACTGGTCACTCGTCGGCTTTGGCGGCGACTATGGCTTCGCTCCAGCAAACTACATCGAGCTCATCAAGGGTGGCCCACCGCCAGCAGCGGCTACAGCACCCGTTACATCGCCAGGGCTGCCTCCACGCCGTCCTGCAGCTCCTGAATCAGACGATGAGCAAGGCCCGCCAACACCAGACAGCCCTCCACACCCGCACCCCGCTGCTGCTCTTGCCGAAATCATCCAAAAGAAGTCTGAGCAGACGGCTCCGCGCTCGACAATCTCTCCTCCGCCGAACGTGACCGCGGCTCCTCGGAAGCGTGTGCAGTTCACTCCCGAAGAATCCGACGAAGAAGTGCCACCACCTCGCCTTCCGAACCGACCTCCCTCGCAGTCGTTCTCGCCTGAGCCAGCTGCACGCTCTCCTTCACCTGAGCGAAACAGGTCGCTCCCAACTCGCAGCGTTACATTCGATCCGTACGATCCCCCGCCACGCGACAATTCGCCCAATACACCGCTCTCAGGCTCAGGCTACCACCTCTACAACATCTATGAATACTTAACGCAGCCTGGAAAGAACAAGAAGATGCCCGTCACCCTTGGCATTAACATTCCCAAGGGCATGATTATGATTGCGCCTGAGAAGGCGCGTGACGGGGCGCAGGAGGAATGGTCAGCGGACAAGATGGAGTACTATTCGCAAGAGGGAAAGCATGTTTTTATGGAGCTAAAGCAGCCCAGCAAGAGCGTAGACTTCCACTGCGGAGCCAAGGATACCGCGACAGAAATCATGTCAGCTCTTGGAGAGCTGGCAGGAGCTGCCAAGGGCGCTGGTCTGCGCGAGGTGCTTGCTGCTGGCTCTGGGCATTCGAACGTGCAGAAGAAGGGCGTTATGCTTTTCGACTTCATGGCTCAGGGCGATGATGAAGTCACAGTTGGTCTAGGTGATGACATTTTAATCCTCGACGATTCTGCTAGTGATGAATGGTGGAAGGTCCGACGGCTGAAGAATGGCAAGGAGGGCGTTGTTCCTGCTAATTATGTTGAGATCACAGAGACCGTCCCCATTTCGACCGCCCCGAGTGTCGCTCGATCCGGAACGAATGCTGGGCGATCAGTAGTAGATCAGAACCGGCGTGAGGAAGAGGAGATGGCTCGTCAAGCCTCGAGACGAGACAGGACAAAGGGTGATGCACGAAGTGATCAGGTAGGACCCGGTCTGCCTTTACCCGCCCGTGGTTCGAGTCTTCTGCAAACAAGGTCTGACCATCGTCGTACTTCACAGAGATCAAGCATGCGCGAGAGCTCCACCAGAGACTCGAAATCGTCGTCATCGAAGTCCTCGTCGTCGAAGTCATCGTCCAAGCCGAGTAAGTGTCTCCATACCATCATCTGTGCATTGCTAATTATTCTTTAGACCCTGCGAAGCTTCGTACCTGGACCGACCGATCGGGCTCATTCAAGGTCGAAGCCGAATTTATTCTTCTCAAAGAAGGCAAGATTCACTTGCATAAGGTCAATGGTGTTAAGATTGCTGTACCAGTTACCAAGATGTCAGTTGAGGACTTGGAGTACATTGAGAATGTCACCGGCGAGTCACTGGACGATGATAAACCACTGTCGGAAATCAAGCGGAGAAGCACAATCCGCCCGAACGACAGAGGTGCCACTTCATCACCTGGAATATCAGTCCAAAAGAAGCCAAGCTACGATTGGTTTGACTTCTTCCTAAAGTGCGGTGTTAATCCTCAGATCTGCGAGCGTTACGCCCAAGCTTTCGATAAAGATCAGATGGGCGAGGAAAACCTGCCAGATATTACCCCCGCGCTTCTTCGTACACTGGGATTGAAGGAAGGCGATATCCTTCGTGTTACTAAACACCTGGATAGCCAGTTCAACCGTGGCGCCGGTGAAGCGAGCGCAGAGGGTGGTGCTGGAGGTCTTTTCTCTGGTCCAGGTGGCACACTGCGAAACAACACCCGGAAGGGACGACCAGCTCCTCCGGTGGAGACGAACAACGAGATTAATCCGAAAGCGTTCGAGCAGAAATCGGACGACGCGGTCAAGAAGCCAACAGATGCGACGAAGACGCCGTTGGCATCGGTTCCGGCTCCAGACAAGAAATCTGAGGGAGCCAATGGGTTCGACGACAATGCATGGGATGTTAAGCCCACAAGATCAACACCCGCGGCCGCAGCCCCAGCAGCGTCGCCACCTCCAGCCCAGACTGCGCCGCCTGCGCCGAAACCACCTGCTCTTACTGGCTCGATGAACGAGCTTTCGTTGTTGGACATGCCTGCGCTCAAGCCAGAAGAGCTGCCAAAGGCACCAGAGCCCACCCCAGCTCCAGCACCGGCATCGCCGCCCGCAGCCGCTCCTGCCCAACAACCACAGCCAACAGGAGCCACAATGTCTTTGTTCGATCAAGTCGCTGCCATCAAGGCAATGACACAGCCTCAAAGCATGGCGCCACCACGAATGCGACCACAAGCACCTCAGCAGACAGGACCTGGCGGTCTCATCGCACCTCCACCTCAGCGTTCTTCTTCTGCTCCGCAGAACCCGCAACAGAACAGTGCTTTCGGTCCTCCGCCAGCGCTTATGCCCCAGCTTACTGGCTACCAAGGCAACCAGAACATGCCCCAAATGGGCCTGCCGGGGCAGAACATGAACGACCAGCAGAACATGATGAACATGCAGCGAATGCAGCAGCAGATGACCGGCTTCCCGCAACAGAACTCTGGCTTCAACAACTTTCAGCAAAATGGCCTCATGCCCCAACCGACCGGCTTCCAACAACCACAGAACGGCTTTGCACCATTCCAGCAACCACAGCCTACCGGTTTCCAGCAGCCAATGCAAACTGGATTTGGACAGCAGAGTTTCCAGCAAGGCTTCGGCAATGGTAGTCCATTTGCAGACCCACCCCGGGCGCCTTTCCAACCCCAGCCTACAGGTTACAACGGCTTCCAGCCATCACCTCTTAATCCTCAGGCTACAGGTATCAATCAGTTCCTTCCACCTGCTATCCAGCCTCAGCCTACTGGCTTTGGACAGAGCCCGTCCCCTATGCCGCCAATGCCGCCAATGCCCTCGATGCCAACAGCGCAGCCGTTGGTGCCGCAGAAGACTGGGCCTGCCCCTGCTATCCGATTTGGAGTGCAGCCTGCAAAGAAGTTGACGCCGCAGCCAACAGGGAAGGCCAGTCTTGCCAATGCTAGTAAGTAGTACTCTTGTCTGTTTGTATGTCCCAAGCTAACATGTTTGCAGCCCCTCAAAATCCGTTCGGGTTCTAATCTTGTGGTCGGTTCTCGAACACTACTATTCGCTGGTGACTTGGACATGGGCTCTCGATCGTAAGGTATCCTCATTGCACATACGCATGTATATAATTCTCAGTGATCTTTGCTTGCACCGGAGGAAATGTTAGAGCTGGATCATATCATATTGTTCTGTCTGAACCAGCGTTCGATTATGTTGTGTTTGCATTGTTTGTTGTCTGGTCGTAAATCTGTTTGTAATTTGCATTTGGAGTATCCAAATCATTTGTTCTGGGGTTGAGCTCATATTTGAAAGACGATAGCATGGGGCTGAAGCAATACGAGCAGCGAGCATAATCGGACCTTTTTCACTCAAAAATCACGCAGGAGCTGCATCCACAGACGTGGTTTGTCTATGGAATGTGAACTCTGCAGGTCAATAGACATCAGTGCATTGACGTCCCGCTGATCAAGCACCTTGTGACAGCTGCCAGACAGCTCAAACGCCAGGTGCCTTCATCCCTGCACCACCAAGCTTTTGCCAAGTGGAGCTTAGCAACGCATCGGTGGAGTGTTGGTGGCTGAACCTTGCCGCGCGATTCATCAAATTCTGGCTGACGAAGCGACTGCGCCGCAAACGTCCAATCCCTCCTCTCTACGAACGCACTCCCCTGCGCCTCGGTATCCTTGCATGTCTATCCTTGCATGAATAGAAGAAGATTTTGACAGGCTTGCACGCCACAACGCTGGCGCAGCGACAGCTGACGAATACAATCGAGACGGGTTGTTCGCGCCAATTGCGATATGGTTAGGAGCAAGGATGGAGGTGTGGCTAATGCATCGAGCTCAATGTGACCCGAAGGGCCAGATGATGCGCGTTCTCCGCTCCACACCGGTAGCAGCTGAGCCATCTTCTTTAAAACCCTCAAGCTCCCTCCTGGTCCACTTGTCTCCTCCTAAGCTTCCTCTCTCAGACATCGCCTCTCACTTCGCGAATTGCCTTTCTTGCGCTCACCTACAACGACACAGCAACTCGCTTCGCTCGTGCACCACGATTACCCCCTAAGCTTTTGCCCAGCAATCACACAGCTTGGCTACCGGAGCTCTCCCCGCGTCGCTTTGCTAAATACCTCACCACCCGTCGAGATTAAGGAACCCTGCGCATTCGTATCGCGAAGTGAAGTTTGACGTAAACAAGCTCCTGGGATATATTTCGAGTCCATTGTCGCAACGCACCAAAGCATTTTTCTGAGACACTCGAACTCACAACCACCATGTCGGCACAAGGATACTACAACAATGGGCCTGCTCCCCAGTACCCGCAGCAATCGTAAGACACTACTGCCTCCCAATTGAGGCAGAATCGCAACTAACAAGTAACAGCTACGGCCCTCCCCAAGGCCAGATGAAGTGAGTTTCCACGTCTTGCTCATAACATACACCCACATACTGACATGCACAAGCTACGGACCCCCGCAAGGTTACCAGCAGCAGCCGATGCAGTACCAGCAGCCGTACCCACAACAGCAGGCGCCGAAGCAAAAGAAAGACCGCGGGTGTCTTATGAGCTGCTTAGCAGTTCTTTGCTGCTGCTTTGTATGCGAAGAGGGATGCGAGTGCTGTCTGGAGTGCTGCGAGTGCGCCGAGGACTGCTGTTAAGCATCGAGCAACGTCACAATGGTTGAACGAAATGGCCTGTAATGAGAATATCGTCGCGTGGAGTACTCGAGAAGATGGACGGCCAGATTGGGCGCGCAGGCCTGCAGATGGCAGTGGAGTTTATTTTGTTTGGTGCTGGGCTGGGAGCGGTGATACCTGACACCTGTGTCTTTTCTTTATCATGACTATGTATATTCCTGTTGAAATTAGTTCAGCCTTTCCCACCTGTCGCGTCTTCTGAATGATGTGAGGCCTTGTATATGATGTGGCAGGGAAACAGTTGTAGGTGCGCAAATACTCACATCACAGCAGACTCAGAGATTAGTTGTCCAATCCTCTCCAGCTCGTTGGAAGACAGAAGAACACCAATTGCTTCCTCTGCAACACAAATAGCCCATTTCCTGCGGAATGCCTCCGATGTATGGCGCAACCAAGCAGACCCCCGAGGATACTAGTTGCTCCCGCAGTCTCCTGCTTATAGATAAGTTACAGCCCTTAACTCTAAAGATGACGAAGACCACGCTAACATCACCCGTGGACTACAACACCACGAACAACAGCAATAAGCTTTGGTTAGCAAACTCAGTGCGAGTGAATCTTGGATTTGGTGTCTCAATGGTACGTCCATACCCGATGACCGTGTACATTCTTATATCAGTCTGTGATATGGGCTTAAGTTTTCAAACATTCCCAAGAGCGCTACTAAGTGTATGGTGCTGAGCGCCTAAACAACCGTGATTATCAATCACACACTTCATCTTGATATCAATTTGTATACCTCATTCTTCAAAAAGTCATGGTAGCTATTACGAGGTGTAAATGAGATTGCGCATCCTTTCAATCGAAGGGTTTTCAATGTTGATCTTACGCGGCCTATGCGTTAACATATCTATAGGACGTCACGAAACTGGTCATTCATGTCTTGTAAGTCCATCAGAGATTTTGAAAGGGGAGGATTGGTACAGATTTATATAACAAGTACGGAAAACCATATTAGGGTTTCAGACACACATAACGAGAAAAGTGAGATTCTTTAAAAAATGTTCTTGCAAGGTGTTTGCGTCGAAGGGATCCATACACACTGACCATCTACAATTTTGGCCGTTTTCATGTGCTTTTCAAGCGGTGGCCGGTGAGGTACGGAAGCATTGTCGTCCATTGCAGCAGTAAGCATGCGCGATCGTGCTCGGTAATCAAAAATATTCTTATGATCTCATAAACTTAAGGTGTAGAATAAGCGCATTACAGAAAATCAGTAAGCTGGAGGGCGGAGTGTGTTGGTTACAAATATTTGATCAGCGACATCAATAAAGGAGTTGAGATTGAGAAGGAAGAAGAGCTTGAGCGAATGAGAACTGAGTCACTCGTTTACTTGTCAACACACAAATACTTGGTCAAAACTGTGTTTGCCGACTTCCTCAATTTTGAGATTGTGCATGACATTGATCAACCACCGTTTCCACGTTCGACTTGCGGGGGGTCTCCTCGAAAGGCATTAATAACACAAGTTTGATTTCTTCGTCTTAGCTACAGCATCTTGGCAACTCGTCTTAGTATTGCAAATGCTCGCGAGACAAATTGTGAGAGATTCTTTCGTTCGGCAATGGCAGCGAGTTGTCCATCAAGTAGCCAACATCAAGAGGTAATATATACAAGGGTACCTTGCCTATAAACATGGTAAAGCACGGATTGCCGACGACTTCCTGGCTGCAGAACAAAACCTGCGAATTAAACAGCTGTTGCCTACAGCATAATCCATGACAAGAAATGAATACGACTGGAAGAGATGAGTGCCAGCTCAGATCTTACCAACACCAGCACTGTTGGCAATCGAAGAGCTTGCTGTGGCGGCACTGGCAATAGACTTGCCATTGAAGTTACTGAAGAAGCTCGTATCCGATCCTCCAAGAGTACCAGAGCTACCAAAAGAGTTCAACTGGCAGGCATGACCCAAGTAGTTAGTGCAAGCAGTGTTGGCACTCGTAGAGGGAGAGCCGAAGAGCTTTCCAGCGTTGGCGAGGAGAGGGGTTTTGACATTCTGGAATACCGACCCTTCGACGACAGCCTGACCACCAGCCTCAATGTCGAAAGCGTGACCAGTGTTGGCGTACCAGTAGTTGTTGACAGCATGGAGGAGCGTGTTTCCGCCAATCTTGGGGCTGCGGCCGGAGGTGTGGTGGATGTAATTACCCTTCATGGTAATCAAGTCTTGGGAGCCAGTCAGATAGATGCCCCAGTAGTGGTGACCGTCACAACTGGCGGACCAACTAGTCGAACCGTCGAACTCGCTGTTAGACAGCGTGACGCGGTTGGAGGCTCCGTTCCCAGCGACGAACATTTGACGGCCAATCAAGGACACCTTGACATGATCTAGTCACATTGTCTTAGCTTGTTCTCATCAGATGAAGAGCGAGAGAACATTTGACTTACCAACCCAGATGAGATCAGCGCCGTCGACGGTGATGGCGTCCCCTCCCCAAATATATTGAGGGTTGAGCTGGTAAACTTAGCTACACCTCAATGGCATGGCTGAATGACATACCTCCGTGATATGGATGTTCTGAATGATGACATTCTTCACACCATTGGCCATTCGAAGGCCTTTCCCACGTATGACACCTTTAGACCCAACACCAATGATGCTCTTGTTAGAGCCGACGTTGATTCCAGCAACACCAGCGGTATCGTAGGTAACGCTGATAGATTTTACGCCAGCACCTGCATTTCCATTTGTGCACCACGACGCCTTGTTGATAGCATCCTGGCCACCGTTACCGGGGCATGTGTTGGACGCTGGTCGGCAGCCAGTCTCAGTGGTGGTACCTTCGGTACCTTTGAAGTTGTACCTGCCATCATTGGTTAACGCTTCCTTAGAGCTGTACGCTGTGGATTGCTTACTCCTTGTCGAGCACAATGCAGCGAGCAGTGCTGTCGGTGAGCCATGTCTTTAGTTGGGCAACGCTAGATGGGATTTCACAGGCAGCGCTTCCACCTCCAGTGGTCGAAGAAGCGAAGCCCTCCGGCTTGCCAACAACAGCATACGTAGCGCGCCCTTCGAATTGCGAACGATCGCCAAGAGCGGCAGCGTTCGCGGTAGCAATGGCACCTCCGACTGCAAGGGCTGAGAACTTCATGCTGTCAACTTATTTTGCAATGTGATGGTGCTGAGACATGAGCAAATTAGACATACTTAAATAGAGGCAAGACCGCAGTGAGCACGAAAGGCGGAGAAACTAGAGACATGGAGCGAGATATGCCGGTCTCTTACTATAACGCGGTGGAGTTGAAGGTCTACATCGCAGTGCTTGATATTGTACAACACTCGACTTGGTACGGTAGTGGAGCATAACATGCAAAACGGTTAGCTGCAATGCGGAGAACTGCCGAATAAGCGCATTTTCAAAAGCCGAACATGGTATGCCAAATTGCCCATGCGGAGAATATTGTTTGACTTCCGTCCTATCAAGAAGTCGAAGCTTCGCAGACCCTTGCGTGGAAGGGTGTGTGCTTTCCTGCCGTGTCCTGGTACGTGGAAGCACTTATTGCCACGTTGCGAAAGATATACCGAGCTTTTCTGAAGATGATACACAATCTGACAATTAATTTGCTGCTCGAAGAGAAATGTGGCCGAGCGCAGAGCTTCGTTGCGAAGTTGAGTGCTGCGCTGCTCGATCGAAGGTCCATCCCCAGTCAAGAACAACACAATCGTAAAGTGTCAGACAGCTTCAAAGGTGTGCCGATTATCGAGTTTGTGATGCGGGGCAGGTGTTGATGTTCCTAGTATCATTTCGGTGAAGACCTATGCCCCTGTTTATTGTTAATTAACTTGCGCTCACGTGTGCCATGTGGCCGCGTACCTGGTAAGCGGTTTACTTCTTGACCATCGTTATCTGTCTTTACGCCTTTTTGACATGTTCGTCTCGATTCGACTGGTTGTCTGTTTACCTTTGTTCCAGTGATGAATGTTCTGTCCAGTCATTCGAATCATAAGCTCTACGGTGTCGTGCGGTCTTAATAACGGCCCGGTGGCCACTTGGCACTCAAGCACTCAAAAGTCGCATATGAGCTCTTTCAGAACAGCAATGTGATTGCGGTGTGCACATCAACAGATCGGCCCTGGCAAATCCAAGATTGGAATCGTCAATGTGCTCTCTCGAGTAATTCTTGACCCAATGTTCGAATGAATGGTGTGGTGGGAGTAAGAAGTAGTTCAATCGACACGTGGCTGACGTGATAGGATGCAGTCGCGGAAATAACTTGGACCCGCCGTGACTGCTTGGTACTGGATATCGCAGAAGAGGAGATACTGTGCTTCCTCGGGAAATGCTCACTCATAATGGGCTCAGTATTGCTTAAGATGGTTGTTATCACTATCTGGAGGAGCTTCCAATATTGGGCAGACCCTCTCCCGTCCATGCTGCGAAAGACGTTAGCTGCTCTGTACATGATTCTTAAAGTTCCGCGACGCTTCACGGAAATGCAGACGGCCAGCAGATGGCAATGAATACCTCCAAATCCAGGCTCCTATCCGACTTGTTGTGCTGCTGCTAGAAACGGGATCGCCCACCAGACCCGACAATGCAAATCAAGAGAGTTCGCCAATCTGTGACTGGAAAGATTCCTTCGTGTTTGGAGCGGTACCGGCCTATACGCTATCTCCACCAAACTGCCATGACATGAGTCCTTGTGTGCTACCATCTCAGAAGTAGGAATACCCAGAAGCCCATCCCTTGTCGTTCAAGATAACAGCCCGTCGTGTAAGTGGCACAGTCTCTTAAGCCAGGGCATGGATGACGGGAAGCTGCTTTGTTGTGCCACCGCGATAAGGCACGTTCTACATTCCTAAACGCGAAAGGTGAGTACAACAACCTACCATACCCTCGGGCTAGCGAACTTCAACCTCACAACTCCAAAGGTAGAGTCTGACGTTGCTGTGAGCGCATCGTGAACGCTGAGGTTGTCGGGCATGTGGAACGCCGACCAGTTCGTGTTTGGACATTCCGGGACCACAAAGCGAATTTTGTCAAATCCGCCCCTTTGCACACCCGATCCAAAGTATCAGCTAAAGGGGTCGATGGTGTATTGGTCATCGAAGTCGTCTGAGCAGCCCTCGGTGTGGCCTCATCATGTCTTGATCTGTGCACATACCGGCGGCCCCAGCATCCGCTGTCAAGTTGCCACGTACACACTGTCAAAGCGGTTAGCTTATGGATCTCACGATGCTTGGAACCTGGGGCGAAAAGAAGAAGGTCACGATGTTCTCAGTAGTGTTGCGGCGCCTAGCGCTGAGCAGACGTGTCAGATGTCCAGCCTCGTGACCATCTGGACCCAGAACAATAAGGCCGTAGGCATGGCGAAGATATTTCCACACAGCCAGGCGATCGCCGAGGCTCTGACCCTGACGGTTTTGGCAAGTCCGTGCGATAGGTCAATCCTGAGCCTTACGTTTTGCAGGAGGCAATGTCAACCGCGTCAGGGGTTAAAGATCTTTGCGGGGTAGTAGCGTAACTTTTAGCTCACAAGGGCCGGGGAAGCGTTGTTGATCTCAAAATAACCCGGTCGCAGCTCCTTTCATCGTCAAGGAGAGGATGTGATGTACAGAGCTGAGAGCTATGAGGTAGCGGATCTGCACACATCAACGGAAGAACAGTGTGCCCAGCCTTTCAATTTGATCGGCAACAAGACCAGATTCACATATGGACTGCAAGCAACAGTCTTTGCGGTGTGCTCGGTCGGCATTCCGAGCTAAAGTAGCTCCCGGACCGTCAACGATGCATGTGGAGACAGGAGGGTCGCATGGCGGGGAAGGTTCGAAAACGTAACAGATTACCAAAGAAGCTGTTTCGAAGACGAAGCTGCAGCAGCTAAGTTTGTATCCATGCAGACGCTGAAGACGCGGTCTGCAGGTGGATTTAAGGCATCGTGAAAATTTTGCGGTGGTGTCCACCTCAGGGAATGCAGGTTCGAGGGCAAGGACCATCGTGGCTCCGGGATCATACCCGAGTCTACGGGTTCTTTGGTTGAACAGCCGGCATGCCAAATGTCATCATAAACCCCAATGGCAGTGGTCCGACCAGGTGCAATGTTGCGAGAGCTGAGGACTTCAGGACCGGCTACAGTCGGGAGTACCTTGTCCATCTAGCGAAAATCGAAGGTCCATATAGCGTTACGATGCGCAAATAGATGGGATGCGTACGACACTATGGCGACAGTTGACGAAATCGAAGGTGTGAGACCTGATATCGATGGCGACACAGGCAGTTGCAGCCGCCAGGAGTTGCGGAAATATGCAGTCTTCTTGGAACTTGTGCAACCGGGTGCGTGCAGGAAGGGTAGAGCAAGCCACCTTCTCCGCACATTCCTTTCCAAGCATCGTGATGTGCTTTGCGAGGGTCCAGTGACGACCGAAGCGGCAGACGGCATGCGTCGGCAGCACCAGCGTCGTGCTTCGCAAACGTCCGACGCTGCAGGCCGGTCGCAAGAGACGCCAGCGGCAGCGCGCTGAGCAGGCACGAGGGTGGTGAACGGTGGTCGGAAGGTCTTGCCAAAGGATTTCGATGTGTCAGAAACACCAATCTGTTACCCCCTCAAAATTGCGAGATGGCCTTGTGACCTGCCGCACGTGACGGCCGAGTCGCTGATTTTGCTTTGCCTAGGCCGGGGAAAGCAGCGCTTGGCAAACTCTTACATCACAGAAATCCATTCATGGCGGAGGCAACCAGGCGCTCCAACGCCTCTCCGTCGCGGAAACACGCGCGTGCTACCGTGTGGCCCCCCGGCTATTGGTCAATCTGTGTCATTCATTGCTTGTGCCAGAATGATCTTTCTAGCTCTGCTCCACTCTTGTACCCGGAGTCCGAGCAGTTGGCGCTGCTGCATGGACCTGGGGAAACTCTTGACTCTTGACTAACAACGTACCACGGTGCCCTTTGTCTAATAAAACTCTGCAGTTGACTATAAGAGACAACTTCCCTCCTCACTTGAAGTCCAGACCACCTGACCTGGACCAAACTATCTCAATTTACCTACGACTCATCGCTACTTCGCCACGAATATAGAAGTTGTCAGCCGCCACTACCACCTACTTCGTGTTGATCAACAATCCATAATTACCGCCGTCGACAATTCAATGCAAATCAGGCACCTTCCGTACGAAATCCTTTCGAAGATCCTCGAAGAGGTTGCCGAAGCCAACATTCGAGATGGTCCTACGTACACCTTCGGACTTTCCCAAGCACCTCTGCCACTCCAGAGGTCCACTCTTCAGCGCTATGTGAGAGGCCCCGTTCCACCTGAGATGCTCAAGTGGGATGCCATTTGTGCCATTCGCACCGTCTGCTGGCAATGGCACGAGTGGGCCCTGGAGTATGCCCTCAAGAATGTGTACATCCGCCGTTGGAAGGGAGGAGAGGTAAGCATGTCGTAATCTCTGATAGCGAACTCGATCTGACAACATTCAGCGATGGGCCGAGTTGTCCAACCGACGATCAAGCTACCCATTGTATGAGCTCATTGATCGTCCTACTGGCACTGCTGTGTATCGCGATCCCTTTGCGTCCCTGAGGCAGACCGTGAGGAACTTCAACGACTTCCCGGAGCTTGCCTCCAAGATCAAGCGCATGTGGTTCCACGGCTTCTACACCGCCGAGACGAACCGCATGATTTTTGATTCCCTTAAGAACTGCTCCAACCTTACATCCTTGTCCGTTCCTTGGACCACCATCAGGCATCTGGACGCAAACTCTTGGAGAACCCTCTTGACCGGTAGTGGCAAGCCTCTTGAGTCCTTGGAGCTTCAGTGTATCGACCCCACCTCACAGCAGGCTGCTGAGAAGGAGAACCAGATCGACTTGAAGGCGCTGCAGTCAGTCAACTTCGGACAGCTGAGGCGACTCAAGATCTTTGGTGATACCAGCTTCATGCCGATCACCGATGACGATCTCTTCGCCATTGCTCGCACTGCTACCCACCTTGAGGAGTTCCACATGACATGTATCTCCACAATCACCATTGATGGTGTAATGGCTGTTGTCAAGGCATCTCGCAACACCCTCCGGGTACTTGAGCACAGCCCACGGTCACAGGATGGCTTCTGGCACCCTCACCCCGGATCCCCAAGCGACAGTGAGCACCTTTGCGAGACTTTCCGAAGCTGCCCTAAGCTTGAGACTTTATCCATCTCTCTTCCGTCTGTGTGCGCAGACTTATTCTCTCACGAGGATGCCAAGTTCAGGGGTGACATGCAGGTGCGCGCGCTGCACCTGTGCGGTCACGAGCACGGGCGCTCGACGCAGGAGGCCACAGATGCATTGCAGAAGCTGCTGCAACAGTCGCGTGCGTTGGTTCAGCGACGCGCCAAGAGCGATATTCCTCAGGAGCTCTACGTAGAGCTTTTCTTTGCAGGCTGCATCTTTGAGCCTGGATTCGGCTCCGTCCACGGCGACTTTGCTATTGCGCAGGCTATTTCCGACGGACTCTGGCCTGCGAACATTGAATTCAGCGGCAAGGGCCCGTACGGCAGCACTGGTCTGTACGAGAAAGAGGAGGAAGGCCCATTCCAACGCATTGATGAAGATGATTTCCTGGTTGGCGTTCGCAGGAGGCTCCACTCCATCTCGACTTGATTGCAGAGCGATCAACGACGAACCACTTCACTTCTTCTGTACTCCTACTGCGATTTTCAGCATTACGACTTTAACGACTTCTTTTGCGAACAGGCAGCGAGCCTGGATGATACCAGGCCAGAGCGCCACCAGCATGCAAAACAAAAAGTTTCTGTACACCTTGAAAAAAATTCATCGGGCGGGCGTTTGCATGGGACGACCGGACGTTGTACCCTTTTAGCATTCTAGCATTCTAGCGTTTTCTGAAGCATGCAACAATATATTTTATGCGAACTCTCACAATCTTCCTTGATTCGTGATGTTTGTCATTAGTGATTCAAAGCTGACTGTGGTGCAGGTAAGGCTGCCCCTGTATGCATCCGTCCGAGCTCATGTCGCACGCGAGTTGCTCAGGCACAGGTGATCAAGGAGACATCAGAGAGTGAAGAATGAGGTTGTTGATGAGTGTGCAGAGTTCGTTCGTCCTCAGCAATCGAGATAGCACCCCGCATTGCCGAAGCCCGTAGCGCGCAAAGCGTTAGTCCAGGTACCTAGGTTAAAATGTTGCATGCTTACACAGCACGCTGTAAGCTGCATGCGGATCGGGAGCTCCACTGTTCCGGAGAAGATGTTGCTTATCAAGGCATTTCAAACACTGCAGAAACAAGCAGCACTCTGCAATCAGAACGGAAAAAGTACCGCACTCGCTGTGCATCGAGGTCAGCAGCTCTGGGAGGGTTTACAACCATTACATGAGCCTTTGATAATCGAAATGTGGGGTCGTCGAGACGCTAATGCGGCTCATGGTGCATGGTTGAAGCGAGCTTGACCGCGATCGGACAAGAGAGTACTGCATCGATGGCTTCATACCCAGACAAAGCAGGGCGTTGCTATGGTCGAGTTTCTGCTCTCGGCGCCATGGGCCCCGCCTGGAATGCTGATTGGACTCAACCTATCTATATATAAGAGCAAGAGCTACCCCTCTCCCATCTCTGCTACCAGCAATTGATCACTTCCTTTCTGTACTTGATACCCCAAATCCATCACAATGGCGCCCAAGATTGCTATCGTCTACTACTCTATGTACGGCCATGTCAAGACATTGGTATGCTGCTCCTTCCACCCACCCTCTGCAGCTTGCTAACACCATCACAGGCCGAGGCTGAGCTCAAGGGTATCCGCGAGGCTGGTGGTGATGCCACCATCTTCCAGGTTGCTGAGACCCTCTCGGAGGACGTCCTCTCGAAGATGCACGCCCCTCCCAAGCCTACAGACGTTGCTACCCTGAACGACCCCGCCGAGCTCGAGGCCTTTGACGGTGTCCTCTTCGGCATTCCCACCCGTTACGGCAACTTCCCTGCCCAATTCAAGACTTTCTGGGACAAGACCGGCAAGCAATGGGCTGCAGGTTCCTACTGGGGCAAGTACGCTGGTCTTTTCATCAGCACCGGCACCCTCGGTGGCGGACAGGAGAGCACTGCAATCGCCGCCATGTCGACACTGGCACACCACGGCTTCATCTACGTGCCTCTCGGCTACGCAAAGACCTTCGCGCAGCTGTCCAACCTCGAGGAGGTCCATGGTGGCTCGCCCTGGGGCGCCGGCACATTCTCCGCTGCGGACGGCAGCCGCCAGCCCACTGCCCTTGAGCTCACCATTGCCACAGAGCAGGGCAAGGCCTTCTACGCTGCCGTCGCTAAGGCGCACCCGTGACTAGATGATACCTCCAAGGCGGGGTCCAAGCAGGAGCAGGCTGCCCCTGCGGCGGCGACGTATTCGACGACGCCAAACACTACACAAAACCAGACAGAAAACGGAACATCGAGTGGGGTGAAGGACACATCGGCTACAGCGCCGACGACACAGCGGGTGCCTGAGCAGCCCACTGGTCCTCAGGAGAAGAAGAAGGACAGTGAGGGCCCCTGTGGCTTGCCATCCAAGTGCGATATCATGTAGTCTTCCCTTCCGTACGAAACCATAATTCAGGATTTCTTTTGAACACCGATACCTCATGCGAACACGGCAAGGAACACGAATTGTGAATAGTGTGATTACGCTCTCCCGATGCGATATATACGTGAAAATGCTACATTAATATACTCGTCAACACCAATCGCAATGCCGATGATGCTGTGGTATCTTCCAATCCAGTCAAGTCCAGTCCAGTCCGTCAAGTCATGTGTGAGCCCAAGATAAGGGCCAGCCCACCTCTATAAACGCCAAAAGCAAAATCAAAACTAAGAGAAGAACGAGAAGAAGACGAACCATACGTCACGATTAATACTGACATAGCGCACCGAAATCGTTTGCAAACATCTACAAAGCCGCCGTCATACGACGAGCTGGCTGAAATCGACGCCTCTCCGCTGCCGTTCGATAGCGCCGGAATACGACTTGTCGAAGGTGTAGAGCTGGTCGTCGCTCGCCCAGTCGGTCATCAGCTCATCGCGGTCGCTGTCAAAGGATCGCCGTCGTGCGGTCCGCTCAGCCCAGCCTGTGCGCTCGAGTTCAATGATGCCGCCGAATCTGCGCTCTCCATTTGCGATGAAGAGGGATTGCCCGTCGGGGGTGAATGTCACGCCGCCGAGCGGGCCGAAGAAGTCGAAGACCTGTCTTGATTCGAAGGTCTGCGCGTTGATGATACTGATGTAGTCGTCTGCTTCTGCAGCGACGAGGACTCGTGGACCTGAGCCGATAGGCGAGAAGCGGAGTGCTCGGGGAATACTGAGCTCGCTTGTGAGGACTGTGAGAGGCTTATCCCAGTATCGAGCGTCCCAGACAACGATGGTGGAGTCCTGGGCTGCCGTTGCAACGTGGATGCCGTCATCTGCCCAGGCGCACGCAAAGGCGTCGTCGGTGTGCGTCTTGAGGGTCTCGAACGGCCGTCCTGTTTCGGCGTTGGTGATGAGTGTTTCTTGAAAATCACCGACCACAACGCGCATCCGACCGTTGGGGCTGGTGGCTGAACAATTGACAGCAGCTGGGTACTGGAAATTGTGCGTAAAGGTGTCCGTTGCACAATCTAATATGCGCAAGTGGTGATCGTTCGAGCATAGGACGCCTTGAGGATGATATGTGGTTCGTGACTCGAAAAGGTGTAGATGGTTGACGATCTTGGACTTGGTATCGGAGGCAAAATCCGATGTGCGACCAAACGTACAGGGAGTGTCGGTTGCTGACGATAAATCGGTAATAGCATACTCGCCCTCGAAAGCGCCTGCTATCAGGACATCGTTGAGGGTCGCTATCGTCGTGATGGAGCCATCAAGTGCTGTCTTCTTGCTCAAATCTATAATTGCCTCGGCAGGAGAGCCCTCGGCGTCTGTACGGAGCACCTTTTGGCCTGCTGCATAGAAGACATCGTTCCTGGATGTTGCCGCCAACACGTTCCGAAGCTGGAAATGAGGAAAGTAAGCGCGATGTGAAGTAGTATTCCTCCGAAACGAGAAAAAGCTGTCTGTGTTGCGTAAAGGAGGCCTCCACTTCTGGTCGATGTTAGTTCAAGATCATCTTCAGGATAGCGGCATGCCTACGGTGCGAGTTTCCTTCAAGCTGGGCGACAACCGTTCCTCCTCACACTCTCTCCGTTTGCTTCGTACTGACGATCTTGTCGTGTTGCGTATACTCCAATCAATACCCTGGTAGTCGTACTTGTCGCCCTGCAAGTCTTCCCGGGTGATGACGTCTGGCACATGTACAAGGTCGAGTCCAGGAACGGTGGGCTTCTCCGGGGTGAGGTAGTGGAAGAACGAAGTGATGGGCACGAACTGGCTCTTGTCTTTGATGCTGAGGTGGGCCTCGTGGTGTGTCGGCGGGGGCTCGAGCGAGGACTCAGAGCTCGACAAGTGGCCCAAGTACGGCGGTGGCGGGGGGAGGTGGACGTTGCTGACGTGGAAAGAGGTCATGTCGCTGGTGGGCGGCGGTATTGTGTCGTGCGCAAAGGACTGGTAGTGGGCCATGACGGCCTGCATGTGAATGCCTGCGGCGCCGAGGGTGCTGGACAGCAAGACCGGCGGTGCGGGTGGTTCGGTCAGGTCTGCTAAGGATATACCCCCGCTCTCGTCGTCGTCACTGGCTTCATCTTCCCCGTGGCTGGTGGGCGGCCTGCTGTCCGACAGCGTGGCGAGAGTCGCGGTGGCAGCGAGCGCGCTGACGGCCGTCGAGGAGCCTGCGCCCGATCCTGTGCCCGAGTCTGCGGTGGGCGAGTCGCTCAGCGTGACGTTGTTCGGTGGCGCGGCCGTGAGGTTGTGCTCGTCGTCGGGGGGCAGCGAGTAGTGCGGGCTGGTCATCGCAGCCCGCTGTCGGTGTGTCGGCCAGCCAGCGTTGGTCGCAGAGCCACTGGGCAGGAACAGAGAGGGTGGGCGCACTGGGGATGCAACGGAGGTTCACTGAGCTGCGGACGGCTGCAGGCAGGCGAGCTAGCAGTTGGCGGCGGGCGGCTCTCTATGGACGGCGCAGCGTGGGGTGGAGGCTACTGCTACTGGACGACTTGCATTCACCAGAGAGACATGTGGACGCAGGCGCTATGTAGGGGACGCCGAACGACTCGCTGGCCGCGCTGACTACTCGCCCGCTCGCCTGCACCGGAGCTGCAGGCGAAGGAACCGCCGTATTGACGGCTGTGGGGTGTCGATGTCGGGTGCGCTCGTTGCGCGGCACTATTGGGCATGCAGGCAGGGTCAGCGCTGAGCAGCAAGCGATCGGAGTATGCATGCACGCAAAGGGGTCGCTCACGCACTCCTCGCTGATGGAATGCCCGTCATGCCCGTCGTGCCCGTCTAGATACCCGCGCAGATGCTACTCCAAATGCCGTGGTTCGGGAGCATGCCATTGTGCTGAGCAAACGCTGATCTAGATCAGACACGCCTCCGCACATCCCCCAGCTGGAGCTGCTCCACGATTCCACAATGCCGTATTGCTGCCCAAGGGTCCCTCGAGCACACAGATCTCGACGTCCTCGCGCCGCAGATCTGTGCTCGTTGCTGTACACAAGCCAGCTACAGCCTCTTGCCCGCCGTCATGGCTAGGCGGCCGACCCAGCGTGCCTCCAGGCTTGCAGTTGCACAACGGTTTATTCATCGAGCAAAGGCGGGGGGATGTGGTGTGCTACCGCTCACATGGCCTGCCAACACGACAACGTTCAACCCTCTGCGGGTACTGCAAGTTGGCTTCGTTGCACAGCTCATGCGTGGAGCGAATCACTCGTCACCTACTCGCCAGGCCTCCCTGCCCTGTGGCTCGACTGCCGTTTTGGTCGTCCTGCGCCCGTGTCAGGAAGCGAGACGAGACAATGTCAGTCCACATTAGGACACAGACATTGCACGAGAGCAGGAGTGCTCCTTGTTGCCGGCCACCGTCCGTTGCTGTGTGTGACCGACTCCTCTGGCCAAGGTTCGCACGAGTATGCCGTGCACACAGTCGCTGGCACTCCACCACAGCCGCCACACGGCGAGGAATGTCAGTGCATAGTGGAGACGGGAGTGTCAAGTAAAGGCATGACAAGCTGCCGACATTTCAACATGAGGATGCCCTTTGTGTCACCGACACCTTGCTATGCTGGATGAATGAATTATTGCTACAATTAGTCTAAATGGCCTCTGTACCGGCCCGTTCCAACATCTACAGTCCCATACAAGCGAGTAAAATGGCGTGAGAATACACCCGAGCATCCCAGCAATGCATCCAGAAGAAACGTGGTACAAAATGCAGTTTTTTAGTCTGCCGCGCAAACCGCAGGACGGCTTCCCTTCCTAAACAACGCCACCATGCGATAATCAGTTGTCATAGTACGGCTCATATCCTTGCTGCTGCTGCGGCCACCCCCCAGCCGATGTCGTTGTCTGTGACCATCCGCCGCCAGGTGTCTTAAGTCTCCGCTCTATTGGCGCCAAAGTTAGTGACAGGCGCAGTCAGGGGAACATTGTGCACCTTACCTGCTTCAAAGTCGTGCCATCTCCGCATCGTAATCTTGCTGCTGTCGAATTCGCCTTCATACTCCAAGCCCGCCTTCTTTGTCTTCTCGCCTGATGTTTTCCGTGTGTCGCCCCAGCTGAAGTCATCAAACTTCCAGAATGCGTACGTCGGGAGCACGAAGTTCCAAATGGGTAGTGAGAGAAGGTAAACAAACATCCAGGCGACATAGGACCAGCGGTGAGCCGTGATGACGATAAGAACCGCTGGCAGACCCAAGATGAGTGCAAGGAGGATAAGGGGGATGACAGGTGCCTCTGTGTGTAGGACAGCTGCTTTGATGGCAATGGCAACTACAAATTGTTAGCGCTGTAAACGTCTCAAATGTGAAGTACGAGGGCTTACTCAGGTAAAAGGTAAAGGCGATGGCGGCCGGTAGAACCAGCGTTCCAATCAGCTCGATGAACACAACAAACTGCATGCTGAAGCAGAAGGTACCACACAGATCTCGCACTAGTACCAGTTCCATCAAGTTGTGGACTGTACTATTAATCCATCGCCTACGCTGTGACAGTAGGACCTTGAACTCATCCGGTACAGTGGTTTTGCAAACGGCTTGAGGAACAAAAACTTGCTTGCGCTTGGGGAACGTCTTGAGCATCAGTGTCGAGAGGTACCGATCCTCACCTAGAAGTAGCAGATTCTTCTTGTGCAACGTGTCGACCACGTTCTCTGAGTAGTGCTCGACAACGTCTGGGTTGGCCAGAATAGGAACCCAGTAGTTCTGGCCACCTTTAGGAGCCTTGATGCGGTACATGCAGAAACATCCGGGAAGACAAGTGACACCGCCGAATACCGATTCGAAGGACTTGGCCAAATGATGCGAGATGAAATATCTACCCATGTCAGTGGCGTGATCGTCAATTGTCAAATGGAAGACTTACTCAAACACCTGTATCATCGAAACCCACGAATCCCGCTTGTTGGCAATCTTTGTTTCGCCACAGAGACCCATAATCTCTGGGTCCTTGACCATGGCGGAAATCATGTGAGTCAAACTATCCGGGAAGACCTTGGTGTCGGCGTCAACCATGAGTACGATCTCGTAGAAGTCTGGCGAGATGCCAGTGATCTTCCAGATACCGTTGAACATTTCGAACTCAAGCTCCGTCATACGCTCGTCAAACATAACCTTCTGCAAGAACGACATGAGAATGATTTGACTGTCACGCTTTCCACGGTTACCAGCCTTTGACTTTGTGGCCTCATCAGGGGTACCGCACTTGACAACGACCATCATGGGAACACGTTGCTGCTTATCCGAGGGAATACGAGAGTCTTCGCCGTAGTTGTAGAAGCCTGAGTAGATCTTGGCCATGTTGTGTCGCTTCGAGCCACTTGCAACTGCAACGTAAGAGAATGCTTGGACTTCATGAGGCAGAACTGCGTGATCCTTCATCATGCCCAAGCAGATCTCAGGTGTGGTCAAATCTTCACCTTGTCCCTTGATCATGCCGTCACAAATGACTAGGATCAATTTGTGGCTGTTCGGGTAGTCGGTTGTGGCAATGGAGTCCAATGTAGTACGCAGGCCTTCTGCACCCTCGGAATACGCGGTGACCAGGCAGATGGAGTGAGCTAGAGGATAGCCAAAGGGCTGCCATTCAGGAGGAGGTTGAGGTACGACAGCTTCATGGATGAATCCGGAAGGGCCAGGTCCCTCTTCACCTATAACACTAGAGTAGCGATTCTCGGTAGATCCGGAAAGCAGTAAGCTCGATCGCGACTGGTCCTGGTTCTTGCCTTCGAAATATGTTGTTGGAAGTGTGCCTTGACTAGTATTCAATTGTCTGTACATGCCGTTGTTGGATGAAAGCAGGCGGGATGTTGCACTCTGGCTCGTCATGGTTGTTGGCGGTGCTCGGGTCTTGGCTGATTTTTCCATGGCGTAGGGGCTGGTGAACCTCGATGTAGAAGGCAAGAAGGTGCTACCACGTTTGCTCGAGCGGTCAGGTCCAGCAGCGGGGTCAGCGAGGCGTGGCGGTGGACGGTAGATGTCGTCGCTCCATTCCTCGATTTGCTGCTTCCTTTGTTTCGAGTCTGCTTTGCCGGATGAGGTCTTGTCAGCGCCGAATTTCCTGCTGAGGAACCATTGGAAGGTTAGAGCAAGAATGAACTTGGCCACAACGACAGCCAAAATGAAGACAAGCGAAACGTAGAGGACAACCTTGGAAGCAATGCAACCAATGCTCTCGGTATCAATGGAGCCGACCTTGATGATCTCAGTGAAGCAGCGTGCTACCTGCTTTTCGTACCTGGAAGAGTATGCGCGGGTAACATCTACTCCACGTACTGCCGGGTTGTTCTTGATCTCGTTGAAAATGGTTGGGACGTTCACCTGGGTGGTATTGAACCAGTCGAGCAAATTCAGATCCAAGACATCTCCACCCCAAACCATCAGGTTGCGTGAGCTGTTGCGGATATCGTCCCATGTGAAGTATACATCTCCGGCATTCCTGAGTCCGTAAAAGGCCTTACGAGCGTTGTCTGAGGTATGACACTGGTAGCCGTTGTACTCAAGGAATGTTGTGTTAGGCTTGCTGGATCCGTCCTGGTTGAAAGTACGGCAGGGGAAATACCATCCCAAATTGCCATTCGCCTCAGGGATACCTGACCTGTCCTTAGGTGTGATGAGTCCCTTGCAAGCACCGTTGACATTCTGGAAGAGGAAGCTGCCGTCCTGGCCACCGTGCTTCTCGGGAAGATCGAAGAGAACGTTGGCACCGGCGGGGACTCCTCGAGCCAGAGGATGCGTAGATTGAGCCAAATCGTATGCTCTGCCGTGGATGATCATGTATCCTCCGCCGACCTTGTTGCTTTGGAGACGAACGGTGCCACTGGAAGGGCAAACTGTCTCAGTGAAGCCAAAGGTAAGGTAACCGACGAATGTACAAATCAGCAAAATGATGCTGACCAAGCCGACCTTTTCTCTCCAAGCACGCTGCTGCGCCTTCTGTGGCTTTCCAAAACACTTCAAGACTGCATCGGGACACCAAAAAGTAATGATGGCGCAGTACACGTTCCACAGGCTCGGAGGACGCATCTTGTCCTTCTCCTTTTGGCGCTGCTTCTCCAAGTTTTCCATTGTCTTACTCCTGGTCAGTCTGCGCGCTGCACGCGGCGAGTCATCGTCCAAGGGTGCCTGCTTGTCGTGGTAGCCGCCTCCAGAAGCATTGCGCATGTGTGGTGGCTTCAGGTCGGTGCTATCAGAGCTGACTGTCTCAGCCTCCATGGCATCTTCCATGATAGGGTCGTTGCCAGTGGTCGAGGGCTGGACATTCATGCGCTGGGCATGTTTGCGGTAGTGGTAGTTTGGGTCGCTGGGGTCGATTCGCCGGCGCTCTGGGCGAATGAGGCTGCGCTTCCTGCCCAAATCTTGCGCAGGCGTCGACTGCTGGCTGCGCATGATGGGGTCGCGCTCCATGGGCACTGGCGTGCCTGGCGAGGGGAGCGGTCGAGCGTGCGTATGGGCGCCGCTCTTGCTATGGCTATGAGTGTGGTCATGCGAACGCGTGTTTTCGGCGTCGGAAGTCCGGCGGCGGCGGTGCGATTGAGATTCGCGAGGGACATGTCGCTCCTCCCTCCGAGAGGCGTCTGGCCGCTGCGGTAGAGACATTGCGAGGAATGCAGTCTCGCTCGCCGTGACACAGCTCAGTCGAGTTAGGCCAGCAAGGGCCGGGAACAAGAATAGGGCACAGTAGGAGCCGCGCTCCCGTATAAGGGCGCTGGTGTTGCGCTGTTGCTGTGAGCGAGCGGGTGGAAATAAGCCGGTGTGGTGTTGATGCTGGTGTCGTGGGGGCGATGGGTACGGGGTTGATGCGGGAGTCCGGGCAGGTGCAAGGAGCAGGTGTTTCAGCGATTGTATTCTGGGGCAACAACGAACGAGCCACAGGAAGAACGATGGTGGAGGGGAAACAGCGCAATGCAGCGAACGACGGGGCAGCAAGGCTCAGTGCTGTGACAGCCCTGGGCTTGGAGCGGGAGTTGCGAGGTCAACTAGACGACGGGGCGAGGTTCCCCTTGCCAGAAGCAGCAGCGCGGGCGAATCGTAGGAGCTAGAAGTGCTATTTTGATCCCCAGCACCACCACTAGCCAGTATGGGAGTTCGGGGCTTGAGCCGCCAGCATCGTGATTTTGAAAATGGCAGATCTCTCTCGGCGATGGCGAATTATCTTCACCTTTTTCGGGTGGGGTCCGTTGTAAAGATGCTTCCCATCGCAAGGATGGTGTCATATGTAGATGTAGGACCCTGTGCGTCTTGTGCTCGTTCTTCCACGCCTGACGCTGAAAGTTTGGAAAGGAAGAACAAGCTGCACCCCACCCCCGCTGGCTGCAGCAAAGAAGCGAACAGCTGGGCGTGCAGCTACCAACAGCAGACGCAGTGTCCTCGCTGGCCCTGGCCCGGCGGGCTGCAGCATTTTTTCATTTGGCCGTCCACGGATGGAGCAGTGATCTCGCCTCATCAAACATTGTCAGCACGATGTGTGACTAGCAGCCATGGCCATCAACGCAGATTGCCTGTGCCGAGGCGCGTCGCACAATGACAAAATGACGGTAGAGATAATAGAGACGCACCTCATATTGGCAGCCTGACGGATACGAAGCTGCGCCAGAATCCTTCCACCCCTTTGTGCCTGCACAAGCGCGTGGAGTTATTGACAGGCGCAGACAGACAACCGAACAGCCGAAACCACGCATCTGTGGTAGATTCAGGGTCCACAAGTGGCCCCGCCCGGCCCTGCAGGGCTTCCCACGGCCATGAATCAGCATCGTGGGCGTGCACAAGCTTTCTGTGCAATGCAAGCGTGTTACCTGGATGCACTCGTCCGCCAGAAAGGCCGGACAGGCGGCCTTGTGACGAGAGCTGGGGCAGGTGCTGCGATGCCAGCGCGCAGCGCATTCCTCAACAGCGGCAACCCTAACCCTAGGCCACGGCCTGCAACTTGACTATCTGTTATGGTAATCCACATTAGAAATCTACGCTACTGAGTATTTTCTCTTCCCTTTTGGGACAACGTCTCGCCCGTCGGGCAGTCCAGTGCGCGACTCAACTGCCATTATTGCCAACAATAGCTTAACCTCCCGATACCCAACCTTTTGGGCAAGGACGTCCTCTGCTTTTGCCCTGGTTTCTCCTGTATACTCCCCGGAACGAACCGAGTCCGCAGGCTGTAGCAGCGTGTATGCTGGTCCTGCTGGTCATTTTTGGTGCTTAGTCGCTCGTATTACTACATGTAGTGTCCCTCGCAGAGCCGTGCTCTGACTTGCTAGCGCGAACGCGAAGAGGGCTCCTGAGCGGCGCTGCTGCAAGGATCATCGTCTTGCTCCATCGTGCTTGCCGTCTGCAGCTGGGAGTGGTCAAGCTTGAAGACCCTCGACTGCCGGACATCTGTTCTGTAGTATACATCGTGGCGCCCATCCTACACGTCAATTCACAACCACACTCGGCAGACCCCGCGTCGGCGACATCTGAACGTTCCCAGCGCCGTGTTTCCCTGCTGTAAGCGTTCCTAAGCCCCCACCCGACCCAATCCAGGGTGCAGACGCATGCATGTCTTGCGGCCTACCGAGACTCTGAACATTCCACGCCAGGACTTGGATGCTGACAGGCTAAAGACCACACAGACACTGGGCTGTCATTTGGTCTAGCTCCTCGACTGCTTGCAACTGCACACCAACCCTTGATCCCTTGCTCCCACAGCAGCGAGCACCTCCAAATCTGCCTTTGCGGGGAATTGGGCCGACGACAGCACAACACATTGCCAAATAATGGCCGAACCAGCACCACCAACCCGGGATCTCCCTCCAACACCTCCTCCCCATACCGCCGATACGCACAGCGGATCGAGCCGCACGCGCAGACCGCCAATTCCGTCCTTTAGCATCGACGAGCATGCCGACACAGCAGCAGGAGGTCGCGATTCGAGGCAATCTGGGTCGTCTCTAACTCCAAGCTCGGTCGGCCACTCGAGAACACCGTCAAGGGACACACCAGATATAGGAGGCAACAGAGACTCGGGAGCCTCGGAGGCGGTGACTAGGGACATACCGATCCGGCAGCTTCACATCAGTGATGGCTCCTACGCCAGTCGGTATTCCCATGCTGCCGAGCTGGAAATGGTGAACATACAGGATGAGCCTGACTCGGTGTACACTCCTCGAGAGCAATACCAGGCTGGTCACTACTCGCAGCCCACGCCCCCTCTATCAACGTACCCAGCGCCCGACCCAATGCGCTCTCCCGTTCATTCCCCAACCCAGTCTCCGGGCGCTGATTCGAGTCCGAACGGTTTCGATTTCGGTACAGGCTCACCCTTACAAGTGCCCCGCACCACACATGTACGACCGAGCTCAGCTTATACCCTTGGCTCCGAACTGAATGCCCGTGGGCATGCACATTCCCCACATCTTTCGGTGGGTGGGTCTCCGTCGCCTAGTGGATCCCCAGTCAACTATCAGCGACAGGCCTCGGCGAATCGCCGCTCTCCAGATGTCAGACCCGTATCCTATGTGGATTTGCTGAATCTGCCCTACAATCAGCAGATTGCCCCGGCCGCAAACATAGGCAACTCGCAGTTGCGGGGCGCTGTTGGACAGAATGCTTCGCTGCTCGACACGAAGAAGACGTTGGAAATGTATAGGGCCAATGTTAAGAAGACGCAGGACAGCCCAGTTCAGTACGAGTTTGCACTTTTCATGGTACAGGTCGCACGCGAGATCACAGCTGCAGGTCCAACGAACGACGACCATGGGCTGACACCCGCCGAGATGCTGAAGGAAGCACGACAGATCCTACAACGCTTGGCTGATCGCAGCTATCCGTTTGCGCAATACTACCTCGCAGATGGTTACGCTTCGGGTCTGTTCAACAAGGACAAGCCTGATTACGACCGAGCGTTCCCGCTGTTCGTTGCTGCGAGTAAACACGGTCACGCCGAGTCAGGATATCGCGCCGCCCTTTGCTATGAGTTTGGATGGGGATGCCGTAAAGACTACGCCAAAGCTGTACAATTCTTTCGTGCTGCAGCGTCGAAGAACCACCCCGGAGCCGCTACGCGACTTGGTTCTGCATGTCTAAGAGGCGACATGGGTCTTCAGGGCAAGTACAGAGAGGGCGTAAAGTGGCTAAAGCGCGCCTCTGAATCCGCCGATTATCAGTACAACAATGCGCCATACGAGCTAGGTCTCTTGCACGAAACAGGCTATGGGGACGATATCTTCAAGGACGAGATTTACGCAGTCCAGCTCTTTACCCAGGCGGCCGAACTTGGACATCCGGCTGCCGCCTTGAAGTTGGGCGAGGCTTACGAGCACGGTCTGTTGTGTTGCCCCAAGGATGCTGCTCTCTCGGTCCACTACTACAATTGCGCCGCTCAAGCAGATATCCCCGAGGCAATGATGAACCTTTGTGCATGGTACATGGTCGGTGCCGAGCCGGTGTTGGAGAAGGATGAAAATGAAGCATATGAGTGGGCTAAGAAAGCGGCAGAGCATGGTAAGCTTCAATTTTTTTTTTTTTTTTTTGCTACAGTAATCCCAGAGGCTAATTGATTCAAGGTCTTCCCAAAGCAGAGTACGCCTGCGGCTACTTCACAGAGATGGGCATTGGATGCAGACGTGATCCGCTAGAGGCGAACGTCTGGTACGTAAAGGCTGCCGATCATGGGGACGAAAGAGCGAAGCAACGTCTTGCCATCATTCAGGCTGCTGCATCGGGCCAAACGCATACGGCAACAGGCAACGACAAAGGCAAACTCAAGAAAGGTGGGAAAGAAGCAAAAGACGGTAAAGACGAAAACTGCACAGTCATGTGAACTTCCTGTCCTTGTAACTTGCAAGGTGTCAGGTCTTATCCCTTCTTGAACGCCACAATATGAGAAAAGAGTCTCTTGCCTGGCGCATTGGACTACAAAAGAGCGTTCCGGGTTTGCATGGTATGGTTGCATAAAGCGCTTCGGTTTGAGCGTTCAATCTCGTTATGTTTTGGGCATTTTGCGAATTTTATACCAAGATCCGAGGGAGTAACGAATGCATGTAGAAGCGTAGATAATGAAAATGGATAATGTCTATGGTAGATATTGAGCAAACCGAACCTTTAAGACAATTCTATTCAGGGGTCGTCAGTCTAACACGACGGACGAAAGTCAGCTACTGTTCGTTATGGGGTCGAGAGGAATAATATGTTAGTATCCTTGCGTAGCAATTCCCTCTTCGAAAAGTGCGGCTGACTACGGCTTTGTCCGTCTACCGCGTGTATCATACAATGACCATCCAAAACCACCGATTGGTCCCTCACCTCAAACGTCTTACGTAGTATTGAACCCTTCTTTATCTCGTCATGGTCACGAGGGCATTTTGCAAGCTGTACTTTCTGAACATGCGGTGAACAGCTAACGTGCGCAATCATGCTTATCGCAAGCAGGTCTCAACAGGAGTGTTCGGAGAGCTGCTCGGAGTACGCAGGGCGTACATACACAGGGCGTGACGTTAGCGCGTCATCTTATTGGATCGCTCGACATCGCTAGCTCAATCCGTTCGTAGCCGGTACGTACTAACGACCATGAATGATGCAGGGCCGTGGGTCTAAAACGCGTGCAAGGCGCGGATGAGAGAGAGACACATGACTACGCCGATACGGCAGGAGTGATAAAGGTCTCGTACCCCGAAATGTCCCCCCATTCCTCAAACTTCTTGGTCAATCAAGCACAACCTACCACTACAATTTCCTTGCATAGCAAGTGCGTCACATATCATTACCAATTGGTACAAACTCAATAACCATATACCTGGGACACACACGAACAAGAACAATGGCACCGCCTTCGGCTATCGAGGTTTCAGCAGTATCGGACACCACTGGTGTTACTCTACCCAACCCCTTCACTGCTCCCGTAGCAAGCAACGAGATATACGGACGCCGAAAGAAGACGGACAGAGCTCAATGGGGTACTGCAGCTCCAGCAAATACAGCCAACTTCAGACTGCGATCACACGATCACAAGCCCAAGGCGAAATCATGGCAACGTACGTCCTACTATTGATACTCGACAAGATACTCAAATGCTAACTTTCGTTGCGCAGACTATTTCAGCCATGAAGCCCAGTCACGGAAGGGCAACTCCTTGAAGAACGCAGCGAAGTATCTCAGCAAGCCAGGCATAATATCTCTTGGCGGCGGACTGCCCTCGAGCGAATACTTTCCTTTTGAAGAAATGTCACTGAAGGTTCCTGCCGTTGGAAAGTTCTCTGAAGCCGAGACGAAAAAGTCGGGCGTCGTCATCACATCTGGCAAACATGATCTCGCCGAAAACAAGTCCACGTACGATATTGCGACGGCTTTCAACTATGGCCAGGGTGCTGGAGCGGCGCAGATGCTGCGTTGGGTCACTGAGCATACTGAGATGGTACACGACCCGCCATACGAAGATTGGCGATGCACCATGAGCATTGGAAGCACATCTGGGCTTGACATGGCCCTTAGATTGCTGACGAGACCTGGCGACGTGATGCTGTCAGAAGAGTACACATTCTCGGCAGCTGTGGAGGCAGCACGACCGCTAGGCGTCCGTGTCTGTGGCATTCCCGTCGATGCTGAAGGTCTGTTGCCCGAAGCCATGGATGATATCCTCTCGAACTGGGACGTCAACACACGAGGCTCTCGCAAACCTTATCTCCTCTACACAGTGCCCACGGGCCAGAACCCTACAGGCGCAACACAAGGAACAGAACGTCGACGAGCACTGTACAAGGTGTGCCAAAAGCACGACATTTACATCATCGAAGACGAGCCATACTACTTCCTCCAAATGCAACCCTACACGGGCCCCAACGCTCCGGACGTCCCACCGCCCAAATCACACGCGGAATTCCTGAAGTCTCTCGTACCCAGTCTCCTCTCCATGGACATCGACGGGCGTGTGATGCGTCTGGATTCCTTCTCCAAAGTAATTGCTCCCGGCTCGCGTATTGGCTGGCTGACCGCCTCGGCCGAAGTAGTCGAAAAGTACCAGAAATACGCAGACCTCTCGACGCAAAACCCCTCGGGTATTTCTCAGCTTGTACTCTTCAAGCTGCTAGACGAGCACTGGGGTCACGCGGGCTACCTCGACTGGCTGATCTACATCCGCATGGAGTACACCAAGCGCCGCGACACCATCCTCGCGTCTTGCGCCAAGCATCTTCCGCGTGAGGTCATGAGCTGGAACCCGCCCATGGCGGGTATGTTCCATTGGATGCAGGTCGATTTCAGGAAGCACCCGGACTACCCGGCGAAGAGCATTGAGACGATCGAGGAGGAGATTTTCCTCAAGGTGATTGATCACGGAGCGTTGGTTATGCGCGGCAGCTGGTTCTACGCGGACAACGAGGAGAGCCACAACACGCTGTTCTTCAGGGCGACATATGCGGCGGCGCCGGCGGAGAAGATTGATGAGGGGATCAGGCGGCTGGGTGAGGCTGTGAGGGAGGAGTTTGGGTTGGAAAAGGCAAACGGTCACTGAGCGGTTGTAGTCAATAGCACAAAAAGCATGTAGTGAACACTCAGCTGCAATCAGTAATTGCATTCTTACAGTACGCAGTGTACATCCTGTCTTCGTAGCCTTCTCAATGCCTTCAAGCCCGTGCGGTTCCCTTCTGGTAGGCAGTGCCAAATGTGTACAATCCAAATGCAGCCAGGAGACTCAGACCAATGGGTAGTGGCTTGCCGGTCTTGATCGCGCGAGGAATCGAGCTGCCAGCGAGGACGACCGAGGCAAGGAGAGCGAGCTCGACGCCGTAGGGGTGGCGGTTCTGGATGCGCAGGCCGCCGAAGATGTACATCATGCCGACGGAGACGCCGGCTGCGACCGAGGGAACGGATCCGGTGCGGACATAGCCTGTGATGCCTCCACCGGCGGTGAGAGTACCAAGGATAAGAGCGATGTTTGAGAGAGACTGCTGTATGTTAGTATCAATTGCGCGTGAGTCGGGGTATTTGGGTGGAGAGCCATGGGTATGCTCTTGCAGGTGCTCACCATGGTTGTTGGAGCTTTGCGACGATTGTGTAGATAGAGTCTGAAAGTTCGAGAGGTTCTGGAGCTTCTGGCTACTTCTGCTCTTGTGTCTGACGGGAGAGGCTGAGGAATGTTGTATGGAGCTGGACTGATGACGGCACCTTGCTTGGTGTTCGCGGAAGTTGCGGGGAGCTTCGGACTGCCGACGCCGACCAGGAACCCTGCCGCTGGGGCTGACGAATGTGGCCTCAACGTGCGTACGTAGCTCAAGCTCCCGCTCAACGCCAAACAACACTTTCAATTCATTGTCGCCCACTCTCACGCACCGGTTCGATTAGCCTTCACAATGCCGCCCAAGCAACGCACCGCCGCGCCCCAGACCGTCTCCGGCACGGCTGGTCGGTCCAAGTCCGCGAACGACGCGCAAGACATCGTGCAGGGAGTATGGAGCCGCTATGTCAACAAGACAACACAGCGCACCAAGCTGCTTGACAGCTTCATGCTGTTCCTGGTTGTTGTTGGCGCTCTTCAATTCCTCTACGTCGTACTCGTTGGCAACTTTGTATGTCTTCTTTGAACCCATGGGCCTTATATCAAGAGGTACCATCACAATCTTGAAATCATACTAACTGATGATCCAGCCCTTCAACGCTTTCCTGTCTGGCTTCAGCGCCTGCGTTGGTCAATTCGTCCTCACAGCTTCCCTCCGCATGCAGACCAACCCCGAGAACAAGACCGAATTCGAGAGCATTTCGCACGAGCGGGCGTTTGCCGACTTTGTGTTTGGGAGCTTGCTGCTGCACTTCTTCTGTGTCAACTTCATCAACTGAGGAATTGGTTGGAAAAGAAGTGTGAAACCAAGTGTGAGCATGATCGAGGAAGCAAGAGGGCCTATGAAGGCTAGGAAATACGATTGGTGTTACGGCGTAATGATTGCATTGGACAAAATGTGGCTCGCGAAGAATTGATCGGAAGAGTGGTTTTGAAGGGTGGGGTATATCGTAGTGCAGGAGATAGCATTGATGCCAGCACAGCTCGATTGCACAGTAGGTATAAGAACAGTGACTGCACAGCAGATACCCATCAATGCAGCGCATTTCCTACCATTGGCAATACACCTTTCACCTGCAGAGAAAATGTCGATTTAACTTCACAGGTGAAAGTATGGGAGGCGGTCAACGCGGACTGAGACTATCCTTTCCTGCCAAAGGAGGGTTGCAGACTGTAGCTCAGTTACGCTACGCCTCGCAGCTCCTTTAATCGCTTCGGGCCTCAAACTAGCTTGTCCAGGTGAGGCAGAGCGCTCTTGTACTCGGCGTTTTGAACGACTGAACTGGAGCTTCTTCCCTGTCTGTGCTGCAGCTGCTTCGAAGTGGATATCGCTCCTTCCCTCACTTCACCACACGTGAGGACGCGCTGTTTGCGACGCGTCGCGGTCTGAGATAGATAGAGCAACCTCGCTCAATCCACACCTCTCCTCCTTCGCCACCGCGTTCCACCATGGTAGCTACACGCAGCAAGACCAGGAGAGCCTCGACTCCGCTCTCAAGTCCTCCTCCAAGCCCGACTTCGAGTCAGCCCGCCAGTCGTGCTTCCAGTCATGCTTCCAGCCGGGCTTCCAGTCCTGCCTCTACCAACGACCAGTCAGACAGCTGTTACGGTGGCGACGAGGGTGTCATTGATGTCTCTGATTTCGACAGTGACACCGACTCTGACCTCGACTCGGAATCCGAAAGCGATCACGAGGAACGCTGCGACCTCCATAGCACTTCGCTGGCGACTCATTGCAATGGCCGCACATACTCTGGGAAACGCTGCAGTCGCAAAGCCCATGTTTTCGACGATGGCATGCTCCCTGTGTGTAGATCACATCGGTGGTACCAAGGATTAAGCCGTGGGAAGGCTGGCCGGTGTCAGGCCACTGCAGAATGTGGTCATCTCTGCAATCGACTCACTCCGTACGCTGCACCATACCACTTTTGTGACGATCACCAAAAAGGATCCGCGTCTCTTCCTTGTTATATCACACGCCTCCCCACTGAGCTCCGGCTGATGATCTTTCGCTACGTCCTTCCAAATATCATTAAACATGATCGGCTCCATCGTTCTCATCCCGATGCCGCCAATACAGATGTGTTGTTTGTCAATCAACAATTCCACCAGGAGGCTGCTTCGCTCATCTACGGCGAACTCAAGTTTGAGGTTAAGATCTGGCCAACTTACATACAGCTCTTGGGAAGGCGATGGGACCGCGAAAGCATCTGCTACATCTTTGAAGAACCCAGCAAGGTCCTCTGTCAACCAGCTGCATGTCGAATTCGCCACTTGGATGTTCAAGTCAACTTCGCCTTGACACAATCAAATGTAAAAGGTATTAACGGGCCAGGGAGGCCTTATGAAGACTATGAACTGTACCAACTGCGGGACACTATCCGGAAACTGGTCCAGGTTTTGTCGCCATTGCCATCAGAGACAAGTCTAACGGCACTGAAGCGACTTTCAGTCACACCAGCACCTTCCTGCAGGCAACTCTGGCAATCTGATGAAGCTACCGCAGCAATCTTCTTCGTCCTGGAGCCCTTCTTAGCGTTACGCCCGGTTGGACGGGTCGAACTGCAGCAGCCTCCTCGCCCAACGCTTTATACGTGGCGGGAGAGCACTTTCATCTCCATAATTGCCAACCTTCCCAAGAATGACAATTACCAATTGTGTCACAATCAATGGACCGCATTGATGACGTTTGGTACTGAGCCACCGAAGAGTAGTGAGGATGTTAGCGAAGCTGCAGCGATTGCAGCAGCATATCGGAAGATCGAAGACTTTGCACGGCTCATATACAAGCAAGACGCCATTCCATCCTCAGGTCGGTCTGAGTCCTGTCACACTCATAGACTGCGTGAAATACTAATCTACCTTAGGTGCGGCCGTCAAAAACGCGTGGACATCATCGATTTTCCAAGGAATCGAACGAGTTCTGCATATCGCTCGAGTCGCGTATGAGGATGACGATCTCGAAGGTCTCAAAGCGATACACAAAGCTATCTTGAAGAGATGGATCATAGCACAGCAACAGCAATTGCAATCGCTTGGTGCCATTGCAGAATCAGTATCTGACATGTTCGACGGCGAAACCGAAGGACGCCCCGAGGCTTTCGAATTCAAACCCATCGATACAATTCAGCAAAAGCAGGAGCTAAGTGATAAGTGGCCCGAACTCCAGGCCAAGCCTCTGATGCCAACACTCAAAAGCCCTGGTATGATCGTGGAAGACAAGAGGCAGAGAGTTTATGTTGTTAAGGAGGGTGAAAGGAAGTCGTGGCTGAAGACCCCAGCGGTGATCCGTCAGTTACGAGCGTACAAGCAGAGCAGCCACTAAGTTTGCAAACCGGCGAGAAGTAACAATCGTGTCAGTGCTGTTCAAAAGTATTATTCGTAGGCAGATGTGGTACTTTAAAAAGAACATACATAGTCAAATTTTGTTAGCTATGAACAGCATATACAAGAATAGTACCTTCAGGCCTCCAAATCTGCAGTAGCATCATTTTGTGAACTGCCTTTTACTTCTGCCTCCTACGCATACCGACCTCCAAACCCAAAGGCTTCCTTAAGAATCCCTCTCTTGTCTCCATCTCACCCTGCCTCAACTCAAACTCGTATCGCTTGAAACAAGTGCTCACAATAAGAGCCAACTCCATCTCGGCAACATTCCTGCCAACACACGCCCTAGGTCCGTAGCTGAAGGGAATAAAGGCGGCCTTTTGCTTCTCGGTGATTTTCTCCCAGCGCTCAGGCCTGAAGGTATCCGCATCTGGACCCCAAATCTCTTTTGAATGGTGAATTGTGTACGCAGGAACGGAGAGCACAGTGCCCTGGGGAAAGTGGCGGCCGTTGATGGTCAGGCCGGGGCCAGGAGGGATCTGGCGGGGCAGACCGAGTGACGATGTGCTGTGAATACGCATAGTCTCCTTGATGACGTTGTCGAGGTAGGGTAGGTCCTTGACGGCCGCAAAAGTCGGGACGTCGTCGCTTGGCAGTGCATTGTCGAGTTCCTGCTGCAGTTTGCGGATGACTTCGGGGTGCTGGAGGCAGTGGAAAAGCAGGGCGCAAGATGTGTTGGAGGTTGTATCGGATCCGGCAATCAGCTGGGTGAGGGCTTCGGCTGTGAGCTCTTCGCGACCAAGCTTGTTGCCACTCTCGTCGCGGCCTTCCATGAGGCGTGCGAGAAGATCGACACGGTCGGTGTCTGGGCGGGCAAGGCGTTCGTTCACCCGGGCTACGGCGATACCGGCGAGGTTCTCGATGGCCTTCATGCCCTGGCTAAAGAAGGGGTCGGGGAAGTACTTTGCGTAAGGCTTAAGCTGCGGGAGAATACCGATTGTGCTAGGCATTTCATTAGCTGTGGTCGTGGTTATGCTTGGGGAATTCAACGTACCCAGACACCTCGCCCCTACGGTTCAAGACTTCGATAGCAGGTGCAAACGTAGGCTCAGCATCCGGTGTCTTCCTGACCTCTGCAAAGTCCCTGCCCTTCTCGAGCATACCAAACGGCGCACCGAAAGCCAGATCGCCAATGACGTCAAAAGCCAGGTAGTTGAACCAATGCAGAGCGTCCATCTGGTACCAACCACCCTGCTTGGAAGCGGCGCGCTGATCCCATTGCTTTTGCAGTTCCTCGAGATTGTGGTGAATGTACTGTTCAAACTGAAGGACAGACTTGGCAGAAAAGGTATGCGACACGGTCTTGCGCTTGCGCGTGTGTTCGGCGCGATCACGGGTGTTGAAGAGACCGCGGCGGATAGAGACGAAGGCGTCGTAATACTCGCTGTAGTATGTCAGTATCACACGTTTTTGTTGTTGTGCGATAATGTGTTTTACCTCTTCAACATTCCATTGCCGTGGCCGTAGATGACTGGAATCGCATCGGCGTCCGCGATACTGACATGGTTCGGTTGTATCCTGACCATTTGTCCATACTTCTTGTGCGCCTCGTCTACGGCTAAGTAGCGCTTTCCTTGACGAGCTTGGAGGAGAAGCCAGAGGTTCGTGAATGCTGCAGGGAAAGGCGATGGTACATCCTTGATTTGCCAATTCCGCAGGTACGGCAGAATGTAGTAGAGGACTGGGAGGAGGATGAGAGTGTACGGTGTAAGGAAGATGGTGAGAAACATTTTGAAGGTCGTGGGAAGGATTCAAGGGAAGGAAGGGTCGAGGACCACAGTTATAGAAGAGGAGCTGTCGTGCGAACGGAAAGAAGGGCTCCTTGACGTAACCAGCCCAGATTCAATCTCTTGCTTTTCACATAGACCTGGCGATGCGCTTGTCTTATATCTTCAGCACTCCCTCTCTCAGCTTCTCCAATTCTGACGTTTCAGAGCGCAACTTGGTCCAGCTTTTCCAAATCCCTGCTTGTGATAAGCATCCTTCCGACGACGTCCTGGACCCGCACGAGACCCTCAAAATATCCGGCGGCCGTCCTCGTCGTGGGGCGGACGAGCTTTGACCAATCACAGCGCTCTTCAATCGACCTTACGAAGCCGACTCCAGACTCCGGGACACTGAATGCTGGGCATGGCGTACCCCGCAATCCGAGTTTCCCCCGCCATTTGCTCTCGTTGCTTCGGGTGCCGTCATCTTGTGCTGCTCCCGGCAAGGGCGTGCGATTGTCCGAATCTTGTGCGCGCAGGGTCCAGAACCAATATTAAGTGCTGTGGGGTTGACGCGACTTGGTGGAGTATAAGAGTGCCGTTTCTGTGTTCCGTGAGCCTCAAACAGGAATGCAGCGACCGTTGGATGTCTTGCATGAGCAAGCGTCCCGAAGGCAGGGCGATTGGCCAAGTTGTGCTGATCACACGAAGCATTGAGCACACATGGGTCCGGGGTTGTACACTGTACATGAGAGCAAAGGATAGGTAGTGCGCGGAACATTCACAACATATGATGGACATCTTCTTTACACACAATGTTACTAAAGCTAACATCAAGGCTAAATTTCTGCGCAATGGGAAATATTCAAATATTTGAAGTATTAGAGTTGTCACTCATCAAGGCATGTGCGCGCTGCATAGACTCAATCATAGCGTAAGGGGTATTGTATTAGGGAAAATGCTCATCTATAGCTAATTCAAACCAAGCATCACCAGACTCACTAAACTAGCAAAAGAGAAGTGAGCCAACAATGCAATCATCAACTCATTTACTCGGCCGTAACGCCCCGTGGTATCATGCCTGCGCTCCACTCCACCAAAATCATGCCTCCGCCTACATATCGTCATCTTCGAAGAAATTCAAGATCGCCTTGATCGCCATAGGGCCCAGCCCGTGTGGCGGGTAGCAGATGTAACTTGGGTCATCGACCGCACCCAGCTTCTCGCGGAACTCAGTCTTGTTGGTAAGCTTGAGCTCAGTCGCAATAGCATGGTATGCGCGGCTAAGCACCTTGACACGCGTGCCCTTGACATTGTGTCCAGGGGTGAACTTAGAGCTGGCTCCGCCACCGAAAGTAACAGATGTGGCACCAGAAGCGGCAACCTGCTTGAGAGCATGCGTAACGATGTACTCGATGGATCCCGAGGGTGCGTTGGGGAAGTCGAGTGAGTACTTGACCTGCCAGCCGTGGTCAGGAGATAGCTGAGCCATCGCGACAAAGGCAGCAATGGTGCCGTCGGGTGTCTGCGCGATGTGGTATTGGCGGTGTTCCTCGTCTTGCCACGGGTGAATGTTGGTCAAATGTACCTGGCGACCCTTGCGGCCCTTCAGCCAGTCTTCGACACGAGCATCAACCTGTTTCTTGACCTCTGGTGGTGGCGGCGAGCCGATAGGGTAATCGCTGATCTTAACACCTTCTTTCTCGGCGTGGCGGATCTTACGCTGGACATCCGCATCCTTCTCTGCAGGGTTGTGCGCTGGGTCAACTCGCTGCTCGCCAGTGACTGAGAATGTTCGCCAGTTGAATTTTGTGGCAAGTACCTCCTCCACAGGCGCACCAACAAGGAGCCAAAGTGGCTTGAGGTTGCGCTCCTTCTTGATGTACTTCAGGTAACCAGTCATAGTCTTCAAGTACTGAGACTCGTGGCAAAGAGGGTCACCGACAGTGATAGCAAAGCCATCCTGAGGCACGAAACCGACTGCCGCACCAGTGTGGTGGTCACGCCAGACTTCTGTGCGAGGCTCAAGCCACGATGTGTTGGTCGCATCTCCGTAGTTGGCAATGAGCTTCTCGATAGGTTGCAAGTCAATCTTGGCCAGGACACGATCTTGACCCTCCCAAGGAGGATGCATAGTGCTTGCGTCTGGGTGGCGCAACTGCTTGATGACAGGCTTCTCAGGCAAGCTCTTGGGATCGCGAGGGAACATGGATGCGTGACGAATGTTCCCGAGGTTCAGCAGAAGCATGAGAATACGCTCCAAACCGATGCCACCACCACCGTGAGGTGGCGCACCCCACTGGAAGCCCTGAATGTACTCCTCCATGGTCGAGGGATCCATCTTGAGCTTGGCCATCTTGTCGAGCAGTAGCCTAGAGTCGTGGATACGCTGACCACCACTGAGAATCTCCTGGCCGCGACAGAAGATGTCGAACGAGTTTGTGAGTTCAGGGTTGGTAGGATCTTGCATGGCGTAGAAGGGTCGTGCGTTCGCTGGGAACTTATCGAGTACGTAGTAGTCGGTGCCGAGCTTCTGCTTGATGACGCGGCCAAGTTGTACCTCGTCCCTTGTGCCCAGGTCCTCGTTCTCGTCGAGCGGGTTACCGTTGTCGTCTCTCCATCCGGACTCGTTGAGCATGCGCACACCTTCAGCGAATGGAATAATAGGCGTCTGATCCAGCCAGACTAAATCTTCATGGGGGAAGTGCTTCTTGACGACCTCGATTTCAGGACGGAAGCGCTCGTAGATGCCCTTGAAGATAGTCTTGAATGTGCGATCAAGTACGCGGAGGACCTCGTGGTAATGTTCATCGATTTGCATCTCAAGATCCAGACCAGTGTACTCTGTCAAGTGGCGGTACGTGTTACTGTTCTCAGCGCGGAACACTGGACCAATCTCATATACCTTGCCAAAGTCGGCAGAGATGGCCATCTGCTTCGCCAATTGAGGGCTTTGAGCAAGGAAAGCACCACGGTTAAAGTATTCGACCTTGAACACACTAGCACCGGATTCAGTAGCACCACCTTGTAGCTTGGGTGTGTGAATCTCGATGAAGCCCTGCTCGTCGAGAGCCTGGCGGAAGAGGTTGCAGATACCAGACTGGATGCGGAAGATACCTTGCGATGCGGTTGATCGAAGGTCGATGACACGGTTATTCAGGCGTGTCCTGTCCGCAATCCTGACGCGGGTGTGTCCCTCCTTGTGGTCGGGCTGAGCGATCTCAGCATCGACGTCGGCCTGTGTCACCTCGGCTTCGTATACGTTGAAGGGAAGGTGCTCGGAGACTTCCGCTTCGACATGCAGTGAGTGCACTGAGATCTCGACGTCGTGGATGGTGGTGCCAGTGACTTCGCCTTGCTTCGAGTTGGGCGCCTGGAGAATACCCTTGACAAGAACCACGCTCTCAACCTCGAGGTGCTCTGCCCAGTACAGCATGTACTTGGAAATATCTGAGTGCTCCATCAGAACACCCTGGATGGTGGCGAGCTGCTGACGGAACACAAAGAAGACGAACTTGGAGCTCATCTTGCGCAGGTGATGAATGCGGGCACGGAAGATGACCTCCTTGCCAACATCGTTTGCTGTGAAGTCTTCGATGTTGGCGCGGGACTGGTGCTTCCACTCGCCAGCATAGCTGTTTGGAGGGACGACACCATACTTTGCTTTCTGCTCTGGTGTCAATTCGGCGTTGGCTTGCTCCTCCATCTCCTTTCTTCTCCTTTCAATCTCTGCCTCCTTCTCCTGGTTGAGCTTGTGGCGCTCCTCCTGCTGTGCGTGCTTCTCGTGCTTGCGCAGCTGATTGCGAGACATTGGCTCACCATCGCGGTTGATAGGGCCGTTCTCCTCGCTGGATGAGTCTCCAATGTGAAGCTTCTCCTTGACAACACGCATGGGGCTGTGAGTGCCAAGCGAGCCGCTTCGTTCATGCTTACGTTCCTTCGAACCAGATCGGCTGGGGCTCTGCGTCCCGCGGTGGAAGACACCAGTCATGGCCTTGCGCGGGCGATCAAGGCTTGACCTGCTCTCAGTCGGAGAAACGATCTGGTCGCGCTTCATCTCACCACTGGGCCTGTGGGCAAAGACGCCGGATGATCGCGGCGTGGCCGCGGGGGACTGGGCTCTGCCATTGGCAGACGCGCTCTCTGGCGACTTTACGCCGCTAGGCGACTTGATGCTCTCGTCCTCAGAGCCATGATTGCTGTGACCCGGCTTGAGCTTGTCAAGCGCTTTCTTGAGTGCGGTCGGCATTGTGGTGTTTGTTGTCTCACAGCTTTGCCCGGATTGCGTGTGGAGAGACTACCAGTTCGCAGGGTGGGGCAAGCCGACGGAAGGGAGCGAGCGATGTAGGGAAGAGGGTTGTTGAAGAAGAATACAATCTCTGCGGGGGAGAGAATATGAAAAGTAAGGCGCTATGGATCAATGGAATAAGCCGGGACCACGATGCCGCCGGGTTTCCTTCTGATCTCGAACACTCTGCTGGCTTTCTTGATGCACACGATATGACGCAAATGTCCGTGGATCCCGGAAGGGCGTGGTGCGTGCGTTCTGAAAGCGTTCTTAGCGCAGGAAAGCTTGTTGATGGGATTCGCAGAGCGCTAATAAGAAAGGCCCGCGGATGCGTCGGTATGACGTTTGACGATAATAGGTGGGAATCTTCTCCAAAATTCGAGACACGGAAGGCAAATTGGTAAGATTGGGAAGTCCGTCAGCGAAGGAGAATCCTTTGTCTTTATCACTCCATCAATATGCATGCAGGTTCGGCGCCGAGAGGCCTTGAGCCTCTTTCACTGGTCATGACCATTGCTGACGCATCCGCTCTTGCATTATAACGTCTTCCTCTTTGCGGCAACAATTACCTACGCACATGCTGAAGCTCCCTGAAGCTTTCCCAAGCCGAGCTGACTACATGAGCCACCCCACTTCGTGCAGGCTGGACCTCACCATGTGTGCCTAAAGCCACTGATTGCCGCCAACTGGTAAAACTCATCTGTGCAAAATGGTTTGCAGTGCATAAGCCTAATGGGACCCGGCGAATCACAATGATGCACAGTGAGACAAGTTTTCGATCCCCCGATTTGCCGCCCCTGGGATGACAGGGCGTCGTTGTTATGTGTGTTGTCGACTTTCAGGTCTTTTCCCATGTTCAAAACATGGCATATTCGATGCTTATCAGGTCCGTGTATGTGGATATTCGTATCGATATGCAAGTCTGGGCTAAAGGATCTCCAACACCAAACGCCCCATGACCACTAGTTTTACAACTCCGTCATATCAAATTACTGCCTGTATTCTGTTGCTCATTGCCCCCCGGATAGGCCAGATTGGTAGCATCCTCTTCGGTACTGAAACCTCCCCAATGCTCAAACTCGTCTGCAAACTTGACTGCTGCCTTCTTGAAGTACTGCGAGTCATCGCCCCATGTTTCCGCGATTGTCTTGATACATCGCAATGCTGTGTGGAGTCAGTCTAGTATTTGGGCAGAAAGTGGATACATGGTCATACCTTTAACATAGTGTGCATCTGTGGACGCAGACGAGCCAAGCGCCTGGTGTACCACAAACTTCCAGTCTCGACCGTTTAGCTCATACTTCTCGATGATGGAAGAATCGATTTGAGGTCGCGTTTGCGCAATGTATACCGCTAAGGTGAAAAGCCACCACTGTCGCACCAAGCTGATGTGGAATTTGGCTGGGATCAGTGGAAGCAGTACGCGGACTGCATGTGACGAGGTGAGCATATGAACAAAAAAGAAGTCGAACTTCGTGTCCTCCGGCGCCTCGGTGCCCATCAAAATTGTGACTGCAAGTTCTTGCGACTGCCGGAACGCCGCTTGTGGTTCTACCAGCTCCCATGCATTCCAGTATTCCAAGAATGCGTCTTCTTGTTCATGCAGAACTTTTGAGATATCGCCATGGCGGTGCGGATATAGTCCATCAAAACGCTTGTCTTCGCGGACCTTGTCTAGGATCTCATGGAGATTGGTGCTTCGGTGGGGGCTCGGCTTTGTATATGAGGTATCGTCGATGTACTTGTGGATGGGACTGTAGAAGCATGCGCCCAGAGCCAGAGCCTCGATTGCAACCGTTGTCGACCCGAGCTCGTAGGCGTAACCGAGATGGATGAGAGGGTGTGCGAGTCCAGAGATCATGCCGTTGATCAGTGGCTTCTTCCCGCCCAACAGAAACTCCTCTAGTACCTGTTGCACATCATATCGTCTGAGCACAAGTTGGTCCTCGAAGAAGTCCACGAAAGCGCGTTGGTATCTGCACGTCGTCAGCACCTCATCACTCCAAGCACCAGAACACCCACTCTCTTTTGCCCAAGAAATCCCTCCAATCATCTCTAGTGATTTCTGCCGGCGCATCATGCCACGGTTCCAAGCTCTCAGCTTCCTTCTCGTAGATATCGTTCAGGTGCTCTGCTGTGCCTCCAAGAATGTACGCGGACCCCAGGATCTACTCAGCAAGCTTAGCAGCTACCTTCAGCCATGTGTGGCATTAGAGCAGCATACATGCGGTGTGTGATTGTGGAAGCGCAGGTCATGGTATATAATAGAATAGTTTGCATGATTCGCTTTGATCAAGTGTTTTAGCGTTCGCGATCGCTTTTCGGCTGCGGTTTCGATATCGTGGACCTCGACAGACGGAAGGTCAATTGCTTGGTGGGTTCCGCCTCCTCCGGTGAGGAACGATGGTAGCGATATTCTGGGCAGGCTGAACATGGTGAGGATTTGTGAGGTATGTTCATATGCTCGAAGCGGGAAGCAAGACAATTGCGGGGAGCTTAAGCATTGGGCCACACTTCACCCAATTTGGCATGACGTGACTTGTGTTTCGGGTTGATTCCCGCGGATCTCGCCGCTCTCGCAACCATTGCCCGGATCAGTTGACCCGCCCATCAGCAGGCGTGTGCACATTGGAGCTGCTGTTGAGGGCTCGCAACTATTGCTTCTTGCTGCAGTCCTTGCAGCGCGCGACTCCGCGAAAACCCGCATGATCGAGACAGTTCAAGAGCACAAGTAGGAAAGGTACATGCTGAGAGCCTACAAAATGTGATCTTACATCAAGACTTCTAATGTGGACATATTGACATGTTGTCTATTTGCCTTTCTATCTCAGAGCAATACCACGATGACAACTTAACATATCGACCCCAACAAAAGTTTAGACTATTCCTGACGACAGTGGTATAACGCTTAATATTCGCCCTCATCGACCTCGTCATCGAGAGAGTCGCTAGCAACCTCCTCGTAGTCCTTCTCCAACGCAGCGAGATCTTCGCGTGCTTCGGAGAACTCTCCCTCCTCCATACCCTCGCCAACGTACCAGTGAACGAAGGCACGCTTGGAGTACATGAGATCGAACTTGTGGTCAAGACGGGACCAGGCTTCAGCAATGGCGGTAGTGTTGCTAAGCATGGAAACGCTTCGGTCCACAGCGGCAAGTTCGCTACCAGGAACGCTGATGGGCTTGGTGTAGTTGATTCCGAGCTTGAAACCAGTAGGGCACCACTCCACCAAGTTGAACGAGGACTTGGCCTTGAGCGCACCAGCGGCAGCAGTGCAGTCGCGAGGAACGATATCACCGCGGTACAGAAGGGCAACAGCCATGTACTTTCCGTTGCGCGGGTCGCAAACAACCATCTGGTTGTTGGGCTCGAAGCCTGGATGGATCAGCGAACGTCATGAATAGGCACCCTGATGGTTTACTTACACTGGAAGGTGAGGTCGCTGACCTTGAAGCTCTCGTGAGAGCTCTTCTTGGCCGAGATAACGGGCGCGTAACTGATGAGAGGGTAGTGGATACGAGGGTAGGGCACAAGGTTGGTCTGGAATTCGTTCAGATCAACGTTGAGCGCACCGTCAAATCGCAGAGAGGAGGTGATGGAGCTGACAACCTGGGCAATCAGGCGGTTGAGGTGCTCGTAGTTGGGCCTAGGGATGTCCAGGCTGCGACGGCAGATGTCGTAAACCGCCTCGTTATCAACGAGGAATGTGCAGTCGGAGTTCTCGATGGTGCTGTGGGTCGAGAGGACGGCGTTGTAGGGCTCCACGACGGAAGTGGAGACGCGAGGTGCAGGGTAGACGGCGAATTCGAGCTTGCACTTCTTGCCGTAGTCGGTGGAAAGGCGCTCAAGGAGAAGAGCACCGAAACCAGAACCTGTACCTCCACCGAAGGAGTGGAAGATGAGGAAACCTTGGAGCGAGGAGCAGTTGTCTGACAGTCGTCAGCGTAAGTGGTGATGTGTCGTAAGTGTATACTACGTACCGGCGACACGACGAATCTTCTCAATCACACTATCAACCATCTCCTTGCCAATGGTGTAGTGACCACGAGCATCTGTCCTCTGTCAGCCGCGTGTACTGTTCAAGAGCCCTTGAACTACACACAGTTGTTGGCAGCATCCTCCTTGCCGCTGATCAACAGCTCAGGGTGGAACAGCTGGCGGTAGGTGCCAGTGCGGATCTCGTCAATCGGCTAGGTCAATTAGTATTTGAACCGTGATGTGCGTACTCTGCAACGTACAGAGGGGTCCAAGTCGACAAAGATGGAGCGAGGGACGTATTTGCCGTTGCCAGTCTCCGTGAAGAAGGTCTCGAACGAGCCGCCCTCGTTGAGCTCCTTCGCATCGGGGTCCGGGCGACCATCCGCCTTGAGGCCGTGCTCGAGAAGGTACCTATGTAGGGAGAGTCAGCTATTGCGCTTCGAGATGGACGCGTAGATTTGCAAGACGTACAGCTCCCAGGCGCTGTTACCGAGCTGGGTACCGGCCTGGCCGATGTGGAGGTGGCAGATCTGGAGCGCTCCTTGTCAGTACAGTGTCCTCAATCTGCTCAACGCCATGTCTGTAATGATATCCAAGGTGCTGGCGTTCAATGCGACTCTCTGATCCTCGGCTAGCACACAGTCGCGCCGCGAGCCAGCGGAGCTCTGGTTCGTCCCAGGCGCGTAGAAAGAGGGGTGTTTATTGCGGCATAGGTGGACGTGTCGGCGACGGGCAAAGAAGGGAGACATACCTCTCCTCGCATGGTGGATGGTCGACGCTGTTTCAAACAGGCTGTAGCAATGGGTTCAAGGTCGGAGGGTAGTTGAGAATCTGAAGGTCGTTCGCTCCTCCTCTCCTCACCGCCAGAAGCCCCACTCGTGCAGGGGCGCGGTGCCTAGCGTTGTTTACGCGACGGTAGCTCCGTCCGGTTTGGTGTTAGCCCCAAACAGCTCAGGGCACATCCATATCGAGAAGCTGCCCAGATCAATTTGGCGATGCACAAACTGTATTTGACGGGACGAGAGCAACTGCAATTACGATTCATGATGCTCACGGCTGCAACGTCCCGCTAGTAGCCTTAATCATGAACAACCGGGGCAGCTCGTTGTCAGGGTCCAATCCCGCACTCGCTACCACGATTTGGCATTCCCTGGTGATGCAACGGGGCACGTACAGGGGAAGGTCTCGTACCCGCAAAGTCGGCAACAACGATTCGAGCAGGTATCCTCCAAGTTGTGAGGTGATCGTTTGGGCAACGAGAATATGGGTACGACGAGAGCAGGGTGCACTTGCCACAACAAGGTCCACTTCAACAAGATTGTTCAGCAAGGAATGAGATCTTGTTGAGGTTGCCAACAGTATCACTTTAGACAGGTATTTCATATTTACAAAAGATAAAATCGAACAATAAGTGAAATATGCTGTAGTCTAATTTGTGGATCTATGCTTGCCTCCGCTGCAACGCAAATGAAAGAAATAAAGTGCAAGAACCGTGGCGCACTGCCCTTGGTCTGCTTCGAAAGATAGATTCAAACACTCTATGCGCACACACCCTCCGCCCATGTAGGCTACAAGCCTAACTGAGCATAAAAGATAATAAAAGGTACTATGAGACTAGTGGTATCGTCTCATCTCGATATTATCGGTCTTTGAACGAGCAGGAGCAGCGAAGCTCGTCTCCGAGGTCATGGAGTTGACTGGATGCAGACTTTGTGGGTGAAGGGCACCAGAGGACGTGGGCGCACGACGATCCTCGGTGCTCGTCCTCACAGCTTGAGGGCTGACTAGTCCAGAACGTGGGTCCAGTTTCTCGGTGCCAGCTGGGGTGCTATCATAGTCGCCTTCGGGAATATTGGCCATACCAATCTCCTCGTCACCGTGACGGCTACGACTAAAGAATCGGTTCCTATGGTTACGCTCTCGCGCTCCGAGGCTGCTATTTGTGCCGACACGTTGGATGCCGGTCGAGTGACCGGTATCCTGTGACGAGCGCGCTCGATCCTGGGAGTGTGCGGACGGGGACGTGACCCTTACGACGGTGGCTCTCTGACGGGCCGCAACGTCACGGTCGTCCAGCACATCCCCGCTGGGATCGTCGATCATGCCCTTCATGCCTAGCGAGAAGTCAACACGTCTGCCCATAGCAGCTATTGATTCTCCTCGACTTGAACCGGGTTGACGTAAGATGGAGCCACGGCGGGCAGGGCCACCACTGCCATTAGCAGCATCGTTGGAGCCATCAGTTGCCGCAGGGACGAAAGGTGCGTCTTGACTCTGGTTGTTGATGTGTCCGCCCGGGTTATCAGGGTTCCCATTGTGTCCAACGCCAGGTGTAGGGTTGTTCTGAAGATTCTGAAGATAGACAGGGAACGACTCCTTCTGTCCGGGGTAGCGCATGCGAGGTCCTTCGATACCGCATTCCTGAATAGACATTGTGAGAGCGCAGATGAACTTGTTACGACGTTGCAGACGCAGCAATTCATTTTGCCAGTTCGACTTGTAAAAGAAAACTACGTTCATCTCAAGCCAGTGAACTTCTTTCACTGCCCTCAGCTCTGTCAGGATGTTTGTCTGATACTCGCGCTTTTCCGATGTAACAAATTCCAGCAGCATTTGGCGAAGGCGTTCGATCTGCTCGAGCGTCGTACCAAATTTGATAATGATGGGTACAGCTTCAGCGAGAGCTCCGGAGCGACGGTGATTGAGAATGAAAAGCGTGTTGAGGTAGCTGTTTGGTGCCTGGACAACGTGACCTTGCATCTTCTTGAATTCGGTATAGAAGAGAGCAATCTCTTTCACAAAGTAGTCGTCGCCAAGTCCTAGGTCACCGCTGTTACCGTAAATCTGTACGCGATCACCCACATCGTAGGGGTGCTTGATAAACACGAAGATGCACGACTGAAGAAACTCCTGTGCTGTCGCAGAGAACAACCAGGACAGGGCTAGAAGTGTTGAGCCAGCAGATGTGAGCACACCAGATGCCGAAGTCGAGATCAGAGAGATGAACACGATGATCGTGATGATGAGGACGATGAACATGAAAACATCATCGAGTTTCCCGACGACACTGTCCAGATCCTTGAGCGATGCGGTGATGGACTTGCGCTCACGACCGATCTCAACACACACAGCTTCCAGCTCTTCCATAGAGATATCGCCATTCATATCTTTGTCGAACATGGAGAAAGCAGCGTCTGCTTCCTCGTCACTTTCGAAGGCATTCTTTAAATCCTCGGCGTGTACTGTCTCAGTCTCGGGTCGCGCAAAGGTTCGATACAGGCGACGAGCAAGGACTTGACCACCACTGTTCGTATGAAGCAGCTGGATGACGACCTGGCTTGGATGGTTGCTCGATGTGACTTGACGGCCAGTGAAATCACCAGCAACCTTTCCGGCGATATCTCCAAACTTGTTGAAGCCTTCCTTGATGTTCTTTTGGGCCTCAGTAACCAATTGACCAGGGGTACGCGCACCAGATGGTCCCTGATCATAATGCTCAAATTCAGAGTCCTCCATCTCGATCTTCTGTTTCGAGTATGTGTAGAGCTTAACTAGACTGCCGATTTGAAACTTATTCAGTTCGATGCGGTCCTGATAAGTTCGGAGATGGAAACTGATGGCGATAAGCTGGATGATGATCTTCTCGACGAAGTTGAGGACAAATCCGACGAAGAGCGCAACAAGGACCTTATTCATGGTTTTTTGCCATGACTGAGTCTGACCGTTCTTTGATGGATCGATATTGTGGTGCGTCATCGTGGGAAGGAAGGAAACCTCAATTGCCAGCCACCAGAAGAACAGTGTTGCTGGCAGCTCAAGCTGTTTGCCCATGTCTCTCCACTTTTTGCCGTTGTTCGTGAATAGACTGGAAACAAGGCCAATTGGCCACGGGAGCATCTTTGCGAGAAGCTAGCGTATGTCAGAATTGCCTAAGAAGGCGAAATTGGAAATGGAAATCTTACCCTGCCAGCCCAGAGTGTCAACCAGACGATCATTAGCCATATCGAAAACCACACTAGTTCCACACCACCAACGTTCGCATCCGGGAAGGCGAAAGCTCCGACAAGAATCGGTATAAGAATAAGGAGAACCAAAGGCGTGATGTATGTGAAGTACCTAACAACCCAGCTCGAGTTGTGCACCTTCTTGAAGAACTTTGAGAACTTTGTGGTCGGGTTCTCTGGGGGCTTGTAACGAGCTGCCTGTTCGTGTAGCGGGTTCGTCGCCGCGTCGAAATCGTCGATGGGTTCGTCACGCCGAGATCGTACTCTTTGCATAGAGCGACTGACTGATTGCCCTCTTTCAAGCGCTTCAGCGTCGAGAATGCCCCGTTCAATTTGGAGTAGTGCGAGATCATCATCAAGCCTGCTAGCCTGCTCACGTGTCTGGGAAGGTGATTGCATCTGATGAGGGTACTCATATTGCGTCTCGACGGTCAAATGGGTACCAGATCGCGGTCGAGTACCTGTCGCTAGTCTTGGAGGGTTTGGTTGCGCCGAGGTATTTGAATGCTGATGGCTTAAATCTTCGCCGACATATGTACCGTCGTCATCAGATGAGCGCTGGTGAGGTGCTGGGACATGCGTGTTGTTGTCCATGCTGAACGTTGGCTCGGGCCGCTCTGTTACGGGAGTCGTCATATTTGCTGGGGTTGTGGAGGTCCAGCGACCTGGCACAAGCGACTGGCAAGCGGCCAAAGGTCAATGTCTGGAGTTGATGGGTCGTGTAGGTTTTAAAATAGCGATTGGTGACGTCGCGCTTCGGAATTTCGCCGGACGAAGGTTTGGACCCGTTGAGCAGCGAGTGACAGAAAAGAGAAATGGTGTAAGTGAATGCAGAAAAGAAATGAGAATGTTAGGGGAAGTGCCTAGGAGATGTCAGTAGAACTGTGGAGAATGATGTGTGGTCTAGGCGGGCAGCTTCCATATAAAGACCGCCGATCTTCGATGTTCATTTCGACAAGAAGACGGCCCTGGGAAAACTGGGTCGGGTGCAGGCAATACCTTACTCGAGGCTGTTGGGACCAGTTTGGTACGAAAACCTCTGCTTGTGCCAATGAACGCTTGAGAACATAATACTTATCTTCTCCGGAACGAATCAACGTTGCACAAGACACCGTTGAACTCGCCGAGATTCTTGTCGAGGTACGTCACTGCTGCAGGTCCAAAGACCACGCTAAGTGCCCGCCGCCTGTCTTTGGAAGTCGCGCTTGCGTTTGTCGCATTGCACAATAATCGACGGACCTAACAAATCAAAACTATCCCTTTCTCTTTCACATGCACAAAACCTCGAGTTCTTCCTGTGCCAGCGGCACACCGTTATCGCGGGTAGTGTTTATGCGGAAAGTGTTTATGTCGATCATACTAGACACCCCTGCATCGTTGAGCCGCACCTGTTTGATTCGTGTAGCAGCACTGTGGGGGCACTTTGACGACTAACCTGACTCTCAGCAGGAGGAATGCTGTTCCATCACCAAGACCCGCTGTATCTCAAGAAGCTCCAGATTTCTCCATAGATCGATCAGATCGTGTTGGCGGGGGATGGGATTCCTTGCACAACATCTTCCTGTAGCGTTGTTAGGCCCAACAAGCGCGTTTTGCGCCGACATGAGCATGATAAGCCAAATCGCTGCTCCCACGAACACAGGCGTGGATCGGCATACGACGTGTACTCGCGTTAGGCGACGCCTCGAGGCAACGAGTGGAGTCAAGCGTGTGCGGACCGCTCTAATTACCGATTCCGAACCACCTGCTGTGGAGCCTATGTTGTCATTGCTCGTATCCACTCCAGCGGAACCAAAAAGTTGAGACTGTCGCCATGCGGAATCTACAATGCATTCAGAAGCCTCGGTTTGCGTACATGATAAAATGCAGACGCACTGCTAGTTCTGTTAGGGTGTCGTCCGGAAGCTTAAAGTTTACTACAGATATCAACAGAGTAGTATGTAACGCCTTCAGCGCCAACGCTGCAAATAGCAAATCATTTACTGGTCGTAGAACTGAGTCCAATCACCCCAAATGATCTCGTGCTCGTACTTCTTCATAAGCTGACCGGTAGGATCTTTGCCCTTCACGTGTGCCCAAGCCCCAGCAAAGTGTATAACAAAAGTGCCGTGCTCCCACACTTTTTGCGAGTCATCAAAGCATGCAATCTCCTGTGGGAATGCGTTCAGTTTCCACTGAGGCACCCGGTGTACAGTCTCGGCCACAGCCTTATCGTCCTTGAGCAGCTGCACTGTAGCATCCTGCTCGCTCATTTGCTTGTCCTGCTTCTTCGCTTCGTCGTGGATGGCAAAAGAGTCGTGTATCAGCTTGAGCGACCGCTCATGGCCACGGACGAGGAAGGATCCAGAGTTGTAGCCATTACAATCATGAGTCGTGAGATAATCAATGGCATCTGGGTCGGTGACGTTCTTGAGCTCTTCCTCGATAATGTCCGTGAGCTTGATGTCCGTGTTGGTGACCAGAGTATCAAAATCGAGCCACCATATCCAGTCATATCTGCCGGTCCTGATAAGACGCTCTGCCATGTTGTATTTCCAAAAGATGACGGCGCGGTCGGTGTGCGATTCGTAGTCAACGATGAAGTCGTAGCCATGGCGACGAGCGTAATCTGTGGTCATTACATCAGCTGCATCCGAGAGCGCAATGGCGGCAGACTCACGGTCCTTGCTTTTGAGCGAGAGGTGATGGTAAGACCGCTCTTCAGTGACGAATGTTATGATTGCGATACGAGGCGTCTTCTGTTCGGCGGGTGGTTCAGCAGCTTCGGCAGCTTCGGCAGGCACAGGCGCCATGTCTACAGCGCCTTCTTCGTGGGAAGTGCCCTGGCTGAGCTGCCATCCGAAGAACGCAAGGAAGACGAGGACGAACAGCAAGGCTGGCGGGATCTTCGGAGCGCGGACAAGCATCTTGAAGGCTGGAGGCCTTCGCGGCGGAGGTTGAAAAGTAGATCAGAGAACAGTGCAAGGACCCAGTGGCCTCCACAAGCTACATCTCGCAGTGGTTGCAGCGGAGCGCTTCGGGTCTGGAGGGGAGGTCAGCTCGGAAGCGCACATCCCTTGCAACTTTGCAGCATATTGTCCATGCACATGTGGTCGAGACCGCGAATCTCAGCGCAGCTCACCCCGCGGGGAGAGGCTGCATCGGCACGTCTGTTCAGAAAAACAAGCGAGATCAGCACATACGGGCCGCGAGAATGTTAAAGAACGATCATCAGCGCCTGGGACGAGACGGCCCGCGTGAACGCTTCTGCAGCTCGTTCTTGGGTGGACCAGTGGGACCCTGACCCAGAGTCTCTTCCACGCGTTCCTGGCAGTTGGGCCCCACCACCTCATCCTATCGTCATTCGCCAGCCACCTCGCTCGTCTGGACAACACCGATGCATGCGCCAGTTATCGTTGCGACAACAACGTTGTCGTAGTAGCAGACGCAGACCAGAGCGATAACAAAAATAAGAAAGCAAGCATGTCCGCTGTTACACGACAGCGCGGAGGCCCTGGAGCTGCACAGAGAGGCCTATTCCTGGACGGCGTCTGGCACTGTAGGACAGAGCATAGTACCGCTTGAATCGTGCAACTGACCACCCCAGGCGACTGTATTCCTCGACAGCCAGCAACCCATTTTGAAGTGAAGAAACAAGGTCCCAACCAAGGCAAATGGTGTAAGGTCTCAGCTACTACGAGTAGCACTAGGACACACTGACAGTTGACACTTCGCAGTTCGCACATGTCAGAAGCAGCAGAACAACAAGTCTCGATGTAAGTTCTTTCTGTGGGACAGCGACGCTCACCCACGCGAGGCCGCCGCTCTTGCAAACAATACTCGTACCGAGCCTTCACACACAACACCCTCCAAGCGCCTAGTATCTCCTCCACCACCGTACAAATCTGAATCAGGGCGTGGTGAATCAAGTCGAAAACGAGGCCGAGCTAGTAGCATCGAATTGGACGAGGATTACGGCTTCGGAGCCAACGACGAGGTGTTCAAAGATGAGCTAGACCATGTCATGACTGCAGTCGAAACACCGAGAAAAGCAGCAAGAACGAACGAGTTCACAACACCTTCAACCAGACGCACGCTGCCTTGGAACAAAGACGACCAGGCTACGCCCAACGCTGGTGGACTACAGACGCCGCAGACAACTCGTACTGCCCACGCGGATCTTTTCTCCTCGAGAGTGAGCAGATCGCTGCTAACACCTTCTCGCCCCAATGACGAAGTGCATCAGAACGCAACGCCTTCTTCCTCGCCTTTTGAACTGCCTACACCTAGTCGCTTCAAGGACATGGGTGCAGATGACCTCATCCGTGATGTCTTTGCCCTGTTGCGAGATGCCAACATCAAGCTCGGTACGGCTACAGAGAATGAGCTTAATACTCTGCTCTCGAAGCATACAAAAGCTGCTGAAGGCCTCAAACGAGGACGTGATGTAACAAGAACGACAATCAAAGCAAGGGACGCAAAGATCACCGAGCTCAGCTACAGGGTCAGTACACTCGAAGCGGAAGTCGAGGCAGAGAAGGCCATGGTCAGGCACCTACAGTGGGAGGCTCAGACCGAGGACCATTGAAACCTTTAAGAATGTCGCCGAGCATCCTGTCTCGCTCCCATCGTCCTGCACCTCCTCTTAAGATATAGAGATGCTCCTGGATTCTTCAAAAGTATCAACATCGAACTCTCGTCTTTTCTTCTTGGGACAATTCTTTTTCGGTCGGTGGAGAATCGAACAACCCCAGATTCGAACGTATGTGAAGAGCTTAGAGGCAGAAAACTTATACTCGCGAGCTTGAAAGTTATCAAGCAACAGTCCGGAGGCCAAGCAAGACTTATAACACTCCACTCTCATGCTGCAAAGCGGATCTCGCTGCGAGTCCTAGAAGACTACTGTGGTACACTGAATGCAGGCCTGAAATTTCTTTTCAAGAGGCAATCGCACACTATTACATTTCTACCCACGATCTTGCTCGGCTCTGACCTATAAGAGTCTCCCGAGAGCACGCAACGATATGTTGTGAGCACGAGATGCGAAAATCAGACGGCGCCTCTCTCCTCGTGGCTGAAAAGCATGACGAGGTTTGAGACCAAGAAGCAACCAGGGCAGCGGAAGCCAAGATATGCCCAGGCGTCGTCAAGTCGGAAACCGGCAGCTATACTGGTTGGTGATTCGTCGGAAGCGCTTTTGGCTCGCCACACCTGACGTGCGCCGAACCTCCGCCCCCGTTCTGTACCCACATCGTGTACTGTCAACTTGGCATCAGACCGCACGCCATTTGCGAAATTTACGTTGTACTGCTGCCGTAGCTTGGGATGTTATCAATGCATTGAGGTAGTGACTTTTGCATTGGAGGTGAAGATGTAATGAGCCGGAATGGCTTGCGGCTGTATTACAATGCAATTCAAGTATGCGTAGCGCCGCATTGTATATTCCTCAACCATTTTTATAGACCGATCTATGGTGAGAAAGCTCAGGCTGCGGACCTCTTCAGGTGGGGCGTCGGCCCTGCCGTGGGGACAGAATATCTTGGTTGCATTGCGTCTACACTTCGCCTAGTCTACCTGGAAAGGACGTCTTCACTGGCGTCTGGTGGTGTTAACGCCAACACCTGGCGGGCGTTCGCAGAACGTACCCAGGATCCCTGCATTCACTATCGTCCTTGGCGACTCTGACCCGACAAACAAGATACAAAATGCAAGCTTCGCCTACGTCCTTCCTTCAATCGCTCACTTTCCAGCTCCAACCCCCAACGCAGTTTGCCTTCAGACAGGATGGATTTCATCCGGAAGATCGGCGGCTATCTTGCGCCTCCACCACCAAAGTCGGATGACGGACGTGACCAATGGCCCTCGCGCGCAGCCTTCCTTCTTGCCGCTATGGGCGGCTGTGCCGGACAAGGAAACCTTCTTCGCTATCCCTCGGTCGTTTACAACAACTACGGGCTACAATGGTTCGTGCCATACCTGCTCGCCGTATTCCTCATCGCCATTCCCGCCCTAATTCTCGAGGTCTCTATAGGCCAGGCTTACCGCGGAGGCACTGTTATAGCCTTCAACAACATGAACCGACGGCTGAAAGGAGTTGGCATGGGTCCAATTATCGTATCCTTTATAGTGGTTCAATACTTTACCGTCAATCTCGCGTGGATCATGAGTTATTTCAGGCATAGCTTTACGAGTCCCTTGCCATGGCAGAACCGAATCGACGATTTCTATTGGAACGACGTGCTTCGTGTCGGGAATATCACCGAAGGAGGTCTGACCGAGGATGGTAAAGGCGTAGCATCATACGTCGGCTATCCCAACGTTTCCCTTGTCGGCGAAACTGTCGCCTGGAGTATCTTTGTCTGGTTCCTAATCTGGATCTCCATTTTCCGTGGAGTCGGCATGACTGGCAGAGTCGTTTACTTTACGATGGGCCTGCCTATTGTAACCACCATTATCTTCGTTGGACGCTCGTTATCTCTTCCAAATGCCGGCGAAGGCGTCAAACTACTATGGACCAATTTCAGAGCCGATCAGCTTGCGTCTGGTACCGTGTGGCAAGTTGCCGTCGGCCAAGTCTTCTTCTCTACTGGTATCGGGTTTGGGTACTTCACAAGCTACGCGAGTTACAATCAGAAGCATGCGAACGCGGTAATGGACGCCATCCTGATTTGCGGGAGTAATGTCCTCTTCGAGAATTTCGCAGCGTTCGCCATTTTTGGAATCGTAGGCTATCTTCAGAAATGGCCCGAAGATGGTGTTCGACTCGGAGCGTTTGTCGTAGGCTTCTTGACTTTACCAGAAGCTGTGCTGCAGATGCCCGGCGCCAACTTTTGGGCGGTCTTGTTATTCTTTACCCTCATCGTCTTGGGCTTCTCTTCAGCATTTGTCATGCTGGATGTTGTAGTCACCTTGATTTGCGATTCCGGATTGGTCAAAGCTTCTCGTCCGGTTGTGGTCACCGTACTTACCGTGGCATCATTCCTGATGTGTCTGCCATACTGTACTGAGTTTGGCTACTACCTGCTCGATGGTGTTGACAGATGGATCAACAACATTGCCCTGATTTTCGTGGTCTGGACTGAGGTTACAAGCGCCACCACGGTATATCGATGGCGCGACATCGCTGACCAGACTGGGATCGTAGCCTTTAGTCTGTACAACTTCGGTTTCTTCGCCAGCCAGTTTGTCGGTATCGTCCTTGCGCATGGCATCAACAGTCCTGCAGCTGGTGCAGAGGCAGGCATTGCCTTCTACGTGGTATTCGCCGCTGCCGCTGTTGCCACGGCACGAACACCTGATGTAGCTGCGCCATGGTTTTGGGATAGTAACTTTATCCTTCGCAGGTTCTGGTTTTTAGCGTTCTACTCCGTAAGTCCATTATTTCGTCTGGATACTCTTTACTCATTCTTCTCTTAGGGCAACCAACTACGACGTGATCTGAATGTCATCGTCGGGCAAGGAAAGAACTGGACGATACCTGCTTTTCTGCCATTCCTGCTTCGCTACATCTCTGGACCAGTTCTCGCCATAATCTTCAGTTTCGCGTATCCAGAGTTCCACACTCTGCGCTATGATCCCATGTACATCACAGGTTTCATTTTGGCGAATTTGACGATGGTAGTCATCATCCTCGGGTTCACCATTCCCAGGTACTATGATGCCTTCATCCCGTACGAACGCCGTGGCGAAGGGACTGAGCCAACAGTCGCAATGGAGACGAAAGGAGAGATTGCTGGTGCTCCAGTCCTAGAAATCGTCAAAGCCGAGGGTGGACAAGCGCCCCCAGCATACGCATCCTCGCAAGAGCAAGCGGACAAAGACGTTGACCATGACAAAGAGACGGTAACGGCAGCACGATGACCTGTCTGTTGGTCTATCTGCATTTTTCTTTCCTTTCCTTTTAATTCACGGGGATGACTGTGTCTTTTGCTTCCTTACGGTGCGCTTCGTCTCCCGACAGGCAGCTACAGAAAATCGCAGTACCTCCATTGTTTCGTTGCTGCAGCGAAACCGTGCTATGCCCTGAGGCGACTTTCCCGTGCATATCCAAGCAGCCTCCTCTGTGGCCCAACGTACTTGTCACTGCTGACCAAACAATCGTACACGCTCACGGGTAGACTAACAGGTTAATGGCAAGTTCCAGAACGTTGAATACCTCCACCTTGCTCGATACCACACCTGAGAAGTAGTTCGGTTCATCTTCTGACTCACCGGTCGCACATTTGACGCATGTCCACATCGGATTTAAAGTGTTTGGCCACTTAGATTGACCGCACGTTCGTCGTTGCCAAACTTAACTTTGGTGCAATCTCATTGGGCGAGATGACGTTCGGCGCCACAAATTATCGTGATGCGCGACTTGTGCGGAGAGGCGACTCAAGCTCTGACAAAGTATCGGCTCCGCGTAAATGCCTCCAGGAATCTCTTCCTTCGATATATTGGCTCTTGCAACTATCATTGCTGTTAAAATCAAATGGTCACCCGACTTTCGATTGCACCTTCTCCTGTGTCTGGTTCCACCATAGCATTTACCTCAATCACCTAGCGCGCATTCTTACCCCAAGAAGCAACAACACACCTCAGAACCACGTCACATTCTCTGGAAAATCATGTCACGAAAGGGTCCACTGAGCTGGACACATGATCCGCAACGACCACTCATCACCACAACTTGCTTTATTGCTAACCTGCACTGTCCGTCATGTGTCGAAGCTATTCGCGACAGCCTAGGTGCGCTCCAGCCCGCGCCTGAAGACGTCGACGTTTCGATCGTTGCACATTCAGTCGTCGTCCGTCACAGTGCTGCCCTATCCGTGGAGGAGATCGCCGGCTCGCTCGACGCTGCCGGATTCGAAGTGCATAGCATCTTCCAGGACAACAAAGCGGTTTACGAAGTATCTCATAACAACAACCCCGACGATTACAACCGAAGTTGGTCAGCGAGGTTGGAGCGTGCTGTATCACGTTGGGCTATGCCGGAGCCGCTTGTGGATCAAGAGAACATGCGGAAAAAGGCAACACATCTTGAACAGTGCGAGCAGTGCAAGATCGAGCAAGGAGGCATTCGCCTAGTCTCGGATCCAGACTTTACATCAAGTCATAAGCCGACTCCCTCTGTTTCGAAGAGCTCGAAGATAAGCCTCGACGGTGCCCTCCCTGTTCCAACGAAAGTCTCGTACGGACAGCATGTTCAAGGTACCGAAACGACCAGCCGCGATGCCATATACAGGGCGACCTTGGCTATTGCACGTATGACATGTAGTTCATGTGTCAGCAGCATTACACAAGCCTTGGAACAGCTGCGCTCGGTGAATACAGTCAACATAAGCCTTCTTTCGAACAGCGGTGCGGTTGTGTTCATGGGCAAGGACAACATCGAAGAGATTATAAGCACAATCGAAGACTGTGGGTTTGAGGCCAGCGTGGAAAAGGTTGAGGAGGTCTCAAGTGCGGCCCTGGCACCTATTCCTCCAAAAAAGGAGCCGTCAGACAGATGGCGAGCCATTTATGCGATCGGTGGGATGACGTGTAGCTCTTGTGTCAGCCATGTCACCGACTCATTAAAGCCACACGTTTGGGTGGACAAAGTGGACGTGAACCTACTTGGAAATAACGCCACGGTCATCTTCAAGGGAAAAGAGAATCTACCGACTATCAAGGAAAGCTTCGAAGATGCTGGCTACATGGCCACACTTGAAAGTGTCAGTGCAGCAGACGCCATAACCGAAGATACTCCCACCCGGGCAGTATCGATCAAAATTGATGGGATGTTTTGTAATCATTGTCCTGATAACATCACACGAGATATCAGAGACAGATATGGGGAAAGCATCGTTATCAAAGAGCCACCGTTATCGATGGTATCACCAATCTTGCAGATCGAATACCTCCCAGATCCTCCATATGTCACCATCAGGCAAATCTTCGACACGATTACAGGCACCAACCTGGCTTTTGGGCCATCAGTTTACCATCCACCTACGATTGAGGAACGAGCGAAGGCCATGCATAGGGCAGAGCGAACGCGGACACTACGCCACTTGATCGTCTGCATTGTTGTGGCCATTCCAACATTTATCCTTGGGATCGTCTTCATGAGCTTGATTCCAGCCCACAGCCATGTCCGTCGATATATCATGGAACCCATAGTTGGCAATTCCACTCGGCTCAGCTGGGCGTTATTCATCCTGTCCATCCCCGTATACGTCTACTCGGCCAAATCGTTCCACACGCGAACCTTCAAGGAGCTAAGGGTTATGTGGCGACCAGGCAGTCGCACGCCAATGTGGCAAAGGTTCACGCGTTTTGGAAGCATGAACATGCTAATATCCCTGGGTACAACAATTGCCTTCTTTGCTTCAATCGCGGAGCTAGCGTTGGCCGCCGCTAAAAGGTCATCTGGTTCGATGGAGAACTCATATTTCGATGCAGTGGTTTTCCTGACGATGTTTTTACTCGTCGGTCGCTTGCTGGAGGCTCTCAGCAAAGCCAAGGCTGGAGATGCTGTTACTTCGCTTGGTGCATTGCGACCGAATGAGGCTGTTCTGATCGATTCGGCTGTCGGGGATGTGAAGATATCAACCGACCTACTCGAAGTGGGTGACGTTGTCCGTGTCCGTCATGGCACCTCGCCTCCGTTCGATGGGATCATCTTAGACGGTATTGCCAGCTTTGACGAGTCAAGTCTCACTGGCGAGTCTCGCCTTGTAAAGAAGAAGGTGGGCGACTACATATACTCGGGGACAATCAACAACGGAGCACCAGTCAGGATGAAAGTCACTACAATCTTAGGGACCTCGATGCTGGATCAAATTATCAACGCTGTTCGAGAAGGACAGACCCACAGAGCTCCTGTCGAAAGGGTGGCTGATACCATCACGGCGCATTTCGTGCCATTTGTCACCCTAGTTGCTATAGTGACTTGGATTATCTGGCTCGTTCTTGGTACGGCACGCGCAATACCGAACGATTGGCGGGACGACGAGGCTGGCGGTTGGGCTCTTTGGTCTTTGCGATTTGCTATAGCTGTCATCGTCATTGCATGCCCTTGTGGGATCGGTCTTGCAGCACCAACTGCTCTGTTCATTGGTGGCGGATTAGCAGCAAAACATGGTATTATTGTACGCGGTGGCGGCGAAGCTTTCCAGGAGGCCAGTTCGCTTGATTGCATTGTTTTCGACAAGACGGGCACTCTGACTCAGGGGGCCAGTCCTGCAGTTACCGATTTCAAGAATCTCAAAGGGCAGGATCCATCGCTCACTCACGGTATCATCAAAGCTTTAGAGGAGAACAGTGGTCATCCCATTGCCCAAGCTTTGGTCTCATTCTGCAACAGAGACGTCCTCACCATACCGACCATAGTCTCCATAAACGAAATCCCAGGGAAGGGGCTGAAAGGGAAACTTAATGTCGGCGGAGACAATGTCACCGCACTCGTTGGGAACGAAGGTTTAATGGCCGATCACGACATCCCCATGCCTCCCGATACACTAGCTACGCTAGAGTTTTGGAAAGCTCGTGGAGAGTCTGTAGCGCTGGCTGCCGTATGTTCAGCTTCTACACAAGATACATGGCAGCTCACCTGTATCTTCTCGATATCTGATCCACTTCGACCCGAAGCATCCAGCGTCATTAGTGCCCTCAAGAGGAGGGGAATAGACGTTTGGATGCTTTCAGGCGACAATCCTACAACAGCAAACGCCGTTGGTGCTCAAGTTGGCATTCCTATCTCAAACATAATCGCCGGTGTACTTCCAGACCAAAAGGCCAAAAAGATAGAATATCTTCAACAGACGCTAACAAAGTCTCAAAGGTCGACTTTATTCCACTTACCATCCGTGCTTCGCAAGGCAAAGACGAAGGAGCGTGCCACCATCGCAATGGTAGGAGACGGCATCAACGACGCCCCTGCACTCAGTATGGCGGACGTCAGCATCGCTATTGGCAGTGGTTCAGATATTGCACTTTCATCGTCTTCGTTCATCCTCATAAACAGCCAGCTCACCACGATTCTCACGTTGCTTGACCTTTCACGCGTCGTTTTCCGGCGAGTGTATTTCAACTTCGGCTGGGCCACTGTCTACAACCTTGTCGCTATGCCGATTGCTGCTGGGGTTCTGTATCCACTCACGACGGGTAGCAAGGTCGACGATCATGGTATGCAAAGCGGTGAGAGGCACATTAGGCTGGACCCGGTGTGGGCGTCACTGGCTATGGCACTCAGCAGCCTCAGTGTGGTGTGCAGCAGTCTCGCACTGCGGAGTCGGATTCCGTGGGTCGGTTTCAGGGCAAGGAACGAGGATGAAGTGGCGGGCGAAGAAGAAGTTGGGAACGATTCCGCACAGATGGTATGATCGATCGCATGTGCTGATCGTGTTGGTAATAATGTATTGATTCCAAGCCACATTGCATGATGTGACTGTCTTTAAAGGATGTACGAAGGCTGAATTGCACTTCTCCATCTAAAGCACAGCTGCTCAACTGCCCTTGAAGAAATATAGTCTTAATCAATCAAGATCGAACGCGCCTCTCCATGCCCATGAACGCCCTGCTGCAAACTTTTCGAATCCTCACAACCAAACCTCGCTGTGGACCGAGGCCTGGGATCGTAGCCAGACTATGAGAACTTCCACCTGTTTCCACAGTTCATGCACTCGCAGAACGTTGTCATAGGTTCATCAGCACTCCTAGTCTGCGCCTGACTGTATGAGACCATCTTCTGCTTGCACTTTCCGCACTGGAACTCCCTGGAGATACTCTTCTCGACCTGCGCAACCATGGCCTGGTTCATGTTCTCCTCCTCCAGCTTCTTGTCTTCTGCGCGGCGCTCCTCCGACTTCATCTCGTCGTGTGTCATGACTACGAACTCCTTCGGTGTGACCTCGCCGGAGAGGATGCGTTTTCGCAGGTTGGGGTTGGACTTGGCCTTTAGGTTCTGGAAGAGGGAGCGAATTTTCCCCTTGTAGGCATCGTTGACGCTGCCGGCGTTCGAGTAAGCGGCGGCTTCGATTTTCCTTGCGATTGGGAGGATTGTATCGGGCACTGTGCTTACGTTAGCTTACGTTTATCAGTGACTGAGATGTCTTGACTTACGCTCAGTGCTCATATGCGCCAAACCGTCGTACATGAGGCGCACCGACATGTCTCGTGCCTCGTCTCCAGTGACCTCATACTTGACCTTGTCCGTCTTGTGGTTGCGCTTCGCAGGGTCGACAGTGTGCTTCTGCTTGCTTTGACTAGGCGCAGGTGAAGCTGCAGCTGAGGAAGCTGGCGCAGGTGAGGCGCTTCCATTTGTTGCCGAAGCAACCTTTGCTGGGGTGCCCTTCTTAGGCTGCTTCTTGACCTCATCCCTCCACTTGGAGACTAATTCTGTGGCAAGCTTCTGGACGACGGGGTCCTTGTGTGTGCGCAGGCGGTTGATGGTAACACCAATCCTGGTGGATCGCAAGATATCCTCGGTCGCATGGACGCCGGTTTTCAGGTCGTTCAGCAGTTTAATGATTGACGCGCTGGGCTCATTCTCTTGGATGGCTTTGCCAATAGCCTTTCCCCGCAGTTCGATTTCCTTGGCATCCATGGCCATGTTCGTTTCGTTTTCTCTTGTAAGGCGTTGAGGTGGCGGTTCCTGTTTCGAGACTTCAGGCTGAAGCTTTAGAACCGTGCACGCGATGTGATTCGTGTTGCAGAGCTGAGTTCGGTGCGGGTCCGGCGGTCCCTCGTTTGGGTTGAGAGTGTCGCGGGCGAGGTGGGGTGGAGTGCGCGACGACGGGCAGCGGGTGGATGCAGTTTGTTATGTGGTTGGGTGCGTGAAGGCTTTCAAGGCGGGAAGTTGCTCTCTGCGAAAGGTCTCGGCCTTGGCGGCGCTAGTGCTAGCACAGGCAACCTGGGGTTCACTTGACATTCGAGAACGTTTAGGAAACAACGACGTGTAGAGAGACGTCAGCGACCACAACAATCAATCAGCTTCACCTGCGCGCTTTGTACCTTATTTCGCACATCAGAACCCACGACAATGGCGGAGAACGCGCCTCCAGGCAGCGCCAGCGCGGCTTCGGATGCCGCCTCGCGCGGTATGCCCTACTACGAGCGACTACGACGCGACCTGCGCGAATCACTGCAGAAGAAGCGCGTGCTGGACAACAACCTGGTGCGTACAAAGGACAACGCGGTTTGACACGTTGCGCTTACTTTGTACGCAGCAACAACTTGAGGATAACATCCTACGAGTCGAGACACAATACCTTGAAGAGACCAGCGCCGGAAACATCATAAAGGGCTTCGACAACTACATCAAGGGTGCGGCGACCACCACAACGACAAGCGGAGCGGGTACGGCGACACGGCGCAAGGCGCAGGTGAGCGATGTAGACAGGATATTCAGTCGAAGCTCGTCCAGTTTCTTGAGGGTGCGTTGACGCTACAGCAGGCTGACAGTCTGCCTGTATTGCGGGGCTTGTGCTGACTATGCATCCTTAGGAGGCCTCAACACCAGCTTCGGCAGGAACAACGCCTTCACACGCAGCTACACCAATTTCCTCGTTTCCCACCCGCGAATCAAGTCAGCCCACAACGAACGGCGCGAGGGGAGGGAGTAAGAAGAAGAAGGCAGGAGACGACGACGACACCAATGGGCCGTCGGTAAAGAGGAACAAGATTTCGTATGGAAGAGAGTGAAGGACGCAGCATGGACCCACATCATACTATACCCGCGATATCGTGATGCTATGCGCCATGGCAATCAAAGAATACGACGAGGTATTTGGAAGGCCTTTGCATTGCGCGTCCTATGGATACCAGAGTGGAGAGCGGAAAGGACCTTTCAACAGAATAGGAAGGTTCGAAGACTCTGTCAGAGAAGATTGCGCGCGTGCTCAGTTGGCGGATTCTGAAATGCACTTGTATCGCGGGGTGCGGGACGGCGTCGCAGCTTTCTCGATTCGAGGTGGGTCATTGCTGTGACGTTCACCGTTGGAAAATCATGTGCTCGCTTCTGCATCGTTGTGGAGATTAGCTCTTACAGCGACCTGCTCCTTGGAGCGGAGAGGAGCGCGGAGGCCATCTGGCATTGCCGTCTTACTCATGAATGGTTGGCGAGCATGGGATTTGTCGCGCACACGGGTTCATGCCTCAGTAGCGCATAATGGATCGCCGATATCCAAGCGCTCCCTGAGGTTTTGCTCCATCGTCGATTATAAGGATTGTGAATACCTTGTGGTAAACAATCATAGTCGCTAAGAGGTTTAATAAAGTGCTAAATTTATTAAGGTTGCGCCCGTTGTTGACGCAAGAGCCGCACTTCACAAGCGCACATGAACACAATGCCTCTTTGCCGTGAGCCGCTGCGGCAAGTATGTTACTGTATCCCATAAGAAACAAAGCAAGGCCGTCAAAGATATTTCCGGCGCGTTTCGAGAAGGTGCAAAGGGCGCCATCAGGCATGAACTTTCGCTTCATCAAATCTGAGACGGGTTTGCGGGCTCTAATTTACGCATCCTGGTAAATTGCAGCATGTGGCTTTGCCCATAGCCAACCATGATCTAACAAGGCTTGATCAACTCCAAACTCCTTGAAGATTCGATCGACAACTTTGTAAGGCGGAGTAAACAGTGGAACGACCGCGTGGCCGGCTGTGTGCTGCAAGGTTTCACAGTCCCGGAAGGCATTGGTAGCGATATGAAAAGGAGTGGCGATGTGCAGCGTATAACTTCAACATGAGTGGTTGACATTCAACGAAGCGAGCATTCCCAGTGGATCCCTGTATTCGTAACTCGGTATTCAGCGATACAGCCTTGTGTTTCGTGTCATGCGCGTCGTCGCGTCCCTTGAAGATCTTCTGCGCACTTGGCAACAGCTCTCAGGCACAATGCGATCTCATCTCACGCCTCATCGGACCGACTTTCGGTGACCGCGGCCAATTCAGCATTATGATTGGGAGATAGCGAAGGCAAAATGCACCGGATACGACAGACTGAGAAGGACTCCCGACCTCATCGTGCTGCGAAAGCGGCCACAACATGTGAAACGGGTTGTGTTGGGCCCTCCAACGAGTCGTCGTTGTAACCGCCCGCCGAATCATGAGTAATCGCCCGGAAACTCCAGCGGAGCACAGCTTTGAACAGCCATTACCGCCGCTGCGGCCCCAGTTACGACGTCAGGCAGTGAGATGTCCTGCGACGTTGTGGAAAAGGGTCCAGGACGCTAGCAGGGGTAAACGGCTCGATGATGTATGCCAAGGCGCGTGAATGCAGCCACCTTGTCGTCAGTGTGGAGCATGGATGTTTTCGTCAAGCTTTCTATGGTCGGCTGCGCCAGTCAACGACGGGTCAAATGACAGCGCGAACGAATCAATGGCGTCGCACTGTCGTCACTGGGGAGGTAAGAAGCGGTAAACAGTGAATATGTGTTGTCTTTGATTGTTGCATTCCGCAAGCTCGTCTGAAACAAGTGCAACCACCCTGGTCCTCCGGGTAATACTGTACTTCCCCAAGTGGCTATTATACAAAACGTCATGCAAACATACCAACCCTCTTGGGTCGGCAGTTCTGCTAAAGAGAGTCTAAAATATTAGGTAAGGGTATAACGATGGTCGTGCTCTATGGATGGACCACAGACGGTCGGAAAATGTGATGACAAGTAGCAAAACCAAACACCGGAAAGAAAGCGTACTGATACAGGTGGGGAGGTTGCCTCGCCCAGAAAGGGGTACTCGTAATCGATGCGAACGCCGGGAACGCCATCATGGCCCCTCGTAACGTGAGGTAGCCGGGAGGTACTAAACATCGTGGTGTAGCGAGAGAAACGTCTAATCCCACCCAGAACTCGCTGTGCTGCGAAAAAACGCGACAGTGGATATCTTAAATAAAGGTATCAAGAAAAGATACATGACAACGAGAAAGTGAAGTCCAAGTAAAGGTGTCGATCGTTTAGTGATCGGCACTTCATGCGTCCTCGGGTGAAGGGTGATCCTGGGCACCGTCGTTCTTGTGTACTTTGCGATGCCTCCTGAGGTTGGAAACAACAGAGAAGTGGCGGCCGCAACCCTCAACTTCGCAGGCAAATGCTGTTGCTTGTTAGTGGAATTCATTCCCAAATTTTGGATCAACATACGCTTCTCGCCAGTGTGGCTGTACATGTGTGTCTGGAGGGAGCTGGGACGGGTGAAACGCTTGTCGCAGATTTTGCACTTGTGCTTCTTCTGCGAACTTGACGAGACTTTGGAGCTGAACTGGCCCATCATCGACTGGGGAGCGGGAGGCATGGATGCTCCCAAAAGGGCGCTAGGGCGGGGTAGCGTCCTCGAATTGGTGAGGTCGACAGATTCGGAAGCAGAGCTGTAATCTGTGACGGAGCCTTCACCAGCGTAGTAACCGTTTGCACCGTAACTGGCGGATGAGATCGACGAGTGTGCCGAATGTGTCGAGGGAAAGCCGTATGAGTCGGTCGAGCTACGGCTGGATCCTTGAGTGCCGTAGATATTCCGCGGTGTGATATCAGACTGGCTCAAGGACACCATACCGCGACTGGCATCGAGCGCATCGCTAAAGCTGTTACGTGGAGCTTGCTGGGGCGCGTTCATTCTGCTAAAGTCAACAAGTGAACTTTGGCGTTGACGCTGTGTGTCCATGGAGTATTCATAGAGCGCTAGTGAGGGGACTGACGGGTGTGATGAGCGACGGGCAGCATCCTGATATGTGTAGGGAACCCGATCTTGTGTGGCATATTCCACCTGAGAATAAGGAGCCGAAGTGGGTGCATACGTTTGGTTGTTTGGAGAAGCAGATGTAGCATATCCGCCTGTGTAGCTCCTTGACATGAGATCTTGCGACGCATCTAGTAAGTTTTCTGTCGCGAATGGACCTTCCGGGAGGGCAATACCTTGTCCGAGAGGAGCGGCCGTCACTGGGATGCCATGGTACGGAATCGCAATGCTGGTAGGGCGAGGCTGAGACTGCTCAAGTCCGGCCGATACATTGGGGGTGAGGGAGGTCGAGTACAGTTGCTGTGTAGCACCAGGTGCCGACACCCACGGGTTGGTGAAGTGTGGTGCTGCTGGGTAACGCAAAGTATCGTAACCCATACCAGCAAGCTGGGACTGTTGACGGTTGTCGACGGCCATAGCCATTGCGGAGATAAGGGAGAGGTGATAAGGGTCTAGACGGGAGTGAAAGGGAGCAGGTGAACAAAGGAAGAGTGGTACACGGAGCGTATGCAACTCTTGTTAATCCAGAGGCTGAAACCGGTGGTTCGAAGGTCGGCAAACGTGGGGATAGAGACGATCAGTGGCAGGTAGTGATGGGATCTGCGAGCCTTTTGAATTCAAGTCTGACACTGGGGAGACGTGTGGTGTGGTTCGCCGAGACGAGTAATGATAAACCCCTCGGTATGTCGATCAGTTGGCCCTGTCCTAGGCAGGAGCCGTAGCGGAGGTGTTGCGAGATTAGAGGTTGGGCCCTGCGGACACAGCTGACTGGTGCTCGAGCGTTTCAAGTGCTCAGTGTGGAGAAGGTCGCTGTCCAGCGGGCACAGGGGCGGACCGCGAGACTGTAAGCTTGCGTGTCGCGGGGGTGTAGGTGTGGTCGGCCGCTAACGCGTTCAGGCTGAAGACAGCAAGCCAGCGACAAAGCAGAAAGGATGGGCTGGGCGTAAGGACGTATGAGGAATTGATTGACTGTAGTGCGTGTTGTAGTCAGAGACGATGCAAAACCAAGGGAAGCTTTGAGGTATGAAGAGTGCTGATCAGCGGGCATCAATGGGGAGTTAAATTCTGTCTTTCGCAATCCTAGTACATTCATCATAGGCTGGGAGCCAAGCACACGACGCAGCAGGTTGGCTAAATCCCAGTGCACCTACGTCGGTGAGGGCAGGGGTCCAGCAGTACGCTAGCTCGAGGCTGCTTTTAGGGTGGGTGGGGTTCACAGTCAGACAGTGAATTTAACCCCCGGTCTTGCTCCTCCCGCGCCTTTGGAGTTTGTTTGGCCGATTTGGAGCGCAAGCCTCCCGCTGTTCAGAGGCCCCTACGTCGTAGCGGCCTCTGCCAATGGCCGGCAGCGCTGGGAGCCGTGAGAGGGTCCGATGGTGCGCCGAGCTGCCAGCACTACGGCATCATCGCTGGGGCCCGCGCGAATCAGCGCCGCTGGGAGGCGGGATGGCTTTTTTGTGGCGGCAAAAGAGAAAAAGCCAGGGTCGTCAGGCATACCCGATGCAGCCTTAGTTTGCACTCGAATCCCATGCTGCCGCTTTGGTACTGAGCGCTGAGCGCTAGGCCAGATGGCAACTTCCCGCTGCGCTGCTATGCAACGGGTGGCGTGGATGTGGTTATTCCCTTGTTGAAAATCCCATCACCCTGCGTATTGGCCTTGACGCTGCTCAGACGTGTCGCTGCTGCCACGACCACGCTCGCGCAGCAGCAGCCAGCAGACTGAGCCAGAAAAAAGGGGCAGGTCACCCAACGCCGGAGACTGACCGGGGAGGCAGTCGGACCGCCCACCGCGTACCCTTCTCCACGGCGTTGCGTAGATGTAACCTCTCAAAACCCCCCTCAGTCCCCTTAGTGCTGGCTCCGCTGCCTACTCTCACCACCATCCGTTGAGCGCGGGACCGCTCACCGTGCACCAACACCACGAAATTAGGCTCCCCTGACACAGCGCTGGTTAAGCACTGGTCAAGCGTTTGATCGCCGTCCATATTCCTTCTGCTGCAATTCAGGTCAGGGTGGGTCCTGGAGGTGGAGGCAGCCAACGATAATTTCGGGACCTGTCAGCCCGTCCACTCACGAACGGCAGCCACCAGTTGCGAGCTAGAGTTCGCCGTACCTGCTTCGAAGAGCATTCCGCCCTGGCGACAGCGCATCCGCCCCGCGAAGGCCCTCAGTCGTTTTGCAGCGTGCGCTTGGCTAGTGAGCAAGACACCGGCAGTGTTCAACCAGGGCTGTCCACCCGCCATTCCCGCCAATGACGGAGTTTTCGAACTCCGCGACCGTTTGTTCGCTGGCCTGTCAGTAGCCCGCGATTAATGTACCGTCATGGTGGCCAAGGCGCGCAAAGTTGTGTTCAGGCGACCGTCCTGGTTAGACAACATTTGTGCACCAGGGCACTTGTCGTGAAGTGTCGTCATTTGGCGTCTGCACGGACCTATCGAGTAGGTCATCGTGAGCGGTCAGCGGTGTGGAGAGATTCATTTGATTGTCCAGCACCTTAACAAGACTCCACACCATCTCGAGGTATTCCAGGGCCGAACACGCGCTGCATGCGCGACAAACATGCATTGCTGTTGCCGTCACTGTTCGTGATGCACGAGGTGGCAGGTGGCAAACCGTCACTGGTGCCGTCACCGGCATAGCGCCCCTCACCGCTCTGCTCTCCGCTCTGCTTTCCGCTCCGGTGTGTCCTGCAACTGTAAAACTCAACCACTCACGAGCAGCTACCATCAGCCATGTCGAGTTCGCTTGTCCCACTCACTGTTCGCTAGGCGTCTCATCATGCAGGGCACATCTGTGGTTGGCGAACGCCATCCGTCTGCCCCACAGCCCCGTCAAGCTGTTCACATTCCAACCTTGTTGCAGTCTTGACCTGTGCGTGCACTGCGCTAGCATCGAGTTTTGGCTCCACCTGTCGTTGGCGCCTTTCAGAGACAGATGTCGACGGGAGTGCTGCAGCAGCGTCGAAGGTAGTCGCCCTGCTAACGAAATATGGGAAACCAATCCCCCAGGGCCGTTGACACTGCTTTCCGGTGAGCGCAATCAATCAGAGGCTCGAGAAGCTGCACTATGAGGCAAAAGCAATAAACTCGGGCTTGAGTTGACTTGAACCCTCCACAGCCGCCCCTCCCTAGTAGTCAACGGCAGTTCCCATCCGCAATGCTCGGCAACACTTCGTGCAGCAAGCTGCCAGATCAAGCCGAGCTAGCACTTCTCCAGTGCCCACTGCCCTGTAAACTTTCAGCAGTACTACGGCGAATTCCAAGGACTGCCAAGTTTATGGTGCCTCGTTAAGCTCTTGGGCCCTTTTATTTCCGCAATCCTGGATAGCTGTGGAGGCATTCAACCCGCCGTCGCAAAAACACCGGAGAACGCAGAATGTCTCTCGTGCAACTAAATGCCATCATCTGTGTGATCGTCTTACACACATTCCTCACATGGAATCGTGTTATACTTCATCTCACATAGCACGAACCAGACGCGCGGCTCTTTGAGATCCAAAGATCACACGAGCACCGAAGCTCGTGGGGCTGCCTTCGTGTTGATGAAATCACGGATCACAACGGCCTTGTTGACATGGGAGAATTACTGGGCACAACGAAGACTTGCCAGATCTGTCGCAAATTGCAAGTCAGCCCGCTGTTCCCGCGTCTGTTTTGCGCCGCTATCTCTAACCTTCGATTGCTGTACCCGTTGCGCGGCTGCCCCTCTATCCGGAGGCAACCCGGCATGCACCAACTCGCTACCACTGGTGCAATGCTCCCCTTTCACGCCACGCTTCCTCGCCAAACAACCTTGAACCAACGTCTAACGGCACCAGATGAAATCACGCAAGCGTAGCGACTCTAGTATGCAGGCCGAGTCAAGCCGCCAAAGCATGTGAGTACCTTGCACGATCTCATGTGATGAACCTCGAATCATACTTTGCCGGCTCTCACATCGGCGAGGCAAAAGTAAGAGTAGTATATTCCCAGCGCAGCGGTATATTGCTGTGTTAGCGTTTAAGCTGTCCAGTGCCACACCCAATGCCCAGCAGTCGAACTCATCGGTCGCACGTCGGCCATAATGCAAGTTCAGAGCGCGATGTAACGCTCTGAAATGAGGGCGCCGTTGCCAGATGTCAACTTGTCAGATGGTGGTGGCTTCGCACTTGGTTGCGCACAGAGTTTGCCGTTGAAACCAGGTCAAGGCATCGTGGTTGTGCTTGGGGTCAAGGGTAAGTATTGATGGCCACCAGGAACTTGAGTCTCCAGGCTGTCACCCACGTGTCGTGCGACGATCCTGCTCATCTTCTTTTACGATTTTGAAGAAGATCTCCACCGCAAACACCCAACGCTTTGGCTAAGTTCCCCATTTGAGCTTCTGAGGTCCCCATTCGAGAAGTGGACAAGCTCGAAACAGCGAAGTGCACATGGCGACGTGGTCGATCGTTATAAGATCCCCCTATTTAGCACCCACATTACCATCAAAACGCAACTTGCCGGCCATGCTATCCAATCAGCTGTCCTGCTATGAACTCAAATCTACGCACGAACGATCCATGCTACCCGTCGACGATGTGAGAGGTAGGATGCTGGTTGTGGAGACATGCTCTAATTTGTTTTGTTGTCGCGACAAGATCCTAAAGATCCTGTGATGGTTCCTAAGACTCTCAGGGGCCAAGCGTCGTATGGAGACAGCCGTTGGTTGCCCACTACCTTGATCAAATATGCTTTCTTCCTGACAACCCGCGTCCTACATGTGGAGACCAGCACGGTTGCTTGCCATGTCTGAAAGCGCGAGTGTGCTGAGTCGCGAAATTCTCCGTGCCAATAAAGTGAGGCTATGGTCGCCGACGTACCAAGAAGCAATCGATCTCAAAATGCCCCTCCCCGGTCAGCAATGAGCCGCAAAATCGTAATGGCCAAATGATCACGATAAATCCCATTGCTCAACGGAGATTCGCTGGCCATAATACTAGCCAAGGTGGAGTGCACCCTGGCGCTGCGAATTGTGCTGGTTTTCATTTTGATCTTGTGCTTGCGCCGGCTTCGGGGTGCAGCGGGCATCGGTAGAATGCAAATGCATGCATGCAATCAAACAGGGTGCTTCCTTGTCGTGCTGGAATTCAACTTCCTGTCAACATGACTCTGAAAGACCTTTGAGAGCCTCCAAAGTACTCAATCCCGCCTCGGCGAACTGTACAAGCTGTAGTGAAGATTGTGGATGCCAACGGGTCTCATGAAGGCCCCCACACCTTCAACTCAGAGTGAAGCGTGATCATTTTGGAGACAATGCCTGGGAAGTCGACGTTTGCTGGCTTTCGCGCAGGCGAGACTCTGGAAGGGATGATCGAGCCGCAAGCTGCTCCGTTCTGCTCTGTGTCCGGCTATGCGGATGGTTAACAATATCTGATCCAGTTTCTGGAGATTCTGTTGGCCTGCGTGGGCCAGCATCACCATCTTGCGCATGGGTGAACCTCTCCATGTTCTCCTCTGTAAGCGGCATAGTAGACTCGTTCTCTCGCCCCTGAGCGGTGCCATGGCGGTGAAGCTGCGGTCCCGTGAGCGATAGCAATTTGTCGTCGCGCAGCTTCGTATCTCTCTCCTCAGCTTGGATCCGCCTCAAAGCCCTGTCCGCTTCATTCTCGGATGTCCTTGCAAACGCTGCATCGCTTTGATAATGCAGCCGGTCTAGTTGGGCGGTCAGTGCTGAAGCCGTTGTTTCAGGTCGGTCCGGTTGGCTTGCGATTTGCGAACGATCTTTTACGCTAACGCTATCCGTGGTTGAGGGGGCCGAAGAGGATAAATTCCCATGTCGATCAGGTGCATTTACGGGAGGCTTCGCAATGGCCGTTTTTCGCCGTCCCTCGATCGCCCACTTGACAAGCATCTGGTACGAGTCAGTCCATATCCACGTTGGGGTTGAATAGACTTACCTTTTCAAGGACCTTGCCTTTGACTGGTTTGGCCAAATAGTCCTGTAGAGCATCAGTCACCAGTTCTTCGATATAGGGGAGTCTTCCGTGAACACTCACATCCATTCCAGCTAGCGTGCATTTTTCTTTGTCTCCTTGAATGGCACTGGCTGTCATCGCGACAATAGGAACGCCTCGGATCTCTGGTTTGTCCCTCCATGGTGCTTCGGTTCTGATCGCATGTGTGGCAGAATAGCCATCTCGGATAGGCATCTTTTTATCAAATGTTAGTCGGATGATCAGCACAGTCGGACATCTTTACATACTTGAACATCCATCAAGATGATATCAGGACGTGGATGAGATGGGGTAAATTCCTTTTCAAGATAGTCCAAGACCTCCTGACCGTTCCAGACCGCATTCACTGAGAAGTTCAGCTTTTTAATTGTTTTCAAGGCAATCTGCTGATTGATATGACTAAACCATGCTGTTAGTCGCCATATTCAGGAAGTGACCAGCGAAGCAGTAAACTTACTTATCTTCTACGACCAAGACGTGTGTATTCTTCCTCTCGGATTCCGGTATATTGGTGAGATGATCTGGCAGCTTGCCTCCGACTGGGAACGATTGCATTCTCGAATGTCCGTTTACCTCTCGAGGTGTTAATGGAGGGGTGTGATCTTCAGAGCTCCCAACAGACACCGACACATCACTCTGAAGTCTATCAGGGATTGACGCAAGGTCAACCAAAGGCGAACCATCATCAGTATAGGAGGCCCTTGCAAACGGGATCCAAAATGTGGCTGTAGTCCCTTGCCCCAGCTTTGAATCCAGCCAAATCTGACCCTTCATGAGCTCCACAAGATTCTTACTAATCGTCAACCCTAACCCAGTTCCACCGAAGCGGCGAGCGGTTGAGGAGTCCGCCTGACTGAAAGGCTGGAACAGATGCTTGCGAACTTCCTCTTCGATGCCAATACCGGTGTCTTGTACTACAAAATTCACGGTAGCCGAATCTTTGGATTTTGAGCTGATTGCGACATTAAGCTTAACGGATCCGTCTGATGTGAACTTGATACTGTTCGTCAATACGTTTGTCAAAATTTGACGAAGGCGTCCAGGGTCACCGACAACTCTCAAATCTTGTTCAACCTCTGGCTCAATGAAGCTGTAATACGCCAACCCCTTCCGTTGTGCCGCGAAAGACATCATCTTGTTAACGTCTCGAAGAACCACGCTCAGACTGAACTGTACTTCTTCAACATCGAGTCGGCCGCTTTCGACCTTCGAGAAATCCAGGATATCGTTGATAACAGTAAGAAGACTGTTGGCTGACCTGTGGATGTTTTCTGCGCACTCTTTCTGTTCCTCATTGAGATCCATGTCGAAGAGCAGCTCGCTCATTCCTATGACTCCAGCAATCGGTGTCCGAATTTCGTGCGACATGTTCGCCAGGAACTGACTCTTCATCCTACTAGCCTCTCTAGCAGCCGCAGCATTAGCCATAAGTCTAGAATTCTCTTTCTCCTGTTCTTTAAGCTGGTCTTCTCTTTCCCGCAGTTCCGTTATGTCCATCGAAACACCGATGACCCCATCCACGAATGCCTCGCCTTCAACTCCACCCGTCCTCAGAGAGTTCCACCGCGGCACCAGACGTGTTCGGTAGTAGCGGTCTGAAGATATGTATCGTTCCACCATCTCGTCCTGCGCTTTGCCGTTGAGGATCTCTTGGATTGGCTGCCTCCAGCGGTCTCGATCAGATGCGTTCATGCCAAACTGGTCGAACAGGTCTTTGCCGAGAATGGCTTTTCTATCCTTGTCTGGACCCTTATCTCCTTCAAGCAGAACGACCTTATTCTGTCGATCAACAGCCCACAGCATGATTTTGGCGTGTTCGATGACCTTCTGAAGCTGTTCGCGCGTTTGTCTTGCTTCTTGGCGTGCCATAACTAGGTCGTGAATGTCAGTACAAGTTCCAAACCACTTGATAATTTTGCCAGAGTCATCCAGGAAAGGTATGGCTCGTCCGAGCATCCAGCGCCACTCCCCATCATATCTCTGACATCGATATTCCGTGTTATACTCGTCGCCTGTTTTGAGGCAACGAAACCATGTATCCTTAGTTGTGACCATGTCGTCAGGATGGAAAGGCAATTTCCAGCCCTCCCCTAGACTTTGTGCTTCGGTGAGACCTGTGTAGTCGTACCAGCGTTGCGAAAACCAGTCGTGGAGACCGTCAGGTGTCGTTGTCCAGACCATGACTGGCATGAAGTTGGCGATGTACTCGAATTGCTTCTCGTTCTCCTCCACCCGCGCTGCTATTGCCTTGGTGTACTCTGTGACGTCCTTGAAGATCACGATGCCACCCAAAAATTCGCCGGTCTCCGGATGCACGACTGGTTCTCCGGTGATCTCAAATACGATACCCCTGCCTGTACCTGGCTGTCGCATACCAAGTCGCACTTTCTCCACACGCTGCTGTGTCCTGCATACCTGCACAATAGGAAACTCATCAACATCGAGTGATCGCTGGAAATCCTCAGTCCATACTTTGAAAAGCGCTAAGAACGATCGCTGGTCACCTGGAGTGTAGGTCGCATCCTTAGGTAGGAGTCGTAAAAGTGCATTGTTTGGAATACCGAACCCTTCGTCTTTCCACATGGCGTATGCTGGCATATTGATCGAATTTAGAAGGGCATCCTTTAGCTGCGTAGCCTTTTGGAAAATCGAGGTTGTGGACGTATCGTGCCCTCCTAACAGAGGCGGACCTCGAGGCGGAAACATCGGTTGCTGTATCGTGGGTGTTACAACTTTCGATACGTTAGTCGAGCTGCTTCCTGAACGGCGACCAGAGGAAGAGCTCGACCCAGAACTACGCGACTTGTTCAAATGAGATCCGGTATGCGTGCGATTGACGACTCGGCTCGAAGGACGCGCTGTGTGCGCTGATTGTGTAGGTGTTGCGCTAGTGAAAGTCAATGTAAAGTATCGAGTGTCTTCTATGCTCCAGATTGAGATGATACAGGTGGCTTGAAAGGCACCATGTTGTGAATGTGACCTGTCTTGCTTCGTTACAACACCGCCAGGGCCCCGTGAAAGCGGCGACACAACTACCTCCACCGAAACATCATGCACAGTAGTCCGCGCTAGGTTCGTGGTGCTTAGGAGGGGCAATGGAGGGTTCGATTGCGAGTGAGTCCCATCGTTCGCCGAGTGCGCAGTAGGTGTAGTATTCCCGCTCTCCAGTTGGTCGTCTTCTTCGTCCGCACTGTTGGTCTGGGCATCGTCGACCACACAATCGAGGAAGTCCTTGTGGTAGGTTAGTAATCGTGCAACCATCTCACCATACATTGTGACGCACCTCCCATGATACTAAAAGCGGTGAACCGTTTTGTAGAATATCGATTCCGAGCTCACCCATGGTTTTGTTCTGTAGGACCTCAGATATCGAAAAGTCATGGTAAGCGGTGCTCTCGAAATCGATCCCAAGTAGGCGCCCCATCGCCTCATTCGCGATCACGACAGCCTTAGCTGAAGAAAGCACCAAAAGTGGTACTGGAAGATATTGCAGTGCGGTCAAGGATGCCACCATGGCGGACGGCTGGGAGTGTATTGACATGGAATCGCTGCTGTGTATCGAGCTTGGAGACTTCGGTCGGTCGCTGAGCGGAAAATACTGACTTTCAGCTTCTTCCCCTGCCTCAGCCATTATGATTTAGAGTTGGGGTGTGCAGGCCGCAAACTTCGTGTACTATGGCAGGTGCTCTGATTGAAGGGCAATCGAAACTCCGGAGCCCTGATTGCCCGATGATCGTCAGTGACAGCAGCGACAGACCAGGACTCCTCTAGACCAGCCGAAAGCACTCGAACAAGCGGTGCAATGCAAACATAGAAGTATCAGACGCAGTGGTAGTTGTTGGAGGTGAAAAGGATAAAGAATGATCCTCGAGAGACGGGGCCGGCTGCACAACGTTTTGTGATGTGCGATGCGGCGGTCAGTAGCGGCTGTTCTAGATCCGGATGCTCGTAAGATCAGTAGCTCGACCGTGTCCTTGCGCACCCAGAAGGTCGTTGACGGTATGTATGCGATGGCCTCGGGACCTTCTATTGCTGCTGCGCCGGCCGTGAAGTGAAGTTGGCGGGAACAACTCACACGGAGGCACGACACGGATATCAAATCTTCGGGTATTGTTTGTAGTGCACAGGGTCCTTCTTCAAGGTGGTTCTAGAACGTCACGTTTCGGGCTGCCAGACAGCAATGACGTTTTCGCGTTCGGAAAGTCATGTTGAAAGGGCCCGTGGTTGGGTCAGGAAAGACATCCGTCACTCGCTATTCGAATGCAGACGGCTCTGAGCAATTGCTGAGACTGGGGGCGCTCCATTTAAACGTGCACAAGGCCCACCCGATCTGCGCCGATCATATTGATGCCTTTCAAGATCTGTGGACTGTGGGCTTCAGAAAAGGGCAGAGGAGGCACTCAACAGACATCAATATGCTCGCGCTCAAACGGAGAATTTCGTCATAACGCTTCTGCGCTTCTCACGATCTTTCAACGGCCGACAGGGCCCAGATCCTTCTTCTTGGCAAGACTGCATTATCCTTGCTCGACTGTGAACCATCCGATGCATCGGCCTCGTTCGATCTCGCATGACAGCCTTGCACAAGTCATGTTTGTCCGCGAGATTGCGTTCAATGACCAACCATGTAGAATCCAGAGCGCGTCTCCCTGCAGCCCTCGCAAGGCTGAACGCCAGTTTGAGATCCAAACGAACGACTGTACACCAGATTCCATACCTGCGATTCGATCCCAGCACGTGATCATGACGGTCCAGGGTCTTGGCATTTGACATGCAGCTCGACAACAGCTGTCTTTCTTGACAGGCAACACCGCTGAGACTACCCCCGACCACATAAGCCTCTAGAACTACTTCACAGACACTCACCTTGAAGTTTGCTTCTAAACCATACACACAGAATGTTCACTTTCGGTCTTGGTGGCCTCTTCTATGGTACATTGCGAACATCTGGCACAAATCTAGCACCTACTAATACTATTCGCAGTCGCTGTTCTCCTCATCAATGCGATAGCTATCCTCTCTGAAGACCGATTTCTTGCACGCAGTACGTCGCACACCCGCGCATACCGCTACAACCCCCGCTACCCCCTCCTATCCTCCTTCGCATCGCAAAGACCGCTTCCTACCGAACGCCGCCTGAGACACACGATTGCACACATACTATGTACCCGGCCAAAACTGACAATATAACACAGTTGGCTGGACTGCTGGCGCAGCAGAACCTGGCTTTGGGCAACGAGACGATGCGAGCGTGAAGGCACGATTAATAAACCTTGTTTCCTCGGTACGAACACTTATGAGAAGTACGTCAGCGCCTCGTTGGACCATACGCAAATTCGAGCACATCAATTTGCAATATGCCAGGGATACATGGGAACAATACACTGACTTGTCTCTAGTACCACTCATGTTCATCAATACGCTCATGATAGTCTATCTATTGGTTCTCGGTTGAGCAACGCGCACACACATCAAGAGGAGTCGAGCATGACGCTGCGGCCAGCAGATCAGCTGGGGAGGATCAGGGTTAAACCGAGCCGGGGCATTGGAGGAAATCGAGCCGGTGGTTTTGCTTTCAGATGCAGTCGTGGAGACATTGCGGCGACAATGAACAGCGCACTGCCAATAATTATCTGGGCGCTTCGAGTTGACAAGCTCAGATCTGGACCAGCACCGTAGCTGCACATCCTGGGCCAAGGGCAGGCAGGACAGGGGTGGATGAATACATGGGCAGACACCACCAACCACACCCGTATCTCAACTCGATGGTAGAAGTCTATGGACCCTACAGAATTATACCCCAATACAGTTCAAATATTTCTCTACACGCTGCCTCCAAATCTATGAGATGTCGTCTGCGAGTGAGCTATATTTGTGAGCGTTGCGTCTACAGCCCTGTTGGCGATTTCGCGGTGCCCTCAGCAGCGATGATAAGTCGTAGCCAACTCATCACTATATATATGGAGACAAGGGGGCATTCACTATTTACCGTATTGACAGCTTTTCACGTTCTAGGCTTGATCCGCTCCTGGAAACAGGTGCTCTCTTCAGCAACCATGTGCAATAGTAGCGCCACCACAACTGATCTACATGCGTTAATCTGTATTGGCTAGTAGCTGTATATATTGGCCACTTGCTCCGCAAGTTTCAGGTCAGTCGATGTGATTGTTGTGGTGTGATGAATTTCTACGCGGGTTGACATTTTTCACCAAATCAAAACCCTACCCTAACGACCCGAATCACAATGCTGAAAGTCAAGGGCTCGAGGTTCACAATATGATGTATCTCACCGGTGCCATGGAGTTATCTCGGACAAAGGGAACGAAATCAAGGCTGGCTACTCCCACAACCAATGCATGAAGCATCGGAGGTCGTTACAATTCACAACTTGCCATGGCAGGCGCCACACCACACAACCCCAAACCCTACACTTGCACGTGGAATATGTTGAAGAAAACGCTCTCTTTATTTGACTACACATGCACATCGAATGAGATCTATGCTTACAGCCTAACCACCCCAAAGCCCGAAGACATCCACGCTGCCTCTCCACCAAACAAGTAGAACACACGGATGGATGCAACAAGAACAGCGCTCCAATTTTAAGAGCTACGCCCCAAGTCTGATATGCACAAATGCCTTGCTTGGACATGGAATTCCCATCACCAACAAACAACGCCCATCTCTATCTCGCACCTGATGCACATGCGTAACGATAGCGTTTGAACTTACGGTAACAATACGAAGGGTGTTCAGAACTTGAATACGCTCTTCTTCCTGCCCAGGCCGTGACTCTTGGGGTCGTCGCCGTTGCCGGCTGCTTCGTCCCCGTTGTGCTCGCCCTTGTCCTTGCTGCCCCAGAATTTGGGCTTGGTCTTTAGACTCATGCTGCTGTGTCTGAATCTGCTGAGGCCAGAGGCCTTGCTTAGGCTGCCGACGCCGTTGGCGTCCTTTGGTGTTCCCGGTGCAGCGCCTGTGTCTTCGGTGCCGCGCTTCTTCATTTCCTCGGCTGCGGATTCTTTCGATGCGGCAAGGGCGGCTTGTAGCTCTTCCTCCTGCCGCTTGTAGTTGTTGCGCCGTTGCTGTTCCATTTCCTTGCGTTTCTGCTTGGCTTGTGCTTCCAGCTCTTTCTCGGCGGCTTTGCGTTCCTTTTCTTCGGCCTTGTTCTTCTTGCCGAATAGGCCGAGTCCTGCATTACTCTTTTTCGCACCGAGGCCGGGTATGTTGGTGGTGACATGCTCAACGGGGTGAACGTGCTCGGTCGGGTTGAGAGCTGGAGCGGTCGCAGCGTGGTTGAGACTTGCAAACTGATCCTCCTCTTCGATAGTTGGCGTCTGTGCTATGGAAAGGTGGTGTGAGTGGCCGAAGCCATTTGTTGCACCGTTTGTCTTTGGTGCTGTGGCACTGACGGCGACAGCTTCAGGGTTAAGTTCCGAGGCCTGCTTTGCAGCGGCTTCGCGTGCGTCGGCTTCTTGCTCTTTCATCATGGCCTCCTCTGTCGTCTCTTGATAGAAGAGGACGTAAGCGCATGCAAGGACGTTCTCGCCGCCGAAAAAGTTGCGCACGTAGGCTTTATCGACAGGTTCGACCATTTCGTCGTCGAAGAGGAGCCAGCCACGGTCTTGCGTCTTGATGATTGATACATAGTGGCCATGGTAAGGGCCGCCGCCGATGTGGACGACGACGGCGTACAACTCGTAGAGTCTGTCGGGGTCTTCTGCATCGTCTGTAGTGTTGAATAGTCGGAGATAGTACGGGTATACGACACGGTGGAAGAGCTTCTGTAGCCTCTGCAGATCCTCTGTATACTTGAAACGCTTTAGGTGCAGCGCTAAGATCTTCGGTAACCGCTTGATCTTCATCCTTTTTTCCGCTTCTTGCAAGCCTCCGCAGTTGTCACAGTGGAACTTGTTACGCTCGCACAGCATCTCTTCCTCGGAAAACTTTCGCAAACAGCTTGTTACTGATGAGTGCTGCTCGAGATCAACTGACAGATCCAGGAATGCCTCGTCCCGTTGAGAAGTGTTCTCACACGTCAGACATCGCGTCTCAGATGTCAGTGTGCCTTCGAATAGTTCATGGACCCAACCGGTGTTGGTGTTGGCGGCTACTGGTGCAACTGCGCCGTCCTGCTCCGTCTCTCCCACTTCTGTTATCCGCGACTTGGAGAATGTTTCCACGTTCTCCACGACTTCGTTGAGCAGCAGGTTCAGGAACTCGTGCGCGTCTTGGTGCATTGGCGTACGGAACATCTCGTTGTCGCGGCGCAGGATCTCGAGAAATTTGTGCGGGCTGACTACACCCATGCGTGACCTATGCGCTATCATGGCCTCGAAGATGTCCTTCAATGACGTGAATAGCGACTCTGACATGCCGTATGCCTTTGAGTTTTCGTAGTCCATGGTCAGCACGGGCCCTGCAGCCAGCGCCTGCTTCTTCTTGTACTCGGGCGAATCCTTGTTATCTTCAGGCTTGAGGGGTTGCCCAGGGGCGCCTGGTGTTGTGACTGGCTTGACTGGTGCTCGTGAAGTGGGGCTCGACAGCGAGTTGCGCCCTGCTGGCGAAAGTGCCGACTGGGGCCCATTCTGGAGGTTTGTGTTGATGCGTGGGAGGGACTGGGGGCGTTCCAGGGTTTCGGGGGCGGAGCGGGCGGGGAAGTTGATGACCTGTTCTCGAAAGGGCACTGAGTAGTAGAGGCACTGCACGACCGAGTTGCAGTAGCTGGAGGGGAGTGTCAGCGTTGGTGGGGGCCGCGACGGGCGTGGAGTGCATACCAGGTACTTCCAAACTGCAGGCACCGCCACGTTAGCAAGCAGGTCCCCCACAGGCGCAGGGTACGGGCGCACTCACATTTTCGAAGCCGAAGAACTTGTCGCTGCCGTCGCCGCGCAGAGGGCCGGCGTTCGCCAGCAGCTTCTCCAGCGGCGTGGGCTCGGGCGCGTTGGGGTCCTTCTTCGCAACCGGGTGGCCAGTCGCTGGACTAGCCGGGGCCTGCAGCAACGTCAGTAGGAGCCATTGCGGGCACTGCGGCGGGCGGGACACTCACGGCGCCCGACTTGAGGCGGCCGAAGAACGAGCTCATGGTGGCAGCTCGCAGCGACGGGCGCGCAGCAGCAGTGAGGGCGGGCAGGCGGTGGTCGTTCAGGCGGAGCAGGGCATAGGCGGCGCGGGCTTTATGCCGTTGTAGCGCGAGCGAGAGCGAATGCTGGGGTAAAGAGGCCCGGGTGACGTGAACGTGCGGAGGGCAGCATGGGGGAAGGAGCGAAGCAGCAGTGGAGAGGACGCAGCACACGCACGGCACAGTCCCGCAGCCCAGCACATACGAGACGAGCGACGGCCGGTGGTCTTGAATCAACCCGAGAGCAACGAGGCTTGGAGGAGCTAGAGGCGGCCTGCTTGCCAGTTCGCGCCAACTCCGAGCGCCCGGTCTCCCCACAACTGGACCCCACCCAGCCTATCCACCAACCCTGCAGCCGGGAGTGAATGGCCCAGCGATCGACAGTGTCACCGTGTTACAACCGCTGCAGCGCTGGCCGAAGCAGCATCTGCCGTGCGCGAACCACATGGCGTGTCCTCCCACGCTGTCAAGCGCTGCAACCTGCCCGGAGGCGCCATGCTTGGCCCTCGTGTGCTAGCTTACCCGTGTCCACGGTCACGTCGCTTGATTCCAAACCATATCGCTCAACCGTCCGGCACCTAGTGCTGCGAACACACGCTGATCCTTCTAGAAGGCACACCGTAAGCACAACACGCCCAGCATGAGCTGTCACACCTCTATTACTGCATTACTTGCAACCAGTCCCCGCCAACTGTGCCGTTTCTCTTTGATCGGCCACTGTTCCTCCGCCTGCTCACCTGTTGGACGCCACAAAACATGAAATGGCGCAAGTGCACTAGCCCTCCCCACAAGCCCTCCGACTATTTAGCCGCCTGCCTTCGATTCCAGATTCTCGAACGAGCCTGTCTGAAACCTGCAGCTCCCACCAACGCCGTTGAAATGCCGGTGCCGCGCAGTCCAATGCAAATACAAGTACATGTTGATACAACAAAAAATAATAAGAAACCCGTGCTTCACAGCCGCCGAAGTCGCTTGCCAGCTCCCAGCTCAATAGCTGTGCGACTGTTCAATATCATGTCCTCGTTCCCGCCAGGCGGAGGATTCTTCTGAATGTACTCTTGACGTATGCGCGCCGCCTCACTATCCCAGTGGGCTACCCGCTCCTTGAAGTCTGCTGCATTTGACGTCGCGCTCTCCCGTGCGTTATCAGCTTGGTCCTGATATGGCTTCTTGACGTCTTCGCCCGCCGTCCGCCACTTGAGACCAATAGCAATCCGAACTTCCTGCTTGGATGCCTTTGCCTCTGAATTCCCAGTAGCAGCTACGCGGGCGTCGTCGCACTCTTTCTTCACAGCGTACCAGTGATCCTTGGTGAACAGCAGGAACGGATTCACTCCAGAACGCCCGGGTTTCAGTGGTCGCTCACCAATCTCCTCCAAGATGGCGCCGATGATAGCAGCTTCATAGTCCTCGTCTCGTTGAGCTCGTGCTGTCTTGTTTGTCTGAGTTGGCACCACTGCAGGCGCAAATCCTGGTTTGAAGTCCGTCCAACTGGGCGTTGCAGAATGCTCAACCTTGATCTTCTTCTCCACCAACGGACGGGGGACCTCGATAGGTCCAGTCATGGTCTCGTATACTTCAGCGGCTGCTCGGAGACCTGACAGGTATGCACCATGCACTGTGGCAGGGTGCGTTCCGCAAGTCGCTTCTCCTGCGAAGTGCAGTGGACCATGAGGTCGAGCCATGACATCGTAATCGCCCGGCTGTGTTTTTGCGCCAACGAACGAATAGCTACCGCGAGCGAAGGGATCTTTGCTCCATCTCGTGACGATGGTTTCGGTGGGTAGTGGGACGGTGTTTGGCGCAAACATCGAGTCAAGTCGGTTGGTGACTTCTTTAACCAACTGGTCATTTGATGTTGCTTCGGCGTAATGAGCGGCATCGCCGGCCAAGAGAGCAACAAGCGTTGGTTTGCCACTGGTCTTGATACAATTCCAAAATAGGTAGAATCGTCCTCGCCGTGCGTTGTAGTCTTCAGGTCGGAGGCTAGCCTCGTGCTCGGCTTCATTCAGGAGGCCAAACATGTCGCGGTCAGGTTCCCAGAAAGCTTTCTCGTAGACCAAGATAATCTGCCCGCACTGTTAGTCCACGTCTGGCTCAAGGAGTTTTGGCACTTACTTTGTTGAGTAGTCCGAAGCCCATGCGCTCAATCACATCATGTTTCCAGTCTGGAAGGGGCGGTTGAAACGTTATGGATCCGGATTTCAATACCCCTAGCGGGGTTGTTATTATGACTCGGTCAGCCTCGAAGGACTGTCCGTTTGTGCATTCGATTGTGGCCGCTTTCCCAGTCTGTTGTTCCTCGGTGTTGTAGCGGATTGCCTTGATCGGTGTATTGAAACGAACATCCAGTTGGCTCGGACACTTCCACAATCCGCGTGGCACTTGCTGGTAACCTCCTATGACCTCTGAGTGCTCGCCTTCGAACTCATTACCCATATCCTGGTCCCAACCACTCAAACTGAGCTTGTTGACACTAACTGCATTGGCATATTCGAGATTGGCATGGTGCCAGCTCAGCAAGCGCATATCTCTGGGTTTCATGTCGACAATCGCTTGGTATTGCTTGATACCCTCGTCCATAGTCTGGCCCAATGTAGGGAACTCTGGCGTCTTTGCAATTGCGTCCAAATCTATCGTCTGCGACATTGACACACCTGCTTTGACCTTCCAACCCAGAGTTTGTATCAGCTCGGCTGCTGTGATGTTTGGGTTGAAACCAGCGCTTAGCTGATACGCTCTCCCAGCTAGTTTTTCCACTCCTGTTGTGGGCTTCTCTTCTGTTGTCGATGCTGTGCTCTTCGCATTGACAGACAAGGGCGCATCTGAATTTTCCAACTCCGCAATCGTTGGCCCTCCATTATCGTTGGTGTCGCGCCCAAATAGTATGAGATTGCGGTCACCTTCTACGATTCGTTGTGCTGCCGCTTTGTTTCGATATATGCTTGCTCGCTCCAAGACGTCGTTATACAGCTTTTCCACTAGCATATCCTGACCCCTATCTACGACTGTACCGTCGTAATCATAGAGTATCGTGTTGTCGCGTAGACCGTGGTAAGGTATACCGAGCTGTCCACGAATGATAGCGTTAAGAGGATTGCCATGTTCGAACCCTGTAACAATCTGTGCGCCCATTTCAGCTGTACAGCGGTGTCCGGAAGGGAGAGTAGAGTTAGCCTGGTCGAGGAACGGATGAGAGTAGACTCTCCCACCGACACGTGGACGAGCTTCGAGAATAATTATCTTTGGTGGGCGTTCGTCGTTGTTATTGGGTTGGTCTGCCAGCTGTGCGAATAACCCCTGCAGTTGCCGCGCACAACCAAGACCTGACATTCCAGCGCCGACTACGACAATCGTACGCTGTGGGGTGTCCTTTGCTTTTTGTCTCGATACTGCTGGTATTGTATTGGGTACCTCGACACAGCCGAAATTGATGTACCCATTTCTGAGCAGCCACAAATATGCCACTTTTGCTAATCCAAAGAAGCGTTTATCTCGAGTGCAGCCCGCGGCTTCTTCAAAGGAAACGTAGACCAAGGGATTGCGGTGCCATAGTCTCAAGATCGCATTCCGAATATTGAGGTAGCTGGTGACCTGTGCGTGGTTGATATGATTCCGTAGCAATCTATACTCCGCAGGGTGCAAAGCAAACGGGTTGAGTCTACTGCTTTCTGCTGCTAGAATGCATTGTCTCCCGAATTCTGGCCATGAAAGATCCGAGGGTATGCTTGAGTTCGCTCTCAGCTCGGTCGTCTTGCCTTTCGGAGTGCTAGCTAGTCGTTGCTTCGTAGAGCGCTCGTTGGATTGCAGAAGCTCAGGTGTCGACGATGGTTGAGATTCGCGGCTCAAACTCTGTGGCGTTCTTGTCATGAAGTTTTGCTTGAGAGAAGCATCTTTCAATTTCGAGGAACCATCTCGCTGAGAGACGTTTCCATCAACAGGCTTGAAGACTGCATTGCCTTGTTGATTCAAGTTGACACCATGGACACCGTTGATGCTGTGTGACCCATTCTCCACTGTTGAGTGTGGCGTATTCGGATATGGTACCGGCGAAGGGGTGAGATTGAGACCATATGTGTTCATGAAAGCAGCAGGCGCAGAGTCTTCTCTATAATCTCTGCCATTTGGATGACTGATGTCCGATGTGTCGCCGTAGTGCACGGACGATGTTGCCGATTCTCTGCCATAGCCAATGTTACTAAGCCCAGGCATGGGAGCGATGCCTCCCTTCAGATGTATGCTTTCATGCGACATTGGTAGCGACAGAAAGTCATTGTGAGACTGATCGAACATATCGGAGTCGTCATCGAGTGTATTTGTGTCGGTCGTAGATGCGAAGGCGGAAAACATGATGGCCGCCTCCACCAGTGAGGTTCGAAATCGAGACACCTGATATTGCCGGACGAGGGCTACAGGTCGCGGTTTTCCATGCGACAAGACGTAAAGGGAAAATGGAGTAAGTAACGAATGTTTTCAGGTCTTGCAAGCATGGAGGATTCGATTGTTGTAAGGATGTTAGATCTCTTGCGGCGCGGGAGTCGCGTGAAGAGGTTGAGCACGGGAAGCTAGTCGCACTGGTGGCCATTCCTTCTTCGGCAGCCGCGATTAGAGCCATCCCTGCGCAACTCCAACGCTCACCCTATCCATCACCTTCAGCCCACTTCATGCGCCACTTCTAGCTAAAGCCTGCACCGCAAGACATGCGTGCAATCAACGGACACCTTACCTGATCAGGCAGGACTAATAGAGCATCGGTTCTCTCCAAGCGCTGGCCCCCGCTTTCTCGCGAGACGTATTACAGAACCATGAGCCGTCTTGCATATCATACCATTACACCCACGAAACAGCAAACATCGTGGCGAGTTAGATGAATCAGGGGTTCGTAGCGACCACCCTACCGTTCCACGTAAAGGTGTCACGGGTATTCTTGTATCAGTGGCCAAAGGTCCGCAAGATTCATCCGTGCGATAAGGAAAGATTCTTGGTAAACAACAAATTCCTAAGGCGCGAGCCGCAAGCCTCCAAGGTCTTTGAAGCTTCGGAAAATGTTTATTATAGTATACTGCAGCTCTTGAGTCGACTCTACGAACCTGCGCTTTTGCAAAACGATTTTCCGGGCAATTAACGGTATACGGTAGATTAAAACAGATATCAGCACTCACGATGGCACATACCTGAGGTGTACATAATTCATAGAAGCAGGTACACTCCCGATACCACCATATGCAACGAACTAAGACTGACCCATCCAACAGTGCGCAAGTCACAGCCAGCGAAACGATAGCCAACTTACATTCGCCGACGTTTACCGTCCTATACTACGATCGGATTCATTGTCGCAAGAGCCATAGCAGACTGAGAAATCTTAGATATCGATCTCCTGAAGCACCATACCAAGGCCCTCGACTTAGGCAAATATGTGGCAATCTAGCGTGGGTCATGATGAAGAACATAACGACATCATTGTTAATGATAGCCCACAAGGATGCAGCAGGTTTGAAGACTACAATCCATGGATGGGGCAGGTGATGTTTGCAACCCGGCGATGCTGCCTGGAGTTGGTCACCAAAGAGTTGTGCAAAATATGAGGTACCCAAGCAGTAGCCTGCTACCGTTCCGTAACTGCAATGCACAAAATAGCAGGCCATAGCCAGCTGCTTGTACTCGCGCTGTCCAAGCCTCCGTGATGTTGACCGAAATCTCATATTCACGTCCTGATCGACCTGCATATTGATTATGATCAGAATTCATTAGTGAGCTTGAAACTATGCTATCTTCAATGATGTTCTCCGGACGGTAAGGGTGTGAGGGTAATATCAGAATCCGTCACGTGGAGACGGGAAGCGCACGGCCGGCATCGTATTTCGATTGACGTAGGTGCGGATCCCCGAGCAACGATGTTTACCAGCAACAACACCCCCTGCAAAACGAACAATGCGATGGCCTTGGTCGGGTGACGAAGATGGGCAGAAGAAGACCGGGTTTACAGCATGGACCGAATCGTACGACTCAAATGATTGGGCGACGTCATTCCTCGAGCCCAGAACCCTGGTCCCATCCATCGCACTCACAGTAGCCACCGTCGCTGGTGTTCGTCTCTACAAATCGTACTTGAGAAGGATTCCCACCGTCAACCATATTAAACCCAACTACTTTCGACGCCGAAGCTTGTTTGGTCAGGTCACGAGCGTTGGAGATGCCGACAATTTCAGGTTGTATCACACACCTGGCGGACGGCTAGCAGGCTGGGGTTGGTTGCCATGGAAAACCGTGCCAACGAAGAGAGACCAACTTATGAAGCAGACAGTAAGCACGTACTCTCACAGACCTGGGACCTGTAAGATTGCCTCATAGGCATTGAGGCTAACATTATGTTAAGCTTCATATACGAATCGCTGGAGTGGATGCGCCAGAGCTTGCGCATTGGGGCCGAGAGGCTCAACCATACTCGAAAGAAGCACTTGATATGCTCACCGACCTCATCCTTAACCGTCGAGTTCGTGCACAACTATACCGACGCGACCAATACGATAGAGTTGTAGCACAGGTCTATGTACGCAAGTGGTTTTTAAAGAAAGATGTAGGGTTAGAGATGTTGAAGGCAGGCTTAGCAACCGTATACGAAGCCAAATCTGGAGCCGAGTTTGGAACTTCTGAAGAGAAGTATCGCGCCGCTGAAGAGCAAGCCAAAGAACGCAAGGTTGGGATGTGGTCCAAGCCAGGGTTGATGGCGAGACTGGCAGGCGCGAAGACAACGGCTCCGGAGAGTCCACGAGAATACAAGACTAGACACAGTGCAGCAGAGAAGCAAAAGAAGCCTTGAGCATTCAGGATCATTGTACAGCAACTGTTGCCAACGGGGAAATGGGGTGTTCGTGAAGACTGTACAGAACGTGGAATATACAATACACAACTGTGTAGACCATCTCGAAGGTATCGAGAGCCGACCTGCGCTCCTCCTTACGTACTTGTCGATACAATCTCTTCGACCTAGCAACTGTCATACACAGGCCGGGAGAGGACCCGAGAGTTCTGACTCTTCGATCTGAGGAATTTGTTTCGAAGCTATGCAATCGCTGCGCCAATGGATAAGCAACGCTACTAGAGCGCACGCTCCATGTCCAAGACGACAAAGTAGGAAATCTGCTCTACTTTGACGCGGCCGCAGGCCGTTTAGAGTCGCAAATGACTCCTCCCAGGGGTTATATGACCCATAGGTTGTGGGCAAGGTCCGTGAGCTCTGCGGGTGACGGCAGCCAGCAAAACTGCTTCAAAATTTCTTCCCGCCAGTGCCATGCCAGCGTTAGTGTTCGGCGCGATATCGGCGTCGATCCGAATGGTCCTCTGTATGAAGCGCAGTGCTTGCTGAGCGAGGAGAGGCAAAAAGAGTGACTTTGGCCAAGTATATAGTTTGATAGAACAAAAGGAATTGCACTGAACTCTCAATTGGCTCGTATCTTACGATAGTAGAGCGTAAGCCCTTGGTGGTCGAGTTGCGTTGAGTCAAGCGGGCCCAGCGCACTGAACCACGGGTCTTATCGCAATCGGATGGAGCTAAAATCGCCGATAGAAAGTTTGGCAAGCTTCACATCTTCCCCACGATTCAATAATTCTTATACAGTCATCCCCTCTGCTCTGTTGAGCTCGAGCTCTAGCACCCTTCAATTGCCCTCACCAGCCCTCAAGCGACTTACCTCGCGCGTTCGTCGCCCTCTCCCTTCGTCACTGGGTGTTCTTAGAGCTCGGTAGCTTAGCAGCTGCTTGACCGCCTGCAACATGGCTCTCTGCGGACGTCTGGCACGTCGCGTACCGACCACGACAAGCCAATTCCGCAGCATTGCACCTTCTGTCTCTGCGCGAAACTTCACATCCCGCACAGCTCGTCCTTTGACCTCACTCCGCGCGAAGGGTGAGTCAGCCGCGACATACCGCCAGCTGCGCGCTTTCACAAAAGTATCTGCCACATTCAACCAGACCCAAGAAGCACCAAATGCGCAGGCCTACCTCAACAGCGGCGTCATTGCCGGTGCACGCAACCTGGTCGACGTGAAGAAAGTTCTGGTTATTGGCAGTGGAGGCCTCAGCATCGGACAGGCCGGAGAGTTCGACTACTCAGGTATGAAATTGCCCATCTTGGCGCAAAAGACAGTCACACTGTATACTAATCCGCAATGCAGGCTCTCAAGCACTGAAGGCTCTCAAGGAGGCTGGCGTTAAGTCAGTCCTCATCAACCCCAACATTGCGACTATCCAGACGTCGCACGTGCTCGCCGATGAAATCTACTACCTGCCTGTAACTCCCGAATACGTCGAATATGTTATCCAGAAGGAGAAGCCTGACGGCATTTTCCTGTCCTTCGGTGGTCAGACTGCGCTGAACTTGGGTGTCCAAATGAACAGGAAGGGCCTCTTTGAGAAGTACGGTGTCAAGGTTCTTGGAACAAGCGTAAAGACTCTCGAGACTAGCGAGGACCGTGATCTATTCGCGAGGGCCCTGGATGAGATTGATATTCCCATCGCCAAGTCGATTGCTGTCAACACTGTCGACGAAGCTCTCGACGCCGCTGAGAAGGTCGGATACCCTATCATCGTCCGTGCTGCCTATGCGCTCGGTGGTCTGGGATCTGGTTTTGCAAACAACCCTGAGGAACTCAGGAACCTGTCTGCTCGATCGCTCACCCTCTCTCCTCAGATTTTGGTTGAGAAATCGCTGAAGGGCTGGAAGGAGGCCGAGTACGAGGTCGTCCGTGATGCGGCTGATAACTGCATCACAGTCTGCAACATGGAGAACTTCGATCCCCTCGGTGTACACACCGGTGACAGTATCGTCGTGTCGCCCAGTCAGACTTTCAGCGACGAGGAGTACCACATGCTCCGTTCCGCGTCGATCAAGATCGTACGACACTTGGGTGTTGTTGGTGAATGCAATGTCCAGTACTGCCTCCAGCCTGATGGTCTCGACTACAGGGTCATTGAAGTCAACGCTCGTCTGTCTCGTTCCTCCGCTCTAGCCTCGAAGGCTACCGGATACCCCTTGGCCTACACCGCTGCGAAGATCGGTCTTGGACACACTCTGCCTGAGCTGCCCAACGCCGTCACCAAGACCACCACCGCCAACTTCGAACCCTCCCTCGATTACGTCGTCACAAAGATGCCCCGATGGGATCTCAGCAAGTTCCAGAACGTTAAGCGCGATATCGGCAGTTCCATGAAGTCTGTCGGTGAGGTCATGGCTATTGGTCGTACATTCGAGGAGTCTTTCCAGAAGGCCTGCCGACAGGTCGACCCCAAGTTCCTTGGTTTCCAGGCCGAGAAGTACGGCGAGGATCTCGATTACGAGCTCGCAAACCCCACAGATCGCCGATGGCTCGCCGTCGGTCAGGCTATGTACCACGAGGGCTACACCGTGGATAGGGTGCACGAGCTCACCAAGATCGACAAGTGGTTCCTGCACAAGCTCCAGAACATTGTTGACTGCACAAAGGAGCTCGAGGAGATTGGTAGCCTCTTTGGCCTCAAGAAGGAGATCATCCTCAAGGCCAAGAAGCTCGGTTTCTCTGACAAGCAGATTGCAAAGGCTGTCAACAGCTCCGAAGACGAGGTTCGCGCGCGTAGGAAGAGCTTTGGCATCAGGCCCTGGGTCAAGAAGATTGATACATTGGCCGCAGAGTTCCCTGCAGACACGAGTAAGAACGTCCTCCCTTTACCCATCGTATCGCCTACTAACTTTCCAAAGACTATCTTTACACCACCTACAACGCGTCTTCCCATGATGTCTCGTTCGATGACCACGGTGTTCTCGTCCTCGGCAGCGGTGTCTACCGTATTGGTAGCTCAGTCGAGTTCGACTGGTGCGCTGTCAACGCTACCATGTCGCTCAACAAGCTAGGAAAGAAGACTGTCATGATCAACGTAAGTTCTCCAAAGTTTTCGTCATCTTTCCACCGGGTTTAGCAACTCTTCTGGACACCTTCAGTGTGATTGAGAGCGTGCATTACCGCTCAACGTCGATGCCCTGAAGGCCTCCAGAATCAGCTCGCCCATACCCCGATCTACTGGGCTTTCTTCTTATCGTCTATCAACGTTAAGTATATATGCTAACCAATCGCCGCAGTATGTAAGCTACAATCCCAGCCGTTGCCCCTCTCATACGGTCTTTCACATTATTGAGTATCATGCTGCATCCATTTCCCCTCCCTCCTCCCTCCCCGTCACTCCTATCCTATGATGGACTTGCGCTAACGTCATTTTCTCCCATAGAACCCGGAAACCTACGTGAGTATCCCTCTTCGCTTAAAAACGCATTCCTGACATATTACAGTCTACCGATTTCGATGTCGCTGATAGGCTCTACTTCGAAGAGTTGAGCTACGAGCGTGTCATGGATATCTACGAGTTGGAGACCGCACAAGGTGTTGTTGTCTCTGTTGGTGGTCAACTCCCACAGAACATTGCCTTGAAGCTCCAGGAATCTGGAAAGGCTAAGGTCCTTGGAACGGACCCTCAGGACATTGACAAGGCTGAGGACCGCCACAAGTTCTCTTCCATCCTCGATTCCATTGGTGTCGACCAGCCAGCCTGGAAGGAACTTACCTCTTACGAAGAGGCGAAGAAGTTCGCGGACAGCGTCCAATACCCCGTCCTCGTCCGCCCGTCCTACGTTCTTTCTGGTGCTGCCATGACTGTCATCCGTAGCGAGGACGAACTCCAGGAGAAGCTGCTCGCTGCCTCCTCTGTCTCCCCTGACCACCCTGTCGTTATCACAAAGTTCATCGACGGCGCTCAGGAGATTGACTGCGACGCTGTTGCCTCGAACGGCCAGGTCCTCGTCCACGCTGTCAGTGAGCACATTGAGAACGCTGGTGTCCACTCTGGTGATGCCACACTTGTCTTGCCCCCTGTCAACCTTGACGCCAGGATTCAGGAGCGCGTTAAGGAGATCGCCGACAAGGTCGCTAAGGCGTGGAACATCACCGGTCCCTTCAACATGCAGATTATCAAGGAGGAGGTCGAGGGTGCTGAGCCCAACCTTAAGGTCATCGAGTGCAACCTGCGTGCATCTCGTTCATTCCCCTTCGTCAGCAAGGTCCTCGGTACCAACTTCATCGATGTTGCCACTAGGGCTCTTGTCGGCCGTGAGGTTCCTGAGCCCACTGACCTTATGAAGGTCGACCGCAACTATGTTGCAACCAAGGTCCCCCAGTTCTCCTGGACCAGGTTGGCTGGTGCAGACCCCTATCTCGGTGTCGAGATGTCGTCCACTGGTGAGATGGCTTGCTTCGGTAAGGACCTTATTGAGGCCTACTGGGCATCCGCTCAGTCGCAGATGAACTTCCGTCTGCCTCAGCCTGGTGAGAGTCTGCTCTTCGGTGGTGATGTCACATCTGGATCTCTTCACTCCAACTCCCTGATTCAGATTGCCAAGTACATTCAGACTCTTGGCTACAAGTTCCTCGCAGCCAACGAGGATGTCAAGGCTCTGCTCGAGAAGAATGTCGAGGGCGTCAAGGTCGATGTCATTGCTTTCCCCAAGGAAGACAAGCGTGCTCTCCGTGAAGTTTTCGAGAAGAACGACATCCGTGGCTGCTTCAACTTGGCCAAGTTCAGGGCCAACGGCCTGCTTGACGAGGACTACGTCATGAGGAGGAACGCGGTTGATTTCGGTGTTCCCCTGTTCATGGAGCCTAAGGTGAGCTACAACCAAATTGAACCTTGCCCGCCATGAATGCTAACAACATACTAGACTGCCGTCCTCTTTGCTCAATGCATGAGCGAGAAATTGCCCAAGAAGGAGGGCATCCCCAGCGAAGTCCGCACATGGAGCGAGTTCGTCGGTGGACGACCATTGTAGATGATATGAACCCATCATCCTGCCACGGGGCAGAGTAACATGGGAGATTACAGGAGCTATATACCCATCGGGGGTGCAGGAGGATAGATCTAGGAGACAGGTCGATGTCGGAGAGGTGTTGTGGTCCTGTTTATACAGCGTTCTCGGCTCATCTGCAAAGGCAGTTTAGAGGAGTTTGGGAATGCTTTGGCATGCAATTTGTGTGATAAAAGGTTCTTCTCTCCTGTTTGTAAGCTAGTAATTTGTTTGAACAAATACAACTTTCACATGAACCGAGGGTGCCCAAGAATGTTTACAGTGACATGTATTCCTCAGAATCGTTCATGTTGTCCAGGGTAGAGTAATGCCAGGATCGTACTTGCAGCGTTCTAGTATCCACCCACCGGCTCGTACGTAAACTTGTCGGTCACTTTCAGAGCGCTGAGCGCATATGGACATTGGTCTCTCTTTGAGGGTCACTGTCGCATTTGCGGCTCTGTGGAGCTCCCCGCCCTCACGGAACCATCCCGCTCGCCCGCCTGTACAACAGTGCTCCATCCGCTGAAGGACAAAGGAGTCAGCCAACGGCGACCGTCTTTCTGTCCACAACAACCGCAACCGGCCATGTCGCACTAGAGTCGCGGTCACATACTGCCAGATAAGGCAAGTAGTTGGTCTTCTGTTGATAGTAGGCGTGGAGCTTGTAACCTTCCAAACTCCCTAATGCGGCAACAATCAAACACAGGCGTTGAGCTTCCCTGCAACTTTATAACCTTATTTTTCAGCGCCTCGGCTGACGATAGTCAATGAATGCATGTGTCTCTGGATCCTGTCGGTGTAAACTGGTGCAGTTTCAGATGTCTGCAGAATTCCTTGTAGCACTTCAAACTGTTGTTCTGTATGACCTAGTAACCACGGAATCGGCTTTATGACCCCCAGGCCTTGTCTTTGACCGTATTGGCAACCACGTTCTGCATGACCACAGAACAACGCAAGGCCTTCTCGCAAAGGTACCCAATAATCAAAGATGTCGTGCTGGTCAAAATCTCCAGTAAAAAAATCGAGACATTATACCTTTTGGTGTCTTCGAATTCACTGCAAGCAATCACAGGGAACAAGCCGTTGAGCTGGGTAAACATCTGCCGTCCCAGAACAGCAACCATAGGACGCAGGCGCTGAGCTTTCCTACCACCCCCGGAAAACCTTCAACCTCAATTCAACCCAAGTCCCTAAAACAACTCCGCAAGCCAACCCTGCAAACTGCCCCAAATGGCAACCATCGAAAGTAGGCGCCATGCTTGGAAGCTCGTATCCTTCCCGAAGCAGAAACCGTAGAAACCAGGCGCCGAGCTTAACAAAAGTCTTGTTTTGCGCAAAGCCAATGGGATAGGAATGCCGGGGATGCGAACTCTGCACAGAGCCTGCGGGGAGCCAGCTGCAGGATGGTTCTGCGACGGCGTTGATTACGGAGAAAAGCTTCAGTTCGAGTTCGGCCGAGGAATGAGCGCGAGGGGCGAGCGCGGCGGGCTTTGGGTGACGTATGAGGGTACAATACCACGGAACCACGAACCGAGAGAGCGGCTGGTTTGTGACTTGAGTTGTGGAAGATGTTAAGAATTGTGTGTGATTGCTGTCTCTAGAATTTTCAAAGCCAATTCATAGGTCAACATGTATAAAAAAGTCCGATCTAGTACCTATGCTTCCCCAACTAAACGCCTGTGCTATGCCAAACTGAATAGAAAAACCAACCCCATATCAGTGAGTTGGTAGGTTAATCAACAATGAATCTCTTAAAGTTCCTCACGTCTTGGGATCCTGATCTCCCAACTCCTCTCGCTGGGTACCATGCCCGACCACCAATCGTACAGCCGCTTCGCCTCGAGAACAGCGATTCTGCCACTGTGGGTATGTTAGCTTTGATGTCGAAATAATTCGAGAAAGAGTGTATCTTACAATTTCTTCGGCATGTGATACCACTGGGACAGCACGTATCTAAAGACGCGCATCACCAGCTGATACTCTGCCACCATCTCTTCCCAGACCGTCATCTCGCTTGCGTCCCAATCGCGGCTGAAGTCAGGAAGACCATCATCTCTGTATTTGATCTCCGGCTCTTTCTTTTCCTCCAGTGCAAGTTTTGTTTTAAGAACGCCCTGAGATGGCTCCTGCGGTGCAGGCACAACGGCCTTGGGGATGCCTTCGCGCTCATCTGCCATACGGCGGAATTCTTTGATCGCTGAGAGCGAGTGTGAAAGACGATCCATGGTGTTGATAAGTGCAACGAGTTCAGTGCGGCGTAGTGGTGGATCCTTGGAAGAGTCGTTCTCGTCGAATTCGAATAGCACCTTGAGAGCTGTGCCATAGCCATTGGTCTGCAACTTGCCCCAAAGACGGCACTTGTCGCAGCCAACACAGTCCATGATCCTGCTGACGTTCCTAAAGCGGTTACGGAAATCTTCCTTCAACGCAACAGTATCTGGATCCTGGAACATGACTGTTTCGTCGAAGATCTCGGGACCTGAAGGCAGCGCAGAAGCAAGTCGCAAGACAGACTTCTTCGTGCGGAGATCTTGTTCGGGGTCCTCAGAGCAGAACGAGTAGTCCTGAATGTGTTGCTTTATCTTTCCGACAGCGCGCATGACGAGCGCATAGTTGAAGTAGATGTTGGAGATGCGTTCGGGATAGTTCTCGAGTCGCTGTTCGTAGCAGGTAAGGTTTGGTCCCCATTGACCTGTCGTCTGGTTCAAGTAGTCCCAGCATAAATGCGTGGAGATAGACGCGTGCATGCCAGAGATGACGCGGTGGAATACACGCTTCTCCAAGCAAGTATCGTCGAACTCAACAGGGTCCAGGCGTGCTACAGCCTTTCCCTGGGCGATGGCAGACTGAACCTTCTGCTGGACGCCTCCCTGTTTCATGACGTTCCGCAGCTGATTCGCCGCCAGCATCTGCTGCTGGTTTCCAAAGCCACCAAATGGCGAAGCTCCAAGCGGCGCAGATTGACCACTGGACTGCCCGGAAGCAGCCTTCGGTGGCTTGCTAAAGCAGTTCTCGCGGTAGATGGCCTCCCAGACCTGTTGGGCACCAACACCGGCGTATCCTGTGAAGCGCTCTGGATTGTCCACAAGCGATACGTAGTCTCCCTTGGCCGGAGCGAACGCATCGTCCGGCACGCAATAGTCGCGCTCGTCGCACTCGTCATCGTATTCAACTACGCAGCTCTCGTCAACGTTCTCGCCAAGGCTTCCATGCAGCGGCCTCTTTCTGTCTTCTTTCTGCTCTTTCTTGCCCGGGTGATGTGCCGTGGGCCCTTCTAACCTTCCCAATTCCTTCGCGCGCCAGACCAGTGGTATATCCTCCTCGTTATCCAATGTGTTCACTGCGCATGCCACATTCCCGCATATCCCATTCTCGTCGTCCCAGAACGGGCATTTTTTGCTGTACAGGCTCAGGCGGTAGTGCGAGAAGAAGTCGGTGTCTTGTGTAATGGAGTGGAGGTAGGGATGTACAGCTTCGTTCAGCTGTTCGAGTGTGTTGTAGCTTGCGCATGCGTCGGATACGATCGCGCTAGGTTCTAACTGAAAGGTGGATTTAGTACCGTCGTGGAAGGTGCGTATGGAAGGTGAAGACGCTGTCTTGCTTACGTTGCAGACGTTTGGAGGCGAAGATTTGGACTTTGTAGGCGCAGCGTTATTAACAGCGTGCGAGCTGCCCAGCAGCGAAAACACTGCCAGGTAGAACACCTGCGATGCTGTACGCATCTTTGTCTATAGCTGAAAGTGTGCTACTATAGTCCTCAGGTCAGCAAACGTCTGCAATGTGAGTTTCGAAAGCGGCGGGAACTTTGCAACTCGTGACGCCGGGTACACTCACAGTTAAAGAGCAGCCGGAAGATTAGCAGCCGTATATTGGTGTGGGGTAATTGGCAAGAGGGCAGAGTGCATTGAAACGCAGTCGACACGAATGGCAGGAGCTCTGGCCGAGGCGGTGGTCGCAATAGGAAATCTAAGACGACACGGATGAGCCGCGTAAATGAAGGACAAAGCGTGGGTATATGAAGCGCAGGGTCAAAGCGGCAGGCAGCTGCTGAAAGGACAGACTGTAGATTTGAATTAATAACACTGGCGGACCAGCGATGTAATCATACGTCCGTCGGACCATCTGCGGAACTCGCAACGGTGGCCATTCGCTGTGGCGGTGTCGGGGAAAGAGCAGCTGGCAGGCCCTGACAGGTGCGGCTAGTGGGCCAGAGCCTCAACCTCAACAGTCAACGGCGCGGAACGGCCGCATAAACACCCTTGAAAAGTCTCCTGAACTGGACAGATTGCGGGAGTCAAACGCCTGTGTTCCGTGGATGCCTCTCGTGTGATACAATTTCGCAATGACTGACGCCCCGAAGCCTAACTGGCACGATGCCTTCCCCGCGCCTCGCATCACGGCACCCACCATCTCACGCGAGGAGGCTCTACACAATCTAGGTTCTGGTGAACTACTCTTGGTGGATGTGCGCCGGACTGATTACGAGGGTGGGACTATCAAGGGCAGCTTGAATTTGCCTGCCCACAGCTTTTACATGAACAGAGCAGCATTGTTCGATCTGTGCAAACGGGCAGGCGTAAAGAAGGTTGCATTTTACTGTGGTAAGCAATGTAGTTCCATTGATAGTTTTCTTATCGTCAGTGCTGTGGCGTGTAACTGGGGTGAGCAATATCACGTTACTACTGGCTTTGTCCGGCTGACTGCACGGTGGCTGAGACACAACAGGCTCCTCGAATGGCAGAGGTCCGCGCTGCTCAGGCTGGTTCGCAGACTATATTGCTGAGAAGGGTGATGATGACATACAGTCCTTGACTCTTGGCGGTGGTATCAAAGGATGGGTCAAAGCTGGAGAATCATACACACAGCAAATGGAAGGCTTCGAACCTGAGTATTGGAAACAATTCGAATAAGCCACTGCAGAATGAAAGCAATCAAGGCAAGTCACTTCTTTAGATGACACATGATTGGGAAACTAGCAACGCTCTCTATGTATGTCATGATCTATATGCATGTGAAGCTCATTCATCGTCTTCGTCATCATCAATCACTCTGCGCACTCTCTTCCTCTGTACAATGGGTGAAAGTTCCTCATCAGAGGCAGAGTCTATAACGTAGGCGGGCTTCTTATTTGCACCCCTGCCTGGCTTGGCCAGGGGCGCATCGTCGTTGCTGTCACTACTTACCACCGCATCGTTGTCGGTGATGTCGCTAGTGAAGAGTTTCTCAGCTCTTGCAGGCCTCCTCGGCTTCGTAGCGGATCTGATCATCGCCTGAGTAGCCTTTCCAAGACCATTGAAGTCTAGTCCAGGTAGACTTGACGCTGGTACCTCCTCCTCTACGATTGTACCGTCGACAATGAAGCTATGGAGGTCAGAATCCAGCTTCCAGAGCGATGGATCCTCTCCTTCTCCGTCTGCTAGAGTGTCCTCGGAGCCTATCGTATCAGCCTGTGAGGCTACGCGGAACCGAGGATCAGTGGGTGGCGGAGACGATTCTTCGCCCTCTCCTGCTAGAGCTGAGACCCTCCAGTTCGGTGTCTTTGTCCTCGGTGTCTGATCCTTTGCCTTGGACGGTCGAATCGGTGTCTCAGCAGCAGCCACTGTAGCTGTCTCCTTGAGCGTACGGGCCCTAGGGGCTGGACTCTTCGGCTGTATCTTTGCCTTCGGTTTAGATACGGGGTTAGTCTTGGCCTTCGGCGCTGCTTTCGCTTTTGCTTTACGCTTGCCTTTAGATTCGATGACTTCTGATGACCCGCGATCATCGTCAGCCCACATATCCTCGCGTATGACCGGCCGCGATTCTGTGTCTGCAACTAAAATGTCATCATCTATACCATCTGACTCGTAATCGGAATGGTGAAGGTTTTGTTTGAATAGCTCTACACGGTCGGTATCCATGTCGTGTATCCGCTGCATAGTGGCGACGAAATCCCGCGACTTCTGCCCGGATTCTCGTAGAAGCTGTGTCTTAGTCAAAATACGCTGGTGATCGGCGTGTTGACTGAGATCTAGAGCGCTGACCATAGGGGCATCGTCATCGTCGAATACGGTCTGAAAGCGCCTTTCCAGGTCGTTCGTTGCTGTTTGATCTAGTAAAACTGATTCAAACGACGGCACGTCGAACACCTCTTCGCTTGGATATGTAATAGAAGGCATCTTCTTGCTGCGGCCTTTAGGCACAATCTCTTCATCCATCCGGCCAGCAGTTACGAAACCAGTCAACACACCATCGGGCATGTGAAACTTCTTTGGTGGCTTCTTCGTTCGCCCTTTCTTCTTCGGCTCAGGAAGCCAATCCTGCTGAGAGTTCTCTGGAGGTATGTCCACAGTTCGGCGATCGACAACTGGCCTAACGTCAGGTGGTACAATCCTTCGAGAAATCTCGTCGTGGAAAGTGAAGTGTGACCCATTTGCGATGAGCTCTTGCATCTTTTCGTAGCTGTCTTTAGCTTTGTTGGCATCATTCTCCTCTTTCCCTTGCATTTGAAGCATGATGATTTTGCCTTCACGCTTGCGACCCGTACGTCCCATCCTTTGCAACATGCGGATTGGCGATGCTTTTGAGTCATAACAAATGATAAGATCTACTTCGCCAATATCAAGACCTTCCTCACCGATGGAGGTGGCGATAAGTGTGTTGTACTTGCCCGCCTTGAACTCGTCGATGGCTTCTAGTTGCTCTCTTTGGTTCATACCTTCCGAGTTCTTTGCTGTTGCTTGGCCGACGAACACACGGGGCCGAATCATAGGCTCATGTTTCTTCAGTATACGAGCAATCTGTTCGGCGCTGTCCCGAAAGTGAGCAAATACCATGATCCTGGTCTGCGAAGCGTTTGGCCCTTCGCCTGCATTGACAAAGTGCTCTAGGATGCACTCTTGGACGTAGTCGAGCTTGGGGTGCCCGACAAAGTTCTCGTCGTTGATCCAGGTATCTAGTCGTGTCATGAGCTTTTTGAACGCGTCACTTTCAAGAATCTGCTTCTTGTACTTCGATTTCGTTTTCTGGCTGTCATCTGCGAAGTCCTTCAGCTTGGTGTAGAAGGGTGCCATGCCGTGAAACTTGAGCAAATCCATGCCATGAGCAATAGAAGCGAGCAGAGTCAAAATAGTGCGAACCATGTTCTTCACACCCGCGTTCGCATGCCTTCCCGCTTCATTCACCCACTTGTTTGCTGCTTGCGTGCAACCATACGGCGTCAAAGTTCGGGGATCATTACTCCAATATGCACCCATACCTGACACCTGATTTACGAGTGGTTGCAGGGCTTGGCTGTAGAGGTCCATGCACATCTCCATCTCGTCGCTGTTCTGAAACACTCGCTTTTCAATCCTACGCTGGTGTACATAGTTGCAGATGTCCATTGAGCGCTCCGTTCGAATCTCGACTCTTGAAATATCAAGCCCGTCAATGACTTTCTGGACCGCCTCGACGTCCGCGCCCGGGGTTGCTGTGAGAGCCAAAACACGGAAGCTTTGGTTGAAGCGTCGCAGGAAACTTACTACCTCGACGTATGCGTATGAGCCAGTTGCTCGATGTGCCTCGTCGACTACCAGTAAGACAATCTTCTTGGGATCTGCATACCCGCTCTTCAGATCATTCAACAGGGTCTGAGGTGTCATGAAGAAGACGCGTTTGCTTTTCCACTCCTCGGATCGGAGTCCCGGTTGTACGCCTCCTGTAAGCATAGTGGTGGCAGACCGAGGTATACCAGCGATACCAAAGCAAGCCCCGACTTGCTGGGAGACAAGCGGCTTCGTTGGCGCGACGAAAACGATCTGCGACTCGGTCGTCCAGCGGTACCAATTCAACATAATTGTTGCTGCAATGAAGGTCTTTCCGAGACCAGTGGGCAGAGCAACAAGGAGGTTGTGGAAAAGGCCCCGCTGCACGATGTTGAACTGGTAATCTCGGATCGTTCCCAGATTCGTCGGGTATACCCAAGTCTTCAGGGCTTCGTGATCGAGCTTGTGATGGGTCGGTGCCTCTTGCTTCTGGTCGACGACAAAGTTGTAACGCTTGTTCACCTGTGATGGTGGCATCTGGCCATCAGCGCCATGTCGCCCAAACAAGGTGGTTTGCCGCAAACCATCTTGAGGTGCTACGATCCTTTTGCGGCTCGCTGACAGCATTGTGACATCGTCATCACCGTCTTGCTTCTGCGGTGACGCTGTAGAAGATGAGAATGCATCGGATGGCAGATCAGCAAGGTCCTGCGTGTAGTCGTAAGCTGTTGGAACGCTAGTCGCCACAGGCGACTGAGAAGGCTCATCGTCCTCGATGGCAGAGCCAGATTCGTTTATGGAGACATGAGATACTGCCTTTGGTCGAGATGAGACCGATTGTTTGCCAGGCAAAGCCATGTTCTTCTTTGCATCTTGCCCAATACGCATAGTAGGGTCTGGTAAAGGGCGGTGCACTCCAATATTAGCTGGCTTTGCCCAAATTGCGCCTCTAGGCTTCCATGGTGGAGAATGCTCTTGTGGCGGTTGCGTGAAGAAGACATCTGTCATGTCTAGTTCTGCTGTTGGGATGTGTATGCGTTCTCGCCGCTTCTGAGCTAAGGTTGCTCTTGCGGGCGATGCATCATCATCTTCATCAGCCTCATTGTGCTGTCTGGATGTAGGCCTCTTCTTGTGAGTTGATAGTCGCTTTCCACTTGGCTTTTCATTCATCGTTGGCGAATCATCCTTTTCACCTGTGCCAAACGAGCCATCGCTATCGTCCTCCAGGTCTGAACCTTCCTCGTCCGATGATCCTGCAAATGGTTGTCGTCGTCGATTTGGCGTCTTCTTGTACGGAATGGGCTTGGGCTCTTCACGTGGTTGGCCAACTTTCCGGCGTTTGGTCGGTCGGGGCGACGGATGGAATGCAGGTGTGTTTTCTTTCTCAGCCTGCGTCGCTGCATTAAAGAACTCGGTGTCATCGTATCCATCGCCGTAGTCATCACTGTCCGACATGGTGTTGCACAGTGTTGGCAATGGCCGTTTCAATGGTGGCAATGGAGCCTAAAGTTCACGCGTTGTTGTTTCGTTTAGCGTGTTTCGCGCCGATCAAGCGGAGAAGAAACCCTGCGCTTTGCTCCCGACCTGCATGAAATGAGCGCCAAATCCACTGGCAACCAAGCCTTTAGGGGCCTGGCGTGACCGCAAATAAACCCTTGCGAATGCTCATTCGCTTGTGGGCCGCCCGTCGCCCCTTTGTAACGGTCAATAAAGCTGGCTCTTCCCCAGAAACACGGGAAGTCGATCCAACACTTCTGTACACTCGTTCTTCCCACAGATTCAATTCTTCAATTGCATTACACTCACTCGCTCTAATTTCTCAATACTCATACTAATTCAGCACTACCTTCGCTTATACAAATTCAATCGCATCACGCGACTCAATATTCAAAATGAAGTTCACAATTGCTCTCATCGCCTTCGCTGCCGGCGCTCTCGCGCAGTCCTCCGCCGTGACCAGCGCTCCTGCGACTACCGCCGCTGCTGGAGTTTCTCCCTCCATTAGCTGTCTTTCGGGTTGCTCTGCTGGCGACGTGTAAGACTCAGTTGCAGCTCAATCTGCTACCCTCGCTCACACAACCACAGTACTTGCCAGGCTTCGTGCTTGGGCAATGCGCGCCCCAACGCTTCCCAGGCCATCGAGACCACCGAGTGCGCCGCTAAGTGCGACCAGGGTGACGGTACCCCCGATGCTACCAAGAAGTACTCCGACTGTGTCCAGAGCTGCATTGCCAGCCTCTTCCCTTCGTCGCAGACTGGCTCCCAGATCCCCGGCGGTGCTGCTGCTTCTTCCGGTGCTGCCTCTGGCACTGGCTCCTCCAACTCTGCTAGGCCCACCTCTGGTATGGTCATTATATCCGTAGTATGTACCTTCGCTAACTTCAATGCAGGTCAATCCGGCTCTGGCTCCTCTCCTAGCCAGACTGGCTCCGGCGCCGCTTCCCAGCCTACTAACGCTGGCAACTCCATCACTGCTCGCATGGGAGGTGCTGGTCTCGCTGGTCTCCTGGCCGTTTTCGCCTTGTAATTCAGTGTCTGATGGTAACCAACCAACATTCGCTCTGCTAGGTGCAAACAAACATATCAAGGGGTCCGGGGTGGATCGGGAGCTCACACGTTCGGTTGATGCGTTCATGTGGTGGTACAGTTGAGGGGTAAACTTGGCGACGATGTGTGTTATGTTCAAATGTCATGACGGTACTTATTTAATAGCCTATCATTTGATTTGCATGTCGCCTCTGATCGTCTTTTTGACAATTTGCTTGCTCTTACTGAAGGTGATCATCTTGATGGGGATGGAGTGCATGCATGACCAGCAATACATGACTAGCTTTTGCAGTCGCGTGGGGTTTGACTGATGCAGGACAGCGGCCCGATGACGCACTGAAGAAGCAAGGGCGGTCGTGGCAGGCTCCACCTCATTTGGAAAATTGTCAACAAGACCGTGCTGTCATGCCGCGAGACTTTGCCGAGGATCTTTTCTCCCACTTTCATATGGCATGTTTGCAGCTGTGTGACAACCGCGCACAATCGCAGCTGCGAACACGTTGTTCTCGTAGTAGCCAAATTACGTTCCGAAGTGTATTCTCGCAACAACTGTCTATTTTCGGGCACAAGATGTGACGATCGTAACGCTTTTGCTTGTACAGGACCAGGGCCACGCCACGCACTTGGGCTTATTTTAGGCTTCTTCCCCAGAGTGAACCCAACAAGAACTATCGGAGGGACTGCCCTCATGTAGCACCGAGTCCAGAGAAAAGTATGGTCAAGTGGGTTATGCGGGGTTCTACAGCGATGGTGAAAGACTGCACAGGACGTCAAATTCAGAGAATTTGATATACATCTTTGGCGGTTGGTATGCATCACAGTGGCGTGATTGTTTGCGTACCAGGGCTATTGTGTCGATGACTCGCTACGCAAAGAGCTCACTGTCTTCTTCAGCGATGACAAGGCTGTAGTTGTGGCCTGAACGGACCTTGTGCTCATGCTCACCGTCTTGCTGATCGGTGAATCTTACATTGCGCAGCCTGATGCTGACTTATCCAACTCGTTCAACAGCCAAAGAAGCCCACACTTCGCAGGCTTTGTTTTGCAGAATCACCAGAGAGCGTATGCAAATGGAAGGAAAGCAGCCAAGCCATATCTCCTATCTACTGCAAGCATACAGTTAGCCAGACGATTACAAGCCTTATCGGCGGCATTTCGTTTGATGCTCAGAATTCTGAAAAACCCCAGGGCTGCTTAGCTAGGATGAGTAATTGATGCGCCATGGCTGCTCTACAGAGACAAAAATTAGCATTGTGATGTTGCTGCTTCACATAATCCTCATCTTGTTCGCTATATGTACGCTGGCTAACAGGGAGGCATAAGGGTGGTAAATCACCTCAATGTCCGGGCTCGTTTGATGATCGTATGTGCGACTCGCACAGGCGCGGATTGCTCCCAAGCTTGCGCACGCCACACTGAGAGTGAACGGAACAGAACTTAGAGTTGCGGTGGGAAGAATTGTGGCTAGCAAGATGCGTAGATGAGTACACGGAACGATAGGAGTATTGTCGGATAAGTCATGGAGCACATGGTTCGAGATGTTCTCTGCGTGTGACGTGAGGATGTTGAACTTTTCTGTAACGCATATGGACGGCTCGCCGAGATCAAGCAGTCTCCTTGGTCTCAGAGACATTCAACAGTCGCCACCAACATCTCTTCTATCAAGGTATTATCATATGCGCTAATCTACGACATGTTCTCTGCGATCGCGGATGCACGTCTCTGGCATTCCGTCGCCCTCTGCTTACAGTTGGAGGAGCTGATATCCGCCAACAGCGAATGTGGCCGACGAGATGAGGTCCAGGGCCGCGATCGATCGTCCAATCAGATCACTTCGCGTCTAGCGAGTGGTGGCTGATGATTGCATGGTGTCCGGCAGAACTGGTTAGCGCACGGCTGAACTTTCGACACCGGCCTCAGTCGTGGTAATGGATCTGCGCCCGCTGGTTGACGGCGCTGACCTGGTCGCATGCATCTTTGAATCAACTGCCACACACAAACTCGGCGTGAGAATGCAAAGGGCATTTTTTCGATGGGATACCTTGTCACGCGTGGTGATCGTGGTCGGCCCGTAAAAGGATGCGGCCGGAACATGATCAGATTCAGGTACTGCGAAATCATCGCAAATGCGATCACTGCAGGTTGCTAGCACTGCACTGCTGAGCTGCTGATAGCTGCTTCAGGCGCTACCATGCTAATTTGCGATAAAGAAAATTGGGTGGCAGCGATCATGGACGGGTTTTCTGTTCTTTGTCACCCCGAATATTTGATCCCTTCAGGGCTCTCACCCCTGCCGCCGCCTAGGGCCGCACTAATAAGACATCGACACTTCTGGAGTTCTGAGGTCCGTCGCCAACGGTGCTCGTGGATCTACTAGCGAAACCACAAGGCAGTCCAATCGCAACCCGTGACCCGAACAACTGGCTTTGCGGCTATTGCACGAAGATTCGCAACATTGTCGAGTCGATGATATGCGATCTCCACACTACAGTCACTTGCTGCGCAGCTTCGCCTCTGACAACACTTGAGAAGGATCAGCATTGGCGAACTTCACGGCTCCGGTGATGGGGACCTTCCCTCGTATTGTGGCTTTCCTTGTCATGCTCTTCGAAATTAGTGGATGAGACACTCGTGAACGCGATCTATGCGACGGTGATGTGTGAACTTCGAAAGTAGAAGACTTGTGCAAAACGAAGATTCATCTACCATGCGTGTACGTGGCCCTCAACAGGCGCGCCTGCGACGTAGCAAGGACAAGTGCGGTGCTTCCCGATAGGAACGGCAGTCTGATGGGCCTGCGTCAGAGGAGATATAACGCGGCGGATTGAAGGTGGTTGGTCTGTGCGCTACTACGTGAATGGCTCCGCGGTCTTCTCCCATGCTTCTTCCTCGACACTTCCTCACACTCCAATCTTCAGTATCCTTCCCGACGCGCTTTGGCGCCTTGCTTTGGATCCATACCAACTCTTACGATCCGCTGGAATTCTCCAACAGTCGGTTCAACCTTAATATTGCCACATTTGGTTTCTAGGGTTGAAGTTCCGCGTTCTACGCCATTCGTCCTTCCATGCGACCTCGACAGTCGCTCTTCACGGGGCAATTTTTCAGCATCTCACCCCCCTAGGCTTGCTACATAGGCCATCTGACGCATCTCGCAATTCAATCGGTAAGACGTCAAAATGGATGCACAGAAAGAGGATGGCGATGCTCAAGTGTCCAAAACCGGGAGTCCGGCCAGTGCAGATTCAATGCACGGGAAAGTCGACGCGCATAACGGTGACATGAACGACACCAACGCCACAGAAGGTGTCACGCCTTCAAAAGCTACCAGCAAGGCCTCATCTACCAGAAATTCAACTCCCGCAATTTCTACTACAGAAAATCAGCCTCCGCCACCTGCTCCTACTGACGCGACTACCGCCATGGACGTGGATCAGCAAGAGCAGGATGCCGGAAACAACGACTCTGATTCAGTGCAGCCTTCGAGAAAGGACTCAGAGGAGGCCGCTGCTGCGCCCTATGGAACGCGATCGCGTAACCGTCCGGGCAGGTCGCGCATCAACTATGCCGAAGACACTGAAATGGATTTTGAGATGACAGTCCCTGCATCGACGAACGGAAACGCGTCTGATCCGCCATCGCGAAGTTCTGTGGTTGCCGAAAGTGGTCAACCTTCAGGTGTGAGTGGAAAGAAGGGTGCAGGTGCTGGACAGGGTAGTGCGCCGTGGGGTAATTCCGGAACCAATCCAAAAGACAACCAAGCAAACCTCAGTATTTCCGGGTCATCGGCAACCACGCCAGCAACTCAGACCAACACAGCGCAATCCACAACAAAACGGCGAAAGAATGCCACCAAAGATACCACAAATGGTACTCAAGCAAGTGCAGCTGCGCCAAGCCAGGCCAGCAAGCGCGGTGCCCAAGCCCAAGTCCAGGCCCCAGCAGCAGCGCCATACACGCGAGAGTCTAACATGATGACATTCGAATTCAGCGGTGCCATATTGAAAGATGGCCACCTGCAAGCAGATGATGGACAAATTGTGTCTGTCAATGGTAAGTTCTGACCTTCCTTTTGGCGCAGCTGACAGCCGTGTTGTTGCGCCACCCACGATTTACGGCTTAGCTTCCGATTTCTAACGCGGCGTCTAGACCAAGTGTATCTTGTGTGCGAGCCGCCTGGGGAGCCATACTATCTGTGTCGCATCATGGAGTTTATCCACAAGGAGAACGACCCAAACTTGCGCGTAGAATCACTCAGAGTCAATTGGTTTTATCGACCACGCGATGTTGGTCGCTACAACAATGACACTCGTCTGGTGTACGCAACGATGCACTCCGACTTGTGTCCTATAGCATCTTTGCGAGGAAAGTGCAACATCTTACACAGGAGCGAGATCGGCGACCTTGACGAATATCGCAAAGGAAAGGACAGTTTTTGGTTCAATCAGGTCTTCGATCGCTTCATCCATCGCTGGTACGATGTCATCCCAACCTCCCAGGTCATCAATGTCCCGGTGAAGGTGAAGAAGGCCCTGGATGAGCGCTGGAAATACATCTGCTTGGAAACGAGCAGGGTGAAAGAGTTGACTAGCGCAGTGAAGTCTTGTAAGCGCTGTGTTGGCTATTGTGCAACGTAAGTCTTCGTTACGTCTCCTTTGATGCCTGCTAATCTTCTCAGGAATGACTCCGTTGAATGCGCCGTGTGCCACAACACATATCACATGAATTGTGTTCGCCCGCCGTTACTGAAAAAGCCTTCGCGTGGTTTTGCTTGGGCTTGTGGGCCATGCAGCAGGGCACAAGAGAAGAAGCTTGAAGCTCGACGAACTCCACTTATCGGTGCTACCAACGAAGACGGTGAAGAAGAAGAGATAATCGATGAGGAAGAAGAGGAAGTTGGTAGCGACAGCGCTGCGTCACCTGATCCTGAGAATCACGTCGACCTTCATCCCGGAACCCAGGCTGAAATTGCCCTTGCAAAGATGTGGCCGATGCGATATCTGGGTATTCACTGCCGAGTGGAAGACGCCTTGCAATATGATGACAGGGCTATTTATCCGCGCGCCAGCTCTCGACTAGGGCCCCGACATCAAGCCAATGTGAACGTATGGCATGGACAGCCAGTTGAATTCGTCAAGCCGGCGGAGATTAAGAAACGCTATGTCAAGTCCACAAACAACAAGAAAGAGGGCAAGTTGACTAAAGAAACCGTTGCAGCCATTGAAGCCGACAAGGCGGAGAAGGCCAAACGCCCTAAGTGGGTTATGGATGAACCCATGGGCTACGTCCGTCGTGGCGAAGACCTGCCGAACAAGGACTCGAAATGCTCTGCGGAACTAATCTTCAAGATGCCCCCTTTGGGTGTGCATTCCACGCGTGGTGAAGATGACGCACCGACGGTCACCGAAGAGCAAGTCAAAGCTTACATGGAGCGCGCGAAAGCCCTCGCAAAGCACGTCGGGGTTGAGTCTTACAACACCAACTTCCTCACCAAGGCGCTAGCGCTGTTCACAAAGCATCAGTATGATGCTGATGCAGCTTTGAAACAAGTCAAAAAGCTCGATAAGCGCAAGGACTTGAAGGAGCCGGAACTCACGAAGGAGGAAGAGAAGAAGTGGAATGAAGGAGTCGCCAAGTATGGCTCTGAGATTAGGAACGTTCGTCTGCACACCAGCAAGACTATGTTTTATGGTGATGCCGTACGGTACTATTACATGTGGAAAAAGACCCCGAAAGGCAAGGAGATCTGGGGCTCCTACAGCAACCGAAAAGGACGAAGCAAAAAGGTCGAGCCAGACGCGCAAAGTCGATTGCTGGACGATGTTGCAGACAACCAAGACGACTCGGCATTTGACAACGAGAAGGCTGTGCAGCGGAAGCGCAACTTCCAATGCAAGTTCTGTACTGTTCGCCACTCTCGACAGTGGAGACGCGCCCCTGGTGTTTTGCCGGGTCAGATGATACCTGCGGACGGTCGCGCCAAAGATAAGTCAGGCTTTGTCGTAGCACTTTGCCTGCGCTGTGCCAATTTGTGGCGCAAGTATGCCGTGAAGTGGGAGAACGTGGAGGAGATTGCTAAGAAGGTAGCCCAAGGTGGTGGAAAAGCTTGGAAGAGGAGGATTGATGAGGAGTTGCTCCGAGAAGTCTATGCTGCGCAGGCAGACTCCACCCCCGTCGTCAGCGCACCAGATTATCTGGATCTTCCTGCTGCAGCGGCCCAAGCCATCGGCGAGCCTGCGAAGAAGAAGCAGAAAACAAGCTCGCTTGGTAACGGAGACAGCGGAACGTCGACCCCTAGCAACGAGCCCTCCGCTGCGAAGAAGAAGGAGAAAGAGAAGCCCGCACCACCTCCTAAGGCCCCAACCCCTCCTCCAGTTCCTGCACAACCGCGACTTAGGGCCTTGCCCTGCGCTGTCTGTCGATCAGCCGATGGCACGCGCTTGGAATGCGCCGCTTGTCGCTTGACTGTGCACAAAGGCTGCTACGGCGTTGATGATGTCCGGCAAGCGAACAAGTGGTATTGTGACACATGCAGGAACGACAAGAAAGAGAGCGTGTCCTATGTAAGTTGCCTGCGCGAATGCTCAGTTTTAATCTAACCATTCGTAGACATATGAGTGTGTACTCTGTCCCCATAAAGTCACAGAACAAGAGTTCTACGAGCAACCTAAAGTTACGCACAAGAAGAAGAGTGACAGGGATAGGGAGAAGGAGCGCATGGAGAAAGAGCTCATAGACATCGCTAAAGAGGAATACCGCATTCGACAGCAAGAAAAGGGCCGACCGATTTTCCCTCGCGAGCCACTCAAGCGTACCGCAGATAACAACTGGGTCCATGTGTACTGCGCGCTTTGGCATGCAGAGGTGAAATTCAGCAACGCGAATCGCCTCGACATGGTAGAGGGAGTCGGTGCAAGCACTCTTCGGTATGAGCAGACGTGCAAGATATGCAAGGCGAGTGGCAATGGCGCTTGCGTGTCTTGTTTCCAGTGTCATGCAAACTTCCACGTCGGCTGTGCACATGATCGTGGCTATACATTTGGATTCGACATGACGCCTGTCAAAGCAACTCGAAGAGATGCAGTACCTACAGTCACTCTCAATGGGGACACTGGCACAATGGTAGCGGCTATTTGGTGCAAAGAGCACACTCCAAAGACGCCCGTACACCCTATCAACGAAGAAGTGGAGGGGTCAGACATCGTTGCTTTGCAGCTCTTCGCCCGCGAATTCAAGCAGGCGGACCTGACACTTACGGGCACCGCACGTAAAGCCAACTTGGTTGATCAGTCCACGCGGACGACTTCACAGCCTGTTCAAACAACGGTCAACCGCCGTGCTTCTGCCGTCACGGCTCCGACGCCTACTTCGGCTCGGGGTCGACAATCAAACGCGGGCTTTCCCATCAAGGAGGAATCTACAGAGCCCTCTGCTCCTAGACCGGAACGTAGTTGCGCACGGTGTAAGATCGATTCTAGCCCCAGGTGGTGGAAGATCGACGATGCTCCATCACGCACCTCCGCCGTGGACGGTCCGCTGAAACCGAATGGTGCAGAGCCTAACGGACATGTGGCCATCGACCAGAAGCCCAGCATTGAGAATGGTCAGCTTCTCAACGGTTCCACTGACCATTCAATGGGTGATGCGCCCTCTTCGACACCAGCAGGTCCTGGTCGCTTACACCTGGACACCGACATCACAACCACATCTGCCTCGTACTTGTGTCAGAAGTGTCACTGGAAGAAGGAGCAGGGTATCGACGAAGAGGAAGACCGAGAGCGATCGAAATCCGTTCTCCCGGAACCACAACAATTGCCTCTCCGCTCCCCTGTACAGGCATTCGTTGCACCGCCACCTCCATCCACACTCACACCTTGGGGAATTCCTGGCGGGCCGCCAGCTCTACCACCAAATCAGCCTCCACCATTGCCATCATGGCACAGCGCTGGGCCTCCTGGGCCACCGGCAACGTCACACCCACCTCCACACCATCTTCAAAATGGAATTGGGTACCCTCCGCCACCACACGCTCCTGTCGGCCACCATGCACCGTTCCATACGCCATATCCTCCCTCCAACGGATATCCTCCGCATACGGGCGCGCCGGTACACCCGCAGATGCCACCGGCGCCAATGCGTGCCCCCTATGCCCCAAGCTCAAGCGGACCGCCTCCACCGTTGCATCTCAACAACGGCGCGATCATGGTAAATGGCATGCACTCACCACATAACATGCCCTATTCACCGACACATCCTCACGAGTATCATTCGTCTCGTTCCACCGAGAGCCCATTCGCTGCGCCTCCGCCCTCGATTCCACAGTATACTCTTCACCACAGCAGTCCAGCGCCCGGCCGGCCAGAGACGCCACGGGACACAGTTATGCGAGACGCTGCTCCCTTGGTTACGTCTGCTCCTACAGAACGTGCCAACACGGGAGCTAGCGCCAGCCCTTCGCTTCGTAATTTGTTGCATTAGAATTTCCCTATAGTTTGCCTTCGTTTGTAATTTTACGATACCTTGGGCTCATTGAACCGGAGTTGTCGCTGCTCATTTAGCATTTTCAGCATTGAGCGGAGTGTAGCCCTTTGTGGCGCAGGTGGGACACGGAGAGCTTGGGTGTATTGCATTGAATCTTTATTGGGTACTGCAAGGGAGTCGGTGGCACGATACCACGCGTTTGTTCATTTCGTTTCTGTTGTTTTGCTTGGCGGACACTGGACAGGAGCTGCCAGGACCGAGGAAGCTGCGAGGAAGCGCGGAGAGCGCGTCGCAAGGCAGTTGGACATGGGTACGAGGCCGCATCATCCGCTCGTATCGCTATAGAAGTACCGTAGTGACAATACACCAACATGACTTTGCATATCTTGGATACGCTTGGCTGAGGCTCTATTCTCTGCAGGAGTGATCAGGTGCAGCTTCTCGTTTCTCATATACTGAGCGCCACACCGGTCTGCTTCGACCTCGGATGGCGAGGTGGTAAGTGGATGCTGCCAGGTTCCCCTTTGTGGCGCGCTAGTGACGCGCAAGCGTTGCAGATCGACAGGCCCCAACCACTTTCGCGGCGTTGTGTCCAACCTCAGCCCTCTCCAGCCACATTGCATCGTGCGTGTCAAGTAGTTTCCTTGCAGTCGTTGATTCATTTCCTTTCGCACCTGTGTAGTTTGAACCGCCTTTTCAGATCTACCCATCTATATTATTACCTTGCGGAATTCTAGCAGTCCCCCCATCCGTCTCACCCCTGTATATTGCCGCACTTGAAACTACCTCGTCACGACCGAAACGAACAGCGTGGGAAACCGCTGGGCTGCGACAGACGTTCCATCCGGGCTGTAAGATCGCCGAACGACATCCATTGGCACAGCCACGCCACCTGCACTGAGACGGAGAAGCATATCCCTTTGCTCGCCCTAGCTTCCGCTGGCGATCCAGTCTGTTCCCATCTTCTCGGCACATCATTCGAATTTGGTCGTTCTTTTCTGCATTCAGTTCTGCATTGAAATTCGCATTTGAGTTCTGCGTCGAGGAACTGTACAGTACGCCGTCATGGTTTTGGCAAAGAGATATTGTGTTGAGTATGTCAACGGGGATGTGGAGTGTTTCCGCGAGGGAGGCTTTTGGTATTCCGAGGTATGTCATACTTGGATGATAGTATGTATGAGCCAGACTGACTTGAGTGTAGAAAGGCATGATCATCAAATGGGCCATCCTGGGCAGTCTATTCGGGTTGTTCATGCTGTGGTTTATCGGCGGGTACATCCACGCAAAGCGACGACTAAAGGCTGGCAAGCCTCTGCTTGCATATCACCGCGTAGGTGTCTCTCTCCGTACCTATCCTGACAAGTACTAATACTGAATAGTTCCTCGTCTCCTGGCAAGAACGCAAACGTTACGGCCAAACTCCCCAAAATCACTTCACCTTCTACGCAACGCAGAACCCCAACCAAACACGCCCGCAGTACCAGCAGCGCCAGGACGGCAGCTGGCCCGAGCCACCGCCCATGTACAACGGCGGCGATGCACCACCACAGTACTTTGCACCACCGGGCGCCACCAAGGCGAACCCGAACCAGAGCGGGCAGCCGATGGAGATGCCGCAGTATGGAGCACCGATGGCGCAGGGACCGCAGCAGAGCGGAGTGGTAGGGGGGAGTGGGGATGTTGAGCAGGGCGGGAGTCAGGCGCTGCCGCCGCGGCCGCAGAAGGCCAAGGCGATGTTGAAGGGGATTACAGACCGTTTTAAGAAGTAAGAGAAAAGTAGGGAGTAAGGAGTAAGAATAACAAGAGGAGGAAATGAGAGGGGAGTGTGACTGGATCATGCTTGCCAGTGTATAAATATGATATTTTAATTGACATGACAGCCTTTGAATTATGAGTGTCTAATGGTATGATTGCGAGGTGTGGTGAGCTCTAGATGTAATGATTCGGTCCAAGTCCAGGATGTAATGATTCAGTCCAAGTCCAAGATATAATAGTTCAGTCCAGGTCCATGGCATCTGCATCTTCCTCCTCCATGGCTCCTACCACACGCTCAGGCTCAGTAACAGCGCTGACCTGCCTATCTCTAATCCTCTGCCTCGCCTCGACAATAGCCTTCCTCACATTATCCTGCTCAGCAGGCACCGTCAGACTCGCAGGCACATTATACAGCACCATCTGGTTGTGCTCGGTGGACTTGGGCGGCGGGCCCAGCAGCACGTGCCGCGGGATGCGCGACAGGTGCTTCTCAATGTCGGACAGGAAGATGGGGTTCTCCGAGTCGGAGTCGGTGTCGCTCAGCTCGGCGGCCAGGTCGTGGATGTAGACGCGGTGCGGGGTGTCTTCGACTTGCATCGAGTCGGTGTCGGCGGGGCGCCGGGGCGCGCGCGGGCGCTTGGGGTGCGAGGTGGGCGAGGCATTGGGTGCGAGGGGGTGGGGGGTGGTTACGGTGGGAGGAGCTGCAGCGTCGGCGGAGCTGGGGACGGGGATGTACAGGCGTGCGGCCTTGTTGGTGTTGTCTGTGATGTCAGTATACTGTACAGGCGTGGTAGTGGTGGCAGCCTCACCCAAGTTCAGCAGGTCGAAGCGCTTGCTCAACCGCTGCTCGCCGTCGAGAGAGCTCTCAGCCGGCCGCTTGGTGCCATGCGGTGCGCTCATGCTCGGTGCTGGCGGCGCATTGTGGTGTTGGTCTAAGCTGGCGGGAGCTATGACTGCCGCCATCCATCACTCTCGTCCTGGCGCGTCGTTTTGTCTCCAAGACTCTGTCGCGAACTCTGCTATCCGTCTCTTTTCGCAACAGCGTGCTACATGCAGGCGATTGGTGTTGCTGCGCCGGGCCTGGCTGGTGTTTATGCTCGCGGGCGCATTTCTGGGCGATTCTAGAACTAGCGTCGCAGCCGAACGCGCTTCCATTCATCTGCAGCCTGCCCCGCGGCGCCGCCCGCAGGCCTGGTTTGGTGATGCTCCACACAACTGCGAGCGCTCGCCATCTGAGTCACGCTGCCCTGCGACGCGGCCACGACACCTCGCTCCCCCTCCGCTGCAGCCCGCTCCCCCGCCCACGCCTGCCGCAGCTCTCGCTCTACGCCCTCGCTGCGCGCTTCACCACCTCGACACCCCGCTTTGCACGCGCGCCCGCCGCCACCATGGCCGCCGACCAGCCGCAGTGGGCTGCCGCCAAAGTGCGCCAGACCTTCCTGGACTACTTCAAGGAGAGGGGACACACGTTTGGTAGGTACACCTGAAGATGAAGATGCCACGAAAACACGTCAAGATATCATAAGATGCCGTGGACATGGAGATATCACAAGATGCTGTGGACATGGAGATATCATAAGATGCCATGACACCACAACACCATAGACATCAATACAGAACCCAATTGACATTGGCAGTCCCCTCCTCCTCGGTCGTCCCCCTCTCCGACCCCACCCTCCTCTTCACCAATGCCGGCATGAACCAGTACAAGACCATCTTCCAAGGCACCGTCGACCCCTCGTCCGACTTTGCACAGCTCAAGCGCGCCGCCAACTCGCAAAAGTGCATCCGCGCCGGCGGCAAGCACAACGACCTCGACGATGTCGGCAAGGACAGCTACCACCACACCTTCTTCGAGATGCTGGGCAACTGGTCCTTTGGCGACTACTTCAAGAAGGAGGCCATTGGCTTCACCTGGGAGCTGCTCACAAAAGTCTATGGCATTGACCCCAAGCGCCTGTACGTCACATATTTCGAGGGCGACAAGGCCGGTGGTCTGGAGCCCGATCTTGAGGCTCTCGACCTCTGGAAGAGCGTTGGCGTGCCAGAGGATCACATCCTGCCCGGCAACATGAAGGACAACTTCTGGGAAATGGGCGACCAGGGCCCCTGTGGGCCTTGCTCCGAGGTCCACTACGACCTGCGCGAGCCCGTCAACGGCGAATACAGGAATGCCGCCGAATTGGTCAACGCAGACGACCCCGAGGTCATTGAGATCTGGAACAACGTCTTCATGCAGTACAACCGCGAGTCCGACAGGTCGCTGCGGCCGCTCCCCAACAAGCACATCGACACCGGCATGGGCTTCGAGCGATTGGTCTGCCTGCTGCAGAAGAAGATGTCCAACTACGACACAGACGTCTTCACACCGCTGTTCACAAAGATCCAGGAAGTCACCGGCGCGCGGCCGTACAACGCCAAGTTTGGCAAGGACGACCCAGACGGCATCGACACCGCATACCGAGTCGTCGCCGACCACGTCCGCATGATGTCCTTCGCCATCGCCGACGGTGGTGTGCCCAACAATGTCGGTCGCGGATACGTTGTGCGACGAGTCCTGCGACGAGGCGCCCGCTATGCCCGCAAGTACTTCGAGACGGACATTGGCGACTTTTTCTCCAAGATCGTCCCCACACTGGTCGAGCAGATGGGCGACATGTTCCCGGAGATCAAGAAGAAGCAGCAGGACATTATCGAGATTCTCGACGAGGAAGAGAAGGCCTTCGCCAAGTCGTTGGACCGTGGCGAGGTCATCTTTGAAAAGTACGCACAAAAGGCCAAGGCCAAGGGCTCGAACAACCTGCCTGGAGACGACGTATGGCGGCTGTACGACACCTACGGCTTCCCCGTTGACCTTACAAAACTCATGGCTGAAGAGCGCGGACTCAACATCAACGATGCAGAGGTCGAGGAGGCGCAGGAAAAGGCACGTGAGGCTAGCAAGGGCGACAAGAAGGCTGCTGGTGTTGTTGTCAAGCTGGACGTCCACGACCTGGGCGCCCTCGAGAACATGCCCGAAGTCCCCAAGACCGACGACGATGCCAAGTACGGCCGCGAGAACATCACGGCCACCATCAAGGCCATCTACCACAACAAGCAGTTCCTGAAGAGCACAAAGGAGGTTCCTCAGGGCGAGCGCTTCGGAATCCTGCTCGACAAGACCAACTTTTACGCCGAGCAAGGTGGTCAGGAGGCTGATTTCGGAAAGCTCGTCATCGACGGCGAGGCCGACTTCACAGTAGACGATGTCCAGGTATACGCTGGCTACGTCTTGCACACTGGCTACATCGGCGAAGGCGAGCTGAATGTCGGCAACCAAGTCATCGCAGAGTTCGACGAGCTGCGAAGAAACCCCATCCGCAGCAACCACACCGGCACCCACGTGCTCAACTACGCCCTTCGCGAAGTTCTCGGTAACGAGGTTGACCAGAAGGGCTCACTCGTTGCACCCGAGAAGCTTCGATTCGACTTCTCCCACAAGTCTGGTCTCTCCGACGCAGAACTGGAGAAGGTGGAGAAGATCTCCTCAGACTACATCAAGCAAGACGCGCAAGTCTACGCAAAGGATGTTTCCCTCGCAACAGCCCGCGAAATCAACGGTCTGCGCGCCGTCTTTGGCGAGACCTACCCCGACCCTGTCCGAGTCGTCTCTGTCGGCGTTCCTGTTGAGGACCTGATTGCCGACCCCAAGAAGGAGGCGTGGAGCAAGCTGTCCATCGAGTTCTGCGGCGGCACCCACGTCCTCAAGACCGGTGAGATCAAGGAACTCATCATCCTCGAGGAGTCCGGCATCGCAAAGGGCATCCGTCGTGTCATCGCCGTGACCGGCCAGGAAGCCTACGACGTGCAGCGCATTGCAAACGAATTCTCCGAACGCCTCGACACGCTCGAGAAGCTCAAGTTCGGCCCGCAGAAAGAAAACGACGCAAAGCGCACACAAGTCGACCTCAGCAACCTCACCATCTCGGCCCTCACCAAGAACCGCTTCCGCGACCGCATGGCCAAGATCTCCAAGTCCATCCTCGACGAGCAAAAGGCCGCAGCCAAGGCGGAGCAAAAGAAGGTCCTCGACCAGGTGACCAAGTACTTTGAAGACGAGAGCAAGAAGTTCCTCGTCCAAAAGGTCGAGTACTCCAGCAACGTCAACAAGACGATTAGCGACGTCATCAAGACGATTTCCGGCCCCAAGAGCACCCTGAAGGATAGGAGTTTGTACCTGTTTGCCGCGAGCCCGGAGGAAGGCAAGGTCGTGCACGGGTGTTATGTGTCCGAGGTATGTCTCCTTTAACCACAGATATATGTGACGAGTGTTGCTAACTACCCTTCACAGCCTTTCAAGGCAAAGGGCGCAGACGGCCCCAAGTGGGCAGGCGCCGTGACTCCTATTATCGGCGGCAAGGCGGGCGGCAAGCCCGGCGCTCCGAGTGCCATCGGGCAGGGCACGAATGCAGAGAAGGTCGACGAGGGCGTTGCGGAAGCGACAAAGTGGATTGAGAATCTGTCGTTGTAGATGCGCGCGTGTACGTTAGAAATTCAAAATGCAGAATCGCATATATGGTTGTATGAATGTGGTGTTTGTTTCTTCCATTTTCAAATGCTTGTTATGTACATGATATCCTTCCAACGCCGTTGACACCTACACCTACATACACAGCCATATTCCTACGTGATGTGATGTGATGTGATGTGATGTGATGAATATACATCACCCCCTCCAAACCAACCAAAAATACCACCCCAACCCCCCGACCATAACTCTCGCCAAACTCCCCCCAAACTCCTGTCTAAACAGCGCAACTCCTTTCTTCCGTGGCGCGCTCTTCGTACTCACACCATACAGTCTCTCTTCTTTCTTCGCGCCGTCGTCGCCGTAGTAGCCTGCGTGTTGTACCAGCGGATACGAGAATGTACTGTTTTGCTGGTGCGGCATGGGCATGGGTAATCCGTAGCCGGTTGCCGGGGAGGCGGTACGGGGTCGTGGCTGGGTGTTGCGAACTTGCAGTGTCCCGTTTTGGTTTGACGAGGTGCTTGAGTTGCTGGAGTGTGGGGAGGAGTCGGGTGCGAAGCGTTGTTGCTGCGCGAGTGATGATTTTTCTGCTTCTGCGCCGGAGGATGCGATGCTCGTGGGGAGGATGGGGACGTCGACGTGCGGAGCGGAAGGGAGGATGTGGAGTGCCAGCAGTGCCGCACGGATGCTTAGCAGAAGCAGAGTCAGCGCGAAGAGGGCTGCGTAGCGGAAGAAAATGCCTAGTTGGTCGGGCAGGAGACAGAGATGCGTTTGCATTGTTTTGCTCATGTCGCCTGTGAGAGGCTTCCCGTGCGCGTCCACTGGATTCCAGAGACTTGCCATTACGAAGCCTGGGTGTCGTACGCCCATTGCCCAGCTTGTGCTCTTGACGGTGATTTCTTTGATGCCGCCGCCGCCAGATGCGTACCCTCGGTGCACGAGCTCGCAGTAGTCGTGGTCGTCGCCGGAGAAAGCGTACCGGATGTCGCCGATTTTGCTGGCAATGTCGGCGCTGATCTCTTTGTTCATAACATTTTGATACTGGTACCCGCCGCTGACGGATATGGCGTTTCGCTCGTCGTGCTCGAGGGGCTCGGTTTGGCCGGCGGGCGGCGGAGACGGCGGCCAGTGTTCGCGAAGAGGCCCGCAGGGTGTGCCTGAGGCGCGGTAGAGAGGGACGTGTGTGAGGAGGATGGTGGGGAATTCAGTCACTTCGTCGTTGGCGTGTGGGAGTGTGGCTTTTGCGAGGTCTTGTGCTTCGATCGACTGGTGGGAGAACCCGGGGTAGGGTCTGAGGCCTTGTTGCACGCGGAGCTCGCGCTGGATCAGCTTTCGTTTTTGCTCTTTTGCGGATGACAGAAAGTCGACTGTCGGGCGCCATAACTCCTCTAGTTCCTGCGACGACGGCACTCCTAACGCGCTGAGGGAGACGCTGTCTATAGAGACAAAGGTGTGGTTTCCCAGCACATCAATTCTATTGCCGTCTCCAAAGTATGCGTGGAATCTGTCTCGCACGCCAATCTGGACTCCTTTGGCGAAGCCTAGATCGTGGTTCCCTGGCAAGCTGCTTATCAACTTCTTCCCCGGCTGTCCGGGACGCGGTTGCAGCCCTCCGTCGCCCCAGTGCTTGAAGAATATATCCCCAAACCGACGGTACTCGTTCAGCCAGTAGCTATCCCCATACTGCTGGTACTGCTTCTCAGGCGACTTGGTCGTGCGCGTGGACCACTCGCGGCCGCCGTCGAAAAGATCGCCAAGGAAGAAGACGGTGTCGGGGTAGAGTTCGGTCTGAATACGGGAGTAGGAGCGGCGCATGTACTGATCGGTGTACTTCATGGTGAGCGGGTTGAGTGGCCACGGCCGGCCAGGATACGTGTGCGGGTCAACTAGTTGCGGGTCGGCGACGAAGACGAGCCTGTGCGGGTTGGCTCCTTCTTCCTGCTGAAGTCAGTCCTGCTCGTATAAGATGTCGACGTTCGTACCCATTTCTCCCACGCATCCCAATTGCAGCTCCCTACTGCGCCGTTGAAGGCACCCCTCTCACCCCAATACACCACCGCCCACCATGCCACCACCAACACGTTCGCCAAGCTAAACAGCCTCTTCCATCGTCCTTGCATTACTCTCTTCTCCACGAGTGGCCTGACTCTGTATATGAAGAAAGCGCGCGCTGTTCGGTAGGACTGCCCAACGAAGCTGTCCGGCTCCTGATATGCGCCAACGGGGACACCATAGTCGTCGTACTCGGTCATTGTGGCAGTGAGGGTTGGATGCAATGCCCGCGCAGCATCTTCGCAGTCGTCAGGGTCGACGCAGGTGTGGGGCACGTAGTGTGTGGAATTGTGAGCTTGCGTGGCCGTTGAAGCTCCGAGGTCTGGGGAAAGGCGTAGCTAGGGTCTCATTCCGCGTCGGCGGATCGACGGCTAACCACTTGCAACCTCACACGCATCTCCAGACATAATTACTCTTGGTCTCATAGATACTGCATTCTTGTTACAGACACAGTATTCACGTTCTCAGACATAATATTTTCGTTCTCACGCTGCAAAGTCAATGAGTGAACGTGCAAAGGATATCATTCAGGAACATGCTAGAAGTACATTACACACAGCGCCGTCTCCATCTAGTACTCGAGTGTCACTGTCTGGCCCTTGACCCTGCCAATGACAATCTCAGGTGCGTACTTGGGAATGACCTCGTCGTCGTGGAGCATCTCAAACTCCTCAGACGCGTCCTTGCCCATGTGGCTGAACAGCGCCTGAGGACCACCGGGGTGCTCGTCGGTCCAGTTGGTGAGGTCCATGACGATGCCCTTGACGGCAATCCACAGGTCGTCCTTCTTGTTGTGCTTGGCAACCTCCTCGAGTGTAAACTCCTTGTCGGGAATGGAGAACTTGGCGGGCTGGCCGGGCTTGGACACCTTGCCGGGGTCCTTGGAGTCGGCATCAGCCTTCAGGACAGGTGCAGCGGACTGTTGTGACTGCTGTGCTACCTTGTCGCCACCAGATCCACCCTGGACACCGCTGCCCCACTCCACTGAGATCTTTCCAGGTGTGCTGGGATCGATGTGGAGGGAGATCTGGCCAAGACGGGAGACTGCTGAGCCGCCAGCGTTGTTGAGTGCCTCCTGGAAGAGGTATTTCGATGCCGAGTCACCAGCAACACGGCCGTAGACGACACAGCCAAGCAGCGACGAACCACCGAGACGGTTGGCACCGTGGACACCACCAGCCAGCTCACCGCAGACGAACAGTCCGTCAAACGGCTTGCCCTGGTCGTTCAAGCACTGTGCCTGGTCGTTGATCTCAATACCACCCATGGTGAAGTGAAGAACGGGCTCCATGACGGCAACGTGGAATGTGTCGTTGATGTCAAAGGGCAGGTTGTGGAAGTACTTCTTGCCCCATGTGTCCTTCTTCTCGCCCTTGGCAATGGCGTTGTAGCTTGTGAACTCCTCCTGGAGCTGCTCGTCCTTGATGCCAATCTCCTTGGCAAGCTCCTTGCCGGAAATCTTCTTCATCAGCCCACGGCCAGAGTAATGCCTTGTGTGGAAGTCGAGGACGTTGGAGGCCTTGGAGTTGAGCACGAGACGGATGGGCCACTGGCCCTTCTCCTTCTCCTCCCACATCTTGCCGGACACGTAGTCACGGTGACCGAGGTCGTCGCAGAAGCGCTGACCCTTGTTGTTGATAAGGATACCACCCTCACCACGGAGAGCCTCAGCAGCCAAGAACTTCGTCTTAGCAGTAGGGTCCTTGGGGTCAACGAGACCTGTGGGGTGAACCTGGACCTTGTCCATATCGATGCCCTGGGCACCGATCTTCATCAGCATCTTGTGGCCGTCACCAGTGGCGTGAGCACCGTTGGTGGTGGACAGGTCGAATGTGTCTGGCCTCCACTTCTTCAGCAGAGAGTCCTCTGTGAAGTCAGCGGCATAGCCACCGGTTGCGAGGATGACAGGGCCCTCGATTGTGGTCTCCTCGCCGCCAAATGTGTAGGTAACACCGGTGGCGCGGTTGCCCTCGATGTTGACCTTGGTGACCTTGGCCTTCTTGATGAGCTGGACACGCTCGGGCTCGGCCTCGGCCAACTCCTCGAATCGCTGCATCAGAGCGTATGTGATGGCCATACCAGGGAACTTGGCATCGTGACCACGGTGGGTACGGGGGAAAGAGTGACCACTGATTCTGTTAGTATTTCTCATTATTGGTCGTTTTGACGTCAAACTCACCCAAGACGAGAAACGAGAGTCAAATCGAGGTTGAAGACATCCATCAGCCACTCGACGGCTGCGGCGGACTTGTAGGTGAGAACCTTGATCAGGTCCGGTCGGGCCTTGTCTCGTGCAGACTTCAATGTGTCATCGTAGAACTGCTTGACGCTGTCGCCAATCTTGAGGTCAACTTGTGTCCTTGTGAGGGCACCGTTGATACCAGATGTGGCCTTGGTGGAGTTGCCTCCCATGAAGTCTAGTCGAGTCAGCGTTCAAGATCTCAGGTTTACATATTCTGTCAAACTCACTGTTCTTGTCAAGCAGAACAACATTGCCGCCAGCCAAGTAGATGGTGTGGGCAGCACTCAAGCCGGACACTGGGCCACGTTAGCAATGCACATGATGGTGCGCTATCCGGAGCGATGCTTACAGCCAGCGCCAACAACAATAACCTTTGCAGTCATTTTGATAGATACAAATGCAAAGAAGGGCTGGGAAGTAAAAGTCTACGGACGCAAATGCGGGTAGAAAAGTGCGGAGATCGTAGCCTTTGTACGGGCGTGTCAGTTCCCTGCACACCCGCGCCTCTCGGTGCCGAGGCTATGTGGAGAAGACCTGGGAATGCGCTAACATCAGCGCAAGCGGGTCTCTCCCCGTGCCAGCGTGGCCGTCGGCCAGTGAAAAGCGAGCTGTTTGTAGGCGGGTCTCCAGTTCCCCGTGACGCACTTGAGGGTTTCAGACTCGCAGCGCTCTGGTCATCGCATGTGAAGATGCAAGACTCGGTCCTCGACCACATGACGGCCAATTTGCGACTCTCTGGTTGGCCCGACACAGCTCAGACGCACGCTGACATCTGATTTCAACGGGGCGCCCAGAATCCGGGGTCAAGTCACGCGTAGTTCCTGCTCGCGGCTCTTCACATGTGAATACGAATTTGGCAGCCACGTATTAGACATGATTGATTCTCGTCAATTGCGACTGCAAACGCCTGGCCGTTCGTTTTACTTTCCTACTTACTTTGCAGGACCTCGCTGTCATCGCCGGCTTTGGCAACTTGGGCCGCAACACAACCTCCCACGTACTTCAATAGCCGACCGGCGATTGCTCCACCAAACCCTGGCACGCGCACTACTCATGCGGGCTGCGTTCCCTCTTTCGCGCCTGCGTCAATTATGTTTTTGGGACTCGGGGCGTCGAGGCTCTCAACACGCAATCTAATGCACAATCGCGCAGATGAATCTTCTCCGTATTTCGTGTAGCAACGCATTTCCGCCGATGGTACTTGAGTTCCTGGGGAATTCGGTGCAGTGCACACCGACAGCGTCAATGCTCCTGCAGCTTCTCGGGTCCACTTGAGGCGACCTAGATTCCTGACCGCTTGAAATGCTCAGCAGCTCAAATATATTGTTACTTGTAACTTGCTCGGAAGACTAATTATCGTACTCTCCAGATACTCCAACGCAGAAATGTTACGCTAAGCGTCGATCGCACCATCCTCACACCACCACATACACCGGATACTCAAGGAAATGGTAGCTGTCGGAGAGAACACCGCACAGGTGCGGTCTGTTAGCTTGCAGTGACTGGGCGTTGACCTGCCAACTGCCTCACAATGTCTCCTCAAGATGCTGGCAACGCGGAATACGCTGGTTGCTGTGTACTTAGAATGCTAGTGGCAAGCAGCCGACTTGACAGGGCTTGAGTTGGCAAAGAGCAAGTAACCGACAAATGCTCCAACAGCAACAGCAAGCATGATCCAGCCATTGTATGTCATGAACAGCAACCTAGAACCATTAACTCTGCAACCAAATATGTCAAAGTCCGGGGACACTTACATGATGAAGAACGAATAGAAAACCTGCACAGCGTACAGCGCAGCCTTTACAAGCTTCGCCTGCTGCTCAGCATTGCCTCCTGCGTTTCTCCCTGAGTGAAGCAATGAGCTCGATTCATCGGTCGTGTGCACATCTTATCGCGCGCGGGACTCAGCGAGGGCTCTTCGAATGTGAAGAAGTATCAAGGAAGGAAACCGATCCACACCCCGCGCCCACACATCTCCTCGTGCAAAAACGCAACTGTACTGAAGAAAATATAGAGACTCACCTCTCAAGTCATCACCTCCCCGCCTCCCCTCAAGCACCTTATTCGAATGGGCCTCGTAGCGCCGAGTCACCTCGCGCACAGCCTCGTAGCCGGCGGTGAGCAGGATGATGCCGATAAGCGCGACGATGAGCGAGAAAGTGCCGCTGACGTGCCAGCTGCGGAAGACGATGCAGAGGTCGGTCGTGTCCCAGGTGAACAGCATCTATGTCGTTAGCTATGTTGCCCTGAAGCGAGGCTGCGCAGTGTAACGTACGTTCATGTTGCATTTGTGGCCGTGGTCCATGCCAGGCATGTCGTGGTCCATGTGGCCGTGATCCATGTGCGAGTGATCCATCTTCTCGTTGTATTGTCGTGTAGCTCTTGGGAAGGAGTGGTGTTGTGCACTGGATTGCTGCGAAGGCAGCCAGGTTGTATGGCACGCGTCGCACCATCCCTGCAAGGCTGACCCCGCGCGGTTTGAGCTCGTTTCGGACATGGGCGCCGCAAGGGTCCAGTAAGTAAGCTTATCGATCGTCTGCTCACAATTCCATGACATGCGCCACACGACACAATAGCATGTACAGTACCTCTATAACGCTCTGAACTGCATTCTATTTTCGCTCATGACAGCACCCATGCGATTCCTACGTCCTGCTGCGCGGTGCTTTCAGATCTCCGCGCCACGCTCGCTTTTGCGGACTTCCGGAGCTATCACACCACAGCGTCACTTTTCTCGCACAGCTCCAGCGCGTCTTCTCGCGCCACCATTGAATGTGCCAAAATGGTACTGGTTTCCCTAACAATATCCCGACTAATGCTGACAATTCCAGGGTATCCGAGAACTCACACATGCTCAAGCCGCCAGTTAACAACTACTGCGTCTACAATGACAACCTCACCGTCATGATCGTCGGCGGCCCCAACGAGCGCACCGACTACCACATCAACGAGACCCCCGAATGGTTCTACCAACACAAAGGCTCCATGCTGCTCAAGATCGTCGACGACAACGAATTCCGTGACATCCACATCCACGAGGGCGACATGTTCCTGCTCCCGCCGAATACGCCCCACAACCCTGTTAGATTCAAGGACACGGTCGGTATAGTGATAGAGCAGCCTAGGCCAGAGGGAAGTTTAGATCGCTTGAGGTGGTATTGCCAGGGCTGTGGGGAGAAGGTATATGAGGCGTCCTTCCACTGTACGGACCTAGGGACGCAGATTAAGGACGCTGTGAATGCGTTCAAGGCGGATACAAAGGCGAGGACGTGTGGGAATTGCGGAACGCTCTGTAATACTGCACCGCCAAATCCGAGCAAATAAGCGTTGAACTCTTGGCGACCAGACATCAGAAAAGTTTAAAACCTAAGAGCAGAAGGATAACGCGGTAGAGGAGGAGCGAGAGAATGCGAAGAAAGCGGAAACGATTGCATAGACGAGTTCACGCGGCAAGGTGCGTTTACAGCCGTCGCAAACACGGCTGATGTTGTGGACTGAGTAACGAATCTGGCGTTTAGATTGTGAGGTGTTCATTTACAAGACCTTATAGACCCTTCCACATGACCTTGGCGACATGGTCGGTCTTCTTCTTGGTCGGTCTGAGCAGACCCAGGTACTTGAGCTCCGCAAGAGCTCGCTGGAATAGCGCCCTAGAAGTATTAGTACAATTTCATGTTGTGCAAGCTCGCAGACTTACATGGTCTGTGACTCGTCATCATCATCTTCGTTTCCAGCGATTGCTTTGAAAGCCGACCACAGATCGGTCACGTTGATCAGAGCTCCCGACTCAAGGTACATCTGATATACAATCGCGGTTGCCGGCTGCGTTGCACCGAGCGCCGACTGCTTCCCGTCCACTCCACCACAGCAATCACAGCCCAAGTAGTCATGGGGAGACGCCATGGCACGCTCAATAGAGAACCGCGGCTTAGGCTGGAAGACTTCGAGGTGCGGCTGTTTGAGATCATATGTAAAGACCTCAGAGAATAGCAGTGTCTGTGGATCGATGAGAGCTATTTTGAAGAACGACTCCAGTTGGTTGTGCAGGCGTGTGACCAAATCAGAATAAGCCTGATCTTGCTTTGAGAGTGCTGCTTTGTGCTTGCTAAGAAGCACTTTCTGCGCAACGACTGTTGCGCGAACACTATCGCTGCGGACGTCGTGTTCTGTGCGAAGGGGAGTGGGACTCTCTTGCTGTTCGAGGATGGTGTCGAATTCTCTTCGAATTCCTTTAACGTCTAAAATCCCATCGGCTTGCATGTGGCCATTTTCGTATAACATATTTCGCCGATCGGACAAAGTGCTCAAGGTTGATAGCAAATTTGCGAACCGGTCAGACGGTGTCTTCTTGAGACTCAACATTGTCTCGCGGAGAATGGGTGATTCTGCCAGATCTGCAGATGCTGCCCGTGTCCAGATAGTTGAAGCTTTGACTTTTGGTGTCATCTGAAGGGCTTCCCGAATGCTGAAGACTACTTGTGCTGCGTGATTCAAAGTAGACAGCTCTTGTTGGGCTGACTTGGTATCATGTTTGATGGCCTCGAATAGTTCTTGGTCCGACTCGAGCAGGTTGCGGACTGTTCGGCGGGCAAAGGTTCCTTGTTCAAGTCTGGTCTCGATATGCCTACGGAATGACGGCAGGTTGCGCAATGCTTCGATGACATCCGCTTGCAGGTCGTCGAACTTTAGCCCGTCATTCAAGAAGATGCTGGGGACGCTGGCATAGAAGTGTGACATATACGCATATCTGAGTCCATCACAGAAGTCTTGCACGTTCTGCACATAGTCTTTCTGCCGGTCTAGCATGCGGCGGCAGAGCTGTGGTCCGATTAACAAACGGTTGTCGAGACTCGCAACGGTTGCACTGAACAGTTTCTCGATGATATCGTCAGACTGCGTAACGTCAAACCTTTCGCCTTCTAGATACCGAAGAGATTGCCCAGACAAGCGGCCTTCGAAACCGTCTGCAGATGTAGCGATACCAAATAAAAGTATGAATGGTATACGATCGAGCCATGAGCTGTGCGGGTTAGCCATATCCGAGAATAATCTTGTTATGGCTTACTGGAGTAGATCGATCAAATCAATCAGCAACCCAGCATCAAACGCTTCACTGTCTTGTATTGTAACAATGATGCTCGACACTTTGTTCTTTTTTCGCCATTCCTGGATGTGCCCAAGGTCGTAGTTGAGCAGTTTTGGACCATGTCTTGAAGGTCTATTTGGCTGATCCAGGTCATCCTCGTCTTCATCTTCGATACGTGATGTTGCCTTCTTGATGAGGTTCTTGAGCAACGTTTTCAGATTGGGGCATTCGCCAGAATTCAGCAAAATGTACCCGTTGTCCGTATCCGACCTGATCTTTCGCCCCAAGCGTTCGAAGTAGGGTCCATGGGATGCGATACTTGGCCCTGCAACCACGAGACCTGTGGGAATGGCAAACTTTAGCTCATCCCGTGATGACGAGGATGTTAAGACAAATTCGATGATTTTCCCCTGTGTGGCGCTGTCTGCTTCTTCGAGAGTAGTCTGTCGTCGTTAGTGAAGAACATTCGTTGACTACAGATGACTGCTACCTGGATGCGGTGTTCTTGCTCACCCCACAGGTCGCGATAGAGTTGTATTCGCTCTTTTAGCTGAGGCTGAAACCTAGATTGGTCGATGCGTTGACGCTTGGGTGCCCTCTCTTCAGTCTCGGGCGGTTGATATATGTAGCACCGCTGATGTTCCATTGTCATTCTTTGATATTTGTGATCTTTCAGGGTGTTGTGAGACGGATTGGCAGGGTCCACAGGGGAGCAGGCGCGATGGCGCTAAGCGCGTGGGCACGGGACCACGTGAAATATTGCATACGGATTTCACTTCGAACTATGCTGTACAAAATCCTTTGCAAGCTGGAGGTTCACATGATCTTAAAAAGTTACATTGGGTATCTATGGATTCTATGAACCAGCCTCCACTGCTTTCATGCCTTCGATTACGCACACAATTGGTACCAGGAACTGTTTCGTTGAAGCAGCGCTTCGAACTTTGATGAGCATCACCAAGCCTACATGTTTATAGAATGCTAGGTCTTCAACCTGAATACTACCCATGAAACTTACTTATGGGTGGTCTACTGGAGTTTGATAATGTTACCGCAAGCTTGGACGTGGACGGCGAGCATGCTGCACGAGGTCAATCGTGGTCTTCCTCGGTCACTCCTGGACAGCCTTCCATGTCCACATCAGGATACTGGAACCCGCAATAGAGGCAGTAGTGAAACTTTTCCCGCAGGTAGAGCAATACCTGTTCGAGTCGCTCCATTACTGGCAGTGCCTCAAACTCGGCCAGCTCAGGATCCTCTGCTTCGAGATCGTTCTCGAGCGTAGTATAGAACGGCTTCAGATCCTGTCCTAATGCAACCTTGGTGTCGTCATCTGCGTCACCTTCGTCCGCTAAGGTAGGCAGTCGCGAGGCTAGGCTGTTGTTCAGCTCGCGTCGTTGCTGCTTGTCCTGCTGTATCTCTACCCTCCTTCTGGCGCGGCTGCGCCAGAGCACGTTGATTTCCTTGAGAGGCTTGTCACTGGGCTCCGGTGTGCCTTTATCTTCAGCGTCCTTCTCGGACAGCCGCTCAGCTGTGCGCTGTGCACTGTCGAGGTCTCTCTCAGCTTTCTTTTCTTTCTGCTCTTGTCGACGGATTTCGAGATAATCGCCCTCTTCCTCTTTTGAGCGCTTGGCTAACCGGTCTGCCTCCTCCCATTGTTCTCTGAACTTGCGCTTCTTCTCCGACTCGAGTCCAATGCCTCCTCTGTCCGCCTTGACGTCGACTGCGATCGGTGCTTTGCGCGCGTCTTCGGATTTGCCGAGTGTGTCGCCCTGCTTGAAGCCGAATTTAGCCATCATTTTGAATCCTTTGTTGGTCTCTGGCAGTGCAGTCGCAAGAGCCTCTTCTCGCGCGGCCTCAGCGTCTGCTTCCTTTTCTGCCTTGGTCTTCTGTCGTGCTCTTGCTTCACCCTGCACACGCGTTAGTCTCTGGGCGCATGGATCGCACATGTAGTGTACCTACCTCTTTGCGCTTGCGCGCGGCGCGCTGCAGTGATGTTTCGAATTTAGGACCTTTTGGCGCATCCTCGAACACCATGTTCATATAATCATCTTCCTCGTCTGATTGCGACATGTTGTCTGTGTGGCTGTTTTGAGTGTCGCGCAGTCACCCAACTCCAAAGAAGTCTTTCTGGGCGACCCACATCGCGTCATGCTTGGCCCCGCGTTCCTGACAGCGATCGCGGCTTCCCCAGACTCTTCTCTTGACGTCGCTCACCTCCAGCCTTGCCAAATAATTTGGTATTGAATACTACACACTCTTGGGCTTTGTCAACAACGCTGCGCCTTGAGCGATCAAAGGGGTCACCGTTTAGATGCCTTGATTGAGACGGGCCACGAAATTTGAAGGATCCGGGCGGTTGCGAGACCTAGAACAGACAATTGTTTGCACTTACCACGACAATGGTCATACAATGCCTTGGCCTGTCGAGTACAATGAATCCTGCTCACGCGACCTGCGCCATCTTCGCATTCTCCCGGTTCAATACGGTATACTGCATGTGCAGCCCTACGAATACGCAGGTCAAGTTGCTATCCCCGCAAGTAAGTCTTGTGCTGGCTTCGTACTACTCAAGCGAACACCGGGCTGTGCTCTCTGGCGGCTTGTTGAGACAGTGAGGCCCTCCAATCTGATATTTGGCGCTCCTTCATGTGAAAATTTTGAGCCGCGGGTGGCAGTTCACTCGCTGCATTAACATTATTGAGTCCTAGCTCACATGCTCCTTTGACGACCTTCCATGCAAGAGAAAGGTCTTCTTGCTCGAAAGAGGTGACATGCCGGCTCGGAATGCTTCGGATTGGCTGTCGACAAGGGCCATTCCCCACAGCGGGAGCCACTGAACGCCTCCATTCCGCCAATTCCGGGGAGCGTTGCAGGGGCTCTACGCTCGGTCGCCATCCGGATCATGCTACCAATGGCCATTCATATGCCACGCCTCCCAATCAGCTCGGATGCACCGAGAGGACGTTGAAAAGATGGCTTAAGATCTTAGCTTCCGAGCATTCAGCCACTCAGCGTACAGTAGTACCATACATTACACAATACTTACTGCTCCAGGTACTGTAGCAACAAGAAACATGTGCCAGTCGATCCTCACAATCAAAGAAAGCTCGTGCCTCGGCTTTATACCATTTGCGAAGTGCTGGTGGCAATCATCTCGGTGCTCTGCCATATCGAGCTCAGGCGGCTGCATGTCATTCGTTGTACGCACCCTATCATGGACCGCGCCTCATGGATGTCCGTCCCTTCCTTCAGTAGCTCGCCTGTATACGTTATGGTCCGGGACAATCTTCTTTCAGATGTTCATGTGCTTCGATCTTCAACTCTTGAATCTCACTTTCCCCGCAAGTCTCCACATGATATTCGGCTCTGGGGTAGCTTTTATTTCAGTGTGAGCTGTTCGCCCCTCGTGTAACAAATCTTGAATAGAACTTCGTCACAATCATTCGCCTCAGACCTTTATCAGCCAAAAAAGGGTTAAGCAGGAGTCAGTCTTTTCAAAGCGCCTCAACATCATGGACGTAGATTCGAAGACAGAGCGGGCCACTAGGGAAGAGGAGGTGTACACTGCACCGCGGAAAGGAGGTGTCATGAATAAATTGTATCCTCCTGGGCCAAAGCCGGGTGCAGGCGGACGAGTCAAGAACCACTGCAGGAAGTTCTGGTGGTGTGGTAAGTCTTGTTCATCTGCTATATTGCAAATAGATGCTGACTGTATGCAGACTGTCTTGTTCTCATCATCATCGTTCTGGTCGTTGTTCTGCCTTTGATCTTCGTTGGCCTGCCCAAGAAAGCACAGAAGGAGATCAATGCATCCACCCTTGAGGTTACCAACATGGAAGTCACGAACCCAAGCCCCAACGGCGTGCACCTAAAGATCGACAACACCATCAGAAGCGATAGCAGCTACCACCCAAGGATTGAAGCCTTCCGTGCCGGTCTATCTCTTGATGGCCAGGAACCGTTCATCTATATCAACATCCCTGAAGCAAAGTCTGAGAAGGAGACCTTCATCACTGTAGACCAGGATGTGGCCATCCCATCTGTTGATCTCTTTACCGCGTAAGTTCAGTACAGCTACATACCCAGTTGCTCGCCTAACACCTGACAGATACACCAAAGCCGTTCTCTCAAGCGAAGAGGTCCAGATTAACCTCAACGGCAAGACCAAGATCCACATCTCTGGGCTCCCCACAATGAAGGTCAACTATAACAAGAGAATCACCATGAAAGGTAGTCACAATCTCCCCTCTCCACTCATACACCCATCATCTAACTCTTCTCGCAGGCCTGAACCACCTCTCCGGCCTCAACATCAGCGACATCAAGATCCTCTCCGGTGCCAAGGAAATTCTCTCCGACGGCTCCAACATGTTGGGCACAGTCCACATCCCCAACCCATCAGTCATGACACTGGACCTAGGCAATGTGACCATGAACCTCGGCGTCGCCGGCAAGGGAATTGGATACGCGCTGCTCCCCAACCTCATCCTCAAGCCCGGAAACAACGACGTCCCGATGCAGGCACACGTCGACCAAGCGACGATCATCTCCATGATTCTGAGCACATACAAGAACGCTATCCTGCCGCTCGAAATCGTCGGTAACAGCAGTGTCAAGGGCGACCAGCACTTGGCCTACTACGAGGAGGCTGTCAAGGCGAACACGATCAAGTTGGATTTGGACGCCGGGCCGGCGCTGAAGGCTCTCGGTATTAATGTCACGAGCTCTGCGTAGACGTCATCTGGGTTGCATCGAAAGACTAATGAACGAGTGCGATGAACGGCTGGGCGTTTAGCATGCATGGGAAGTTGTATATATGATATTTGACAGCTGGGCTGATGACAGTTGCTCGATGACATTGCGTAATTGATTGTTTTGCTAGTTTGAGTTAGTCTCGCTATTACCTGTTCTGCGATATGTAACACTGGGCCGTCGTGATAGTAATTTCTCGTCACCGCTCAGGTTTTGACAAGCCCTTTGTCTACGCTGCGGCACCGTTTCCTGGTGCGTTGACACCATGCCGCCCAAGGCCACGCCCTGGAAGTAGAGGCAGGGTTTGGCTGATCTACTCCTGGCAGGGAGCATGAGGCATTTAGACTGAGTGCACAGTGTCTTGACGCCGGGGAGATGTACAGCACGCCATCTTCCGGGGTGCAGCCGCGATCATGGCTTACAACAAACATCTCCATGGCCACATAGCCTGTCTGAGCTTGTGCGTCGAGTATTCTCATGAAAGTCCACTCACACTCACGCTCAGCCCGCAGCAGCCAGCCTCTTCTTCCTATCGCCACCTTTGACAAACTCCACCGCTCTATGTCTTCTCTCCTCGAAACCCGCACTCTCCCCCTTGTGACCCTCTATCCAGCAATTCCTACAATATAGATCGCCCTCGCAGCCCAGGCACTTTAGCGTTGCATCGTCCTGGCAGATGATACACCAGGTATCTATTTCCTCGTCGAGTTTCTTCTGTAGACTGGACTGGACTTTGGGTGGTTTTGCGGAGGGCGCAAAGGAGGGCGCGGAGGGAAGACCAAGAGCGTCTGTTTGGGGGCCTGCGAGCGCGGCGAGTCGGGCTGTGAAGGCGTCTTCGAGAGCTTGTGTTTCGTCGAAGGAGTCTGTGGGTTCTTTGAGGGTTGTTGGTGCGGACGGGAGGTTTAGAGAAGTGTCGTCTGCGTCGTCTTCGATCGGCCGCTTTGGGGTGGAAGGATCCGAGTCGCGCTCGGCTTCTGGTGTTGGTGAGGGAGGGTCGTATTTCTTGCTGATTGCTAGCTCGGCCATGATGCGCGCTATTACATCGTTTGCTTCTTCTTCCTCTGTCTGCTTTTTGCTTCCACTGTCTCCATCTTCGCCACTCTCGCCGTGTTCTTCATCACGCTTTGCCACCGAGCCGCTGCCGACATCGAACTCGACGTTCTCCCAGTCTGTGAGCGCTTCGCCCCTGGCTTCGGGGCCGACTTGCTTCCGTTGGTGTGCACCCTGAGCCCGGTCATTCTGCAGCTCCGGTAGTATCGTTCTCATGTCTTTCAGTAGCTTCCCAACATCGCCTTGCTCTTTCCCGCTGAGGTCCCACTCCTTCCTGTCGCCCACAGCTCCGTTCAGCTCCCCGAGCAGTTCCTCCAGACTCTTCTCGTCTTCCTCATTGAATTCAACCGTCCCACCTCCCACGCCTTGTGCTACACCTTCTAGGTAGTTCGGCGCTCCGGGAGCTATAACGTTGCTTGTGGATGTTGTTCGCGAGGGCTGGGGCGAGCTGGAAGGTGATACAGAGCCTAGGCGTGCAAATCGGGAGGCGAGGTCATCTGTAGGCCTTGGAGATCGTGTCGATGCTACAGAGGAGCTATATGAAGGATCGAGGCTGACGCTGGACTTCTTGAGCGCATTCAAGCGAGCAAGGAGATCGTCATCCACCGAACTAGGACCTGACATTGTGACATAAGATTGGATAGGCGCAAGCCGTTATGGTGGGAAGATGTGGAGTTGCATGATCAAGTGTTCGGAGGGGTTCGGAGGTGTGCGGGGAGCTGCAGCTCGGCATGTGGGGCACACCAAACAGCTCTATACAAGCATTGAGGTGATATATCTGCTTTGCAGATCGATATACTGAGGTTTCGGAAGGTGAAAGTATTTGAAATGCATCTATGAGAAAACGTCAATTTGGAAAGAGAAATACACAGTCTTTGTCGATCGTTGTCGTCATACTTGAAGCTCCCAGTGCTTCCGAAGCTACCCCTCAGCGTCATCTTGCGTGCTTTCCCAGCTCCTCTCTTCTGCATATAAGCCACTTAAGCTGATTTGCTCACTCCCCCTCCTTCGAACACTCACGACCACCCTCAGCAACAGCAACAATGGCCCTTGCACCTAAGTTCGCCGGCCAGAAGCTGGCCTCTACAGCTATCCAGCCCAAGGCTGTCCACACAATTGAGATCTGTATGCTCTCAACTATCTTCTTGTAACCAGCACAATTCTGATAGTATAGCAGACCTCGACTACGTCTGTCCCTTCAGCGCCAAGCTGTTCAAAACCGTCTACAGCTCGCCCTTGCGCAAGACACTGCTAGGAAAATACTCGGACCGCGTTGTTACCATCTTCCGGCAGCAAATCCAGCCCTGGCACCCGTCCTCCACGCTCGTTCATGAAGCTGGTTTCGCCGTGCTCAAGGTCCAGCCAGACAAGTTCTACGACTTCAGCGAGAAGCTGTTCGAGCAGCAAAAGGACTTCTTCGACGTCAGCGTGGTAAACGAGACGCGGAACGATACATATAAGCGGCTGGCAAAGATTGCGGGCAGCGTGGGTGTGAATGAGAAGGAGGTGTATGAGTTGCTAGAGATTAGTGATAAGCCGGACAAAGATGGGGCGCTGAACACGGGCAATGGCGTTACAGATCTTGTCAAGGTGCAGACGAAGCAGAACAGACTGCAGGGCGTGCATGTTACGCCGACTGTCGTGTTTGATGGTGTTGTCAACAATGACATTTCGTCGAGCTGGACGGAGAAGCAGTGGGAAGAATGGCTGGAGAAGAATGTGTCGTGACTGGATGATGGGGACAGACCAAAGCTATGAGCAAAGTTGCAAGATGTGAATGTGATTACGAATACAATACACTACAATGTGGTATCTGATGCCATATAAACTCAACGCCGATCCATGCATATTATGCGTTTCCTTATGCTCGTGCTTCCTCCCAGGCCAACATGGCTGCCATAGCTCTCTCGTACGTCCACATGGTAACAGCACTTGCAGGTGCAGCCTTGAGCAGGCTGACTGTCAAGCCACGGTACATTCCACGTCTACCCTCGTGCTTCCATATCCGCAGCACGGTACTTATCACACCTCTATACTCCGGTATATTGCCGTGGACGTAGCGCGGCAGCATCGGCCCTTGAACCTGCAGACGCTTCCGCGTGGTGTCGAGAGGGTAGACGGCCGTTTTGGACAGGATACTAGCAATCACGCCAGCGGCAGCATCTGAAGTGCCAAACGGGAGAGGTATCGGCGACTCTGCCACGATCGGTTTCAGTCCTTCATAACTCGCAAAGAACAGGCCCATATACGGTACAATCTGGCTCACGCCAGCTCCAAGGCCGCGAAAGAAGCCTGTAGGTCCCTCCTGCTGCGCTATCTGTCTTAAAGACGCTGCAATGGAGGTGTATACGCGATCGTTGCCCTGAGCAGCGAAGCGCGTGCGCAGTAGATCTAGGGGGTAAGTGGCCGTGGTTGCAGCTGCACCCGCAGCTGCGCCGCTTATGAAGTTGACGGCAGAGCCAGGGAGGTGGACTGGCATGGACTGATGCTCCAGGAGAGAGGATACATATGTATATGCAGAAAATTGTATACTGCCATATGCCAAATACATCAGCTCAGCTGGGATATTACCCTTCCATAGTCCTGTCAGGCCCTCTTGTTGTAGGATCTGCTTGAGAGTGCCCAGCGTGCCTTTGTAGACGGGGCCATTGATGCCGCGGACGCTGAGAGGGTCGGAGAGGGAGTGGATTTGGAGCTGTAGGCGGATCTTGATGACATCGAGGGGAGCAATGACGAAGCTGTAAATGGTCAGAATACTAGATACCGGGGCAGCGCGGCGAGTAAGGTCAGTGGATCATTGACATACCGCGACACAAGGCCAGCGACAGCGCCGGCTACTACTACCTGTCGCTGTGAACCCTAGAGACTCGTCAGTACGCAATCATAACATTACTTAGCCGGCGCGTACCTCATGCTTCAGCTGTGCGACACCCTCAGACATGCGCCCAGCTCAATGGGGACAGTAGCGCACACGTGCCGCGAACACGCGATACTATCTGCCGGCGTGGGATGAACAGTGCGAGGTTCCGGAGAAAAGGCACAATATTGGGGGTCCGCGGTCGAGAAGGAAATCGCGCCTCGGTCGTCGGACGGAATTGTTGCGTTCGGCATATGAAATATCCCCCATGGAGACCCCCCAGGTTCTTGCCAACATCAAGCTCCGCGCATCATGTCATTAAGCGTCACCACCAAATTGCCTGCGCTGAGGACAGCACGGCAAATGGCGCCGAAATGTCGATCAGCATCTTTAGCGCAAAGAAGACAGTTTTCTCTCAGGTCTTTCTGGAGCAAGGCTGCAAGTTCCGCGCAGCAAGCCGAATGGAGCCCCGCGATTGACGGCCCGCATCGGCAGAGCACGCTGCAGGTTCGCGAGCAGCAAGAGAAGGAACTCGCAGACAAGGCAGCTCAAGAATATCCAATTCCAGAAGAATCAGAAGTTGGCCAGGTCGACGGTGCACCTGCCAAACATGTTGCTGTGGAAATTGACGGAAATGCTCGAATCTTCGATACTGCTTTTCTGAGGGACAGCTGCTCGTGCTTGCAGTGCAAGGATCCCGACAGCAAGCAGAAAGTCTTTCAAACCTCAGACATTCCAGATAATCTAGAAGGGAGCTACAAGCTTGTCGAGGATGACGAGAAGGGTCCTTCAATTGAAGTTCAGTGGAACAATGATGTTAAGGGGTATGGTCCAGACCACCGCACACGGCACTCCATCGAGTGGTTGCGGAGAGCAATTCACCAGGAGGTCGACTTGAGAGGTGGAGTACGGCACGATGACCGAGTGCTCTGGGACAAGCAGAGAATCACACGAGACAACAAGTGGCTCGACTACAACGACTACATGGCTCAAGACGAAGTTCTCTACGATGCTCTTACGCACCTGCACAGGTACGGCCTTCTCTTCATCAAGAACGTACCCGAGTCGGAAGAGTCAGTAGTAAAGCTCTCAGAACGCATTGGCAACCTTAAAGACACATTCTACGGTCGTACCTGGGATGTCCGCTCCAAAGCCAAAGCCGAGAACATCGCCTACACCCCCCAATTCCTCGGTCTGCACATGGACCTCCTTTATACCTCTAACCCGCCGCATCTCCAGCTACTCCATTCTTTGCGGGCCCGAACACCAGGCGGTGAATCTTTCTTCAGTGACTCCTTTAATGCTGTTCACCAATTGCAGCGCTACTCTGCATTCCACTTTCGGACTCTCTGCACATTCCCGGTAACATACCACTACCATCACCCGACACATCACTACCACTTCACCCGTCCGGTAATCGAACTCTTCCCGTACCCAAAATACAGCGAACCTACGAATCTCGCCATCCGCCGCGTAAACTGGTCGCCGCCCTTCCAGGGACCTTTCGAAGCCCGCATTGGCAGCAACAACCAGACCTCTTTCCGCTCATTCATCGCTGCCTCCAAGGCGTACGAGAAGCTACTTAGTGCTGAGGAGAACCTGTATGAGTACAGACTGAATGAGGGCGAGTGTGTCATTTTCGACAATAGGCGGGTATTGCATGCGCGCAGGGCGTTCGATGCGACAAAGGGCGAGAGATGGCTGAAGGGCGCCTATGTAGACGACGATGTTTTCTTCAGCAAGATGAGGGTCTTGCAGCAGAAATACGAGGGAAGCTGGGATGCTGAGGGGACGGTGAGGCATGCTGTTAAAGGAGAATAGGATGTTGTGGTTCTAGAAGAGCGCATTGCATTGTATGGTGTTGGGTGGGTGCATAGCGTATGGGTGTGGAAAAGTCTGTATAGACTACCCTTTTTATATTGACGGGTAATTCTTTGTTTATAGAGTTAGAGCATTCGTAGCAAGTACTGAAGTCAGCGATGATACATCTGTACGTACTTGATGGACCGTCTGAATAGTCGGGCTCGGAATCCAGCCTTGTCTTGTGTGCCTACATGATCCTGCAAGCTCAGCCTCGTGCCCCTCTTCGACAACCTAATCCTCGCTGCAGATGTCTGCCTACTCCTTTAACTACCAATACTTCCGATGAAAATGAGTTCAGGCTCAGAGACCACGAGGGAGCCCATAGTCTCCTATCGTCGACACAAATACGATGCTCTTTATGGAGAGCACATCCGCGTTCTGGTTCTCGAACCCTCGGACGATTCCAACGCCCCGCTCCACTTCTCATTCCACACGGGTCCTCTCTACCGACTTGCTGGAGAGTACGAAGCAATCTCGTATGTTTGGGGCGAGCCCAAGCTTGAATTCCCACTCAACCACCAAAACGGATCCCGAATATGGGTAACCAGGAATCTGGATTTAGCACTTCGACGATTTCGCAAGAAATGTAGTCCAAGATGGTTGTGGGCTGATGCCCTGTGCATAGACCAGGAGAATGACCATGAGAAGGGAGAGCAAGTTCAGCTGATGGGCAAGATCTTCAGAAACGCAAATTGTGTCCTAGCTTGGCTCGGTCCTGGAGGTGGCCAAGAAGAAGAGGGCATGCGTACTCTTGCAACTTTCTCGAGAGCTAGGGATCAGCGAGTATTTACCCCAGAGGAAGCCTCTAAAAAATTTCCCTGTGTTCGCAGCTTCCTCGACCTCGGGTGGTTCAGGCGTCTCTGGATAGTCCAAGAGTGCGTCTTGAATGTCGACCTCTGTCTCGTATACGGAGAGTCCAAACTCACGCTCATCAGATTGATCGCTGGTTGGCGCTACTTTTCAAAGAATCTTGGATGGCCGGAACAGTTTCAGTGCCCAAGTGTACGATCTCTGGTGATGAAGTCCGAGCTGTGGACAGCCCACTGTATGACCATTACCACCGACGCACACACACCGATTACGTATGATCACAATATCTTAGACCTGGTAGCGCAGTTCAGCGATGATCATTGCAGCGATTACCGCGACCGCATCTTTGCGTTGTACGGATTGGCATCAAACACAGCAACGACTGCGCAAAAGCAGGATAATGGCATGGGAGTGGACACGGTATACATGGATGTGGACTACACAATCGGTGTTCAACAATGCTATACGGCCTTCGCAGTTGCTTGTATGGAGAGTGGAATCACTACTCACATTTTGGATGCCGCGCTCACGCGTCTGCATGGCACAACCTGCTCGAAATGGCCCTCTTGGGTACCTGATTGGCGACACAACCCCGCCAACCGCTGGAAGCGGGACATGTATTTGTCTCATTCGTTCTGGAATTGGACATTCTCTATTGTCAAATCTACGAGCGATAATAGGCTTGAGTTGCAAGTCAATTCACAGAAAACAGAGTGCCCAGGACGCTTCGGTTTTGGTTATGGTATCGCCGATATTGATGCCGTTTTCACAAATAACGATACAAATTCGACAGGCATGACATTCCAGAGCTTAGTCAATTTCTACAATGAGCCCGATTTCGGCCATGACGCACTGAGTGACCTCTTGGCACGATCTTTGCACCTACCGAAATCACATAAGAAATATATCCAATACTGGGTAGAACGGGCACGCAACGCTGCGGCGCTTGACAACAACGTAGTGTTTCCTGAACACTTGTATGAAGTTCTGGAACAGCTCAACGTGCTTCTAAAGGAATGCTGTTTCTTGAAAGGCACGGAAAGACATATGGATGCTATGGGGTCAACTTTGGTGCGTTCAAGGAAAATTGTTTTTGGAGTCGGACCCTTGGGGCTTAAGAAAAGCGATCAACTCGTCTCCTTCAATCTATCCTCAATCTATCAGCATACTGAGTCATACGCCCTTGCACTCCGGCCGGGCAGAAGCTACAGCAGCAGATCTGAATGGTTATTCAATAATGCAGACGTGGTTAACATCTTCAGCGACCGTTCTTATCGTCTTCTTGGGGACGCCTTTGTCTCTAACATGAAGGGCTAAGGGCGGGCAGGTCTAGAGGGAGCTGTTATCAACCTCGCACTAGAATGAATGGAGAATTTGGAACATGTATAGTTTTCATATCACACGAGTTCGTGCTTCTGCCAAATACTATATAAGTTCATCTGCGCCAGCTTCATCAACGTAACACCACCTTAGCACACCCCGAGGTATAACTCGCTTCACTCCAACGTACGAGTCAGATACAAAGAGTGATTTCGTGGGTCGTATTCAAATTACAGGGGACTGCGGACGACTTCAGGTCCGAAGGCTCGAGGCGGTCCGTTAGGGCACCTCGAAGCCTTTGTCGTCGCCACAGTACATGGAGTGTCTAGGTGTCTATACCTTTGACCGATGTTCCGTCGTAGATGCGAAGACAGTTTTGATTTTTCGACTTCTACAAATGTTTTATTTGGCTTCCTCCGATGTCAGTCAATATCCCAATGGAATAGATTGGTAGGAGCACTCGTGATGCGTTACTCAATGAAGTGTACGGTATCTCGCGCACGGACATGGTGCTAAGTACCGGTATCTCGGAACTCCATCGTTACTTATCCAACACTCTTCACACAACCCCATTACTCACTATACTTACAAAAGAGAAGTAGCTCCAAAGTGCTACGAGACCTGCGAACCTCCTGTCCAATCCCCACAGTACTTTTCTTCTGAGAATCCACCTCACAAGTCACAAACCCATCGGATGGCCGCGACCATCAGCTCCTAAAGACGGATAATCCAGGTCTATGCAATCAGTAGCTTCATCATTTACGGCTAGGAAGCGGTCGCGATCAGGTATGTTCTGAGCCAGCAATCATGATCTGACATTGTAGTCCTGACATCCTCCTCGTAGGCTGTTTCACGTGCAGGGTTCGCAAGGTAAAATGCGATGCTACGCAAGGGCCTGCCGAATCGAGCAAAAATGTTAATGGGGAATGCCTCAACTGCCAAAGATTGGGATTTGAGTGCAGATGGCAAGCACCGGTGGCTGGAGAGGCCTATCATCCACCACCTAAACGGAGGCGCACGGCCGGTTATCGTTCTGATTCTCAGGCCGAGACCAAACCAATTGATGAGGGCTCTGATCAAACGCAAGGAACGTGGCGGAATAACTCACAAAGCAAACAGTATGAATCAAGAGGCTCGGCGTCAACAGCTTCAGCAGCGGAATTCTCAGAATATATGCCACCGCCGATGCAGTCTAGTAGCCGAAGTACCAATGGTGATCCCGATGCAGACACCGCACTGAATGCCTTCTCAGAGGAGCCGGCATTTACACTTGGATCAAGATTCATGGACTTCAATCTGGGAACAGAAGGGTTTGACTTCATACCGTTACCTTCGATAGATACCTCCGCTCTACCGATGTATGCCGACGCTTTCCAATCGGATACCCTGGGTCAGTGGCCCCCAACGAACCCCGATGATTTTTGGAACCAGCCGAACAGCATCTCTACCTGTGATCAGCCATCGTCTCCGTCCGTTAACGAGAGCAATCGTCGCCTCATCCAGCACTATCTCGAAGTGATGAAGGGCTACTCAAAGATCGATGATCCTATCAAAGAAGCAGATAACCTCTTCATTTCTGCTTTCACTCAATCCCTTTGCTTCCCTCCGCTCTTCCATGCAATCCTTGCATTCTCCGCTGCTCACATGTCTATTCAGGACCCCTCGCTCACTGAAGAGGCTCTTGAATTGAACCAAATCGCTCAAAAGTCCATTGACTCATTCCGACAAAATCACAGCACAGAGGTGGAAGGGTTGTTGTCTGCTCTGTTCGTCCATGCCAAAAGAATCCACGTCATGGGCGAAAAGATAGAGTCATTTCTTGCCGTCATCACTGAGGCGGTCGATATCATCTCTACCGAACGCGGCAAGGCAGCGCTGCAAGATCCCTCGAACTTAACGAGCCGCATCATCCTCCGTCTAGCGATTCTAGACGCACGTGCCGGTTGCTACCGCTTAGGCGGCGGCCTTCTCATCAACCACCTGCGATCCATGACATTCTTACCAGATGCTTTCGATGCTAAAAGGTCTCCCGAGCACTGTGCATCTCTAGGTCCTACTTACAGCCTCTTACGCGCTAATCTCTTCCGGTTCCGAGTGGCTGAACTCGACTTGCAGCTCCACAAACAAATGAAAAGCCGTTTCTTGGCTTCTCCGCCACTGCAGACGAATAACTTTGGGAGTCTACATGCGGAAATACGGCATGAAGTCGCGTGGTGGGAGCGACGGCTGCAATCACGCGGCGTTGACCCACATGGAATTCCTGCTCGGAGGCATGAAGCGCTGGACTCCCGGACCTTCGCATGTTATGCCGTTCTTTCCGCGCTCCACTCCGCTCTTCTATATCTGAACCGGATCTTCGTGGGCTTACCCCTTTCCTACGTTATAAGACCAGAACTCTCTGTTTCGCTAACATATTGCAGCCATTGCCCCACTTTGATCGAACCCTCTCCACAACAAACGTATTCCGATACCAACTCCAGGCCTGCCGCGACAGATCTCGCAAGAACACCCCGTCGTCCGTTCGGCCATCGTCTCTCTTCCTGGCCGCATTATCGACAACCGACCCGATATACCGTGACTGGGTTCTAGAAACACTCCGAAAAGGGGAGGAATGGGGGTTGTTTGTCAGAAAAATGCGGTTGCTACTCGAAGACATGTTTGAGAGGGAAGAAGATGAGGGGCAGCTTGATATTTATGATGCTATGGATCAGGTGACTGGGAAGTTTCTTATATGAAAGATACCCAATCGTAGTGTTTCAATCATTTGGCAAGCAACATTAACCTGTTTCTATAACTTCAATTCACATATTCTGGCTTTTGCTGCCACTCTCGCAGTATCTGCATATATACAATCCATGAGAGAAGGCCGTGAGCAGACTTTTACATGGTATACCTGAAAGTCTCCCACTTCTGGAAGTCAGTCTGGTCGGTAAACTCCAAATCCTCGCTCGTAGCCTCGACAGCATGGCCGAGCAGCTTATCACGCCGGTTGTTCTCATACCGGTACCACATAATCTGGATAATCGGGAGTATGATCATGAGTGCATAGCAGCCCACTGTGATAAAATTAGCACTATGTCACATATCAAGCAGAAGGGGGGGCGACATACTCAGCATCTCGAAAGCCATGATGTAGTTCGGTGCCTGGCTCTCCAGGAAGAACTCTTTTTAAACAAGTCAGCAATCTAGAAGTGTCTCACTTGAGCGGGCAACTTACGAGGCCCAGCAACCAAACCGGCAGCCCAGCCTGCGAAGATTATGCCAGAGCTGGTTGACTTCTTGGTATTTCCCGCATAGTTAGATGCCATGAGGCCGGTGGCAAGAGTGAAGGACATGGAGTGGCTGTTTACTTGTCAGTGTGTCCCTACGTACAAATGATAGACTTGATTATAGTATGGACTCACGTGTAGGTCAGGTAATATCCGGCTAGGCGTCCCGCACGGTTGCTTGCAGGCAATACGTGCAGCAGCGACGCTCCAATCAGGGGAGGTACAGAGGCTACAATGGACAGAATGAGGCGGATGTTCTTGCGGTGGGACGCGATGTATGAGAAGCCGAGGAATGTGGCCAGCTGGATTGTGGCTGCTGGCAGGGTCGAGACCATTGTCGTCTGGAGAGTGGTGAAGCCAAAGCCTTTGACAATTTGGCTGGAGAACTGTAGATAAAGCATGTCAGTCCGGATTCTCTTTGCGTACTTGGATGGCGTTTCATACCTGGCTGGCGAAAGTTGATGGCATCGTGTTTCCTCTGAGCGAGTATCATGTCAGTGGGAAGCTCGTAATGTAAAAGGGAAATCATCATGTCGACTTACACTGCAGTGACGAAGAAAAGCCACGTCTGGGGATCTTTCAAAGCCTCCCAGAATTGGTCCCATTTCCACTTGTTCTCGGCTGAGACTGTCTGGTTTTCCCTGACCCTCTCAATGGCGATTGCCTTTTCGCGTTCGTTGAGCCATTTTGCGTTGGCTTGGGTGTCGGGCATAACGAATAAGAGGACGATAGAATAGGCGAAGCTCAGTGACCCGAAGAAGAGGAAGAATATCTTCCATGTGGCAACGGAGCTGTGAACTTGTTCGAGTCAGCAACAGTATGGACTTGAGAGGAACGAACAGGGATGGAGTCTTACTTGATCCAAGGGCGTAGCTGAGGAGCCCACCGAGGAAGTTTCCAATCTTTCATACAGGGTTAGCACTGAATGTATCGTCCAAGGTGTACAGGCTGCTTACCGGTGTTCCACTCAGCCAGAAAGCGGCTCTGAAAGCCTGTTCCTGCCGAGTCCACCAGTTGCCGGTAACAATAACAAAGACTGGTCCGATGATACTCTCAACCAGGCCTAGAAGGAATCGTACAACCATGATACCGGTAAAGTTCTCACATAGAGCTGTTCCATGTCAACATTGTGATCTGAACATGATCCCTGGAAGAGCATAAGACGTACGTGTGAGTAATACTAGGACAGACCAAGCAAATACAGCTCCAGAGATAAACTTCCCGGTCCAGTGTGGCCAGCCATGGACGAGCTTAGCCCAGCACATGGCTCCAATGATGTAACCGATGTAGAAGATGCTTGTCCTTGTCAGCATGTTGATCTAACAGGACGAAGTATTACTTCAAGGCAGTACATACCTTCCCAGCCAGCTGTAGTTGGACCCATGGAGGTGCAGTGCCTTCTTGATGCCGAAAATTGAGGCGTAATTGAGCAGTGTCTTGTCCAAGAACTAAGGAGAGCGTCAGCTACTCACATCGCCGTGAAAGGATAGAGGTACAATGATGTCCGGAAACTAACCGATAGGATGTAGCATCCACACAATAGAGGGAGGAGAATGCGGTCGATCTTCCTCTTAACTCGCTTGCCCTCCTCGGGTGTGTAAAAGACGTGTCCCGCAGCAGCGTACACGTTCGTCTTGCTCGATTCTTTGACAGCTTCCAGGTGCTGACTCTCCATTGACTTCTTCGTATCGTTCATCTGGCTGTCGGACTCAAGATCGTTTGTCGTAGGGTGCATAATCGTGACTTCTGAGTAAAATCAAAAGAAAGTTGTTAAAGAAACCACAGTGGTCGGCCCTGGTAGCTGGATGACTGCAACAATCAGAGAGACACAGATGAATGACCGAGTATAGCCACGCCTGGCTTGACCCAGAACTCTTGGGCTTTTATCATGTCTGATAACGGCTGGAGATAGAGTGAACGAACTACCCCATGGGGCGGACACTTGACTCCGATCGCCTAGTGTAGCCGACCTTATCGAACCGACTGTATCGGCGAGCCCGATGATTGGACACACAACGCTATCCCGACTTTGTCGAGCCGACAGTGTCGGCTACTGATATGCCCCTATGCGTAACTATCTTGTAGTCGGGATTTACGAGCAAATCATGTATATAATAATGGAGCTCTATCTCTCTCAGCTTATCTTCACTGATATCAACATCAATGCACATTCATCATTATCTCTCTATCTGCACATTTTCAAGATAAACAAGAGCCGCAATGCTGAACGGTACACCGCTACTCGATGTGCCAGCAGCTCAAACTACCCATCTTCCAGAGACAAGTACTTCCAAGTCGGTCATCTTGGAGCCATACCATGTGGACCTTCTTCCAGAGTATGGTTATGTCAGCAGAGAGTACCTGATCAGTGGCTTTGCCGCTGGTGCTCCCTATTGCACACGCCTTCTTCTGCGTTGTCCTGAAGACCCTGCCCGGTTCTCGGGGTTTGTTGTTGAAGAACCTTCCCATCTGTGGGGAGGAACTAGCATATGGCGCCACATCAACCGATGGCTCATGCGAAATGGTTCGTATACCTCAACAGCCCTAGAATCCCTTAGGTGTGTACTGACTGGACGCAACAACAGGTCACGCTTGGCTCGAGGTCGACTCGCAAGCACCATCGGCGCTGGAGAAGATCCAGACAGTCAACCCGGACCGCTACAAAGATATGCAGTTCCTGCCTAGCCCGATGTCCAGTCACTTTCAGAAGACTATCCCGTTCGTTACAGACACTTCAAAGGAGGCGCTGCGGGCTTCGTATGCAGAGTTCAAGTCTCTGTGGTGGCCTGCCACCATGCAGTCACCTGAGATTCTTGCCGCTGCATCGAATGCTTTGCGGTCGGGAGAGCTGGGTATCAAAGCCACCCGAGTCGTGCTCTCTGGTCTGTCTCAGACTGGTGGTGTTACTAGACGATTCATCACACACGCGTCTCACCTACGACTGCCTGATGGTTCTCTCCCCTTTGAGGGATTCATTCCGTGCCAGTCCGGGGGAGAAACTCTCCCAGATGTCCCTGGGGCAAAGATAGTGGAGCTTCTTGGTGAGGCCGAATTCCAATCCGTCCGACTGCCTTGCGGCGTGAGTGGTCAGATGTATGAGACGATTCACCGCCGGCCAGACAGCGACTCCTTCAGGGTCTACGAAGTGGCGTGTATGGCTCATCGAGAGTCGCGATATGCATCGCCTGCAGAGCTAAAGCGCTGGTCTGTCGCGGACCTGAAGGGTGCGAAATGGAGTACTTTCTCAAACAGCTTCATTTATCACGCTGTGTTCGACCTTGTCGAGAAGTGGACAGGAGAGCAGGCAATACCTCCACCTCCTAGTGCTCTGCTTGAGACGGTCGGTCAGACTGACGAGATTGTGCGAGATGAGCTTGGGAATGCCCGCGGTGGTGTCAGAACGCTGCATAGTGATGCTCCTTTGGCACGATTCGTAGCGGCGACCCCAAAGGGCAGACCAAACTGGTACTGGGGTAAGTTTTCCTTGGGAGTATGAGAATGAGATCAAAAAACATGCTGACTGGCAATTCTAGGCTCTGAGTGGCCCTTCCCGGCTGAACAGCTCAAGACCCTTTACGGTACGGTGGAGAATTACCGACGTCTTGCAGGATCGGCTCTGCAGCAACAAATGGATAACCGATTCCTGCTTCCAGCTGATGCGGAGACTCTGAGGCGCGAGACGGTAGAATTGGTGGAGTTATGAGGTTGCTTGGCCCATCCCGATAATGTTGACGCATATGAATGTTGATAGCTTTTTCAAAGGTAGATTTACAGTGTGACTTAGACTAGAATATAGATAAAGTAATAAAAAAAGGATAAGAGAAGTAGCAAATAGCAGACAAGCGTAACATTCGGTGCTCGCGTGTGCCACTGTTTACATTGTCTGTGCGAGGACAAACACGGAGCGCCCTGTGGCTAGCCGTAGATTCGCAGGATGCAGGCAGTTAGATTGCTGAGGCCGATCTCATCTCAAGATGCAGTCTGGACTGTGTTTGATGTTTGTGTTGTGCCTGGAGGATCGTCGTGCAAAGAGCAGGGCAAGACCCCCGGCGCACAGGTGGATCTTCACGTGCAAAAACGGGCAAGAACGACTGGTGCGCCAATGACGCGCGCGCTCACCAGCCCTGATCCCTGCAGAGCGATCGAAGCCGGCAGGTGGTCCCTTAGAAGTTTGACGTCCGCGATGGCTGCGTAGTTCCATCTGCCATCCCACACCGCAAGAGTTGGACTCTGCTGCAAGATTCCCCGCATCTGCATGGCCTAGAGTGCATTTTTTATAAATTTCCCCGTCCCCGCCACCCTCATGTCGCTGCCTCCCCCCGTCACCAGCCCCAAGATGCCGCCGAGCAAAGGTACCGCCTCCCTTGCGCGCCTTCGCACGCCCGCGGAATGGTCTGCTAACAGCTGCAGACACCGCAAAGCACGAATGCGTGTCCGAGGATGCGTTGCAGCACCTCAAAACGTACAAATACTCGAGCGTCGACAAATCCTTCATCTCCCGCTACATTCTGAAGCACTACGTACGATTCCCCACCACCACGACTGTGATTGCGCACGCCCTGACACAGCATAGTGGAATGGCTTCGTGGAGCTGCTGCCCATGTGGATTGCGCCCAACCTGGTGACTTTGCTGGGCTTCTTCTTCATTCTTGGGAATGTCGCATTGCTAGAATTATACGTCCCGGATTTGGTCGGACCGGTTAGTCCCGCGCCATGATGCTGCCATGTGCAAGCTGGCTCACAACCAACAGGCACCATCATGGGTATACTACAGCTTCGCGTTCGGCATGTGGATGTACTCCACCATGGACAACGTCGACGGCAAGCAAGCGCGCCGCACCGGCACCTCGAGCCCTCTGGGAGAGCTCTTCGAGTACGTGACCTGAAGCCCAATGCGCCAAATCCCAAGACTGACCTCAACGCAGCCATGGGATAGACTCTCTCAACTGCACACTTGCTAGTCTTTTGGAGACTGCAGCTGTTGGATATGGATCCACCAAGATTGGCGCCTTCACAGCCCTTGTACCTGTGCTGCCCATGTTCCTCTCCACTTGGGAGACATACCACACACATACGCTGTATCTTGGCTATTTCAACGGTCCTACAGGTTTGTCACTTGCAGCTCTCTGGCCCACAGAAACTGACGCACTGCAGAGGGATTGATCCTTGCATGCACCTTCATCTGCATGTCCGGCTACTTCGGCCCTGAGATCTGGTCGACTCCCCTGGCACACTACTTCCCATCCTACAAGGCAGAGATCGGCAACGTCACACTGAAAGAGCTGTGGATCCCCATCATTCTCTTCACCTTCTTCGTTGCCCACGTGCCAGCCTGTCTGGTCAACGTTGCAAAGGCACGTCGTTCCAGAAACCAGCCTTTCCTCCCGACTCTCTACGAATGGACACCCCTGGTCATCTTCACTGCATGCACTATGGCATGGCTTGGATCCCCATACTCGCACATTCTCAAAGACAACCACCTGGTGCTGTACTGCCTGACCATGTCCTTGGTCTTTGGGCGCATGACGACCAAGATTATCTTGGCCCATCTTACTCACCAACCGTTCCCCTACTGGACTGTCATGCTTGCCCCCATGATTGGAGGTGCTCTGCTTGTCAACCACCCGTACTTCACCATTCCAGGCACGACTTTTGGTCCCTTGTCTGCAAACGCCGAGCTGTGGTACCTCCGCGCATACTTCGTCTTTGCAGCTGTTGTGTATGGCCGCTGGGCTCACCTCGTCATCACGAGCATCTGCGATTACCTCGGCATCAACTGCTTGACCATCCCCAAGCAGACAAGAGAAAAGAATGCTAAATCGAACGGCGTTGCCAATGGTACCTTTCCTGAGAAGGGTCGCACAGACTAAGCTCAGCTAAACAACAAACTCCGCACGCGACAGCCCTGGCTTCTTCTACATCGACTAGACACGACGGCGTAACCCAATATTTCTTGCATGCATGCTTCGGCGCACTCTGGGACCACGATAGACATTTACGCAACACACCACTTCGGTACGGCTTTGACCAATAATGATTCTTGCTTTTCTGGATACATCCTATTCTTACATAATACTTGGAAGGGAGAGGCAACCTTCAACAGAAGCGTTTGGGCCTGGATACTGGCTGTAATATAAGCATAGCATTGGATGAGGTACCTTTGTACAGCGATATATTTTTACAGTACAAATTGCACACCACCGATGATGTCATTTGGTGGATGTGTATGCACAGCCTACAAAAGAGCCGAAGTTGTAACAGCTGCAGGGCTCAGCCCACGCACTCTCCAATGGAAGCCTAGCTTGTGCACCTTTATGTCAATCGGTCCCGATTCCTGGCATGTGTTTCTAACTTTATTGTGATTGTGAATGGTTCATGCACCGCATCGCAGATCTTATCTTTCTACAAAGAGGGAGGGCTTAAACGCGATCCGGCGGAGTGACACCCGCTCGCGACATAGCCCTGTTTTGAGGCTCAAACATGACCCCGAGGCTGACCTGGACGCCGGCGCAGCTTCAGCTTTTGCGTGTGGGGGCGAGCCAGCCTCGCTACCTACACATAAAGACCAAGGAGGAAACATCAGCTGCGACTGGATTTTGCGCTGTTTACATACCCTACACTACCTGAACAAAGCTCGCGCAAGCAAACACTAGCTGTCACAAGGTTTAAGGCTGCCTGCCAGCCCACTCGCGCACCAATACCAACCATGGGCTGGAAATTACTTGACTGCGCAGAGGCATCGTGTGTGCCAAACAGGACGGTCGTGCCAGCAGATCCAGATGTCGCAGGTATTGGCGTACAACTTCCCAGATGACGACATTGGACTTTGCTGATGTCCCTGCAGATCATCGTCGGTTTCTTGTCTACCACTTGTCTCGCATTCTTGATCGCTTTCACGGTCCTTTTTCTAGATCGCTTTGAAGAGATTGTCAACTTCTTTAGAAGACATTTCACGAAGAACAAAGTTGCATACGAGCAAAATCAGGATGCGCAGCACCACGAAGGTCCTTACTGGAGGAGCGTTGCCTTCTGGTCAACCGTTCTGAGCAAGAACCTCCTTGCGTTCTCCGATACACAACTTCTCACCGGTCTCGCCATTCAGTTCACCGCAATGATCAAACACTGCTCTATGTCCGTGTACCATTTCAGAATAGTCGTTGATCTTGCCTTCCTGACTACGGTCACGCACCTCCTCACAGTCGTGGCACTACGAAACTACTTTGTAAAGAACAAGTGGATCAACCTACCGCGAATCTTCTTCATGTTGGCCAATCTCGCTCTCTTGGGCTACACGTCCTTCGTCGCATACTCTTACGACCTCGCTGAAGTCCAACTCTCCGACTCACTGGCTTGTTTCTTCAAGAAGGACCGGCCGCACTTCTCAGCAGCCTTTGGCGGCAAGTGGGCTGCGCTGCTAGTGGGTGCAATCGGCGGACACGTTACGGTAATAGCAGCCATGTACTGGCTTAAAGATCCTACCAAAAGCGACAAGAAAGGACAATGGTGGTGGTACATCTGGTACTTTGGCGCTGTATTTCGCACGTGGATTGTCGCTCCCGCATACGCTATCTACGGGATCTGGATGGCTGGTGATGGGCTGGCAGAGACTCAAGCACTCGGTAATCCACCCCCTGGCGTCCACATCGATGGTAGCGAGAGTGCATGGAACTTTGGGCAGTTTCTTCCCGTGCTACTTCTCGCTCTGCCGATATTCGCGGGATGGGAAAGCTTCTGGGAAGAGAAGGACGAGGACCGTGATAACCGATTCGGACGGCACGGCGCGAGAAGATCGAGAAACACCTTGGGTATGCGCTCGTTCGACATGTCTAACCAGGAGTACAAGGGACGACACCGCCACGCCAGTGAACCTTCGGTGGAAGAACACCGCATCGAGAGCAACGGTCCAAGTCCTACGAATACACCGCGCCTCAGCCCACAAGCTTCACCACGTCTTCGCTCCATTTCTGAAGGCACATCGACTCTGCGCCCGTCGCCTGGTTCGGATATGCTACTATCAGTGCCGATGCCGGCAGCTAGTCCTGGCCTTGGTCTCAACGTCAGCAGGCCTACTCCGCCTAGAACTCCTCCCTCCAGGAGCCCATCGAGGCCTCGCGGTAGTACAACTTGACCAATTTTCCAATCCCGATATAGAACGTCTGCGTGTACCGCCCCGTTCTACACCATCTAGTCTCGCCGTGCGGTGTACAGCAATACCTGAATGACTGACACTGGGCCCGTACCATTCAAAGGCACCTGCGTAGTCTCTGGTTTTCCTTAAAGATTGACAACAGGCGCACCAGATTCATTTTCTGCATATCATTTTCTGCAGAGTGTAGCTTGTGTACTGGATCCCCAAGATATCTGCTTTTAGGCCAGCCGTCTTGAGCGAAGGAGCTACCAGCGCTCTCGCCGTCTCTGCTACAGCATGTACATGACATCTGCCCTCGTAGACGAAATGGTTTCGCGGTGCGGCACAGCACAATCGAGGGGTTGGGGGATGATGTATCGAAGATGGTTGATCCGGTGTTGTGCGGCTTGAGATAGAAGTGTTTTCGGCGGATGAAGTTAAGGAAGAGCGTGGGGACGCTGAAGGAAGTTGGACGGAATCAACCTCTGAGTCTAGATGTGTTTTATTAGACGGCAATGTAGATTTCTATCAAGACCGAAGTGTAGATGCTACTGTTGTCCTCGCAAAGTGTGGTGCTGTGATGCGGATCAGTGGCTTGATGTACCAGTGAGGTTGATATCGGGTCGACGTCGTTGGCAGAGACATGGTGTGTCTATGGTGCGGTCGTGTATGGGTTTTCTAAGCATATAATCTTTCACTCATTTGTGGATTCATGTCTGTACTTGAGTCCGAGTTCTTTGAGGATTCGATGGTACATGCACAGTTTTATACAAGTCTCGCTCGAGCATCGTGAAAAGGACTAGCTCTCCTCCATCTTGAGGTGAGTGAAGAAGGAGCTTCCTGGTGAGATTGCATATTTCTGACGTCTGACATGTGCATACTTTGCATGCTTCTCGACTTGCCTAATATATGCCGCGGATCCAGTCGGACCAAGGCTCTTGTACGCGGATTAATCCTCGGCATGTACAAACATTCCGTGCTGGACGCCGCAAAAGTGCGTCGCGTCTACTCATTTGGGCTGCAGCTGAAGATACCGTATCTCCAGCTAGTGCAGACTCCACTGATAAGCTAAGATAGCCTTGTGAGCTTGATCACGTCTTCGCAGATACTTCATACCAATCAGAGCCCCATGAAATCCTTCGAAGTTGGCTCCCTTCGATATTGTGTTTCTCGTTCCCGTGACCAGCTGCTCCCGCCACCAGGAGCATCGCCGTAGCATCGCCGTTCCCCGCGTTCCCCAGGTCCCCACGAGCTCTTCAGATTTTGACCCCATAACCCACCAGATGGATTTGCAAGCAATTAGTCGAACGCTAGCAGGCTTCTCGAACGACATTTCCAGCCACTTGGGTGTGGGTTGAGCCTCAAGGTCCGATTCCGACAGAAACCGAGCATCCGAACACGGCACGGATCACCTCGCGCTACGAGTCCACAGTTCGCACGCCCTATATGCTCGCATAAGCTCGGCCTTAGAAATCGCACTTGAACACCAGCGTGAGAAATCGCAACTTGCAACTCGCACCATCTGGCATTTTTTCCCGCAAAGTCTGGGGTTGTACGTAACGATAATTGGCTGCAGTCTGGGGAATCCGAGCGCATTGTTGCAGTATCCCTGTCATGGTAGCAGTGGAAGCGACCTGCCCTTACCGGTTCAAGGTGCGGGATGCGTGATAGCCAAGATGTTGGCATATCAGCGTCTGACGCGCCGGCGACTTGCTTGAAAATCTCTGCTTGAGCTCCCTGGCGTGAGGACTACGACGAAGACAAGATTGTATAAGAGTGTCCGAGTCGCCGCTGCTTTGTGAAAGAGTGCAGACCGAACTGGGAACGCCGATCATCCTCCCACCAAACTCTCACGTTACACCGGCAGTGCTACGCAGGATTTGCCACCTCTATTCACGATGCCGAACCACCATGTTGTCGGCCCTGGAGAGGCTGAGAAGGGCTACGAAGCAGAGCAATTTGGCTATGATAAGCACACAACTACCACTGAGGAGCCTTTTGTCCATGGAGCTGCTACCGTTGGCGCAGCTACTGGGCGAGGAGGAGACACACATCGTGGACTGAAGAGCCGACACATCCAGTTCCTGTACGTTACCGTACCATAGGATACCCTCAGTTCAGTTACTAACGATATGTAGAGCCCTTGGTGGTGCTATTGGAACAGGTCTCTTCGTTGGATCTGGCGCTATTCTTGCCCTGGTCGGCCCCGCGCCGCTTTTCATGGCTTACCTGGCCATGATGATCGTTGTTTGGAATGTCATGAACAACTTGGCTGAAATCGTTACCTACCTGCCCATGAAGGGTATCACCATTCCCTACTTCGTCAAGCGATTTGTAGACCCGTCGCTTGCTTTTGCGGCAGGATGGAACTACTGGTACGCATACGCCATTCTTGTTGCTGCTGAAGCCACTGCTGGATCTATCCTACTGGAGTACTGGGAGACTCCTGTCCACAACGCCGTTTGGATCACTATCTTCCTTGTCATTGTCCTGTTCCTGAACATTGTCGCTGTCGGTATCTTCGGTGAAGCCGAGTTCTGGTTCGCTTCAATCAAGTTCATCACCATCATGGGTCTGATCATTGTCGGTTTCGTGATCATGCTGGGTGGAAGCCCCAACGATCAGGGTCGTCTCGGCTTCAGATACTGGAATAACCCTGGAGCCTTCAAACCATATCTCGTTGAAGGTGGTGGTGGTAGATTCCTGGCGTTCTGGACTGCGTTTGTCCGAGCTGGTTTCGCCTTCATCACTTCTCCCGAACTCATTGCACTTAGTGCTGGTGAGACTATCGCCCCGCGACGCAACATTCCCAAGGCTGCCGGCCGATTTGTCTGGCGACTTGCCATTTTCTACGGATTTGGCTCCTTCATCATTGGTGTGATTGTACCTTCAGACGACCCGCAACTCCTCAGCCCTAACTCCAACGCATCTGCGTCCCCATTCGTCATCGGTATTCAGAGGGCTGGAATTGGCGGTTTGAACCATGCCATCAATGCAGCAGTCTTGACTTCTGCCTGGTCCGCTGGAAATGCCTTCCTCTTCTCCGGCAGCCGTGTCTTGTACGGCATGGCACTCAACGGTGATGCTCCCAAAATCTTCGGCCGTACAAACAGGAATGGTGTCCCATGGATTGCCGTCCTTGCAACCTGGGCTGTTGGTCTTCTTGCGTACCTCAACGTTTCCAGTACCGGTGCCCAAGTTTTCGCTTGGTTCTCCAACATCTCAACCATTTCTGGATTCATCGCTTGGATCGTGGTCATGATCACCTACATTCGCTTCCGCAAGGCCATGATCTACAATAACATGTTTGATCAGCTGCCTTACCGCACTAAGTTCCAGCCTTACTTTGTCTGGGGTACCCTGGTCGTCATTTCTCTCCTGACCATCACCAACGGCTTTGGCATCTTCACCAATGCCAACTGGAACGTTTCTGATTTCCTCGCAGCCTACATTACACTTCCTATCTTCCTGGTGCTTTACCTCGGCCACAAGATCTGGTACCGAACTCCGCTGTGTATCAAGATCCAGAACATCGATGTCATGAGCGGAAAACGGGAGATGGACGAGCTGTGTGCGAACGACATCTCTGGAGCACCTGTGCCGAAGAACGTGTTCCAGAAGGTCTGGTTCTGGATTGCTTAGGTATCATCCACACTCAGTACTGCATTGAGCAGACGAGTACGCGTCAAATCTCTGACAAGGACAATTCTATATGAAGAAGTTTCCTTGAAACCCGCGCCGTCAATCTGCTATGTGAATAATTTGAATGTCGACTCTTCCCGCCCATTGTAGTCTTGCAACTATTGCACGCAATTCTCCCCTGTCTGACCACCATCGTCGTGTTCTCATGATCCATGGCGGCAAGCTGACCCTACACACCATTTATCCTTACCCCACTTGCTTTTCGACGAAGCAAACCAATCCACAACGCATTGTTCTCCTAGCTCAGCCAGCCAAATCACAGCTGAAGTACACATTCGGTGTTAGGCAGGGCGGGCTGTTGCCCAAAGCAGTTTAATCCCTGTCTAGTTTCGCTCTTGCCGTGCACCCGCTTCCCGAACCGCTCAGCACATGCTCCCCGCCAGCTGCGTCCAGAACCACGAACGCCCAATCTGGAGACATGGTAAACGAAATCGCGGTCGGGCTAGCAATACGAAGGCGATCAATGTGCCCTGCTGCAGTCTCTCAGCACACTCCTGATGTGATAGATGGCTGTAAGGCGCGTTGGCGGCGGCGGGCCCGCGACCGGGGATGATTACGGGCTCAGCTTGCAGCACTTGGAAGCTCCGCGGTGTGAGATCTGGGCGCATAAAAGGTAACATGAACCGCTGCCTCGTTGCCTACAAGCTCTTGGAATCCAATCGTCCTTCTCCTTTCAGCTGGTGCTTACCGACTGTGCAACTCCTCAACAGCTGTGGAGCGTTGCCAAAAAAAAAAAAAAAGGCCCCTTGATTGTGCTTATAGTCTTCCTTCTTCACTATTCCTTACATATCGACACGCTTTCATCCCGACCCATTATCTGTATACCACCATTATTATGGCGGACGCCGATAAGCCCTGGGGTCGACGCCTCATCATCTGCTGCGATGGAACGTGGCAGTCCAGTGTCGCCAATAAAGAGAACGTACCCTCCAATGTCACCAAACTTTGCCGTCTCATCAAGAATTTTGGCACAGACAAGAAGAACGCAGCGAAAAAGTGGCACCAGATTGTCTATTACGATGGCGGAATTGGAACTGGCGATATCAGCGGCGTCGAAGCTGCTCGACAGGGCGGTACTGGCGCAGGTCTCGCTGAGAATGTGATCGAGGCATACAACTTCATTGTTCTGAACTACGAGCCTGGCGACGAAATTATGTGTTTCGGATTCTCTCGCGGTGCCTATACTGCACGAGCAGTTGCGGGTCTGGTTACAGATATCGGTGTCATTCGGCCGCTTCAGATGCAGTACTTCCCTGTAGTCTATCGCGCCTATATGGCCAACAACAGGGGAAAGTCATTCCGAGACTTCGCCAATGAAGAGCTCACTCTGAACAATGGAGAGCTCAAGATCAAGATCAACCAGAAGAGTCGGGAGGTCAAGGTCGTAGGTGTGTGGGATACTGTTGGCAGTCTGGGTGTACCGGATGTTGGGAGTTTCAGTAATGCAAAGGGTCGGGGCAGGTATGGTTTCCACAATGTCATGCTTTCGGGTCGTAAGTTTTCCTGCCTTCGAACTCAGAAAAGCACACGCTAACCAACTTAGACGTCAAGCACGCATACCATGCGTTGGCCTTAGACGAACGTCGCAAAGCTTTCCGACCTACTCTATGGTATATTCCAGATGAACTGAAAGGTGACGATAGGCCTGAGCTGAAGCAAGTCTGGGTGAGCGCAGTTTTGGCCCCTTCTCTCTCATTCTTCATACTGATTCGTTACTAGTTCCCTGGTGTTCATATCAACTGTGGCGGAGGTTCTGACGATGGCTTCCTGGAGATGGAGGGCGATATGGAAAGTGAGTCAACATCTTGCGTTGCTCCTAGGAGCGCTTCTCTAACTCGCCTACACAGACATATCCATTGCCACATTCACATGGATGTTGCAGTGCATCTCGCCGCATCTCGATATTGACTATGCTTCGTTCGAAGCATATTTGCAACAATATGAGACTTGGCTGACAAAGATCCGTAAGGAGTGCACTTACCACCACAAGTGGCACGAGAGCTGGTTCCGTCAACAATACAACAAGCTTCCAAACGTCCCTTACATTGGCGAGGAGCCTGATCCACTAGCTCCTCCCAAGAGAGAAAAGAAGCATGAGCACGAGAAATTTGACTTTGGCTGGGGTGTGGGTCCAATAGTGGACAGCTATACTACGCTATTCCATGCGAACGGCAGACGTCCGCGTCAGCCAGGCCATGAGGAAGTCGAGATCTTCACCGAGCAGATGACAGAGCCTAAGTGGCTGCCCATCAAGGAATACGGCGAGACAAATGAGTACATCCACCCTCTCGTTTGGTATCGCAAGGGTATTCGCGACTGGACTGTGTGGAAGGAGTACCCTGATCCTCACCCTCTGAGTGGTTGGGATCGTTGGTACGAAGTGGGCGAAGATGGCCGTCAACGCTTCTGGTGGCAAAAGAGCAAGGGACGTGACGGCAAGAAGCTACCTGAATGGGCAATCCTGCCTCACACAGAGACCGACAAGAATTACGAGAGGGTTTGGTATGAAACCTCCCAGCGCATGGGCGCTGCTCTTAGCACGGAGCATGCGGCAAGAAACGCGAAGAACAAAGACGGGGACTATCTTCAGAAACTGGACAAGAATATCGACTTCAAGCTAGGTGCGAAGGCACAGAACGAGTGGCCGTAAGCATGGTACTAATTATGTAGTGTGGCTTTCTAGCGTTGTTTGTACAGAATCAGTATTTGTAAGGCCAATTCCACGACTTTCCCATATCATGAAGAGCCTTCTACGTCAACTAGATGACAATATGGCTACTTCAAAACGAAACATGATATCAAGTCAGAGTCGTGAAATGGGTGCACGGCGTTTTGTAATAGAACTGATCGCTGTTCAATGTCGCCCCAACCTTTTCTCACGATTCTTCAAATATCTCAGAGTGATACCAATGCATAAATACATTTCTGTCACGTTAGTCACATACAAATCCCAGGATCTCCGTACAGACTTTCCTGGTGACGAGTTGGATCCTTAGAAAGAAGCTTCGCCTTTCAATTGGTACCTAGCTCTCAGGTTGCAAAGAACGCCATGAATATGCCATACATGATTGGACCCACCCAGGACAGTAGTTGGGTATCCGATTTGTGTACTCTGTATGACGAGCTTATGGTGGTATTGTAGGTGGCAAAGGACAACTGCTCGGGAAACCATCTGTCTAAGAGGGCTAAATAGGTTTCTGATGCCGTGGATTTTATTTGTATACAGCATCCTTTCATCTGTACACCATTCGCGACTTCAGCTCATGGATCTAAGTGCACAAAAACGTATCTTTTCGTGCTAGAAGTCTGCAAAGTGCCCCAGCATCATACTTCTTCTATCATATGTCGACTTACTCTACGGATCAAAGGCAAGATCGCAAGTCACGACAACACTCCACAATTCTACGTAGTCCAGGCAAGGTCAAGCACAGCCTCCCTGATTGTTCGCGCTCTCTATTCTGCTTGGGCTCATTGATGACCTCGAAAAGCTCATCTGCAAACCATTGATCGATAGAAGGTTAGCTAGGTTAGTCTGAAGATGTGAATGTACTGGGATATACTTGTAGAGATTGCGCGTGTAAATCATTTGTGGCGGTAATTGCAGTCTGATGGTATTAAACCAAGTTCAACTCATCCGAAGACATCCGCCAGAGGCTATATAGTTACGAGTGCACTCTTCAGCGAGCTTCATATCCAGATACGCCGTTGGGTCGCTAGCAGACACGATGTTCATCAAAGGCTTTCGTAGAAGCTATAGAATTGGATCGTACTGTCAGGAAAGTTGATATTTCCATTCGCTGAATTGATATACTTCAATGACGAAGGCCCTGCCTTGCATGTTCGCTGTGATAGACGTTCCGCCCAGATATCTAGTCCGGCCACATACTGAATATGGGAAATAAAAGTTGTATAATACAAATTTGTCCCAGGGACGACCTCATGAAGCATGACCTGGAACTAGTACCCGGAAACGATAGTGCGAAGAAACGTCGAAATGCTGCGGCAACTGAAAATGAACCATCTGAAGTAGTTTTGGCTCGAAATCACAGTTTCCATACTTTGAACGAATCTATGACGTGGCGTCGTTGACCGTTTAACCTGTACCGTTGGTGACATGGAAATTTACCAGCTTACCTAGTCCGGTTCATTCATGCAGTCGCTAATTTAGTGTGGAGTTACACGCTGCAGGAAAAGTGCCCTTTCAACTACCTTAGTCGATATCCACAGAGGTCAAAGTAATCGTGGGTCTGGTGACTTTGAAATAGTACTGCGAAGTTACTGTCGTATTCACTTGCCAACAGACGGCTGTGACATTGCCATTCTGACCATGAGAACGAATAGGGTCCGAGAAGAAAGAACGTTATGCAAACGGCCCTCCATTTGCCGGCCCCAAACTAGTTTGTCCATGACCTACATCTGTTGGAACCTTGCTGCTTTCAAGCAAAATGGCAAGGCTTCTCGTCACAGGATGTGATCTCTTGGCTACATTATTGACATATATGGAACAGGCAAGTGGTATGGTAGGCAATGAGCTGGATGGATGGTGTCGTGGTCGTCTTGATTGCAGAGTCAAACAACTGTCAATAACATAAGCACACATGTCATCCTGATAGCTGTTTGAGTACCTATTCAGGACGAACATTCATGGCAGGAAACCCTGGCAGTCGCAGACAATCCGCAATTAGTTTTGGGTGTGCGAATATTCAACCTCAGCCCAAGCGGTGGAGGATAAGTCCAGACAGAAAACGGCCCTCAACACGAAGTCTGACAAAGAGCATCTTACACCAACGGCCCAACAAGCCCGTTGATGCCGGTAACGGCAGCATTCCTTCGCCATTCTGACTGGTCTTTCGTCAACCGCTGTCGAATAGCGTACCCGCAACCCACACCAGAAAGAGCCTCCGCGTTTAGCCTGGCTAAATGTGCGGGCGCAGCTCACTAAACACTGCTCACCGGTTTCCAAAGCTGAAGTCTCACAGCTGTGCCTCTCGCGTAGCGCGCTCGTCTAAAACTATTTTCAGGTTTTCGGCGCCCCCGAATACACTTCAATTCATTTGCCTCGACCTGCTGGTGAATGACTGTTTGTTGCGTTGGGCGCAACTGAATGGAGATGTAAGTTGCGAGAGGCAAGTTTCCAAGCTTGCCACACTCCAGCCCGACCCAGCCTCGCCGGGCGCGAACCAGTGGAACCTTGCCGCTGGTCCTGCGCTAGTGCCACGCATGAACCTGCAAGACGCTTTTTTTTGCGTGATTAAGTATCGACGCGTAAACACTTTGGCGAGGGCGCTCGGCGTTTTACCTAATGAAGAACCCCAATTGCGCAATCGTGGATGTGTTGTGTGCAAAAAGAATGGCGTGTGAACGAAAGGCGCGAACTCAAAGGGGAGAATAGAAGAATGGTGAGGTTGTGCGACGCTGAGGTGGCGATGAGCGGGTGCTTGCAGAAGGTTGGGGTACAGAAGCGTCCGCTGTGGGGTAAAGAGCACCAGCACCACTCGAACACTGAATCGTGGGTGATCAACGGATGAGCGTTGAACACGAGTTTTACACTTGGGTCCCAGATTCGCAAAGTCGCCGCAAGTATCCTAGAAGTGTTTTGATTGTTGCAGGTTTAATGTTACGGAGTTCGACATGACTGCCTGCTGTGAAGCATCTCCATGGTCACTGCGAAAGGGAGAGAGAACGAGCGGCCACACGGAGACACAGCCACGATGACAGCTTTGTGCGATAGCATGACGATAACCGATGCGGTGACACCTGCCTTGCTTCTGCTTGCTTTGGCGACCTCTGTACTACTAAAAGTTTCAAAATGAATGCGCAAGGCAGACGGCTGTCGCTGTGCACGACCGTCAATCAATCAGTCGATCGGGATCCAGGGAACATGTGAACAAATGCATAAAATCGATATTGTATTGAACAAGTATATTGGTTTCATAGTGTCATTGGTCTACCGCCCACTGTACAAGGCCTTCTGCACTAGACTAAGCAATGCACAGCACTCCACCCCAAACGAACGCCGCAGCGCTCGTGATTCATTAGAAGGATATCAACATAAACAAGGACTCTAAATTATCCAATGCAAAATACATGAAGATGTTTTAGATGTGATCGCTTAGTTGAGGAAAGCGAACGCACCGGCGGCACCGAAGAGGAGCGCCAGAGGAGCGGAGGAGAGCGAGCCAGCAGCGCTGCTGTTCTCAGGGATGCTGGCAGAGCCGGTGGCAGAGCCAGTGGCGCGGGTGCCAGAGGCGGTGCGGGAGAGAGTAGCAGAAGAGACAGTGCCGTTGTGGCTAGCAGTGGAGGAGCCGGTGCCAGTAGCGGAGGCCGAAACGCTGGAGGCGACACTGGAGATGAGGCTGGAAAGCGAGGCAGATGCGGCGGAAGCAGAGGAGGCACGCGAGGAAATGACCGAGGCGGCAGAGGAGGCGGACGAGGCAGAGGCAACAGCGGAGGAGCTGGCAGCAGCGGAGCCACCGGTCAGGCCGAACTGGCCGGAGTAGTTGGGAGTCTGGCCCTGCTGGCGGATCTCAAGAGCGTAGTCGGGGCCGCTGGCAAGGTCCTTGGCAACAGTCCAGGAGAAGGTACCTCCAGTTGCAGTGGCTGTAAAACTTGTCAGTATGTGAAATTTGACGGTATTAATAATGGAACATACTAGTCAAGGTACCGACGGTACCGAGGTCGGTGGAGAGACCCTTGCGAAGGATGAAGGTGGTGGGGGTGTTGTCCTTGGGGGAGTAGGTGATAGTGTAGGTCTCGCCAGCCTTGACACCTCCGGTGGGGTACTCGTTGATCTCGAGGGCGAGAGCAGCTGCGATGAAAGCAGCGCTGGAAGCGAGGATCTGGAAGAAACGCATGTTGATGGTGATGGGTTTGTTGATTAGGTAGATATTAAGTGTCGTACGTGTATGTAGTGGGATTAGAGAACGAGTGTAAGTACTGTGTACAGCGAGAGGAGCGATCGGTGGATGAAGGAGAGATGGAAGGTGAGCGATGTCCTGGGGATTAAGAACAGCTGTGAACGCTGGGCGCAGCTGACTTTTACCAAGGCTGGCTTTCGGCTGGAGGACGCCAGAGTAACGGCTGGAATGCAAAATTAGGTTCCTGATACAGTATGGTTTAGCCTGGGGCTAGATGGAAGTCATTGTCATGCACCAATAGGCGGCTTGCTGCATGGTGAGATCCCCTGGGAGGCCCCTTTTTTCGCACCCCCTCGTCGATCGAGGTAGGAAAGGTGTGCGCCGGGTTAGATCCAGTCACCATTCAGGCCGCCTCTGGCGTCGTCCACCATCCCGGCGCATCAAGTGCACGCCAACGGCCGCCGCGTCTCTCATCTAGCCGGGATGAGCCTAGATGACAGCCACTCAATGATCTGGGGAAATTCAGGGGCTGGGCCTGCTCCCCTCCTTGTCAGCGACACAGGAGGCGCATAACAGCACAACGCTGAAGTACAAGGTGATGGCTGCACACGGTCAACCTCGCTCGATGACGACACTCTGTACGACGTGGAGCATACACGATCACCATTGTCTTCGGCTGCTGCGGGTGTTGGCGTGCAACCATTCCCTTGCCATCAAGCGCATGTCTTCCGCTTTTGGACGTCTCATCACCGAGCACTTTCTCTGTTTCACAACTTGCCGCCGGCAACGTCATCATCGACACGCCCAAGCCGGATGCGCTACTTGTCTCGCTGTGTTAATGCCCACGATTTTATCGATATGGCGAGGATCTGCTGCTAGGAAAGCAGCGGCTTCTCATTGTTGCTTGTGGAACCGGGCAGGTTGGTCGGTGCGACACCGGTGATGAACTTTAACTACTAGCCCGAGCGATTTTAGTCGCTATGGTATTGGCTCCACTGAAATGAAATTTGCTTGTTGAATCGCTACGGTCGAAGAACGTTCGATCAAGGCTCGCCTGCGCGCTTGGACGAACGCCAGCCGAGTCGTGCCGCCGGGAGCGGATGAATGCATCAACGGCAATTGAGCACAATGTTTATCCCTCCGAAGTGTGCCAGGGTAGTGTGGTTTGGAAGCAGCTCCAAGTCAGCAATGCCATGCTAGGCTATCATCTTGTGTGCATGATGGACACAACCTTGTTTACCAATTAAGGTGGGCGGTTACCGACGTACATGGCATTGTCAAATACATTCATTTTCGAACTTATCTACCTTTCCCTGCATGTTCACCGTCCATTTTGCGAAGAAGAGCTGATCGAAGCTCTAGAGGTATCCAATCGTCGAGCAAGACCAAGCCGCAAGGAGCCGCAAGAGCAGACACAAAAAAGAAATATGCCGTCGACATGCCAGTAGCAGTGAACTCATGGTCTGGCATCGTTACTGGCAAACTCGACAATGTTGCCCGTGATACGTGTGCGTTGAGTTCACACAAATTGTTCGTCCTCCCACTGCTTCTCTGACTTGATGAAGTCGGCCATATCAGCAGGCAAATCATCGTCGTCGTCATCGTCGGCTGTCGGAGGAGTTTCAGCTTGAACCTGAGCCTTCTTGGTGCGGGGTTTGGGGGTGGCCTTCGGCTTCTTGCTTGGTGTGTCGTCGGCGTCATCACGCTTGCGCTTCTTGGGAGTTGCAGGCGTGGTAGTTCCTCCTGGAAGCTGTCAGCAATCCAAACCAGCAGTATTCGTCATCGCAACCATTACACACCTCGCTTCTGGGTAGGTGAAACAGGAGCAAACTTCTCGCCCTTGTCAACACGCTGCTTGAGCTCTTTAGCTTTGGCTGAGATCGAGCGAAATTGGTGTTCGAAACTGCTAGCAGTGCGGGTGCCATCAAGAGCTGACATGATATTGAGCTGCTCCCTGGTGATGCTAGTACATCCGAGTGCCATCAGCAGGACGGAAACACAGTCTGCTGGGATCATCTTTTGACCGCCAGATGGAGCGTCGGTAGTTTTGCCCATGTTGACTGAGGACGGCAACGCGGGGTGTGTTCGAATGGGGACACGTAAGTTGAAAGGGTAGCGCAGAAAAGCTGAGTGGATTGCAATGTCAAGAATGTGGGAGGACCGCTCAGTCATAAGACGCTGTAGCTGCCTTGGAGGGCGCAGCAAATGAGAGCAGGCTACGACAACTTAGTAACAGTGAAGGTGAAGGAGACACAAAAACACAACACAACACAATAATACATACCGCGCTTAGTGGCTGGTGGGACCGGCTTGAAGACATCTCCGTTGTTGATACGTGCTTTGAGGTTCTTGGCTTTGGCGAGAACAGCCCTGAAGTCGTGCTGGAAAGCACTTGCGGTCTTGACACCGTCCAAAGAGGACATAAGCTCGTAATTCTTTATGGTCAGTGAAGTTGTTCCTGTAACCGTAAGGACTGCCGCAACAGCATCCACGCTGAACGTCTTGTCAGTCTTTCCATTGCCGTTGGTGACTACTTTTGGGGACATGTTTGAGTGCTTAGATTGAGATAGGTTGTGGTTTGGTACAGGTTGAGGCGGCAAAGGTAGGGCAGTCTGTTGGTGTTTCTGGAAAGTTGGTGTCGGGGTTTTGGGCAGACTGCTCAGGAACCAGACTTTGGAGCAGTTTCTTTCGGTGCGGCGAGTGAAGATGAGCTGGGACAACTCAGTGACGATGAACGTGAGTGGCTTCGCGCTCCATCATCTACATGGTCGTAAACTGTAGGGACCGTCTGAGTAAGTCACAACATGAACAAAATGCAGCAGATTTCTTCCTTCAGTGTGCTGATATCCAGTTTGTTCTAAGCACAAACGCGCGGGCGAGCGATTGCGGTCTCCCTGGGTTTTTGGTTCTTGCTATAGCCCAGACTTCTGCTGGCACTCTAGTATTCAATCCAGTCGCCCATCTGCATCAACAACTCCTTCTGCATCTCAAGCTCCTTGTTGATGATGTCCGTGTCCGGATTCTGTCCTACACTTCTCTTCAGCTCCTCGCTCATCTCATCCGCCTTGCTCTTTACACTCCTAGCGAAGGCACTATTGAGACCATGACTCAATACCGACATATCTAGCACTTGCTTTGTGAGCATCATGGCAATCAACCCCATGTTGACTCCTGGCGCTCCAATTCCTTCCTCGTCACCAGTAAAGTACGCTGCGAGCATTGCCATTTGCCAGGTCTGGACCACACGTACTGGGTGGAAGGGTATTGGGTACAACATCGGCTGAAGGTGTTTGTACCGTCTCGCGCACTGCGCCCATGCTACTTTGAAGACTCCTTCCTCTAGCAAGTTGACGATCAGCTCATCTCGAATCGCAGCGTACGGTTGACGATACAGAGGCCATAGACCGGACTGATGGCACAAGCGCATTCCGTTAACAATGATCTCGTTCTTTTGGTTTGGAGATGCACGCTGAGCTGCCTCAAACTCAGCGTAAGCCTTGCCCTGGATGGCCGCGGCGTGCTTCTCAGACCTCGATTCGCCGACGTAGTTTGCTGGGTCCAAAGCAAAATCCTCCTTGATCATCATCTCGGCGGCTTCTTGAAACTTTGGTGATAGATTACTTGGGTCGATGGCCCATTTATCTTCGTCAAGAGTTGCACCCTTTTGGCATTTGGTACATTTACAGGCGAAGAACCAGCGTTGCTTGAGCTCGTGTTGACGACGAGGATAGGGATTGGTCGTGTCGATGTATGAGATGAAAATCTCTTCATCCTTCTTGATAGGTTTGAGAGACCGTACATTGACTTCGGGCCCGTCCATTATGATGTACGCGTTGGGATCGCAGGAGTGGTTGAAGTGACCAAGCATTGGGTCCATTATGATACCCAGAGGATCAAGTGTGGGAGTGATCAATGTCAATGAGTTCGTGAGCACCTGCCATTGTGAGTATGCATCCCGACATCTAAGACTTGGCTACTCACCCTTGCATACATTGCTGCTACAAAGTCCTTGTCAAAGAGGTCTTGTGTGACAGAGAACTGGCTTGCACCCATTGCCATCAATTCAATGTTGCCGTAGTTCCCGTTCGCTTTGAAGTCATCAATGTGAGATGGCAAGCTAAGAAGCATGTTCCAAGCCTCCTCTGGTACGATGTCGTGCTTCTTCATAGTCAAAAGATCCATGCATGCAAGAACAGCTTTCGGAACCTCCCTGTCGCCGAGTTTCTTGAAGATCTTGCACTGGTACTTATGACCACGGTTCCAAGCTGCTTTCTGACATGCCTGCTGGTGGTTAGCTTTCAAACATTGGCGGATCGCGCATGCATACATACCTTGCTGCAGTATCGAAATCTTTGGCATCCAGCGCACTTTGCCACCTTTACACCCTCCGGGACATATGTTCTCGTCCCTGTTGATGCACCTTCTGTCCAAACATAGCAGTTTGCACACGTGTCGAGAAGGCGTTCGGTGTCCAGGGAGCCTACAATTGGCCGTCTGATTGATGCCACGAGCTGACCGGACTCGAAATCTACATTGGCGAAAAGTCCATTACCCGTGCTTTCGCCCTTCTCGTTGATGCAGACTTGCGATTTGGCGGGCCGGAAGGGTGCAGATGAATTCGCCCATCCCTCCTGAGCCTCCTCAGCCTCTTCAGCCACATTCAAAACGTGCTTAATGGGCATGTCTAGATATATAGAAGAAAGGCCAGATTCTCTTCAGTCGAGAGAATGTGAAGCTGTGTCTTGTAACGTCATGGGTCGCAGAGCGTCTTCGCGTGGAAACACGCTGCTAGGCTCCTTTGGGCCTAAGTCAGTCGCTTCCCGAAGACGCTCGACCATGTTGGTCGCTCATATCTTTGTTGTTATGATGCTCATATCGCATTATAATTGCACTGTTCTCAGACGAGCTCCTAGTGACAATGGCATTGCTCAGATTTGGAAGGAATATACAACATCACGTGTTGATTATGTTTTATTGGTTGTACTTGCTCTACACTACACACAGTCCCGAACAGGACTCTTCACACCAGGCTATCCTCAGGCTCCGCCTTAGCCCTACTACTAACATCTTCAATGGTGGTAACTTGCTTGTTAAAATTCCCAAATCTCAGCCAACCGACAAGCGGAAGCATGACCACACCTAGCACGAACAGCGGGGTCAATAGATAACGCGCAGCTCGCAACTCTTTGCATAGCGACTCCGCAGTGTCATTTCCACCACGAGTTGATAAGAGACACGCCCATGCTTCCACTTGATGCTCAACGAAGGCGTAGATGAGCACGATGAAAGGTCGCAAAAAGTGGAAAGAGGCCACAAAGAGAAGCGCACTCAAGTATCTTGTCTTGTTCTTGCTCTACCCTCGTCAGCATGGCCCGTACCAGTTGGATTGTCCTACATCACGTACTTCGGTCTCGTGGAAAGGCGTTCTGCTCCAGAGGTATAGGAAGAGACAAAAGTCCACGATGCCTCCACAGGCGGGCCAAAAGAGGAAACTCATTCCAATCCCCTTCAGGTCTGAAGGAGCAGCATAGTCGAGTTTATTTTTCAAGTGCACGCTGTCTGCCAGTAATCCGAGGATGACGATGGAGAAACAGCCGATGAGTGCGTTGATGATGGGAATTGCAAAGGTTGCAGCGGCAGCCATCTTCAAGCTCTCTCAAGTGTTGACTCTCACAGTCGCGCAAAATTAAGTCGAAGTCTCACGTATCATGAAGATGACTACGATGGGAAGAATGGTCTCTATACGGCGAGTACATCTCTACTTTATGTGTCTACGTTCATGTCTACCATCGTAGGCCAAGGCCGCCACAAGCGTAATACATAGGGATCCGAGATCGACACTCGCATTCGCTTAACAAACTATATTTGGATAGCTTAGATATTGAGCATTACGAAAAGTATAGGAATAGCTAGGAAAATAACATTTCCTGACCCACAGGACTCTGACAGAATGCTCTGGATTTGCCAGTGTGCAGCAGGGCAGCGTGATATCATACTATTACGCATAATCTAGAGAGGAGGCTCGAATCTGTGCTTCGAGGCAAACACAAACATCATGTTCAACGGCGCAGGTGGTCACCCAAAGGCTCGACCTGCACCACTTCGAAGCAGCTCTGTAGAGACTATGAGTCCTTCTTGATCGCGTGATGGGTGGTGAGATGGACATCTGCCAGAATGTACTCTTCAACCTGCAGCCGAAAGATGGGTCGCGTATAGTGGTGATGTATGTGGCCAATATGGTTTCTTGCTTCAAAGTTTGTTGTTCTAGCAAAGTATGAAGTCTTCTACCATAAGCTCTGAGAAGCCGTAAGAAGAACAACGTTGCGAAGAAAACGCTGTGTTTTGTACGCCGGTGAGTGACGTCGCGTGGTGAAAGAGGAAACGACGCTAAAGCTCCCGCGGAAGGCCCAAGCGCGGGCTGTCGAGGAACAACGCGCCTGCACACGAGCTCACCCAACCACCACGGCCGCCTTGGACGAACACACACGACCGCGCAACCTTGGGAGCAGGATCGCCTGCGTCGCCTACCATGGCGCCCATCGAGACGGCCGACATAGCGGACGATGCCTCGGCGGGCGACACATTCACGGTGCTGAAGCAGTCGCTGGAGCTCGACATCAGCTTCTGCCCGCGCCGAGTGATGGGCAAGACGGTGCTCGACATCCAACCCAAGAAGTCGCAGCTGCGCGAGATTGTCCTCAACTGCAGGCAACTCAAGCCGACGCGCATCCGCATCGACGACCAGACAGCTGGTTACAGCTACTCGAACCTGCACAGCCGTCTCACACTGTACACCGGCACCGGCCTTGAGCAGTACCACTTCGCAAAGGACCGCATCGCACGTCACGTGGATCCCAACTCCTCGGCAGACGAGCTGGTGGTCTTTGTGCCGGACAGGGTCAAGATACGGGAGGTGCGACCGGAAGAAGTGGGCGAGCTCGAGAGTGCACAGGGCGTCTTCTATGCGCCGCTGAGGCTGGAGATTGACTACATACTGGACGACTTCCGCGATGCACTCCACTTCGTTGGCGTCGAGGATGGAGACGGCCGTTACCCCCACGCCTTCACACGCAACTCGCCTTTCCCCGGCACAGCATCGTGTCTGTTTCCCTGCATAGACGACGGCACTCGCAAATGCCTCTTCGACGTCGCTATTCGATACCCGCGCACACTCGGCGATGCGCTCAGCAAATCGACAGCCCCAGTACCCGCGGACGCAGACGGACAGGCTCTGGCAACTGGGGTAGACAAGGCAGACAGCGTCATGGCAGATGTGGACGATGAATCGGCCGACCTTACAGCAGAGGAGCGGGCTATCGAGATGCAGGTCATCTGCTCGGGCGCTCTGACAGACGATATCGCAGATCACGCCGATGCGTCCCGTAAAACAGCAAGCTTTACCTGCGATACTCCCGTTCTACCACAACACATTGGTTTTGTCATCGGTCCTTTCGAGCACGTCGACCTTTCTGAATATCGCGATACCGCCGACGACGAACGTCTAGGGTCAAACGCCGTCAAGGTGCATGCTTTTTGCTTGCCAGGAAAAGAGGACGAGGTCCGAAACAGTGCTATGATGCTTGCGCGTGCTCTTGATAGCTTTACGGAACGCTTTCAGAGTTATGCGTTTGGCAATGCTTACAAATTGGCTTTTGTGGATGACTTGGACTGCGACACGGCGCATACTGCCTCATTCTCCATCTGTTCCACCCGCCTGCTCTTCCCAGAGACCGTATGGGAGCCGCTTGAGCACACGACAAGACTTCTGGTGCATGCTGTGGCCAGCCAGTGGATTGGAGTCGATGTTGTTGCTTACAGTCCTTATGATTATTGGATCATCGTTGGCGGTTCCTGGTTCATGGCTGAGCTATATCTTCGTGAGCTATTTGGCAGGAACGACTGGCGATTCCGGCAGAAGCAGATGGTGGACAAGATCATAGCAATGGACCACGAGCGACCCAGTCTGATTGAGCTTGGACCGCTCTTGCAACTCCATCCTGCTGAACAAGAGTTCATGGAGATAAAAGCGTTACTGGTACTCTCTGTCCTCCACAACCGTCTGGTCAAGCAGAGTGGCAAGAATGGTGTCGACAGGTGCCTGTACCGGATGTTGTTCAATGCTCGACAGGGTAAATACGACAACGGCGCCATCGCTACAGATGACTTCCTCGACATCTGTGAGAAAGTTGGTCATCAGAAGCTTGAGACATTCTTCAAGCAGTGGATCGAGGGTTCTGGCTTCCCCACTTTTACGTGCGAACAACAATTCAACAAGAAGAAACAAGTTGTCGTACTTACTATCCAGCAAGAACAGAACGTTCTGGCCGTCGGAAGCACGCTCTCTCCTGATGAGTTTGTTCGGAAAACCAAGGAGAGCATGCACAACTTGGCGCCAACACAAAACTGGCCAGTGTTTCTGGGACCCATGACGATCCGCATTCACGAAGCCGATGGTACACCATACGAGCACATTGTCGAGATCAACGCCTCCAAGGTGAAAGTTGAAATTCCATACAATACCAAGTATAAGCGACTGAAGAGGAATCGACTCAACAAAGAGCGAATGGCTGCTGCCGCTGGCTTAGATGCTTCAGGCGATGCGCAAGAGGACGTTACATTCTACATGCTGGGTGATGTGTTCGCATCACCTGAAGAGCAGGAAGAGTGGAAACTGGGGGATTGGCCGGCTGAGGTTGAGCGTCAACAGGAGGGCGAAGCCTACGAGTGGATTCGTATTGATGCGGATTTTGAGTGGATTTGCAAGGCCAAGGTTCAAATGCCGAGCTACATGTACATTTCGCAGCTGCAACAAGACAAAGATGTTGTTGCACAGGCTGAGGTAAGTTCAGATTCATCGCTCCGATATTTGCGCTGACAATTTAGTCCATACAATTCCTGGCTACAAAGGAAGACAAGCTCATATCGACGTTCCTGGTCAAGACTCTAATGGACAACCGATACTTCCACGGCATACGAACCATGGCTGCCGACGTCCTAGCTCAGAGTGCCAAACAAAGCTTGGACTGGATCGGCCTCTTCCACCTAAAAAAGGCCTTTCAGGACCTCTTCTGCTTGCCTGGATCGCCTATGACAAGGTCGAACGACTTCTCCGAACGAAGCCTGTATCTGATCCAATGCGCCATCCCCAAAGCTATCGCCAGAATCAAAGGCGAGAATGGCAAAGCGCCAATGGAAGCTAAACGTTTCCTGCTCGACCTCATGCGATACAACGACAATCGCGGGAACGACTACAGCGATGATCACTACATCTCGACACTTATGAGGTGTCTAGCTGAGTGCCTTATTAGTGCTCCTTCCAGTGTTGTGACCGATTTCGACTTTCGCGTACAAGCAGAAGAATTCGACTTCACCAAGAAGGCCATTGAAGAGCTTACGCGGCATCAACGGCTAGATGAGTGGATTCCAACTTTCCAGAACATATACACAACTACTGGTCTTGACTGCTCGCTGAAGCTAGTCATGAACCGGGTCATACCCTTCAAGCCTTCAGAGTTCTCGCAGTATGCGCAGCTTGGAAATGCGGACAATGTACGACTCAAGGCGTGGGAATGCCTTGTTCGACTGGGCATGATCCGGAAGGATAGCATTCTGAGATTCCTGATGCACGAGATCCGATCTGACCCTTCGCCACACTTCAGGAAACAGCTGCTCCTCATCCTCGACATCGCTGTTGGACAGATTGCTACCGGGGACGTCTTTATGCCTAACAAGTCTCAAGAGGCTTCCGGTGGCTTGATTATCGACCAAGAAGCTGACAACTCGGCTCGCGCATCGAGCCTTGCTCGCCAGTCGCTGGCAGGAGCACTCAACGGGCTAAAGCAGGATTTGGTTAACAACCAGACGCTGCGACAAGTGCTCGAGGAGGCTCTGAACTCGAGGACGCTATCTCTCAGCGATATGACCCAACTTCTTGACTTCTGTGACATGATCTTCCGGGATCGTAGGAAGAATGTCTTGCCTGTAAAGCTCAGGTTCCCACGTTACTGGAAAGTCAAACATCTTGGTCAAGCCAAGTTGCAGTTTACACAAACCGACAAGTACCGTACAAAGCCGCTGCACCCGCTGGTCAAGGAAGCACCACCCGCACCAGCACCAGCACCTGTACCCGCGCCAGCGACAGCGCCAGTGCCAATACCAATACCAGCACCAGTGGAGCTGCCGCGGGAAATGTCTGCGCAACCTCCGCCCGCACCTATCGCCCCATTGAAGGTTGCCCCGCCGAATGTTGTTGCGCCGCCAAAGCCCAAGCTTTCACTCAAGTTCGGCAAGTCAAGCACGGCTGGAGGCGCATCCTCTTCTCCATCCTCAGCCCTGTCAAAGACACAGCCTATGTTCTCTCCACCCATCAAGCACGCTTCACCTGCTCCAATGTCGGCACCACCCTCGCGGAAACCCTCACCAGCACCACAACCGACGGCTGTCAAGCAAGAATCGCCCATACTGCCCCCAAAGCCTCCCAGCCCACCTGCGGTGTCACCACCAAAGAAAAACGCAACGCCGGTTCCTATTACAAAGACACCCGTGCCGCTGCCGACAGCTTCCCCAGCACCAAGCTCAGCAGCAACGGCTGCGCCGGCACCGCCGCGTCCAAAACCTGCACCGGTCAACATCCCGAAGGCCATCTCGGCACCATCGCCCATGCACTCTCCGATTCCCTCGTCAGGTCCAAAAATCAAGATCAAGACCAAAACAGTTCCTGGTTCTTCGGCGCCCAACTCCCGCCCTTCAACCCCAGCGCCATCTCGGCCGAGCGTTCCACCGCCACGGCCCAGCGCTGCTACGGCTCCTCCTTCTAGATCTGCGACTGCGACTCCTGCGCCACGATCTACACCTGCTCCTTCTAAGCAGAGCCAGTCGAAACAGAAGAGGAGCAAGATTGTAAAGCTCAGATTGCCCTCTGATGTGCTTGCGCAGTTTAAGAATGGCAGTAGCAAGAAGAGGAAGCTGCCAAGTGGCGGTGAGGACAGGCCGTTCAAGAGACAGAGTGTCGAGCCTAATGGGCTTATCAACGGGGCCGCCAATAGTGGTCTAGTGAAGATTGAAAAGTCTGGTGGCGAAAAGCCGAAGCTAATTGTCAAGATGAAGGTTGATAGATTCAAGCTGCCTCGTTCGTGAGGGCCATCCGTATGAGGGTGTGGCGTGGTGGAAACCACCAGTCATATGGACATTATCCAAGGAGGATTGTACAGAATGCATGCATTTTTAGGAGTTTGTGGTAGTGACCCGAGTTTTTGGGTCTGGAAAATGGGTAGTGGGCAGGGTTGTTAGCATTCAGCGATGGCGTTTTGAATGGTTGAGTGGAAGGATATACCCACGACAACCACCTTCATAATGAGGTATCAATAGCAATAAATGGACGGAAGAATGAACAAATATCGGCAACAAGGCCAGATCCGCGCTGAAATATGGCGTGGTTTCCCCTGCTACAGAGAATGTTGACAGCCCAGGAGAAATCTCCGAGTTGAACTTCCAGAAGTGACGTGGAACACGCTATGCCGGGCCCCTGGAGAGACCGGCATGACGTATCACGTGCCAACGTGCCAGAGGTCGCGTTTCAAGAATAGAAATCCCCAGTCGGTCGCTCTGCGGCCATTGCTGCACTGCTTCCGGCGCCTTGGGATTTTGGTCGTGAGTGTCTTTTTTCTTTGCGCTCTCTTGGCCAAGCATATACTACCATAGTATGACATAGGCTGGATGAGTAAGTCTTAGCAATGGCTGGCCGCGCGTGGCGCAACAGCGGCAGAAGCAATACATTGTCTCACTCGATACGAGGTGTAGGAGCATAGAGCATGAAGCAAACAACCCGTGCAGCACCCTTGCGATGAAAAGGCCGTCCTGAACTGCAATTGCTTGCTATGGAGGGGCCACCCACCACGGATGGTTGCGCTCGCTAGACATTCCTTCCTTCCCCGCGTTCACTGCCACAGGACATTGCCAAGGCACCGCCATCACCGAAGCATCACCATGATCAAAGCATCATGGTTGCCCAAAGCAGGGACGAGGGTGCCGTTAGCCGTCAGTGGGTGCACGGATCCGGATTTGTTTAGCAGCTGTGGCAGCTCAGGTACCAATGCGATCGAATACGATAGGTCAGTGTGCAAGGACAGCATTACGTCTCCAAAGGGAAGCTCGCAGCCAGTTCGAGGCGCGAGCGTGGAGCCCCCATAAATATGGCCACTCCGACGTTCGCAGCCGCCCGCCAGCCACAGCACGCGTCCTCGACCTCGCCTACCTCTTGCTCTGATGCCGCTGCTGCTGAATTGAGTGATCTCGCTGCTGATCTTGAGATCAGAATACTCGACGGCTGCGGCGATCCCTTGTCGTCATCTCTGCTGCATCCCTGCCGCGGCGCCGAGAATTGTTGCAGCGCTCTACCGCGGCGGACCGCATACGTGCAGCACTCGCACTAGGTACTACAAGACTGCGGCCACACCCTCGCACCGCCGCTTGCTCGAAGGTTTCTGACAGTCTTGATCTCCCTGCTCCCCGGTACGCCTGTGTCTGCTGTCACTCGTTGCATAGACGCGCACCTGCTGGACGTATTTCGCTCCCGCGTGCCCTGAACGTCTCCTTCCCTCGAGCCGGTGCATCCGTGGCGTGCCCAGCTGACCCAGCGGCGACCACCACGCGCCGCGAGCATTGCCTCCGCTCCCTGCTGTGTCTGGTGTTTTTGGCGTTCCGGGTGACTCGTGGCTAGGAGGAGCTTCCGCGCTCCCTGAGGAAAGCGCCCACCATGGCCCGCCCTAAGAGAGGTAAATAGCTGCGCCCAGCGTCACTCCGCTCCCTCTGCCGTGCTGCTGTCCCAGGCAGCCGGCGCCGTTCAATCGGAGAGCACCTCGCTAATGCTGCGCTCCGTCCGCTCGTTTACAGTCCTCTCTTTCATGTCACAATGGGGTGGCACCGCCCAGCAGCACAAGACAACCTCGTCCGCCACACCCTCGCCCGGCCCCGCGTCCCCCTCGAAGCCGCCGCCGTCCTCGCACGCCTTCGCAGAGTCGGCCACAGCGCTGCATGACTACAACAGCGGGCGCGCCTCGCCCAGTCCAGCCCAGCAGCAGCGCCAGCGCGCCGACACGGGCCGCTCGTCACGCCCCATGTCCATGATACAGACGTACCAGCCGCCCGTCATGGAGGTTGGCCAGGACACGCTGCCCGAGCTGCAGCGCATCTTCACCTTCTTGAACAGCCACTCGAACAAGCTGTACCAGGAGGGCTACTTCCTCAAGTTCCACGACACAGACACCCGTACGTCACGCTTGCCAGGATCCCCGCTGCTGTGCCACTAACGGATATGCAGGTGGCCGTCCGGCCCAAGATAGGAAGTGGCAGGAGTACTTCGTCCAGCTCGTCGGCACCATCATGTCCCTGTGGAACGCGAGCGAGCTGGACCATGTTGGCGGCGACCGTGAAGTCATTCCTACCTTCATCAACCTCACCGATGCTGCAATTCACATGGTGCGTTTCCCCAATGCCGACACGCGCTCTCGTGCTGACACCCACTAGATTCCCTCCATGACCTTGAAAGACGGCAAGAAGCTCGACCACATCCTCAGTGTATCTACGGCCGCAAGCAACAAGTATCTGCTCCACTTTGATTCGTACCACGCACTGACACAGTGGACCGCTGCCATTCGGCTCGCCATGTACGAGCACACGACGCTGCAGGAGGCATACACTGGGTCTTTGATCGCTGGCAAGGGCAAGTTTTTGAACAACATCCGCATTATTCTCGCCCGAGAGAACGCAAAATACGAAGACTGGGTCCGAGTGCGCTTCGGTGCCGGCACTCCCTGGCGCCGTTGCTGGTGCGTCGTCAGCCCGCCAGACCAGAAAGAGATTGCCAAGTTGCAAAAAGACCAGAAGAGCAAAAAGAACGTCTACGAGAAGCAACCGGTGCTGCGGGGCGACATGAAGTTCTACGAGACGAAGAAGATCACCAAGAAGACGAAGCCAATTGCAACGGTCAAGGACGCGTTCGCGTGTTATGCCATCTATCCTCAGTCGAAACCGCTCATCGATTCATCCACGTTGGTGAAAATCGAGGGAAAAATCACGGTGCACTCTCAACCAGAGACTACCACCGAGGGTTTCGTCTTTGTTATGCCAGAATCACGGCCCGCTATTACAGGTTTCGAGATCATGCTCCAATTCCTCTTCCCGGTGTTCGACACCTTCAATCTCTACGGGCGACCTAAGAAGCTGATTGCAGATGTTTTGGACACTCGTGGTCTCATGTTTGCGATGCCTTCTGATAGGCGATATGGGTATCTGGAACTCTGGGATGTGGCCGGCCTGATCAATAAAGAAGGCAGTCACACTTGGTCTGAGAGGCAGTGGAGGAAGCAGCTGAAGGATCTGACATCTACTCGTATGAATACTTTACCTGACTCCGATCGTAGCTCGGTCCATGGAAGCCGCAGAAACACTCTTAGTCGAGCAGGCTTTACCCCCTCCACTCGCAATCTTCGATTCCAGGATGGTGGCTCCGTCCGCTCACAACCCTCTACTCGACAGCCTTCGCCCACGAGGGAAGTCAACTTCGACCCACAAGGACCACGTCGTGTGGACTCTGCGCCACCAATCGGCCCCTTCGCGACTCCTCGCCATCAGCGATCGGTCTCTGAGAATGTGCACAATCCGCATAAGACACCATCACGCCTGGCACAACAGCAGAACATGGACTACAGCGACAGAGCGCCGACTCCACCACAGCATGGCGTCGTATACAATGGGTCTCACCACAACGGTTCGACGAATCATGTTGAAAGTTCTGATACTGACGAATCACCGAGTCACGAGCCTCAGAATTTGCCCGAATTTCCAGTTGCGGCATCTGCGCCACCTGTTGGCCCAGTAGATCATCCACCTTCCTTTGCGCATGCTTCAAGCCAGAAACCGCCCGTTCGACCTTCCGTGCCCGGATCCACTATCAAGCCAAATCCGCACGTGGACAACGCTACGCTCAACCAGATGGCTGACGCAACAAATACTCCGTTGTCAGCAGGTATTGCGGCAGCTGGCGCAGCGGCAGCTTGGAAGAGTCAAGAGAGTCTGCACAGCAGAAGGAGCGGTGACTACAGCGCAGATCGCGGGCAGCAGCTGCACCTGAATGCACCGCAGCGACCAGTTACTCGCGAGGATCGCTCCCAGAACAGGATGCCCACGATCCCTGCATCGCCGTATGTTGAGCACGCTGAATTCGTGCAGCCGCCACAAGGGTATGAACCTGTAGCACCTCCCGTGCCAGAGCATGGCGCGCCATTGCCTTCTCAGATGAGACAAGAACTTCCCCATCGCCCGCATTCTGGTAGCAGCGGCGGTCAAATTACCCGTAAACCAGTCCCAGGTCGGTCTCCCTCCTTTTCGCAGCGCTCGACCACTAGCTCAAGTCTTGGTAGTTTACGACAGGATGTAGTTGATCCTGAAGCTCTTGATGCCCTGAACCAGACAGAAACCTCACTATTCAGGCAGCAAAGCAAATCAAGCAGTCGCTATGACGATGATGCAATATCAACGTCAACTCCAGACTATGCTAGTACACATAGCGAAGAAGTAGTGGTACGGAAGCTACCTGTAAGGAGAGAGGACCGTCCGCGTAGTGGTGTTCTGAGGACAATCGGTGATGCAAGTTTGTTACATCATGCGGATACAACTGCTGGGGCATCACACCCGACGTTGGACCCTAAAATTCAACCCTCAGCCGACATGCCTTCGATTGACTTCGGTCCAACATACGCCTTGGGCTTCAACGACAAGCGTCCAGGCACGAGCGGTACAATGACACCCGGGCAGGCGATGCAGGGCAACGAGCATTCGCGCTCAAGGGAGAACCTAGCCCCTTCGCCTAATGAGATGCATAATCGAAATTCATACCTGTCGTCTGGGAGAACCACACCCAACACTGCATTGCATATGCGCAGCACCTCTGGATCTCCGAACGATTTCGAAACACGACAAGTTGCATGGCAACCTGCCATGGCAGCTCCTCGCAAATTGAGTGCGCACAAGCTGGATGCCGAGGAATGGGTGATGCACCGCGCTGCTCAACAGTCCCCTGGCCTAATGAACTACGCTAGACAAACACCGCCACCCACGAATCGTACACGGTCTGGCGACTGGACTCATCTACAACGTACCCCGGAACGTCCTCCTTCACCTGCTATGCGCCCGTCTAGCAGACTCACGCTTAGCAGGCCACCTTCCGGAGGTGCAGAGCTGCTGCTCGATGCCAAGCCTACCACATTGTCTGCTCGTGAACAGGAGCAGGTTGCTCGTATGACTGGAACGCCCTTGCTCGACATGTCGAGTAGCTCTGACAAGAAAAACCAACAGCAACCATCGCAAGGTCTCACAGGCTACATCGATTTCCGCGAGAAGGAGAAGGCAGCAGCAAAACAGCAGAACCGCCAATCTGTAGCTATGCAAGCTGAGATTGATAAGCGAATGATGCTACAGAACCAGCGACAGATGCAGGAACAGCAGCGCCAGATGGAGGCCCGACAACGTCAGATGATGGAGATGCAGAACATGAACCAGCAAATGGCTATGGCGCAGGGCATGTACGCGCAGAGCAACTACGCGCCAAGCATGATGGGTACCTCCCCAGGGCTCGGTACGGCTACGGGCATGCCTGGCGTGGCTTACTCAACGCCTGGATCAGCGCATATGTACGCTCAACAAGGGTATTTCCCCCAACAGCAAGCTATGACACCGCAGATGCAAATGCCTGGCGGTTGGATCCAGACACCCGCACAGTCCATGCAAGGCCAATACTTCCCACAGCAGCAGCAGCAGCAGCAGCAACAGTACATGCAGCAAAACCAGAACTACCCACCAACGAGACCTTACGGGCAGCAGCAACAACAACAACAACAACAACAACAACGGAGACATTAACGACCGTGTAGATAGGTCTTTCAAGAGCATAAGGATGAGTAGAGGTTGATAAGCTATATAATTTTTTTGGTTACGCGACCTTATTACACCATTCTAGTATATATTGGGGTCGGCCTACATTTTCATTTGTACATCTTGGATCGGAAACTTCAAGTACAGCGCATTAGATTGAAGCACTGCTTTGGATCGCATTTTGCATAGAGCGAGCGTGTCTGCAACTGCTCATTAGTATCTTGGAAGACATGGATTGTGAACAATAGTAATATTCTGCATGTCAACTATCGTGTTATAGAATCTACGTCTCTCTTGGTCTATACAATCGTCTATAGTCGGGCATTCATCTCCTTCTTAGCCATCTCCTTCAAGTCTTTCTTAAGTATCTTGCCCGAAGCGTTCTTCGGTATGGATTCGACGAATCGCACTCCGCCTACCAACTGCTTGTACTTTGCCAGGCGCTCGTCCATGTAACGCTGAACCTCCTTCTCGCCCATCTGGCTCCCTGACTTGAGAACAATATAGGCTCGTGGCAGCTCACTCCCTTCCTCGCCCGCTTTTGCACTCGTACCGCCAGCTGACACGCCAATAACAGCTGCGTCACTGACTTCTGGATGTGATAGTAAGACGCCTTCCAACTCTGCGGGTGCCACTTGGAAACCCCGGACTTTGATGAGTTCCTGCATCCCATGTTAGCACCCTGGCAGTCCTCCGTACTGATTGATGTGAACTGCTCACCTTCTTCCTATCAACAATATACCACAGCCCGTTCTCCCGGCTCCTCACCGCAATATCTCCCGTATGAAAATACCCATCTGCATCCCAACTCTCCGCATTCGCACGCGCATTGTTAAAGTACCCCTTCACTATCAGCGGCCCGCGCGCACACAGTTCCCCGCGTACATCGAACCCAGTTACATCGTTCCCTTCGTCGTCGACAAGCTTGGCGTCCATGTTCGGCAGAAACCGTCCCACGGAGCCCGTCGCATCGTGCTCGGGGTAGTGGCACATGGTCGCTATACAGCTCGTCTCGCTCATGCCCCAGACCTGGTTGAACGGCGTATCAGCTCGAAGTAGGGCCTTGAAGCGTGCTTGTGGTTCTGCGGCGAGCGGGGCGGCGCCGACCCAGGCGTTGCGGATGGAGTTGAGAGAGTACGTCTTTGTGAGCGCAGAGTTGATGACTTGGATTACCATCGGTGGGACCATGTTTGCTTCGGTGATGCCGAAGCGCGAGATGTTCTGTAGCCAGGATTGCAGTTCGAAGCGCCGCATAACGTAGGTGCGGAGGCCTCCTCGGAGGGGAGAGGTGTGAGCACGCGGGACGTTGGCGACGTGGAACATGGGTGTGCACAGGAGGCGGATGACTTCGTAGTCGCGGGGTTTGTGTTCGAGGACCATGGTGTGCTGGGCGATGAAGTTGTGATGGGTCATTTCGACGGCTTTGGGGAGACCAGTTGTTCCGCTGGAGAACAGGCGTGCTGCTGTTGTTGACTTGCTCCGGGCTTCGTTATCCCATTTAATCCAGTCGCTTTCTCCATGGCCCATTAGATACCTCCAGCTCTTGAGCCCGCCCCAGCGTTCCTCACCGCCCAGTCCTTCGCCCCAGACTTCCCGATCATTCCAGATTTGAGTGACGGGCACGTGATGGTCGAAGGCGAAGATGTTTGTTCTAGGAATACCAGCTTGTGCTGCTGCTTTCAGAGCATTAGGGAGAAGCTCGGGTTCCACGATGAGCGCTTTGACTTCAGCAGTACGAAAGGCATGCGTGAGCTCGTACGCCGTATGGGACGGATTAGCACCGGCAAAGCTGCCTCCGAACGATAGAATGCCTAAGAAGGCCATGGAGTAGTAAATCTCATATTGTCAGCAGGCGTTCAAAGATGTCCAACTTGGAAGGGCCGCAGACACAGAGTGACGTAGAGCTCAGATCTGAAGACATACATCATTGAAAGAGAGCAGGCAAACGCAATCGCCCTCCTTCAGTCCAATTGACTTGAAGCCGGAACATAACTTCCGTGCTATGCTTCTTGCCTGGTTTGATGAGATTGATCGTGCAGGTTCTGCTGCGTCGATGTAGATCTGCAGTTCTTAGTTTGTTGCATGTCATGTTCGTCTATCATTATCATTACAGGTGCGTTTGCGTCGTATGCTTGATTATCAAACATCCATGATAGCAGATCAGTAGTGGGTATTTCGATGTGCTCTTCAGCAAGGAACGGCATGACGTAGGTTGACTATTTCGAAAGGGCCGAAATCAGAAAATTTGGATCGATAGGATGTCTTCTGGTATGAAGAGTAGAATGCATTGTGTGTCTTGCTCAAAGTGGGCGTTAATTGGATTACTGATTCGGGTATAATAGTCATGCATTGAGTTACATGAGAGGAGATACCTCGGTGAATGTCGACCTAGTGCGGGGTTGGCTGCACCGAGAGCTACACCGAGCTTGCTCTGCCCCTCCATTGCGCCGAAGCTTCATACAGCCGACTCAGCCCAATCAGCACCTCCCACGTCTCGCATCTAACCTCGAAGAGTGACATTGCCTCCAATAATGACGGGCTGCTCGCTGCTGAACTTGGGGATGTCTGCCATGACTTCTTGTGACTTGGGATCTGCCAATGCCTTGCCGATGTGTTCCTGGCTCTCGAAGTCCAAGATCGCGGCGTAGCTGTACTGGTTGTCTGGGCTGAGCTGGACGACACTGAATGACTTCAGTCCGTGAGGACTCCAGGTGTTCTTGACAAGCGGCATGTGTGTGGCATGATAGTAATCGAGATCGAACTTCGCACCATCCTTGCGAGGGTAAAGTACTACAAACTGTGCACCGTTGCTGGACATCGTGATATCGTCTCTGGGTTTATTCTGCTGTCTGCGAGCTGTGAGCGGGAACCGAGAAGTATTGTTGAAAGAGACTGACTTGAAATTGGGTGTGGAAAGGAGATTGGGCTGGATAGGACGATTGATCTCTCCACCTACAGGTGGGGAGTGGGTACCTTTTATGTCAGTATGGCATGTAACCCCACTTCGTCTGTCCTTACATCCGCAACCTCCGACCGACCAATTCCTGCGACACAAGCCTTGAAACCCGTATCCGACAGATGTAGTACCATTTACGGCTACCGACGGACAGTTTGTAGCTGGCCAGATTTTATAGACTGGGCGTGCTTACAGTTCAGCACAGAAACAGTCAAAGTCTTTGATGGCAGGGCTGCACCTTGTACTCCTCAAGTACTGAAACGTTCAATTAACAGCATACCTCTGGCTCTTATGCAACTTTTTGTGGGTATCTGCTGACATTGACAGACTATACAGAGTGCAAGATCTACACCTTCAAACATTACAAATGCCAAAGGATCTTCAGGACGAATGCTGTGCGACTCGTTCATATCCACGGCCGTCCTTGCTCGTTAAGACCACCCGGAGCCATCGCCGGCAGCTTGATCATGCTGCCCTTCTCCACTACCCTCAGCTCAACTCCTGGCTTCGTGAAGTCGGCCGGAAAGCCGAATAACGGGGCTGGGACATCGTCCCTCAAACCAGCAAGTCTCACATCACCCCATACACGCCCATCAGCCACCATTGATGGCATATCAGTCTTGGTCCAGACGTATCCCATGTTTTCCATACCGCTCAGTCGCAGCCCAAGCACTGTATGGACTTCACGCACGATTTCCAGACCCTGAGCCTTCGATGTATGGACTTGGTTCGTGGTCGCTGCCGGCTTCAATGCTATACTTGTCCGCTGTGCGACCATAGCTTCCAGAATCCTGATGCTGGCGCCCGAGCAAGCCAACTTCTCCGGCAGCATGCCTTCGGTGACTCGACCCTGCTCCTCATGTGCACAATCCGTCAGGCGAAACCGAAGTATTGAGTCGAGGCCAACGAAGGCGCCTGGTAGCTGACTACCGTCGATCGTACACGAGAGACCGGATTCGAAAAAGAGCTGTAGAGTGGGAAAGAACGTATTCAGATCCCAATACAAAATTCCTGCCGCGCGGTTAGTGGCTACGTATAGTCATTTGTAGTGATTCCACACACTTTGGTTTACTAGCTGATTTGCTAGAAATGTCTGGCCGAACTCGACTGCCCGTAAGTTGGCGTCGCGTGTCGCGAATACCGTAGGATGTTCTGTCGTCACTGTTGTCGCCTCAGACCCTCGTGCGTCGTCATCTGCCCGGAGACCCTCGCTGAGCAGATCGTGGCTACTGTATGATTCGTAGTCGCGCCGTTGCAGTTCTTGGCGCAACGCTTCGATTGAACACCGATAGTAGTCCATGCAATATGAGGCAGAATCTCGCTGGATGGTCGCGTACGGGTTTGGGTGGATCAATACGGCCGTTTAGTTCTTGGATGAATGGGTGGCGTAGAACAGATGAAGCTTGTCGGCAGTCGTGTGGTGAAGTAAATGCCTGCAGAGGCAGACATGGGTGGCATTTTCCAGTATATCAGAGGGCCATGTTGGGTTATGTCTGTTCAATTCCTTTGCAGCTGCTTTCACTCTTGGACGTTCGCTAAGGTCGATATGTCAGTCCCGTTCCTGCGGTCGACGTTCACCGCGAACGTGAACAGTGAACAATTCGATGTTGCCTAATGGGCCCAGAGCACTGCTACTGCCTGGAGTTGATCCTTTCACCTCTGTGCTGCACTGCCCCATCACACGCCACACTTGGGCATTCCGAGTCTACTGCACCGCCAGACAATCATGGCTCACACTGAGTGACTGTCAGTCCAATGTTACTCTTTTACCAAGCAGAGCGTGCGACATCTAAGGGAATGCACAACACATTGAAGTTGTCGTCTGTGCCATTCATCCTGCCAACAGTTTTGGAGGCCGGGCTGCCTTGTGGATTAGTGAGCAGACACTGATTTTCAAGTACTTCGTAATCGCATGCACCCTTTACGCAGGGTATTGATAACGAATCAGTAAACTTCACGGTACTAACGTAGAGATAAACGATAGCTCAGCACTCACCGTACAAGGGAGTGCCAACATTCCCAACCGCGTAGATGGCAGCCAGCCAATTGGAACGGGTTGGAGATCTGTTGTAAGGTTGAAAGCCCCTTTTCGTCTGCTGTGGTATTGATGGCCGGGTATCAATAGGCACCCAATCGGCCTTCGAGTGCTTAATGTTTCAATGCAAAGCCGTGGCGTCGTGCACGCTTGTGATATAGGTTACAGACCGTTGCTTGTAAAAGTTACTGAGTCTGACATTATCATTTTGCCTCTTTTTATTATTGCCGTGGATGATACAAGCTAAACAGCTTGCCCGCGAGGGCATCCGAACCCACCCTTCCTTGCCTCCGAGTCCGATTCGATATCCACTGCATAGCTTCGCTCGGCGTATATCCTTTTTGGGTCAATGGGGGCGTCGCTCTTGTCCGAATCTCCATCCAGACGTTCCCAGTGATCGTCAGCTCTTCCATGATGCACGGTCGACAGACTAAATCCAATATCCGTAGGGTTTCGGAAGCTATCACGCAATCTCTTTGGCTGGCGTGATCCACCAACTGTGACTAGCTGAGTTCCTGTGCCACTCCTCTTGTTGCTGGGACCAGAACTCCCTTCGCCGTTGCGTCGAAAAAAATGTCGTAGGGAAGGGACCGATGATGCGATACAGCCGATGCCGGTTTCGATATTAGAGCAGAGCATGGTGTGCGCAACCCAAACTGTATATTTGATTAGATTGGAGCAATATGAGTATGTGATATCCTTACATTGTAGATCTGTCCTCCCTTCGAACTTGTTGACGTAGGGAATCCTGACCATGGTGATGATTGATGCGCTGTGATGTGTAAGCATATCGTCTTTGGGTTTCGTCTGTATGGTTGACGAGGAGATGCAAGACATACATGGACGCGAAAGACAGCAGACCGAAAGCCTGGAATTTCGACTGCCTCTTCATTTGCGTGTTCCACAGCATGACTGCGGGTACCACGACCAGGGCTAGATCTGTTGCGATCGTTGATACCGTGGCAACATGTCCAATGATGACGAATGTCTCCACGGGTGCGCATGTGCCTTCACCACTCAGGATCAGAGTAGGCGTCCAGATTGCGCGGACCGGTTGGCAATAGAGCAACGTTCCGAGGAAGGTGATGAGGAAGGATGCCCACGTCACGGTGAGCAAACCCCAGACTGTGTAGACGAGAGACTTCTTCGTGGAAGCAATACGCTGGATCGTGATGCAAATCGACGATTTGACCATCGCTAGGCCAACAACATACATCAGAATCCAGATGATGTAGAACTTCATGGCTTCAGACCATTGCCATGCGTTGAGGTCTTTCTCTAGTCTTCCAAGTCCGACGAGACAAGCGTATATCGCCAGTCCTATGACTGCAGTGTAGACAACCTAGAAAAGGACTTCAGCACATGTTGTTGGCTATACAGGCAGACTAGTCTTACGGCTCCACTTGCCATGAAGGCATCATCGAGACCAAAAGTGCCCTTTGCTAGGCGAACATATGTCCTCAGAGACACTGCGAGAATGGATAGGGCCAGAAAAACGCACGAGATAATGATGATAGTCAGCGGGAGTCCATCTGGGGCGATTATCCTCGCATCAGGATCGACATTCGGATTCTCCATCGGTGTTGATCTGGGGAAACAGTTGGCGGGCGAGTACACGACCACGAAAAATTCGAAAGTCGCGATGCCACAGCGGAGTGCTCCACCTTATACTGAGGCAAACTTGGAAGCGACTATGGCAAGCATTGATGGTATAGTGTCGATCGTTGCTCTTCTTGCCACAACTGGTGTTCTTGAATCGTTCAGAGTAATAATGCTGGATGCTGGCAGTGGAAAATAGACCCCAGCACGGCACAGGAGCAGTGTTGCGTGGCTCAACAGTTTCATGGGCATCCTGCCATCGTGACTGTGGGGATTTGCAGGGCTTTGAAAATATCATATCCTAGTCGAGCCTCTCCTGGGCCGGGTTCCCGCTCCAAGCCTTCCAGTGCCTTGGTGACGAGTTAGTCAGTGACAGCGTTCCGGCATGTACACCGGATGCTAACAGCATCACTCCAGGGCCTAGAAAGTCGTTAGCGTTCGATCTGCACGTTCCTAGTAAGGGTTTTGCGCAAGGCCGTCATTCACGCTAGACGTTTAATCATGGCAGGCCCCTGCCGCAAAGCCGCGCAGGACCATTGTCCACCAAGGCCTGAGATTTGACGTCTTAGAAGTCCTCATCATTTCCGCATCAGTCCATAAAAAAGTCCTCATTGAGAAACCCAACCATGTGGGAATCGGGCCGATTGAACATCGTCGGAGACTACCGACCGATGCTTGCTCCACCGGAACCGTTGTCCGACGAGATCCGATGGTGGATATGTCCCCTGCACGAAACAACAGTGCGAAACGGGAGGCCTTGTGTGGACTTGTACCGCGACTTTCACGTGACGGGAACGTGTCGGACATGGTCAGGGCCAGCACCGAGTCAGCAATATGCACACTAATCGAACTGACAGTCTTCAAGCACCAAATTTCCTCCTAGCCGGAGGACTAGTAATTAGTCTCAATATCGACTTGTTCTCTGGGCGGGTGATGATCTGGGAATTGCAATTGCGGCTAAAATCTTGGTCTCTTAAATCTCCTTATTGTTTTTAAATAGAATGTCCCGAGTTGGGCGTCTGAGCATATTGTCATGGCATTCCAGTCTAATCGATTGTAACCCGCACGCCTCTGTTGTCTTTGGTCATGGGGATGAACATGTCATGATCGTATGCGATATCTTCCGCTGTTGTATCGGACAATTGCATGTGGGGCAGAACGCGTAGAGCCAATGCCGTAAGACTCAAGTTGAGCTCACACAATGCGAGACTGTCATGTGTTAGTACTTGGAATCCATAGGTGGTATGGACTACTCACTTCATGCCCAGACACGAACGGCTGCCCTTCGAGAAGGCGAGCATACTACGCTCCACATCCTTCCTGCGTTCGTTGTTCTCGTCTAGCCACCGCTCGGGGATGAATGCGTATGAGTCAGGGAAAGCCTTCTCATCATGGTGAGTAATGCCAGCTGACATGCCTATCGCATAGCCTTGCGGAATGACATATTCGACCGAGCGTTTGTTCCACTCTCCACGGAAGACTAAGTTCTCCTCAGTTGGCACACGAGCTGTTCGAGCTGATACACCATACGACAACCTCAGACCCTCCTGGATGACTGCCCCCAGATATGGCAGGTGCTCCAGTTCGGTCCACGCAGGGAGCTTTTTGGGATCCTTCACGACTGATTGCAGCTCGATCCTGAGCTTGGCAAGAAGTTCCGGTTTGGTCAAGAGGTGATATGTAATAACAGCCATTGCCCAACTCGTCGTCTCTGTCCCAGCACCGATAACTGCGGCAGCTTCATCTGCAAGCCTCTGTGGCTCCTTCTCTAACGAGACCAGGTCGGACTCTAGAATGGTGCCGAACACGGTCGGTCGATCGTACTTGATACCAGCATCAATATCGGCTTTTGCCTTCCTCATTTTCTCGGGGAGGTCGATCTGCAGCGTACGAACCATGAGAGCAGAGCTTGGTGGCATGTAGTCGACTAGATATTTCCCTAGTCCAGCGCTAGCTTTGGTCCAAGGAAAGAAACGGAAGATAAAGACAGGTCGTAGTATCGAAGCTAGTGGCTCGCGGAAGTTGGGATACCAGCCTTCTTGATCAAGGAAACCAAAGCTCTCGCCGAAGCTGTATCCAGAGATTGCATCAGAGGTAAAGCAACTGTACGCCATGGTAACATCGAATGCCTTTTGGCCGGACTCTCGAAGCAGCTTGTCACAGAGCTTTTGCGCTAAGTTTTGGATCTCAGGCTCTAGTCTTGCGATCATACCGCGCGAGAAGAATTTGGCCACTGGGGCTCGACGCGTTCGATGCAGGTCATGGTCTGCTGTTCCAAAGCCAGCTGAGCCTAGTCTATAGCCAAAGCATGACAATTAGTGTATATCCTCCGCATTCTAGCGATGAATGCTTACGCAGAGCCATTGATTTGGTGAATCGGCTTGTCGCGTTTCCGCCCGCCAACAGCATAGACCTCATCTGCGAAAGAGATGTCGTTGCAGTGAACTTCATGAGGATTAATGCGAACAATAGGGCCTATCGCACGAGCGCTGTCGTTAGATTCGTTTCTCATAGGGTCCGGCTGTCTCCTAGCTTACCATACTTCTCATGCATCTTGCCGATCTCTTTGGTGTAACATCCGAACTTGACGACATCGTAGTAGAACTCTGGCCAATATGTCGCTGCTGCTAGCTTGGGGCCGGGAATGCGACTCAGCGGGTGCAAAGGCGACACATTGTAGATGGCCTTGATTAGGTGGTAGGCTAGCCAGAGACCAGTGATTGCCAATACATTGCGAAGGGATATGATAGACGTTTGTAGTGGAGGCGACACGCCTTGAACCGTCGTCATGTTGGCGCAGGTGGTGTAGGAAGGTACGCCGCAGCAGCAGCAGTGCAGACGACTGCCCTCTTACAAGAAGTATGTGAAAAGGCCAGCATTGTCTTTTCGGTGGGCTTCGCTGTGGAGTGCGATACCTGCAATGCCGGGCATTCGTGACAGAAACGTCGAAGGGTTCTGCCCAGCATGGGGCTACTTGCTAGCCGCGCTGTGACTAGACTCAAATAGGAGAGACGCTTCTTGCGCCGTTGACACGGGCCGCAAAAGTGACAGCGGTATGCCCACAACCTGATTTGCTGACAATTAGCTCTTCGAGTCATTCGTTGCCTTCCCCTTCCCGTGTTTCCAGATTCGATGAGTCGGAAGACTGCTTCCGTGCATGCCAAGCGGCAAAGCTGCCCGACCTGGACAATTCGACGCACAATCAGGCGAACTACCAGCTGTACAGCAACCCCATGTACAGAATCAGATCCTTGAGCCTGCCAGGAATAGTACGTCTAGGCACGTTACACACTTCGATACCCATGGTAGCCAAATCGACCTCAGCCGAGGGTCGAGATGCCAGGATCAGCTATGAGTTCGATGGCGAGGAACAACCCGAGGAGCACAAGCTCCCATCACATGTCTACGGCATAGCATCGATACAAGCGTGCGGTCTTTCTCCTATTGTTCATGTATACGGCAAGGAGATCATTGATACCATCAGGCACTCGAACAGGAAGCAACTGACGGTCACCACTGCTCGACATTCTCAGAGTGCGGCCCAGGTGACCTGGAATCCGAGCCATTATTTGCCGGCTGTTTATAGACAAGGTACTGTCCTTTACACTGACAGCGAAGCTTTGAGCCGTTGGAGCCGTTCAACAGACGACGACTCGCCGTTTTTTGGTGCCTTCCGAGAAGGTGACAGTAACGGGATCCTGAAGCATACCACTAGCACCAGATAGTATTGTGAGGATTGAGACTGGATTGTGATCTACAAAGGGGAGAACATAACATGACATGCATTCATCTGTGCGGCTCGGATGCAACACCGGACCATGCTCACACTTAGCTGTCAAAGCAGTTCACGCCTCGGTAAATCGATGCGCAGAAATTGCGGACGGGACACATCATCATTGGGGGTACCGATCATTACCTATTTGAAAGGTATTGCGGGGAGCCATGAGCATGTGGTCCACCCACGGTTGCTCATACCAAACTGAGCTAGGGCTGGACAAGTGTCCTTCTCAACCTCCTGTACAAAGATATTGAGCTTCTTAGGGAAGTCTCCTACGATGATTGTCCGTGTATAATCATCTAAGCGACTGTTCCATCCCCCAATCTTAAACGCCAAACAAAATGCGTTGTATATAAGTTTTCGCGGCCAAGTGTTGCGAGCAGAAGCATAGAACTCAAGGATCAAAACAACAAAAAAAGTCGACTATCTGTTGGTCTGGTATCCCATTGCAAAGCTGGACATGTCCGGTGAAGTAGACGCAGCAGCCGCTCATGTTAGAGTTCACACCGGCTGTTCATCGAACGCGAGCTCTGCATACAGTGCCCAGCAACGCCGTCTAGATGGAAGTCAGGTCACGGTTGCCAAGCATAATTCTCTTGGATTTTAGTATGGAAGTCAAGAGGCTTGCACGAAGTCATGGGCCGTTGTTCGATCAGGGTTGAAGATTGAGGTGCACTTGTAATAAACTAAAGCGTTGACGTTGAGAAGTTCAAACATGTACATACCTACTATGCTTATACGTACATACGCAATCGAAATTCAACGGTCCCAACGACATACATGAGCGAGATAAACAAAACAAGCGTTATGACATTAAGGCAATAAGAAATGGAAGTAAACAAGCTAATATACATCAACGCCGACTATGCAACTACAGGTCAGTACAACAATGCGTTTGAGAATGAGATCCGACCAAGTACGTAAGTTTCTGGAAATAATAAACGTAGAAGTCTTGACACCCGTGATGCAGGAAGTCCTAGGTTCCCAAACAATCCTGATCATAACACTTCTACGGTGTTCATATGATACCATACACCAGATACAGAGCATACTGATTTCAAGCAGATCAAGCGGACATTCCACACATTTATACATGCACAGCACCAACACCACCCCTTTCACAGGCATCCGAAACACAATGCAAGGGTGAGTCTAGGTCTTCTCATTCTTTCATGGATAAGGAACACCCGCGAGTAAAGACTAGCAATACTGGCCATTCTTTGTCTAATGCATTGCAAAAGCGTCAACCTGGCAGCTATATGCACTCGAAAGCAGACTTGAGTTGAATATGAAACTAAAGACACGACATGCTGCAGCCCAGGATCAGACTGGTGTATAGAACGATACTTAAGCTCATGGACGAATCTTGATATTAAGAAGGCACAGGAGACCTTATCTTGGATATTGTCATATACGCGCAGCGTGCGTATGCGTTGTTCCACTTCTCTTGGAAGCGGGCACTCGTAAAAGGCCATGTGCATTTGTGTGGTGCATATTCGGTGCTACGAGAAAAAGAGACAAACCATGGAAGAGAGTGCATCTACATTTGGGAAGCGTAACACAACATATGGTGCTTCAGCTTAAGTAGTGTTTGTATAGCAAAGCGGCGTTTGACCCCGACTTGATGGACCAGACTAAGCAAAGTAACGTCTCACCGCTGCGAAACATCAAACTCAACAGCACAGCAAAGCAAGTTGTGCAACCAGGCAGTACGTTGCCTTAAATGCTATAGTTGATCTATCCTACACTGCGAGAGCCTACAGTATGAGTATGCTCCTCGCTATAGCTCTGTTGAGCCAATGCATCCAGAACGCCACAATGATACCTAGGTATTCAGCTCTTGCTTCGCTGGCTTGTAAGAAAGGGTATAAGAGAGTACGAAAATGAAAAGAGGCCTTGGCTACGATGGTTGTGTACTTGCACCACTCTGCCTTTCCCTCTGTCTCCTTCTCCGTTGCCTCGCATTGTCACGGAGGAATTGCGGATCTATGTAGTCGTCTGGTAGCTCGAATTCATGTTCCTCAAAGTCTGGTATAGATTGTCCGAAGGCTGTAGCATTGCGTCCGTGGCGGTGCTTGCCTAGGGCTGCTGCTCGCAGGTGTGGTTTTGCGTAGAAAGATATGAAAGGCGTGGTTGGTTCGGGCGGCACGAAAGGTAGAAGAAAGCCGTGTGGTCGCGGCGGACGTTTGGGTTTGGGCGGTTCTGGCTCTTTTGGTTGTTGCTCTTTCATATGTGTGGGTGTTTTCGCGTTTGGCTTGGTCGCCTCTGAGGCCTCTGACTCCTCGCCATCTTCGTCCTCGTCCTCCGTTCGAGCGGCGTGTGCTGCTTCTTTCTCAGCTCTTATGCGCTTCTCTTCCTGTTTCCAGACGCGGAATTTGTCTACCAGCGCCTCGACCTCTTTGATGAAGTAGTCTCGTTTTGACTCCCAGTCTCTCGTCTCCCCGGCGGTGACGCCTGTTATGCCCATGACTCTGAGCCAATCGGGCCCTTGCAGTCCGTCAAGGAGTCGCTCCAACTGCTGCTTTTCGTGCATAGCACGCTCCTTCTCGATGTTACGTAGCTGCTTCTCTTTCCGCTCCGCGCGACGATGTTGGGCGAAGAAGTGAGAGTCAGCCAAGGGGTCTTCCTCGCCGTGGCTTCGAATGTGCTTGGCTATACTGCTGTAGTCAAGTACTTGAAAGGTTGTGGACGATTGTGCTGAAGGTATGGATGGGTCGGAGGGACCGTGTGGGGGTGTTGTGGCTCTTGGTTTGCGTGTTCGCGTAGGACTGGCAGATTTGCGAAGAGGCTCAGGTGATGCCGGTGCGGGTGTCTTGGACTTGGGAGGCTCATCGACAATGTATATGGGTGTGTCGATGTCAAGGAACTCTACATGTAACGGTCAATTGGCATCTCATGGAAGCAGCGGCGAGGGACGCACCAGACGGCTTTGGCAAGCCTGCAATGACGTCGTCGTAGCTCGAAAAGTACACGGCAAGGTCGCTCTTGAGCCGTGAGCCACCATCTGAGCTCCTCAAGCTCCTCTTGTCGCGTGACCTGGCGTCTCGGGAGGGCGCTGGCACAGCCAGCTTCCCGGCGCTGCCTGGCCGAGGCGTAGAGCGGCCGGAAGGGACATCGTCGGCGTCTATGTCGAGCAGCGTCTGCACGCCGTTCGTTATGCGCACCAATTCGCCGTGTGGCTCACGGTGCACGACTTTGGTGGGTGGTCTCGTGTCAGGCGCGTCATCCAGCGCTGCGGACGGCCGCTTCCTCGAGCTGATGCGGGGCGGCGGTGCCGGACGCGCTGGCGACTGTGTAATCTGCTTCACCGACTTCTCATCGTCGCCGAGGACGAGCAGGGGGCCGCTTTTGCTAGAACGGCGCGTCGCGACGGTGTTGTTGTGGGGATCGCTGCGGTGGGCGTCAGGCGCGACAGGCGCGAAGTTGAGCCTGGTCTGCACGAGACGTTCAGACGACGACCGCAATGGAGGCCGGACGAGGTTGGCCATGGTGCTGCTGGGGGAGTCTCTGGTTTCGCGGGGTCATCTTTCACTCATCTGCGACGCACAGCTGCCATTGAGGGTGTCGCGCTGGGTCAAGGCAAAACCGTCGCGACGGCGTTAGGGGTGGTAGTCCTCAAGCTCAGTCGGCCGCCTCTCTAACAGACGGCAGCTGCAGACGTGTTTGCTGGTCACTTCACCTTCACCAATGCATTTGTGAAGTCAAATTAAGCCCTCGTAAAATAGGATTTGAGTTTCTCTACGTCCTGCTGCAATTTACAACCAAAATCATCGAATCAAATTGCAGGAACTCCGACAAATTCCACAATAGCTCGACGCCACCGCGAAATGCAGCCAATCATGCGTCGCCAATGTGGAAATGCGCCATCCATGTCGAAACAATCTTGTGTGCTGAGGTTTGAGGTTTGTGAGCTGCACAATAAGGCTCCATGCTTATGTACTGGTCTTGTCATTACACATTATATGTACAGGACGTTCACCTTCCGCGGAGCGGTGAGCAAACACGGTGCTATCATCAACAGCAAGACGCCAATGGCACGCTCCAACAATCAATATGCAAAAAGCAATGGGTCCAATGCACCCACTCTTCCTAGCTTACGAGAACAGGAACTCTTTCAAAACTGGTGATCCCGCAAACTCCGGGTTGAGCAAGACGCAGCTAAAAATAAGTCAGTCGATATACTGCTAGTGTGAACGTTGACAACCGACTTCAAAAAGTACGATAGACCCTGCTTTCGCCGTTCAAGGAACCTCGGTCTGAATCGAGCTAGACCATTCGTGTCAGCACTGAATGTAAGAGGTGGGGTGAGCGGGGGATCATGGGACTTACAAACTACAGATTTCGGTGGAAACTGTGGCATGGAACCCACCGCATGAGGGAATGTCCGGATGAGCTTTTGGTGGAGGTCTTCGAACTCGGAATACCTAGGGCGGGGTAAGTAGAAACACAAAGAAACATGTCAACAGTACCAACCTCTTCCGTATTTTCATCGGGCCGCCCTTTTTGTTCGTTAGTCAAGCGTTCTTGCCATTCTACATATCTGGGGAACGATGGACTGCAGCATGCATCTTGGTAGTTCCCTGCAAGACCTGTTCTTTTGGGACAACGCCAAATTGACTGATTGGCTGCGGGCAAGTGTCTTGAGCGAGCCAATATGTGGGCCGCGTACACCACGGCTCGATTGGGGTGAGGCTCTCAGAAGACTTACATCGAGCGTCTCAACTGTGCAGTTCCACACAACGTACTGGCCAGGCGAGTAGGCCCCAAGGCCTGGTGCTGTACCACTGACGACGACATAATCATCAATGGTTACATGTTTTGCCCAAAGGACTTTGCACTGCTCGGAGCCCTCGTCGGTGTGGTCTTCGAGCACGATGCGAGCTCCAGCATCCGAGGCATACGAGCTCAGACGACTCCCGTTGCGCTCGTGCCTTTGCCAGTAGGGCGGGACTACGCTGTTCCGCTCTGGACGAGCGGTGGCGAGCTTTGCCCCATCTTCACAAGACGGTGATGGGGGGCTTTCGTTTACAGTTTCAGAGCACACCGGCTCCATCCATCTGCGATGTAGTGGGCTGGGCGGGTGGCGCGTCAAACGGCAAGCCGGAAGATATCAAGGAGAAAGGCGTGGAGGTGAGGGGTAGATAAGTAGTTTGAGGTGGGACGGCGCTGCAGCCAGATATCTTAGTGTCGTCGGCAGCGAGCGAAGGAAAGATGGCTTCTGCTTTTGCCTCGCTTTGGCGACACAGCCGGATGATGCGCAGATACGGGGATGCTGGGCCCTGGCCACGGTCGGCAGAATGGCCCGTCGTGGTTGGGCAATGGGTCGAGGGCGGTCTGCCTCCCTTCCTTCGGAGCTCACCCGAGAAGGGTCCTTTGAGCAACCATGTAATGCGCGATGCTCGATCATGGTGTTGCACGGCGAAGGGTCAGCTCCAGGCCGCGCAATGCCGCCGGCCACAGCATCTGGCGAAACCTGCAGCGCCGCTCCGCGAATCTGTTGGCCCAACTGGCTCAAGGGATTCGAATCGACGGCAATAAAAGTGGCGGGAAGACTCCCCAAGCTCCGAGCTAGTGAGTTCGAGATAGGCCCATGCGCTGTACGTGCGCCATAGCCGTCCTCATGATCGTTCCCTTTATATACCGCGCTGCCTCCTGCCGCCTCCTCGCCCACACTCCCGCTCGTTGTTGAGAATTGCGCCCCTGCAGAAGACATTGTGTCGTCAAAAGTTGCTTCGATTACCGTCTGTCGCTGACCGTCTGTTCTATTGACATTTCTGCTTGTCATCAAAGCAAAGGTACGTGCATTCCAAACTATAACTCCGCACTTGACCGCAATCTCCTCGGAACATCAAAGCTCACAGTCACTCGCAGCTCCCTCCCCACACCTCCTCCAACTCCCAACATCGTCAACATGCGTTCCACACTCGCTCTCAGCGTAGCTGCTTTCGCCGGCCTTGCCGCGGCCCAGTCCTCTTCCCAGAACGACTACCCCTACCGCATCGACCCCCAGAGTGTCTCGTCGTCTGACAGGCGTATGTGCAAGCATCTTCATTCCCAGCCCATGTGTCTAATTTTGCTACAGAGTATTGGTGTGACCAGAACGAGGCTCAATGCCCGCTTATCTGCCTCCAGCAGCCTGGTGTGACCTCCTCGACTACCCAGGACAATGAGTGCGACCCTGTAAGCCTCACATCTCCACTCCATAGCCCGGAAAGACTGCGGGGAGGGACAAAGATGGCAGTCGTGGTGCTCAGCCTGACCTGACCGCGATTGGCTGGCCCATCCTTTTGCTCCTCAACAGTCTCAACACCCGCTTAGAATCCGAGCTAACGAATCCACAGGACCAGTTGACCTACACCTGCATTTGCGAAAACGGCGTCTCCCCCAACATTACCCAGTACTCGCAGACCCTCCCCTTCTTCATCTGCCAGGCGTGGGGCAATCAGTGCGTCGACAACTGCAACGGCGACAACACCTGTGGCGCCAAGTGCCGTGACGACCACCCTTGCGGTGCTCAAAACCCCTACAAGGGCAATGCCACTCTCAGCTCTTCCATGTCCGCAGCAGCTTCTGCCACTGGATCAGCTACAAGCTCCCGCCCTCCCGTTACTGGCTTTGGCGGTTCCACTTCCACCCCCGCTGCCGGTGGTTCGACCGGTGCTGCTCCCGCGACCTTCGTCCCCGGCGCTGCCACCAGCATGGCTGTCCTCTTCGGCAGCGTTTTCCTCGGCTTCGCTGTCTTGCTTTAAGCTGCCCATGTCCATACCTTTTTTTCCGTCGTTTTTTGATCCCATCATCTCTCATCTGGATCTTCATCATGCATAGCGTTTAGGATTACATTACAGTCATTTCACCACCACACAGATACCCACTGGGACTTGCCACTCATTTGAAAGCAGCGGGGAGTTTAATTAGCAAGGCGCATCACACAGGGTGTGACTAATATCGGCAAAAGTACATTTGCGTCACCATCATGTAGCCCGGAGTTCTTAATTCGAGATCAGCAAGGAGTTTTTGGCGATGTATCAAGGCTCTTTTCCCATCCTGCTTGCCTCTGCCATGATACTGTATACAGCGCGTGATGCCATGCCCTTGTTGCTCTCAAATGAGTGATGTTGAAACATACGTTGCAGTAGCGTCATGGCTGGGTCCCAAAGTGCCCAGTGTACGACGGTGGCGATTCTCGAAGACTCCTCACTGTGGCACAACAGGATGAGACGCATGGTACAACGGCGCGAAATCAAGGAGTCACTAGCACTACCCCGAAGAACTAGTCCTTAAGCAATGTATTAATTCTAAATCATACTTTTCTCTATCATAAACAATCCCAGAACTTTTGTGTGTATAACATATTTCATAACTCATAACTCATCGCTCCATAACCACTCACGCCGTCATCGCCAATTATTCATACCAGGCCCGTGTCTCTCCGCCATTCCAGCCCACCACTTATCCCGCGCCTCCCTCGCATTCACATACACTGGGCAGTCGGGCAGTGACGACCCGGTCGTATTTGATGGCTCGAATGTAGACCAGTCTCTGTCTTCAGATCTCATTGGGATGGATGGAGACTCTGCGGACGGCGGCGCAATACAGCCGCAGGTGGTGTGCGAGACGCTGGTCTGGGATGTGTTGCTGTTGTGCCGCGAGTCAGGGGGAGTTGGCGGGAATTGGACGGCAGGAGTAGTAGCAGGAATAGGGGCTGGGCGCCGCTTTTTGATACTAGGCATGTCGGTACCATCGGAGGAGTTGAGCACGTCCGCTATGCTGTGCGCAGTATTTGAAGTGCCCGTCAAGGCATTGCGCGCTGTAGCCGAAGGGACAAATCCCCGCTGGACGGTAGTGGCTTTAGAGACCGCTGACTGTATTGTCGAGAATCCGAGCACTTCAGGAGACACTCGTGAGCTTTCGTCAAGTTGCAGCGGCTCTGGGATTTGAATTCTGCTCTGCTCTGGCCTAGGTTGAGGGGCTGGCGGGGGACGGAAGTTCTTTGCCAAAGGGAATGGCAGTTGTCCGTCTTCGAGCGGACAGGTATCATACGGGCGGCCGGTAACATGCGCTAGATTGTGCGGATGGAAAGCTTTTGAGCTGGCGGGCTTCAGGTCTGCAATTGCGGGTATAGGAATTCGCGAAGGATCGAGAGGCTTTGAGCTGAACGAACACCGGATAGGCTTTTCTTGTATGCGTCGAACAGCATCTCGGATGACCAGGCTACCTCTCGGCGGTCGTGATGCTGTTCTGGACCAATCTGGTAAGTGTTGCGGAAGTTGCATTCGGAAGCCAAGGTGCACCTCGTTGGTTGGAGTGGTGGTAGTCACACCTCGCTCATCCGGCGCTGGCGATTGGTCTCCTCGTTTGCTGGACCTCGAACGCCGGAATGGATTCGAGAAATAACATTCTCCGGACGACCTTGGTTCTTTGGCTGACTTCGGGCTCTTGGGCGAGGCTGATCGTGGGGAAACCGACAGTGGTGATCTCGATGCTGAGGCCACGTTTTCTGCCTCCTGCACTGCCTCCTTCTCTGCCTCCTTCTCTGCCTCCTTCTCTGCCATTTCCTTTGCCTCCTCTTCTGCCTTCTCCATATCTTTACAAAAAGGACACCTAAATTTGAGGCATTCCGGTAAGTGTCGCTCCCATCGCCTCGAGTCTCTCCAGTCACTGCCATTAGCCGGGTACAGGGTGAAGAAATGTTCGATCACACGTTCGGGTACTGGCTCGCCGTTAGGTCCCAATATTACGGCATTTGCTTTCCGCGAGGCTTGCTTGAGCTCTTCCTGGATATCTCGCGTATCGAACATCGAGTCGCGATGCCGACGGAGCTCCTTCTTGAGTCGTTCGAGGCGTTGCGCCTGCTGAGCGAGCCATTGCAGAACGATGTCCCTTTTTCGTGATGGCTCCTCGAGATCATGCTCTTTTGAGGCAGCTGCCGTAGCGACTTGGTCTTTGGCGCTACCGACAGCTGGTTGTGTTGTGGATGTTGCTGTCGCGTCTGGAGAGTGCTCAGAACGTGACGAATTGGTCACAGTGTTTCTCGAGACCTTCCGTCGTTTCTTGCTCTCTGGACGGAATACCCGTAACCGTTTTTCTAAGTGTGGTAATGACATGACTCAGCTTCTTAAGACTGGATGGGAACGATATATGGGAAGGTCGTTGAGATAGAGGGTTGATTTTGAAAATTAAGATAAATGGGGGTTTGGGAAAGGTGAAGATGGCAACTCAATAGGACTGGATTTATGGAAGCATTGGTATTCAAGCAAAAAGGGTCTTCACGCATTCAAGCGGGGATTTATACCATTGTCTGCCCAATCCATGAGCGAGGCTTGGACACCCGCACGTCATGGTCAAAGCTTCGATGTTACCCGGCTAGAGTTCGAGCATTGAAGAACTTCGGGCCAGCGCTGCGTAGGCTTGTGGGTGCTTCGAGAGGTCTAAGTAAGTCTCTTCGCGATATTCGGGAGGCAACGACGTCAAATTGACTGGACAGCGACCGTTTAGAGGTTCGGTTGGCGGGCCAGTGCTTCGGCAAAGACGAAGGCCAAAGAGCAGTGAGTGACGATGTGAGCTCAATTCCAACTCTGTTGGGCTGCTGTAACCGTGGAACAGACGAGGGGCAGTCTGATGTTGCTGGTGCAACTGACGTCGTTAAGGGCCCAATGGCTCTAGTGACGTGGTTGCAGGTATCATCGTTACAGAGAGAAGACACGACACGTCGAGCCCATGGGGAAATGAGGTTGTACGTGAACAGCTCATTAGCACCGCCGAGTTTTGTGAGGCTGCAGTGTGGGCCTGATCGGTCGAATTAGGCATGTTACACAGAGAGGAGTCGTTCAAGAAGATCCTCGCACTGTGTGAGTTAAAACCAATGCAACATCTCAATGGTTCACCATCAAACATGGAGCTTAATGAGGTTAGAATCGTGAGGGAGTGGAGAGGAACGTTGGAAGTCTTGAAGGATGCAAGAGCTAGTACAGCGGCTCTTGCCGCACTCGGAACGCAGCCGATTCGACAAACAGTTATGGTTTATGTCATCAACCAAACAATGCAAACACACACAGCGCACCATGACACCACCACTCCCAGGCCTCGATTCCCCAATTCGATCACGCCCGCCGATGCTACGGGCACACTGAGATCGTGATGTCCCCCCGATTTCTGTTTGGAGCGCCTCGAGCTCTCCCCTCGCGCTCTGCGGTGATTGTGCGAGTGCGCCTGGGTCGGAGGTTTGCCTCGAGCTCCGCAAACGCGCCGGAGGTTTACGATGTAGTCTGTGTGGGAGGTGGGCCAGCAGGACTGAGCTTGCTGGCAGGTCTGAAGGCGTCGCCAGTGACGAGAGGACTGAAGGTCGCTCTCATTGAGGGCCAGGACATCCAGAAGAGCAGGCTAGCAAAAGATGCAAGCCTGGCCAGCTTCTCGAATAGATGTAGCTCCCTCACACCAGCGTCCGTGAAGAACCTACAAGGTGCGCTGGACGATGTGCAGATGTACGACACTACGAATCTTCTAACGCGTGCATAGAAATTGGAGCTTGGTCGCATGTGAACACAGCCCGAGTGCAGCCCTACCAAGAGATGCAAGTATGGGACGGCATCACAGATGCACGCATATCCTTCGACTGGGACACAGCGCGCCCATTTCTCTCGCCCCGAAACCCTGCGCAGCCGACTACAATCGCGTACATGATTGAGAACACAAACACTGTCACCATGCTACTGAGTCGACTGGAGGAGCTGGGAGGCGTCGATATGTTCACTTCGACTAGAGTCAGCTCGATCGAGCTGGGTACCGACACGGAACAAATGGACTTCACTTCATGGCCCATTCTCACACTATCAGATGGCAAGACCTTGGCTGCCAGGTTGCTTGTAGGCGCAGACGGAGCAAACAGCCCTGTTCGAACGTTCGCCAACATCGAGTCGCGGGGTTTCGACTACAACCGCTTTGGCGTGGTAGCAAGCTTAAACATCGAAGGCGAGGGCTGGGGAGGACCGGACCACAAGATCGCATACCAGCGCTTCCTGCCAACAGGACCGTTGGCATTGCTACCTCTGCCAGGAAACAAGTCAACACTCGTGTGGAGTACAACGCCAGAGCGCGCTGCTAGACTCAAGGCACTGTCACCAAGAGACTTTGTCGCTATGGTCAATGCAGGGTTCAGACTGTCGCCGACCGATCTGGAGTACCTACACACTCTCGAGTCAGGACAGGCAGAGGAGGTGGCATGGCGAGAGAAGCACACACCCGTAAACGAACGAGCGATACCGACCCGCGCCACCGACGTCGAAGCTGGCACCGTCGCCGGGTTTCCTCTGCGCATGCGCCACGCCGACACTTACACTGGCGAGCGAGTTGCCCTCGTTGGCGACGCAGCACATACCATACATCCGCTGGCAGGTCAAGGTCTGAACCAGGGCCAGGGAGACGCTGCAGCTCTAGTACGGACGATTTCGCATGCAGTACGGACTGGTCAGGATATTGGTTCGACCCTAGCGCTGGAGAGCTACAACAGCGAACGGTATGCAGAGAACAATGCCATGCTGGGCGTCTGTGACAAGCTGCACCGGCTGTACAGCGTCGAGTCTGGGCCGATTGTAGGATTAAGAAGCTTGGGACTGAGAGCAGTTGATGCCATGGGCCCATTGAAGAGCCTCTTCATGAGCAAGGCAGCAGGCTCATGATTGTTGTATTAGATATTGTACGCTTCGAATTGTATACATAGCAGCTGACAAAGGATCTCGTTCCTTGCAGCTTGACGCTTCTAAATGGCATCAAATCGCGCCATCGGAATTGATCCGCATTTGCCCTGCATACGCCCCACTGTTTGTTGCCCCACGTCATTGACCGACAACATTTCCATGTCTGTACTCGAACTGATTTCAAACACCAATATGGCGGACCACCAAAAAGAGATAGAAGAATTCGGCAGTAACGATGACTTCTGGCTCTTCGGCTACGGGTGAGGAGCAAATCGAATGTTTCCACAAGAGTCATAATCTCACCTACATTTAGGAGTTTAATATGGAAGCCACCGCCACACTTCGGTACTGCAGCATCTACAGAAGCTCAGTGGAGACTATATACTGACCATAGGATGCAGACCAACGAGTGCCCGGCTATATCGAAGGCTACGTCCGACGCTTCTGGCAGGTATGAGAGCCTGCGCAAGATGATGGAAACTGATGACTAAAATATTCTTACAGGCAAGGTACAATTTTCTGAGTGTATACCGCAACACACATGAATCTGACAGAAGATGAAGTGAGGATCACAGAGGCACACCCGAAGCACCCGGCCGTGTAGTAACCCTCATCGACCGCGCACACTGGGACACACTATCAGACCACGTGAGCACCAGACACGCCAGCAGTATCCAAACGAAATTAACACTCCAAAGCATGAACCAACAGAACGCGTCTGGGGCGCTGCATACCACATCCCCGCCGCCAAAGTCGCAGAAGTCCGAGAATATCTCGATATCCGTGAGATCAATGGCTACAGCATACAATTCACGCCCTTTCATCCAGCCTCAGACTCCAAGCCTATTCGGTGTCTAGTCTATATCGGGCTGCCTGAGAACCCTCAGTTCCTGGGCCCTCAAGACCCCGATGCTTTGGCAAGGAAGATTCTGGAAAGTAAGGGCCCAAGCGGGCAGAATAGAGAGTACCTCTTCAACCTGGAGGAAGCGTTGTTGGGGCTGAGTGAGGAGAGTGGGGATAAGCATATTAGCGATCTTGTGTCTCGATGCAGAAAGATCGAAGCGGCAGGAGCAAGCACGCAAGGCAACAGCGGGTAACGCTGGTGAGTGGACCCAGGAAAATAACTCCCTCACACATGCTCGAACTGTTATACTTTTGGCGTCAGGTTGTGGAGAGTTCCAGGAAGGTTACAATTTAGAGTAGACAACCATCGTAGAACGTCATTGCAGGTGAGGCACGAGCCATATAAATTTGAGAGATATGCATTGAGCTAGCCGTGAGGCTTCGAATATAGTTACAATCAGAAAGAAAACAGTCTACGCCCAAGCGCCAACTAAGGCCATGAGCAATGCTCCGGCAACAACGCTACCACATGCTTGCAAGCGCCGCTTGCCCTGTAGTGTGATATAACTCTCGTCGCTCAAGAAGTCCTCGGCAAGAAGCTCCACAAGACCGGCAAACAGTAAGAGCCCGCTCGAGATTGCGTTCATAAAGCCTACCATAAGCAAGCCAGTCTGGCTGAATGGGTCGTAGAGCGTGTGGATGGCCAGGCCAATAGCTTGTCCAACGGGTGTAGTGGTTCCATAGGCCAGGGCCATGAGCCATGGCTTGGGAGACCCGGCAGGGAAGCGAATGGCACTGATACGTGACCCCAATGCGAAGCCTTCAAATGTCTGGTGGAACGAAATAGCAACTAGCAGTACAACGAACGACGTTCCTGTTGCAACAGACAGGGCCATGCCTATGAAGACGCTGTGGAACAGAATGCCTGCTTCCAGCAGCAGACACTGTAGCAGCAGCTTCTTGTTTTGTGCCTCGGTCTTCTCGGCGGTCTCTGGCGAGGGATCGCGCGGATCGTGGGTTCGCTTGTGCGCGTGGGGATGTGACAAGAGCTGCTCGTCTTCTAGGTCTTCCGTCTCTTGTTGTCTGGTGAGCTCTGCGGGGCTGATATCGAGGTCCGAGTCGTCATCGCTATCCATGCTGTGCCGAGCAGCATGACCGTTTGGCGCAGTAGGCGTGGTGGGAGACACCAGCGAGAGGGCTGGCGACCGCTCTGCCATAAGGCCTGAGTGTTCCGATGTCTCAATGTCATGCAGGACGATACCTGGTATATTGCCGTTGGCGCCGGAACTGTATCGCCCAAAGCTGTGGCTTCTCTTGTGGGCCGGCCGGGCATGTGCATGGTCATTTTCTTGACCAAGGGTGTCGTAGTCAATTGCATGTGAGTGTCTTGCGCCTTTCGATGCAAAGAACATCTCAATGCTTACCACCACAAATACAGCCGTCATGGCTACGAGCCCGGGCATGGCCGGGTAGCCGCGGTTCCAGAAGTGCGGGAGACATGGGTCGGTGAGCGATTTGAAGGCGGTAGGGAGGAGGTGGACGAAGGCGGTCGCGATGAGCACGCCGGTTCCAAAGTGTCGAGAGAGGAAGAGGAAGCGCGACGGCACGGGGATGGCGGGAAAGCGTTTGACGATGATGGGGAAGGAGCAAGCTGTCCATGGTCAGCATGGTCGGACTTTCCAACACAACCGCAACCACACGCACCTGCCGTGCTCAGCGCAAGAATCAGGAAGAGGGCGAAGACGTGGATCCCTGTATTGTAGTGTTTCTTTCCGGCCTTCGATCCACACGTGGGCTTCTCAGCTACTTCCTGTCGGCGCTGGAGCTCTCTGCGGAGCAGGTCGGTGGTAATGTGCGCGAGGCCTGGATACGTATCTCAGTCAGTATACGGGCACTACCTTGATGCATCCTGCGTAGGATGAAATTGCGCGGCTCACCTTCTACAAGACCATCACCAGCCGTCATGTCCATGTTGCCAGACCGCCGGAACGCTGAGAGACGCGTTTCGGACCACCGAGGTGCTCTTGCTAATGGTACCGGACCGGAGCCTCTTTTCCCCTGACGTTGGCAACGTCTGCGCGTCCGCTTATTCTCAAGCTCGAGACATCTCTTCACTCAATGCTGCATACGGATTGCGGTGGTAGCGATACAGTAACGGGTGACATTGTCATTCTTTCCGCAACTGACGAACCGCCTCGGGACGGGTCTCGCACTTCCCGTGCAGCTTGATAACACCAAAGAACCAGTTGCTTGACGCAGGTTCGAGTCATGCTGATGCAGCGAATCAATGGCTTCTGACAAAGGCCTCTTCGGTCATTCCTGGAACTTTATCTAGAGAGTATGCGAAACATCGACGGCTGCAGGCGGTATTGCGCCGCCGTCACGTTTCTGGCCCTTCGGTCCCAGGTTACCCCATCACACCAATCGCGCGCTCCGAGGACGTGGTACACCAAGTAGAGAAAGATTTGCAGTATTGCCTCCCACAGCTTGAGCAGATCTCTAATCTCATAAGATGACATGACCCGATCAGTCTACACACCGAATGTCGAGAGGCAACTACTCATTTCACTATCCCCAGATTCGTCCACGGCAACTCATCGACGATACTATTTTTGTGTACAACCGGCATGAGACCCGCATAACAGATACGTATACATCAATGACTCGCCAAACCAGCCCTCTCTTCGACATTTTGATGCAGCATCTGAAAGTACAACAAAGACTCAACAGGCACGGCAACAGACGACACTGACCAAACAACCCGTCCAAAGTCGGCACCAAGCACCCTGTCAGCTCCGAGCTCGCTTCAGCAGCCTAATACTAATCCGGACTTTGATAGTTGCGCAGCTTCAACCCCTCCAGGATCCCCAGGCACATCTTCAGTACGAGGCAACCGCAGCCCGGCGGCGTTCAGAGAGCGTTCGAGTGATGATGGTGGCGAGCGAGAATCAATTGCGAGATCTTGGCTTTGATATCGCTTGCATCTGACGCTTCGGTATACCCTACTGAGCTGCACTACCACCAACACCCACGCGAACAGGTCAGCAACACGACACCTTGCTGGTCCTGCTCCCGAAAACGTGTGATGGAGGGCCAGGAGCAAGCTGCCAAGGCCATAAAACGCTCCCAGCCGACTGTGCCCATTCCACAAGACTTCCTGTTCGTCGATGCAGCTGAAGCAAAGACATCCCGCCAAGGACGGCGCAATGCTCGCTCATTCGTCATGCAGAAGGCGAGGAGGGAGCGACCGTGGTCTACGAGCAAGCAGGCTGCAAAGCAAAGAGCACAAGAAAGTCCGAGTCCGGGAAGTGCTGGTACACCCACCTCAATAACCACCCCAAACACAGCATCATCGAGTCCTACTATCGACTCCGCTCGAAACAGCTATTTTCCTGCCTACGAACAGACACATGGTGGCGTGTTTGAGCAAGGCATTTGTTCGAATTGCAAGATCTTTGTTGTTCGTCATGGCCACGCACTGTGTCCGAAGTGCATGCTCACACCTCCTGGGTTTGCGAGAGACCCTACCCACGGTGTTCTCGATCCATTTGGATCATCATCCGTCAAAATCACTAAGGAAATATCAGAACTCCTTGATCACTGTAAGCTTCCTTTTCATTTACATAAGAAAAAAACCCCGTGGCTTTGCAGGGGCTGGGTCGGTGTGACCAGTTTTCCGGGTGCATCAAGGCACTTGACATGCTCAAGCGAGATCGAGACAAGCTTTGTGCTCCACACGCAAGTTTTGGGACTGAACAGCGCTGACTGCAATTGTGTAGTTATCCACGAGATGGCTCCTGGCATAATTGGAGTTGATATTCGATGCAGGTCGAACCTGATGAAGTCAGAATGGTTTGATACAGCTCTGAGTAACAAAGGATTCATGCACAGTTTGCTGAGCACGACTGCACTGCATATGTTCATTTTTGGTAAGGGTACGATCAAGACTATCCTTGACCATCGTGCAAAGGCTATCTCGGCAGTAAACAAGGCTCTGTCGACGCAAGATCGTGCTGTTCGTTTCTCGGACGCGAACCTTGGCGCTGTGTTCAACCTTTTGACCGTAGAAGAGGGTTTGATGATGCCCCATTACCAGGATGAGATGCCGGTCAAACAACAGCCGAATGCCATGGTAATGCATTTGAACGGCTTGCGAGAGATGGTTCATTTGCGGGGCGGCCTGGGTGCCGTTGGCACGAACCGCATTTTACAAGCCTTTATACTCTGGTACGTGACACCTCACTTTGGCAACATGGCCAAAAGCGGGTTGGCAAATGCTTACTGAGCATCAGGCATACGACAGCTCACGCCATAGCAGCGTTCGCTGCGCCCGACCCCACAACTTTAGAGTACATTCGCACAGCAAACTTTCCTCATCATCCACGGGGCTATAGTTCGGCCCATTCGCGACATCTCGTTCCCCTGTGCCGGCATGCGGGTCTTACGGAGTCCTTGACCGACTTACTGGAATCCGTCCTTATACTTGCCGCTGACCTGAACGCTTGGTATGATGATCCAGAGAGTCCGCTTGACGCGCTTGACATACAAAACTTCTCTTGTGCCCTCGAGTGCTTGCTGCTCGCATGGATCAGCGAAAGAGATCCCCTCATCACACCCCTTGAAGGTGCGCTCTGTGTCGCGCTGATCATCTTCACGGTACGAACGACCGAAGCGCTGAAGCGATCGTCGGATATTCCACTTCTCCATTTTGTCGCCAGCAAGCGGCTTGAAAGCGCACTCAACTGTACCACGCGTGCTGAGTGGCAACCATGTCCAGATTTACTTCTTTGGATCCTCTCTATCGGTGCCATTTCGGCTGAGGGCTCAGCAGAAAGCGCGTGGTTTGTACAACAGGTCTCTCTTGCATGCGCAGAGTTCAATATCAACTCTGCAGAAGCGTTAATTGAACGCCTGAAGCTATGTGGCTGGGTCAGCTACAAGCTCGACGAGTCTGTCCGCCAGCTATGGAGCAGAATCGTCCATCTCAGGTTAGATCTCTACACCCATATTGGCCCTATTCGTGCCTTCACTTATACTTGAACCTTCACTGTAGACTCGAGCCATATCTCAACGCACCTTCGCCAAGTAACGAAAACGCGAGCAGCCCCCCTGGTCCCCTACAAAATAACCTCAAAGAAAATGAACTTACAGACTGGCGCACCATCGACTGGGCAGCCGTCATTGCAGCTACGCCTGTACAGGAGGCGACTTTGGGCAATGAAGGAGTAAGTTGGACAACAGCAACAGCGACTGCATTTGACGATGCTTTTGGCGATGCTTGAAATGATCCTGGACGTATCTACGAAGGATATGGATTGTTATGTCTGTACCCTGTTCTATTGCTTTTGATCACTGCGACTGCGATTGCACTTCGCCCCTTTCCACGTGGACGCTGCTGACCGTCGCTGTAGGATCGTATCTACTTCTTCATCGACCATACTAAGAAGGTGGTAAACGAGCTGATGGGTAAATACATGGCACTGACCAAGAGCGCAAAAGATCGCGATTCTCCCCAATCGCGACGGCCAAAGTTGAGCGAACGAATCGATTCTGGGTACGGATAGACCGTGGGCACGAGAGATGAGGCATTCCAAAAGCCGATGACATGGGTGGACCAACACAATTGATGCAAAGTCACAACCGAGAACGGTTACTGAGCGCCCAAATTACTGGCCAACGGGAACCAGCAGCCTCCCTCCATCACTAGTTACCTGACCCCCATTGGCAAACTTATCCTTCATCAAATATCCATACGCCTCCGCAATCTCCTCCGGCTGCCCGAATGAGTCCGTCAGACTGTTTTCTCGTCTCCACTTCGCCGACGCCTCCTCACCCATCCGATCCAGCATCGGCTGAAACAGCTCGGTCTGAATTGCCCCTGGGATAACAATGTTCGTGCGTATCGGCTTCAGGTCCACAGCAAGCCCGCGGACCAGACCTTCAGCAGATGCCCCCACCGCAGCGACAAATGTCCAGCCTGGGAACGGCTTATGTGTGTTTGTCCCGCCGGTTAGTGTGAATGAAGAGTTTGCGGTTTGGGGCATGTATTTTCCGGTTGTGAGGAGCTTGGCGACGATACTGGGAGCGATGAGGCGCACATTGAATCCTTTGAGCAACGATTGGGGTGTGACTTCTGCCACACTTGGGATGTTGATCGAGTCACCGGCCGTGAACGCGATATGATCAATCTTCTTCTTTCCGCCCTCGGTTGCCTTGTCGAAGAGGGCTGTCAGGTTGGCTTCGAGGTTGTCGATGTCAGACAGGTCGCAGGCAAAGCCGGCAACATTCTCAGCGGGCAAGTCAGGGTAGAGCGACCGCAATTGGGAAACTTTGGTGTCGACTTTGGGCTGCGCTGAACCGGATATTGTCAGGCGAGCACCGTTGGAGAGGGCCATGTTTGCGATGGCATAACCGATGCCTGAGGTGCCACCGAAGACGAAGACGTGGGTGCTTGTGAGGCGGTTTACGTGGGCCATGTTGAAGATATTGCGATTGTATGTACTATGATGATGTATGGGATATATGGATAACAAAGCGATGAGGCTTGAATGAGTAAAATGCAGTCACTTCGTTCGACCTTTATATCTTCACCTCCCCCACCTGCTGTGCCTACCCCTTAGGCATTCACGTAATGATAGCATTCGTAATCACTTACAATTACCGGACAGCGGAGCGATAAAGTCACCGATGCATGCTGCGTTGTTACTCGAATCTCATGCAATCTGGTCCGGTTCATCACACTTCGCCGTCTTAACTCCGAGGTAGGATGTAAGGCGTGCCATACCACCCTTAAGTGCACCACAGTGCTAGTTGTCCACGCATGACAAGCGGGCCATCCGATTCCCCTCGTTATAAATCTTGCCACTTTACAGAGACGGTATATAGGCAGGCACTATTGAGACTGCATATTCTATCTGATATATTGACCTCATTCTATCAATGTTACTCACGCTGTGTCCGTAGTCTCCACTTGGAGAAGGTACACACGAGTGAGGACTTTAGCCCTAGTATCCTTCAAAAGAACGGGAGAGTAACAACGTGGATGAAGTGGACTAGTGGGATAGTGGATGAGCACCAGTAGGGGGTTCGGAGACGACGTGTAAACGAAGTGGAGAAGGACGTCGCAGGGGAGGTTAGGCGGACTAGGTTTGGAGCGCGACTACATCAGCACAGATGACGAGGATGTGTGGTGAGGTCGACTACGACTGTTGATGTTTGTCACAAAGTTGGGTGCTTGCTACGGTCAACGGCCTGAATCGGGATACATCAGAGACGAATGTTGCAGAAGGTAGCAATAGTCCAATATCTTCCTTCGTTTCCAGTACAGGATATTATAAGATATCTATCTTCCCATGCTGTTGATCATCTCCCTTTGCGTCGCCCTGTCCTTGTTTGTCTGGCTCAGCGACGGGATGCTCCTGAGATCGCCCACAACATCCTTGGCCTTGCCGAAGTACACCTCCTGTAGCAGGTTGCGCATCTTCAGCTCCATGTCCTCCACCATCTTGCCAATGTTGGCAACGTGTGATGTGTCGTCCTCAACAGCCATGTCAGCCTCCACTTGGCGAACCATGTTACCAGACAGGTCCAGACCACCGAGCGCTTCGGAGTCGGTGCCGAGGGAGAGGATGACGGTCGAAGTCAACTTGTAGTGAGCGGTACGGGCGCGGTCCTGCGCGTCGAAGACGTGGATGCTGTCCCAGCTACCGGAGCTGCGTTGTGTGGGGTTGACGGCTGTTCGTGTTAGCAAGGCTAGATTCGGAGGTTGAAAGGCTTGGTATACCCTTCTTCAGCAGTACACAGCCTGCAAACCCATCGTCCATGTCCCAAAGATAGACACTAGATATGCCGCCCTCAAAGTACCTGCCCTTGTCAGCTCATGCCTCTTGTTGCCAGCACGGCGTTGCACCCACAGCTCTCGGTATACGTCAAATGCCTCGTTGGCCTTGACCTCCATCTTCCTGATCCTCTCACTCGGTGTCACCCCCTCGTCAATCGGTGGCTCAAACTCATTGCTCCACGGACTCCTCCAGCTGTCACCATCACGGTTGTAGTCGCAGCACAGGAAATCGCGCTTCGTCTTGGAGCACTTCTTGACAGTGAGCGGAATATCGACGGATTCGAGGAGGTCTTCTTCGAGCGCGGGGTTCAGGCTGATAATGTGGTCGACGTTCTTCTTGACATCCTTGGGGTTGAGGCGCCGAAGGAGGTCGCTGGCCGCTGTTAGTGGGGTTGTTTGGGGAGGTTGGAGGGGGAACAGGCTTACAGAGCGCTGTCTATGGGGTCGGCCATTTTGTAGAGAGGGACTGTCTCAAAGAAAGTGGTCTGGAGAGGTGATCTGGGGACAATGGCTCGGACGGGTGCTGCGATGTGGTTGGCGGCGGCGGGAGCTCCTGTGCCTAATGCTTCTAAGGCCGGGGGCTCGGTGGAGGTCCGCGAGTCAGGTTTGAAGTCGCCCATTGCGGTTTCGCGTCAGATCGAGGTGGACCTCTGCTCTTTCACTCTCCACGTCAAGATTCGAATTTGATGCGCATGCAGCTGACTGGTATGAGTGAAGGTGCAGTAGGCGTGACTATCTGCCTTTGCACTTCTGAGACGCCCTTGCCTTTCCTGCTTGCTGCGTTTGTCTTCACTTGCACGCACTTGCACCTCAAGACAGTCGTCTTCGAGTCGAAGTACAACACCACATTTCGAATGTCGCTTGAGTTCATATATGCAGTGATATATTCTCTTTCAAATCATTAGACACGTTCAAAGTCTACTATTGGTGATCTTTCAAGCGCTGCTATTCTGTTTGCTTCGGGCACTATGAGAATCAGTCACTGCCTGCACAACCAACTCCTGGCGCGTGCAACAGGTATTTCAGGAGAGTATTTGCAAAGAGTATGATAATTCACAATGGTATCAGGCAATCTCACCATCCAAGCGCGGTAATGCGCACGTGGTGGAGGTAACCTTCATCAAGGACCCACCATAACTCACGAACGCCGCCATCACACCGTTTTCGTGATCCCAGTCAGTCGAGCTTATGCTGTTATGAACTATAAGGTAGCGATCTATGGCAGCATCTAGACCGTTTTGGTCTCGCGGATTGCAAGTGAAGTAGACTTGTGTGGCATTCGGTGCCATTCAACAGCATCTACAAGCTTTCACCTTCACTTCCGCATCATCAGCAGCATCCCGCTAGTCTGCTACTGCATTCATAAATAACGCCGACAACCCACTGCCATCTTCATACCAGCGATTGCTACCGCTCGCCACCACATTGCTTCACAGCCAACTTGCTCACACTTTCCCCTCCCATCAGCAGCCATGTCCGACACCGTCAAGTCACCTGCCTCTGGCAGCACCGCTGAGGCTCCCAAGTTCACCGAACGAGAGCTCCAGCTTCTAGGCTGGGCTATGCAGTCCCTCAAGTCTGGCCCTCCAGAGGTACACCCTCCATCTCCTCACTTCCAGTCCACAGCATTGACACACATAGATCGACAACGACAGGCTCGCCAACTTCGCGGGAATGTCCAACCCTCGCTCTGCGGGCAACGCGTGGGCGAGCCTCAAGAAGAAGCTGATGATGTCCAGCGATGGCACTGCACCCCCGACTCCCAAGAAGGCTGCTGGACGCAAGAAGGCCACCAAGGACACTGCTGGCGATGACGGCGAACCAGCTCCCAAGAAGACTCGCAAGCGCGCCAACAAGGAGCCCGAGGACGACGATGTCTCCCCCTCCCCCAAGAAGAAGGGTCGTGCCACTAAGCCCACGCCCAAGGAGGCGCCCGAGGAGGCGCCCGAGGAGGAGACTTGTGAGTAGCCTAGGTTGATACATGTGCTGGTGACGACTGACCTTCTGCTAGCTGAGGTCAAGGCTGAGCCTGACTCTGCTGAGGAGGACAAGCCTGAAGACGACGCTGCCACTGCTGAGGCCGTGGAAGAAGTCTAGCTAGCTCTTTCACCTGCTCGAGGTACAAACTCTCCACACGACACTGTTAGTGAGTACTAACAGCTACTACAGGCACACTCCAACGCACGCCATCATTTCTCGCGATCTGGTCGCCAGTCGCGTTGCATTGTTGCTTCTTCCAAGTCTTACCGTACCTTGACTATCTGCCATGGTCATCCGTCACTTCATCTCACATTCATGGTCGGCGTTTCGGTGCGTATTGCATGGCGGCGTTTCAATATTCTTCGCGGTACTGGCGGTCAGGTAGATCTCTACTTGTAGTACACGACGTGATGGATTCGATGGATTCAGAGTCATATTGAATACAATTTCAATCATCAGACAGTTCTCATTCACTGCCGTACTCCATCTCCCTCTCGAACAACCACAGGTTTGAAAGAGTTCGGTCTCACACGCATGTTTGTAGAGGTGTGAGGTTCAAGGCCTGTTCATATCATTCATCAAGACGGGTATCTAATCACTTCCACTCCCACTCCACTTCCATTCCTGTCCCTACCTGCATCCCTTGCAGTGCACCACCGCGTCAATCGTCCAGACTCATGTTCTGTCCATACACCCACATTTCACGCACGGCAACGCTTACCCTCTCAAGGACCAGCGGTCTGCCCTATCATCCCACGTCTTCTGGAGATGCTGGCAGCCATTCGCCAACCGGGCTTCCAAGGGCCTCTAGGATGCCTTCCAAGAAGTTCTGGAGCGGCCAGATATTGGAGTGGGGGAGGTGCTGGCTCGCTCAACGCTGGCGGATGATTTCTAATACAGTCCCGTATCAGTCGATGCGGAAATCGAGTTAAAGAGGAACAAAGCTTGCGCACCTGTCAGGAACTCCTCGCTGTGTACGTGTTAGCAGGTGCTCATTTCGTCACCCGGAGATTGTGACTTACAAGCTCAGTGTGATATATCCATCTCGATCCTCGTCGTACTTCTTGAATACGTCGGTCATCCTCTTGAGGCTAATGCACGCCTGGACGAACAAATCGAAGCTCATTGCGTTCTGGCCGCCGCGGTCGTACGTGCGGTACAGCAGCGTGACAAATTGCTGAGACAATCGGTATCCAAAAGCGACTAGAGCTTCGTTGAATTCTACGTAGGAGATGGATCCACTGTGGTCGGCGTCAAATCGGTCGAAGAGATTGCGCCATGCAGAGAGGAAGCCCCATAGGCCGCTGGGATACGTTAGTAGGCTGGTAAACAGAAAGAAGGACATATAACGTACCAGAATTCGTCAAAGTTTACGGAACCAGAGCGATCAGTGTCAAACATTCTGCCTCAATCAGCTCCCCTCCAAAAAGAACGTCTGCATGAACATTACCTGATCATCATACGCACGGTATGCGGGTCAAAAGGTGACCAGTCGCCGTTCACGAGCGCAGTACGCAGCTCAGCTTCTGTGAGACTCCCATTCGCTGTTCACAATAAGCCGCGCATCAGCGTGTTCGTTGCTTTCAGGACCTACCGTCTTTGTCTACAGCTCCAAACAGCCTCCACAGCGCATCACGGTCGTTCGCGTCCCTTGGGGGTGCAGGCGTAGGTGGCGGCCTTTGCTGCTGCGCAATCGGTGGGCGGCCATGATAGCTCTGGGGTGGTGGTCCCTGGCCGTAGTTTGCGGGTGGAGGGCTCCCTACGGTGGGCCGCGAATCGTGATAGCGCGAGTCGTAGCGGTCGTTGTATGCGCCTGGAGGCGGTCTGCTGTCGTAGCTTGCTGGGCGGCCGCCGTAGCGCTCCTCCGGGCGGTAGGAGTGCTGCGCACTGGGGATGGCCGGGGGTGGCTTGTTGTAGTCAGGGCGCGCTGAGGAGGTTCGTGGGGGCCGGGAACCCTGGGACATCATTTGCGCGGCCTGCGACATGTCAATGGCGCGCGTTCAGTGAACGTGGTGTTTGCATACCTGCTCTGGCTCTGCATGCGCAGGCAGCCTGTCCGGGTTGAAGCCTTTGTTGTATGCCATGGCGGGGTGTATGAGGTATGAAGGGCGGGCGCAGGACGGAGTGTTGTTGCCAGCAGAGGATCGGAGAGTGACACGAGTCGCGAGCTGATATAAGGCGCAAACAGAGGCTCAGCTCTTGCGGAGAGGCTGCGTATTCGCGATAAGTTGCGGCAATACGCTCTAAGCTCCACTTGTATGTCTGCCCAATTCACAGCCTGGTTGCGGCTGACCGAACCAACCGTGGCGGGGCACCCTTAACTACCGCCCTGGCCTATGACGCCGGTCACCGCAAGAGGCCAAAAGCACAGGTCACGCTCAGAGCCCGCCATTGCGGTCTTCGGAAATCGGCCTGGCAAGATCGGAACGAATGCCACCTTAGCTCGATTGCCTTGAGTCGCCCCTCTGAGCCCGACATGTCAAGTGCGACTGACTTGACCAAGATGGTCAAGGGTCATCGCTGTAGTGCCTAACGAGGCAGCGCAAAGCTGAAGAAGGTGACGAACTACGGCTGCCGAATTGTGGAGGCGCAAAAGTGTAGTGCAATGCAGTCAGGCCTGGAGACAACGTGCATAGAACCCCATGCAGTCATCAGTACAAGCTTGAAATGACACAGGGATGGTTTGCTCTCGAAACTTGAATTGGTATCTACTACGAAGACTTCGTCTCCAATATCGTGACTATCGTGCTCATTCTGCGCATCTTGACTCAAGACAATCAATGCCATTATATACCAGGAACGAAACAACAAACAGACTCAGGTGTCGTGGGTATCCTATAACGCCCCAAACTTTGAACAATATCGCGAGTACTGAAAAGGCCACATATGTGCGGAACACGCGCCACGCCTATCAAGGCAGAAGAGAACGATACAGTGGTGCTACAGGTTAAAAATGCTCAAGTTTTCACCCTCTTCTGACTAGTATCACTCCCCCCGTCAGATGTCTTGCGCTTGCGATCTGCAGAATCATCGCGTGCGAAAGACGGCCCGTTTGTGACTACCGGTGTTTGGAAAGTCAACGGGCTCGGGAGCATGTTGGAGTCGCCGCGACCAAAGCCCCATTCAGGGTAAAAGCTGCTCGGTGAAGGCAGCAGCCCATTCTCAACAAATCGTGACGGCAACGCGGAGATGGGTGTCTCCATATCCCGATTGCTGCTACCATACGAGTTGCTGTTGGTGGGCGGCGGGGGTCGTGCGAACGGATTCGGCGGCCCAGTTGCGCCGGCGCTGAGAAGGGAATTCGCGCTTGGAGAAGGGGGTGGAAGAACGACGCCCGATGAATGTGAGGCATCGGTGCTGCGAGCCGGAGTAGCGCCCGAGATGGAGTCTTTGGGAGATGAATCGGCTGTAGCACTGCCCCCGTCTGAATGCTCACTTGGAATCTGGACGCGCAGTTTCGGTTTGTTCTTGTCCATTTGTTGTAAACTATTCGTCCGTGTGGGAGGGGCTATCGGGGGTACCGACGAGGTAGACTGGGTTCGCTGAGGGGGTTGTGGTGGTTGTGGGCTTGAATTCTTTGGTGGTTGCAAGGGCTGAGCACCGTTTGGCTGGAGTCGTGACATGGCGGCTACATCGATTGACTGTGACCGATTCTCCTGTTTCAAGGCCTGAACATCGCTACGAGGTGGAATCATACTACTGCTACCCCAATGTGCTGCTAACATGGACTGGCTGTCATCAATCGGCGTAAAGATACTGTGATTGGTAGATGCGCGTAGAGGTTTTGGCTGCGGGAGAGGTGGGCTCTGAAAGTCGTACTGTTGGGAAGGCGGCGATGGGACAGTAATCGTGGGCTGCGGCGGTCGCTCGTGTTGCTGCTGAAGTTGTGGTGGCGATGTCTGCGGTTGCTGTTGTGGTTGTTGTTGCCCATATTGTGGCTGCTGCTGTTGTGTAGACTGCGGTTGTTGCTGTCCCTGCTGCTGTGCCTGCTGATGTGCTTGTTGCTGTGCTTGTTGATGCTGTTGCTGTTGCTGTGCCTGCTGATGTGCTTGTTGCTGCTGAGCTTGTTGATGTTGGATATGCTGCTGCTGTTGCTGTGTTGCGTGTTGCGGTTGCATCTGGGCGGTAGGCTGCATTTGCGGGGAGGGCTGCATCTGGGGCACAGGTGGTATGGACTGTCGTTGTTGCTCCTGCTGCATATACTGCTGCACTTGAGGATTCGGTATAGGGTGCGTAGCGTAATGATACTGGGTACCGTGCGGGCCCTGCGGCGGTCGCTGAGCGGCTTGCGGGTAGAAGGGCGGATTCGGCATATACGCATAGTTGCCCTGCTGCGGTGGTGCTTGCGAGGGGTACGGCTGGGGTGGTGCGAGGTTCGAGCTTCGGCGGACATGGCTTGGATGCTGCTCCAACCGTGAATTCGGTCGCGACAAGTGGTGTGGAGGCTGCGGCGACGGTCCGCGATGCTGGAAACCATTCGGTATGGGCGGAGAGGCAGAGGGCGTGACGTGACGGACGTGCTGGAAGGCCTGCGCATGCTGCATGTGGTGCGGCATCAAGCCATGCTGCTCCGGGGGCGTGTGCGAGTCGCGCACCGGGGCGCCGTCCTCATCCTCGTCTTCGTCTTCGTCCCCGTCCTTCTTGCCCATGAAGTCCTCAGGGCCCTTGTGTTCGTGTGCACCGCCATACTGCGTAACCTGTCAGCGCGAATCGATTAGGCGCTGCTTTGATCTGCCAAAAGAAAAGGAAGCCTTACGTATTGGTAGCGGCCGATGGTCTCATTGATATCGCCAGATGAAAACTCGTACAGCTTCTTGTTGTGCCCAAAGATGATGACGGCGACGTCGACGGAGCAAAGTACGGAGAGCTCGTGCGCCTTCTTGAACAGACCGCCCTTGCGCTTCAGAAAAGTACTGCGTGATGTCAGCGATAGCCAGGAGAAGGCGCGCGTCGTGAAAGGTAAGCGTACACTGAGCGGTTCCGGTCATCCTTGATGGCCTTGATCTCGATCTTTCTGCGACCCATAATGAATAGCAGACTCAGACGTCAGCGCGCATCGAACGATGAGGGGTAGTTGGGCGGCGATGGCGTGGATCGCAGTCGAGGGTAGTCGAGGGCAGAGGCGTTGATTAGCTTGCGCGGCGCCTTTGACGGGCACGACCACGGAACTGCGAGAGCGTTGGAGCGTTTCAGGAGGCCAGAATGGGCGGCCAAAATCGGCGCGGAGTGATGCTGAATCTTCCGCAGTCCGCCAGCTATATGGTTCCAATGCGCGACACAGAGCTGTACCCAGAGCTCCCAAATTCCTGAGGCTCAGAACGAGAGATGATGTGCAGAGGAAGCGTGGAGGCGGGCATGCTGCCTATAATTAGAAGTTCTGGCTGCTGTCGAGCCTGGGCCGCTACTCGCCAAATTACCCCTTCGCGGATATTTGCCTGCTTCTCTAGGCTTGTGCGACGGCACACTGGCGCTATCATTGGTCGAGAGGGGGGATGACACTCACCGGCGAACGCTAAATGCTACACACTGGGTTAGACTGCGCTCTGAAGGGCTAATTATAGGACAAATCACAACCAGCATCACGCCGTTATCAGACCCTCGAGAACTGTGCTGGACGATGCAGATGGAGACCCTGATTCCTCTGCAAGCTCCCACGTGTATCTGTATGTGTTCTTGCGAGGTGTGCATCATCTGATGATGCTAGGCCGGTCTCACCCACCCCGCAGAACAAGTATGCGGGTACTGCGAACAGGTGTTGACAGCATGAAGGATTCGGCCCATGTTGCGCGGTTTCGACGAGCCGCAATTGATGGCAGCACACAGCGCCAGCGTGAGAGGTGACGTTCCGGAACCTGTGCCTTCGATATTCAGTAGTGGAGCTGTTGCACATTTCTGTATAGCGTACTGCGGCTGCCGAAACCATAGCTCCAATAGTGCACTGCATCGCCATCGAGCTGCTGCTGCTTCATCATTACCTATCCAACCACACACCAGAGTACCGTCAGCAGGCCATACGACCTGCTTCTCTGTACGCGCCCCAGCCCCCATCACGTCCATCAACTGCATCGTGGTGTCGTAGCTCGTCGCTCTCGCGTACCTTTGCCTTCGTTGTCACAGGTACTCTATATTTAGACCTGCATGTACCCACGCGGGATGACGCAGTCGTGAGTGACCCACCATGCCATATCAGATGCAAATGGGTCACTGTAGCCGACTGCGCGGCTGTAAGGGCTTTCAAAATTTACTGGTGAAGGGCTTTCGTGACTCGTCCATAGCTCCCCCGGCGGGCTCGAAGATGACCCGGCTATGACCCGTTTACGCGCCCACAACGGGCCGAGCTGGGACAGTGGTGCGCCTGATTTGTGTATGTCGTTGCTTCGTCAGGTCAACAGTAAGGTGTCTGCTTTTGATAGCTGAAAAGCGAGCTGCGATCGAAGCACGGTTTGCAGGCAGCACCGTCACACTATACGAGCACTGATCATGCGGGGATTCGGTATTATTACTTATATTAACGGATTGAGATATATTGTCGTTTGAAGGACATTGGCACAAAAGCATTACATTCTAACGTTGTAGTGTTTTCCCCTTCCAGCAACTACGTACACGTATGGATCTGGACATATGTCCTCTCAATTACCTTAGCAAACAGAGATTGGATTGCATTGTATGAGCGTGTGGGAGACCGAGCATAACTCGCCAAGGATATCAAAGGGGCATTAAATGTCTTAAGAGCAAAACGAAAAATGGGTATCTGTGCTCTTTGTGCGCTGAGAAAGCAGACGGTATATGAAAACGTGTGAACTACTTGACTGTCAGCGACCGATCCGAGTTTAGATAAATCCTCCCGTTTTGACTGAATGCTGAACATACCTCTGTACACGAAGCTAGTTTATTTACCGTATGGGACCACCAGGTCTGGCTGGCGCTCCATCGATGTTACCTGTCAACTCCGCAACGCGGGCCTTGATACGAGCAACACGACTTTCGATCGTCTCCTCACCACTAGTTTCTCCTTCGTCTGTACGTTGACTCTGGCTTTGGCTTCGACTTCGGCGGGTCTGCTCTTCGCTAAGTCGTGCTGCACGCTCAGCTGCATTCTTCCTAATCTGGGCCCACCTGTCTTGTGAAGGCGAGGCCTGTCTGTCAGCCTCAACTGAATCTTCCGATATGTCATCCCGTGCATGCTGGGGTGGAGTGACTGGTCGAGGTACCCTAGAGTCCTGGCCTACTGGCCGACGTTGGACGGCAGGCGGAGCTGCATCATCTTCATCATCACTATCCTCAGGTACAAATGCTGGCATGTCCTCCATGGGACCTTGATCGAACCTCGAAAATGCCCCATCTGCTTCACGTTGCTCGAGAGCTGCGCTACCCGGAGCAAGTGATGGGCTAGGTTGTGCTTGCTCAAAAGCGATCGGGCTAGGCTCAAGTGCCGCAGGTCGCGTCTTAACAGGCTCAGCATATTCAGCACTGATTGCTGGCGATGGCTCTCGGTGTTGCTGGTTGTGATGTGAGATTCTAGATGTGCTTCGAGCAGCTTCGAGCGCTCGCAACCGGGTGTCATCTTCAGATGGCCTTGGCTGGTTAACACCAGCTGCAGCGGGAGTATCAGTCTTCTTCCTGCCAAAGAGCTTCCTGAAGCCACCACCACCACCTTCTTTCTTCTTCTTTTCTAATTTCCTAGGCTCGGCCTGTCTAGTCTGCTCTTCGCTAGCGCGGACATTGGAAAGCACCGGCGCAACCGCTTTGCGCTCAGGGACTGGAGCCCTTAAAGCAGGATGCCGATCAACACTTTCTGCCGTGGGCGAAGCTTTCTCTGGTTCAAGCTGCGGGGTGGGAAGGGGTGAATCCTCAGGCCATGGAACCGGGGTGACTGCAACGTCTTGACTAGCGTTGGCCGCAGACGAGTCCCATACCTGTGACTTTGATGCAGGTAGGTCTGTCTGGGACTTTGGCAGCGCAGGCAGGTCGCGATTCGAGACATCAGGAGGTAGTGGTGAGGAGCGCCCATTGGCTGTAGTCCGGAGGTCGTTTTTGGAACCCTTTCCAGCGTTGATGTCCCCAAGGTACTGCGCACGCACAGCATCTTTGTCTTTCGCACCCTCTCCAAATCTTTTGTCCCACTTCATAGCCGGTCCAGCCTCGCTTAGCAGATGCGGCTGCAAGGTTAGCACACTGTTCGTCTTGATGGAAGAAGCCTCGTCCATTCTGGCCCGGCGCTGGCCCTGCTGCTCCGCTGCCTTCTGGTCTCGTTCCTTTTGCGCCAACTTAGCAGCTGCAGCTTGGATCCGTGCATGCTGGTCTGCACCAATCGTGCTTGACGGGGTATTCGAGGTTCCTCGATTGTAAGGCTCCTTTGCGGTAGGCGCTGTCTTTTTGCCGGTGGACTTTCTTCGCCCTAAGCGTCCTCGTTTGGTGAAGCTGAACTTCGACTTCTTCTCTGCGATATACGCGCCTTCTTCGGGTCCTGCAGCGGCACCCTTGATCTGCTCTTCCATAACCAGCCACTTTCCGCCTGGAATACGTGTCTCAATTATTGTGCATCTGCCGAAAGCGGCCTTTCGGTCCGGTGTTTCCTCATTCGCAAGACTTGTCATCCATACCCACCAGAATGTTTCGTCCAAGTCAAATGCGGTAATGCTTGCAAGTTCACCGGGCTCGAGATCTTCTTCGAAGCCATGCCCATGGCGGACATGTGACTGGGAGCTATGTATGCGAGTCGGTTCACCAAGAGGTGGAAGCTTTTGGGTTGGGAGCAACAACGTAGTAGGGGAACTCTGGTTATTCTCGTCGGCGAATCCAGACGAGAGAAAATCAGCCCAGGACGGAGTGGTAGGGCGGCCAAAATCAGTTACTTTGGAGCGAGCTCCATTTCGAAGGCCAGAAAATTCACGTGGGCTTCCCGCTGCCGAAACCCCGTTGGTACCGCTGGCAGAATCGTCCATGATCCCTGAGAAGCCAAAGTCCTCGAACCGTGACCAGGACGGATCTGGAGTTGTAGCGCCCGGTGAGGCAACGGACTGATTCACTGACGCAATGCACTCAAGAACTCTACGGCATTCGTCAGTCAGTGCTTTTACAGAATCCTCGTAGGCCGAAAATTGCTGCAATGCTGCATCATCATCCCGGTATTCGAAGTTCTTTGCGCGACGCAATAACGAAAACGGCGTCGGGGAAACGGAGTCCACGATCATGACGACTTTTGTTGTGCGAGATTGCATGAGTGTGGGTGTTTGCGGCGGGTATTCGGTCTGAGAAAGCAGTGACTGTAGGGAGCGGGGAAGGTTGGAAATGCCGCCTATTGTGTTTGCATCGGGAGAGAGTGATCGAAGATACGCAAAGAAGAGATGGCTCGCGGCATCTGCAGCCCTATGGTTGAAATGTTAGCACAGCGCTTGCTGACAATACAGTATGAATACTGACTTCTCCCATGTACGGTAACCTCCATCGAAACCATGCCCGTCATCGTGGAATTCAAAAGCCCACCAACCTGCCATACGCGACAGCTTTCTGCCACCCATACCATTAGTCTTGCCTCTTGCTGCGACGGCGGACAAAAGGTCAAAGAAATCAAATATTATGCGCTTGCGTGCTTCTGAGTCGACGCTGAGGGGTATGAATGTATCGAAGGCGTGTCTTGCGAAATTGGAATCTGTGAGGCGCGTCAGTATGGATTCGCATGCTCACATTTTCTACAGAGTGCCGGCTTACCAGACTCGCCAATGCGAAAGAGCTCGTAAGCATCCCAGGTCACAACACCACCCGGCAGTCGACTCCAGCACCATTTCATTATACTACATAGTGTCTGCGTGTGTTAGCGTATAGATCCGCGCTCCTAGGCGCACTTTAAACGTACTAATGGCTCCGCCAGACGCAGCTCTTGCGCCAGGCTCTCGCCGCGGAACTGCCGTGTCCCTTCATATGCTGCTTTGAAGAAGCTGCGCACGAAATTTCGTGAAGCGCTTGTGTCGGAGGTGGGGCGGAAAGGGAGGAGAATGAATGGCATGTCGACGGCTGTTTCTCATTAGCACTGACTACCACGATAGCCAGGCCCAAATCTGCGCATACCTCTCGACTTCATCTCTTGTGTGCAAACATGTACGAGCTCTTGGATTTCTTCTGGGGCTACGTCCTTGCGGGACCAAGCGTCTTCCCATCGTGGCCGTGGTGCTGCTGCTTGGCTGCTGGCGTCTGCTTTGGAACCTGACCTTGAAGCATCTTTCGATTTGAAGACGTTCTTGAAGAAAGGCATGCTGGATCGGGTTCGTGGGCCTCAATGGGCGACTCCAGCGCGCGAAGCCAGTGATTATTAGGAGGGGCGGGCGGCGGAGAGGGCGTTGGTGCGCGCGAGTGTGGTGGGTGAAGAGCGCGTGCAATGATGCAATGCAGGGACGAAGCTGTGCATGCAATGGCTGCGCAAGAGGTGGAAGCGTCGCGCAGTGTACGTCTGAGCTCGCTGCAGGGCCTCAGAAAGGTGCTAGGTGAAAAGGAGAAGCACGAGGCGGTTGCTTCTGCGGCAAAGCCTCCGCCTCCAAGTGGAGAGAAGCGAAATGACAAGGGTGCGGTCCAATAACGCGACAATCATCGTGGGAGCCAATGCCACTGCCCGCACGGTGTGGCGCCTTCCTTGTGCACGTACTGCAGATTATTCTCTGTTCTTGCAACCATACCCTGGCCGCCAGCACATCTCCCATGAGATTGTCTGGCTGCCTTGATACATACGACTGGTGGAATGTTCAATTGGCCAGGATTCGCTGATGCGTTGTCCTCGTCGCGTCACTCACCGCGAATCATTGCATTCTGCGCCGGCAAGTGTAGAACATCTACCGAGCGCCACATCCAGGCACATCCTCTTGTGCAACACTCATATCACAAAGTTAAGACCACCGGCGATGCTTGCGCGGACCGTGGATCCCACCTTGCTGATCTGCTGGGCGCTGCCCCTGAGATGCTGATAGCCGTTTATTTAAGCTCTAGTGGACCACGCCCCGCGGGCCGAACGACGCATGAATGCTGGTTCCACTCATATCTCCATGCTATCAGCCTCAAGCAAGGATCGCCTGCCAGCGTGGCAGTGCCGCCCCAGCTTGATCAACTGAAAAAAAGACACATGCCTGTACCTGAAGGCAGTAATCTCAAATTTGAACAGTGGAAAAACCATTGTGTCCTACTTCAGTCGTCATGCCGCTATTTTGCAATTTCCGAATCGTGTTTCGAAAAGCGCAAAGCAGCAGCCCATCCACGGTTGTGTCAAGCCACGACTGCAAGAGTTGCTCGTCTCAAACAATACCTCTCAAGCCCATACGCGTACCATAATCTATTGAGGATTGTTCGCCAACTCGTTCGCAAAGTGTTTGGGCACAAGCAAGAGACGCAAGAACGGTCACGTGGGAGCGCGTTCGAGCTAAAATTTAGTGTGCTGTTACTAGCTCGCCGCTTCGCCTGGGACCGTGCTGGCCTTGCCTCGACTCGAAACAGTACCACCACACCGCACCACATTCAGACATTCCGTGAGGCATCCTTCGACCATCCGTCATTGACTGAGCGGGAAGATTGCCATTCCAAGGACCCGCAATCGCGATATTAGCACCTTCGACACGAAACAATCATCCACATACATCATCTCCATGCCAGCTGAAACAGCGTGTCCAATCCCTGGGGTTGACCGGGCACTCGCGTCATACATCAACTCCCGTGATGATACGCTAAGGATCAGACGTACACTCTCGCGCTACCTCACTGCCAGCCTCCGGCCAGTAAATCATGCAACCCAAAACCAGCACGTGAATCATGAATGCCCTCAAAGCATTTCAGCTACCAGCACGAACCCACCTGGTCTAAAGGACTCACGCATAGCATATCTGCAGGCCTTGCGAGCGAAGAGTGAAGCCGAGACGAAGCATCGCGAACTCCTAGCCTCCTTGCATGATCTCCAAACCCGCCATATTGATGAAAACCCGACACTGTCACAGTCAGATCACGACGATGAGTCTGCACGAGGTTTTATTAACTTACTTCGACAACGCCGAAAGCTTGCGGAGCTCAATGTGGTCCAAGATTCTCTAGAGAAGTTACTAGGGGCAAAGCCATCCAGTCACACTCACGATCCAAGAGACCATGTCCAAGAAGTTATCGGAGAACAACCGGATCTTCCAGCCGAGAGGCTGGAACAAATCGCCCAGCCTGAGGACAACGAAAGCTCCATATTCAGGTTGAAGCAAGAAGTACTGGAAGCAAGAACACGCATGGATCGAGCAAATTTCGCAAGGAAGGAAGCGCACAATGTAGCGCGAAATCAGTCCGGACTTCGAGAGCAGGTGCGCGCCTTGGAAAGAGCGCGAGATGAGATTGTCGAATGGATGCAAGGCGAACTGGCCAAGATGGAGGAAGAATCTGTATTCCTTGAAGATGCCTCGCCTATCAAACGCTCAGTGCAGGAGAATGGTCCTCTCGAACTTAAGTCCGCGGAAGACCGCATTCGTTCTTCGTACGATCAGTATAACGCTGCCCGAGCACAGCTGATCAGGTCTTATGGTACCCTGACCGACCCACTGTCTGAAAACTGCAAAACAGAGCCCAATGGCAGTAGCAAAGATTCGTTTGGGAACCCTAAGGATGCAAAGCTCGTAAGGCCTATAACGAAGCTGCTACCTCATCTTCCACTACTTGCACGTTCCGCCCAGAATGAACGCTCGTTACTTCAGCAAGCTGTGTTCCTCCAAACTCAGCTTGCGGCCTCGGACCAAGAACTGGAAGAAGCGCTGCTGCGATTGTCTGGTGAAAGTCATCTGCTTCCCGCTGGAGCGAAGGATGCTAGCGCTTGGGGCAAGGTAGCTATGGAAGCTGAATCCGCAATGGAGCAGTGTGTGAAAGAGCATCTACGAGAGAGTCACCAGGAGGTCAGTAGTATCAGCGCCATTGTTGATCTGTGCTCTTTGCAAAGCAAGGTACTCTCTTCATCAGTATGAGTTCTTTGTGTGCTTTATAGAGAGGCGAGGAACCAACACTTAACCTTGTATTTAATGAACTTCAAGTACCCACCCAATCATCACTAAAAATTGCCTGCCGCAACGAGTGGAGAGCATCGCGTCTTACTCCTTTGCTCTCTTGGCCTGACCTCTCAGTTTTGTGTGTGGAGAAGTCTTCTCTGACTTCGATGTTCATGTTCGTCACGGTACCTTTGTAGTTTTACTGGGATAGGTAATCAAATTCCACTCAGCTCGCGGTAGTCCATTTTCTTCGGGGACAAAGCTCATTGTTTTCTATCCTTGTCTGTAGTGTACCAGGTATCTCTTTGTGACCCTGGGACGTGGAATTCTCGTGCATATCGATATCCGATACCTGAGAAGATGAGTCTGGTCCGTCATCTCTTCGTTCAAAACATCCCTCGTACGAACCTTCGATATCTCTCCTGGAATCGCCGTCACATTTAACAATTCTCTTCTTTCAGGTTTTCACTGAGACCTTTGTCGGACGATGACCTTCCTCTCTCTTCTGTACCATTATTGTCCTAATAATAGCGGTTGTCAAAAGAGAAGGTCATAGAAGAATCCAGGTTCTGCTCAAGAATGGGCTCCCAGAGCTCCAGAGCTCACGAGCAGATCAAAACGGACATCGATCCGACAGCAACATATTTCTAACCCACGTCACTAGTATTTTGTCTACGCCGAGATACGGCATCGATTCGATGTGTTCAGTTCACATGTTGCCACTTACCAGATTGGCGTGGTTTGACGACCAGAGGCTTCCCAAGGTCAGAAGTGATTCTCTAGAATTCCTGCACTCTCTCGTTTCATAATCGCCCGTCCACATCTCAAGGAATACAAAAATAGCGCTCTAGAAACCAGCTCGGAGTTGCTTGCCAATCTGCGAGATTGCCAGGTTACAAGAGGACCCCCCCCCCCCTCCCCGGGACACCTTTTTTACGCCTTTGGGGTTATGTGCCTACCTGCAGATGGTAAGAGATCGATCACATTGTTGTCCTCTGTCACTCAGGGATATAATCGAGATCTATACTTAGCGTGAGCTTCCATGTGTGGAGAGGTACATACTGTCTTTTCCCGGCGAGGCATTCAAGCCTCTTCTCGATCCGAGCGACCGACCAATGTGGAATGCACTAAAGCTTCGATGGTTTCCTTATTAAGAGCTTGGAGTAAGTGTCTATGGTACAATGGGCATAATAGACCCACGAAAAGGGGAGGCAACTTTTAACGTATAGACAAGTAATGCTCCACCTACACCGATTGGACCTAAGATCGCCTCGATTGCGATCATCAGTACCTCTGAGTATAGTAGTGCGCGGTACAATATCCGAACTTAAAGCTACTTCAAAAAGAATATTGTACAGTATCTAGACTCAACATGAGTTGTACACTCTCCGAAAATAAATGTTATGACGCGGAAAAGCTGGAGAGAAGGATGAAAGCTGTAGCTCCATCGGCGATGCCCTCACACACCGACTACACGTCCTTACGATAGAGGTTTTCCACTTGGTGAGCGATATATTGAAGTCAAATCTTTATATACAGGACAACGGTATTCATGAACTTGAACATGGAGGTGCAGGATTACGACGTGGGGAATAGAGAGATAAGACAGGAAGTAATGCTGCAGGACGGAGAAACTTCCATGGATGAGCAAGAAAATGACCAGATACAGTGGGTAGATTCCGAGGACATTGAAGACGAGTGGCCATTACTGTCAAAAACCAGCGAAGGTCGTTTGTTACTGATTTCAACGTTCAACAAAACAAACCTCATTTCCCCACCTTCCATCTTAAACCCACATATTTCCAGCCATCCGATGATCGACATGTAAGCCATCGTGCCACGCACGGAACACACGGAACGCTGCCGCTGGAGGACTCCTCGTGTATGCACGCCAGTGGAGTGTCTCAGCCTCGTTTGCCTTCTTGCTGCGTGAGGCTCGTGCGCAGCAGGCAAACACCGACGTGTCAAGCCACAAAATGCTCAGGCCGGGGTACCTTGACTTTGATCAATATGAAAGCCTCGCATCCCTAATACGGAAGTTCTTTGTTATCTCGTATAGACTGCTGAGCAATTGCGCAAGGAGTGCGTCATTGTGATTGTTCGACTTGATGCACACCCTATCTACATTCGCATCTTGAAACCTCGAGGTATGCAATAGGTGTGTAATTACAATACTAGGTTCATTATCAGTCGAAATTTGGACTTACAACGTCCTCTAGACTGAAGTACAGCGCTGACAGCCCAACCGCCAGCCCAGCAACCATCCACTGTCCGATTGCGAAACCACTATCTCCTGATTTTGTGATGAGATCATATCCAATCGAGACCCCAAAGCTAACCACCAGTGCAATCATGAGTGCCCAGCATACCGCGACCTTGTTGGGTCCTTCGATGATATGAATCCCCCATCCTTCTCGCAGTTCATCTACACCAAGCGAGCGGGTTAAGCTCTCCCCAAGTTTCTTTGGTAGTCGATTGACATATCTCGCACTCGTACTATGCGAGAATTCATCATGCTTGTAGAAGTAATGTAAGAATGTCCTTGAGTCGATGGGTGGCGGTACAGGCGGCTGCAAATTGTACTCATATCGCTTCGATGCAATAACATCTTCAGATGGTAGTGGGTCGCTGGAGAAGAAGCTCACTCGATAGCCAGCTTGAACTCCGAAGTGGACGAATTTGATACCAGCAGGGCGATATAAGAAGCGCCGCCAGGTATGACGACGAAGTGCAAAGTATCGGTAATAGATCTGTCGGAAAAGATGGGAATCGGTGCAGATGGTAGCGCCGTTTGACTGGCTGGAGGAAGTCACTTGGATCTCAGCCAGCTTCGTTTCGTATTTGCCGACGTTCACACAGAGCTCGAGGTACTTTGTCCTTGCCACAGAACCGTCTGGTTGTACGGCGAGGCTTTGCGAGCGACTTGACCCGACATAAGTACTACCCGAACCAATGGTAGACTCAGGTGCCTTGTTAGAGCCAATACTGCTCTGACCTGATTGCAACGAAGTGTAGTTTAATTGGGCTGTACCTCCTTCAAGTTGCGAGGGGGAAGTTTGATTGTTGCCGGTTGTAAGCGACTTCGGTGCAGGTCTGGTGAGAAATTCGAGCATCTGCTGATACTGAGCTTCATTGTGGATGGGGAGGTCCGCGAACATGTCCTCCCCACATTCCTGAGTATTTTAGTATTCAGCCCTGAGACGAAGTCATAGCACTCACACATGTCCACTCCAAGCGTTGCGTGCCCGGACGCGGCGCTCTCCTGAAGTGTTTCTTCCACCCAGCGTAAGTAGAGCATATGATCTGCTGAAGTGAGTTTCTTTTTTGACGAGCCTGTTTGCGGTAAGCTTAATAAGTGGATTACAGACAATTAAAGCTTACTAATTGCCTTTTGAGAACGGATAGATCTCGACGTAAGGCGATAACCTCCCCCACCATATCATGCTCCGTATGAGCCTCCGGTTCAAGGCTTACGGGCCTAACCTCACCCTCATTCTTGCATTCAGGCATCTTCGGTGTGACGTTGAGTGGAGGACTACCTTCACGCACTACGGATTCCGGCTCGGGCTCGAGCTCGAGGTCAGAGTATTCACTGTTAGTTGAGCCTTCGCCCAATTCCCCTCGCTTCAGTTCCACATTTTGAGCTTGCCGGTTCTTAGCATTTGTATTTAGCGGGATTCTCACATATGCTCTTCTTTTCGAGGGATTGCTAGACCCTGAAGAGTTGCCACTTAGTGATGATGCTGACGTTACATCGTCTTCATTGGAAACCTCAGACCCTTCATATCGAATGCGATATGTAAATACCTCTGGCACTTTCCGGACGGCCTTCTGCTGGGGTTTAATTTGGCTGAAGGATTCTTCAACATTGTTCTCCTCTCGAACATGCCCCGAGCGCCGCGCAAGGTGAGCGAGAACTTTGTTAGCTTCTAACAGTTTCTCTTCATTCTTCTGCTTGAGCCTATTCATACGTTCTTCCATAAGCTCTATGGCCTCAAGGTCGGTCAATTGCTCTAGCTTTTGTGGTGCTTCGGGTGGTGGTGGTGGTGGTGGTGGTGGTGTAGTTGGTGTTGCTATTGGAGGTGTAGGTCGCACCGAACTTGTTCCTCGCTGCCACGGAGGTGGATAATAGTGTGGGTCATAGGCTTCAAACGGCGATGTACCAATAAGAGTTGCTCCAGACATCGCAGAGCGCCTCGGTGCTGGCGGGAGGTTTGCGTACGAATAAGGCCATGTGGATACTTGTGTGTATGGCGGGCCACTCGGCCAAGAGTAGGGTGCATATGAGTGGCTTTGTTCGGCATTTCCTGGCAGAAGGCTGAAGGGGTTTCCGTTTTGCTCTCCGGATGGTCTTGCTGCCCATGAGCTCCAAGGGTGTTTATGTACGTGCCGCCCTGCTGCTTGCTGCTCAGTCGCATGCTCCACGTTTTCCCACGTACAGAAATCTTCCTCACTACCTTCTTCTTCATCAGTGCCTTCACTATATGATGCTTTTCTTTGTAAAGGTCTTCTGGATGGCCCCGGTGGCCGTGAGTATGGAGGTTTGATGGGAACACGCGTTCGAGATCCAAGGCTCGGTCCGCTTCCTCAAGAGGATTGTAATTGTTAGGCACAGCAGTTGTGGCTTCCGAAAAGTAGCTCTCCCTCGACTGTGATGGTGCATTTCTAGGTCTGTCTGACCAAGTAACCGTCGACTGTTTCGGCAATGAAGACCCTCCAGCACTCGTCTTCCTTCGGTCCCACTCGTCCTCTTCTGCAATGCGATCCAGACCTCTATTTTGTTGTACGTCTGCCATGTCGCGTTCTGGGCTCGATGAATAGTCCTCACAAGTAGCGCGCTTGTAAGGCCGTTGCGATTGTGCAGCCGTGCTCGTTCTGGTATCCTCGTTTCGGTGACCAAAGCGTACAAGAGCCGTTTCCATCGCAATAATTTTATTGACAATTTCTACCAAAGAAGAAGCATTTGAACAGTACTGGCCTCAACAAATGTTGTTCAAAAAGCAGCGAGATGATGTTTCAGTATCCAGCTGAGAGTCGAGGTATGACAGGCTGGGGGCTGAGCCACTTGCATGATCGATATGCGCATCCTTTGGCCGAAATCTTACCATTGCAGTGGCTCAGCATGCGCTTTAGCGCAGTCCGTCGGATCAGTTGTACTATAATCCTTTTGGGATTACAGTCCGAAGCTGTGCAGATTGCCTGGGGGCTTAGTCCTGTGGGGCTTAAGTCCGCACCTGCACACTTGACAATCAAGGTTCTCACTGCATCCGGTGTACCTAGTCCTCCGTCGGGCGCCTATTTCACAGACACATCCCGTTTCAAATTTCTGGGGGCCATACAGGATCGGAAAGCTTCTTCGTCAGCTACGGCAGTCAGCCTTGCATGACTGTGAGAGCGTGGGGTGACGTCGATAAACATAGAAAATGCTACTTATTATGAAATATGCTTAGTGAGCTAAGAAAGTTAAGTTGTGGTCGTCAGAAACAGGGACGAGCGGGTTGGCGATGAGAAATAACGTCTCTTGCTTTCTCCTAGTAACGTGGTCGAACGAAATGCAGTACAGCCATCAGACTTAAGAACACCGGGGTAAAATAGCAGCGTGTATTATGCTCATGACCGAGATCGAGTATGCAAAAGGACGCTTGAATGCATCTTCCACAGCAGAGAATGTGATTAAACGTATCCGAACTCCAAGGGTATCTATCGAACAAAAGAAATTCGTATCATTGTTTTGTCATCCCCACGGTCTCAGCAGTCCTCATCACTGGACTCACTGCTCACACGTCGTGACTTTCCATCCCCAATCTTCCATGTGCCATGCTCCCACACGATCAGATCTTCATTCATGAGGTACTGCTCGAGCGCAGTATCAACGTTCCAGCTCGCAACATCGAGCATATCTGTGCCACTCCTGCGGTCTTTCTCAAGATGACGTCCAACATGATCCATGCGCTCCTCCCAGCTCGCCGATCCAACAAACTCACGATTGCATCCAGAAAATGGACAGATAGACTGCTGTGGAGCGGAGCGAAGCTTCAGGTAGCAGCGCATCTGGTATTCTTGGATGTTATCTTCATTGACAGGATGCTCTTTCATATGGCGAGCGCCAGAGCCGTGTGCAGCATGCATGCGGCGAAGATGTTGAGTGAAGAGATCTTTACGGTTGAAGTCGTTGTAGTATAGCACCGATGCTTCGTTGGGATCGGTGGTCGGGGGGCAGAGATCACAGCGCCAGTAGCCAAGTTTGATGTGCTGAGTGCTGACATGGCGCTTCCATTCGTTTTTAGAGGAGAATGTTGACGTGCAGTTATAGGCAGCAAGAGGGCAGGGGAACGGTCGGGGGTCGTTTTGGTATTGGCTTTCGCTGTTGGATTTCGTGGCGCCATGAAGTCGACGGCTTGGTTTGCTGGAGCCTGAGGAGCTTGCAACTGAGTCTTTCCGCGCGCCGTTGCGTCGTCTTGAAGCCCGAGCGGTGTGTGGTGCGGACCTTCTTCGTTTGCCACTGCGGTGAGTTGGGCTGTAATCTGAGTCTGCCTCGGACTCATCCTTGAAGTCGACTGGCTGAACTGATTCAGCATCACGGACAGAGTTGCCAATACCCGAATCAGTGTATTCTCGGTATGCATTGGGAGAAGTCTCCTTCTTGATCGAGATTTGCTTTGCATCGACCATAGCCTCTTGCTTGACGTCGGCGGTTTCAGCGTCCTCGATGGTAGGTTCCGCCTCGTGGTGGGCATATTCAATCTCCCTCAGACTAATGCTTGCACCTGAGGTGCCAGACATGTATGAGACGTCGCTGAACTGCTCGATGGTGTGGTATGGCAGCGAGGGCTGAACGAAGTCGGTAGGACTACCATAGGGAACTGTATTGTAAGCGTGCGGCGAAGACACTTCGTTCTGCGACGCGTAGCTTGATGTCCCAGAGATTGACGTCCGGTCAGGTGATGCGTTGCGGTAGCACTCACTCGAAGGCCATTGCGAGGCGTAATACTTCTGGTGCTGGCTTTGCAATGGTATGTTGGCGTGCAGCAGAAACCGGGATTGTGGTGATGGGTCGAGCATGAAGCGCTGCATTGGCTGCATGCTCATCATGCCATCGTCCAATACGTCGAGATACATGTTGTCGTCAACAACTCCAAAGCCAGTTGTGTGTTGCTTGTCGGCATAGAGATAGCCATGTTGATCAGATGACCATGCAGAGAAGCGTGTGTCATCCATACATTGTATTTGTGGAAGATCCTCGAACTGTTGAGATGGCATATTGGTTAATCTAGATCTGGGTGGACCGGGTTTATGTACGCTCGAGGTAACCAAGATCGGTAAAGGACAAGCAATATCTGCTTTACAGGTACAAATAATGGCGGATCACTCCAAAGTGTCTGCTCTGCAGGAGTGTGAGTGTAGATTCGGATATGTGAGATGATGTCTTACTTACGGAGGCTATTCTTGAGCTTATAACAAATGCTTCGATGTTACACCTATCTCAGCAAGTGCAGTGTCGAGTCGACTACAACCTGTAGCCGAATTGGTTGTTTTCTGTGTGGACCGAAGAGGCGCAGCATCGAATAGAATGTCGGTGACCAGAGGCAACAGAGTTGAAACTTGATATGAACTTGCACTGCCCACCTCTTCAGACTGGTGTACTTTCACCCTCAAGCTCACATTCCCTACCTGCTTTATGATGGGCCTGATCGCAGAGCCGCATCACTTTGGGTTTAGCGAGAAACACATGGGGGAGTGAGACGCTAGTGCTGGGCTTGCATTGAGCCCTGCAGCTGCATTCACCGGTGGCCAGGGACAGCTGGACAGCCACCACTCACCTACCAATCAGCTGTCCGGGCGTCTAGCTCTTGGTTCACGGAACTCTGATAAGGTAAGGTCTACAGACCGCAGCCCCAGTTTAAAAAGCAATTATGGCAAAGTATGGCGTGTCACTGCCATATCGCAGTACCTACCGAACCGAAAGCCGTGCGCAACTGTGTTCCGAAATGTCATGGATGAGCAGGATCGGGACAGGGAAGCTTGCCTGGGTCCTGTGAATGCTAGCGTGACACTGCACGGGTTCACTTTGGGGGCCAAACAGAGGATCAGGTCTGGGGTGCCGAACAGCGAACAGCGAATGGCCTGGATGCATGAGAACAGACCACCACCCTTCAAGAAGTCCTGAATCCACTCGCGGCAGAGTCGCAGTAGGCGACAGTTGTGCTCCCGCACCCGCGTCAGGGGCCTAACATCCAGCGGATGCCCAAGGCCGTAAGAATAAAAGAAATGATGATTGAGCAAGCCATGGTCCCGATTGGGACGAGGAGCGTTCGTCAAGCGAGAAGGATGCTGGTAAGGGTGGTGAGAAAGCCTCATTCCATTGGAGAGCTGATTGCATGGATGCACACCATCTGGGGCGCAATGCCACCGAACACGCCTGAACAAGGCAACGAGGTCAGGGCTGAGCACAGATGTTTGCCTCGTCCTGAGTCGTCGTACATAAGAGAGGGCGTTCGAAATGACGATTGCAACAACTTAGTGGTTGATGGACCGGACCGCGCCCGCGTAGGCTGTCTCGCAGGCTGTGCGCTCCCCTCTCACTTCCGCAGTCGCGTTTATTCTGACTCAAGATCGACTGATGGCTTCAGTAGTCCTGCTGGTCAGGATTGAGGCGCGTTCCAGCTCATTCCGGCGCATTGGGGGCGGTGCGACCCGCGGAGGATGGTGGAAGTAGATTGGATGGACGGGCGGGGAAGACTTGGGAGGACGACCTCCTTGAAGCTCAAGCTGAAGGACCACCATGACAACAACCTGCTCCAAGCGCCAGCTGCAGGGGCAAAGAAGTCGTCATCTCAAACAGCGAGGCCACCGGCGGCTTTGCTTCACATTCCGCAGAGCTTATCGTTCTCGTTACGGTGGTCATTGAACGGAGCATACACTTGGCACTTCGGCTCCAGGCCGCCCCCGCAGACAAGGATCTGACCAGCTGCCACAAGTCCCGAGACAATGGATTGAAGGACTGTCATAAAATTGACTTCATGACTTATCTCTGGGTCGGCTACGTAGATCAGGCGACCAATGCGAATTGCAGCGTGGGATGATAGTCCTCCATTTTGAGTGCTGTGTTGATCTTCTATGTTGCAATACTTCGTATGATTGCAAGCTTACAATGCTGACAGTACACAGCATAGACTACACCGTGTACTTTGCTACCAGACGGTCTTCAATTCCCTCAAGGATCCATCGGTGCTCAAGGACTTCCAGGTTCTCGGCCTCTGCCAGGAACAGCTTGTCCGGATCCTGCTCAGGACCCATCATGCCTGCAGCAGGATTCTGCATGGCCATCTGCTGTGAGACCTGGCTTGCGGCTAGAAAGTCAAGTCAGCCCCGTTCGAACGACTGGATCGATGGAAGCACTTACCGTTGTTACTGCCGAGGATGAAGTTGTAGACTGGCTGCAGACCAAAGAGCGTGAGGAAGTACCAGGACAAACTGGACACCCATCTCACATCCAGATCGCGCGTTCCTACACCAGACTGGAGCATGGACTTGAACTGGGGAGTCAATGGGAAAGGAAGTTTCACTATCAAGCACAGTCAGCACATGTTCCTTTCTGCGACCCGGGGTTTATAGCGAGTGGCAGGTGCCACAAACGACATCCTCGGTTCATTTTGCCTCTGGGTCTTGACGTTGACGCTATAGATGTTGTCTCGAGAGACTCCAGCAGCTCTTGGGTCGTCAGAGTGAGAGTGGACTTACTGATTACGAACCCCGAGAAGAACGCGTTGATCCAGCCCATGATCAGCGTCTGCGGAATCATCATAGCCATGTTGCCCTTCATCATGCCCATCATTCCCTCCATAGCGGCAGGATCACTCATAGGGTTTGGTCTGGGCTTGCCCCTCATCTCAGGCTCAGCCAAGAACTTGCCCTCCTGGTACGCTTGCACCATATACGCCTTCCTGGCGGAGAAGGCAGCGGGTGACAACACATTGGCATTTTGGCGCAATGAAAGACCGCGGGCGAGAGACCGTTGTTGCCGGATCTTGGGCAGGTCTTGCTTCTTGGGGGTTGATTGGAGGAGTGTCATCGCGTAATGGCGGAGAATACCAGTCAGGATCTGAAGAAATGTCAGAAGAGCATGCTTAATGGGTTGCAGAATAACATACCATGACCACCGTGATGGGAAGAAGAATCCACCAGCTATCATCTCATTAGTACTGCATGCAACGTCCTGCCGACGCACTTCACATACAACAAGGCGGGATCCCTATGGATCGTCTGCACGACGGGTTCAGCCATCTTGTCGGTCGTGGACAGAATGCGCACGGTTTGTAAGGTGGGGTGGTGGTGGTAGACGTGAGGTTGTTCGTTTGATGATGAAGCTCCCCAGCGGCGCGCCTCGTGCGGCGGGCGGACCCTGTCACCTCCGCGCCTTCCTTCTGGAAAGGTGTCTTCCATCAACCAAGCTCTACAGCCGTGACATAACTTGAGCCGCGCCCGTTTGCTCTCTTATACTGCCGCTACTTTGGCCTATACGAACGAATAGTAGTCAAGATGTCGGCGACACAAAAGATTGCCGTGCATTCGCTCTCCGGTACTTCAATCCAGCCCACGTATAAACACATGTACGCAGGCAGCAAACTAACAGCTCTCCAGACCTGAAGAATACCACCGACGATGCACTCCCCAACTACCTCCACTCCCTCAAGTTTAAGCAAATTCACACCCAGACCGACGTCAGGTTAGCGCTGGGCTACAGTGCCGTCATCATCGCCGGCGCGCTCTTCTACTTCGACTGGAAGTTTGGCTGGGAAGCTTCAAAGCCCTACACTGCGCCCGCAGTAGTAGCATATTTCTTGCTCAACGGTGCGTTCTCGTATTGGCTGTGGTTCGTGGAGAAGGGCGTTGTGTATGAGGGAGAGGGCAAGACTGGAAAGGTATGTTTACGAGCACTCCCAATACCGCTTATGCTCCCGTTGTTTGGGGTACCTTTTACATGCAATTGGTGCTAACACATATATACAGATTCGCATCTCCTCGTCGACCAAGAAGCACATCCCCATCTACGAATGCGACGTCGTCTTCACACCTACACCCTACACCTCCAACCCCGAGCAAAAGATTCACATTCGCGCACCCATGACACGGTGGTTCACATCCGACGGCTACTTTACCGCGAAGCCATTCCAGCAGTGGCTTGCATCCGAGGTCCCTGTCATTGGTGCCGCAGACCCGGACAATGTCGTGGAAGACATTGGCAGGGGAAGCGGGGCGCAGGAATTGAACTTGAACAGTTCGAATGCGATCGACGTGCTGAACCAGCTGAAGGCTAGCGGGGCTAGCTTCGTCAGTGGAGAGGGAAGGAGGAGGAAGGCCTAAGTGGTTCTTATGAGATGAAAATTGAAGTAAGAGGAGCCGAACTGAGCAAGCGTGTGGTAACCTTTGATCTGGCTTTGACATTGGGAAGCACGACTGCATCTTCTCGCCAGCGGGAACTCCTGCACGGTGGACTTTGCATTGAAAGCTGTGCTAGAGTGCCCGAAAAATACCATATGGAGCAGGTTCCAGCATACACTGGAGTATAGTCGGATTGTTCTGTTTTGATAATGTAGGGTATTGCGAATGCTATGAATGCTGATGACGCCGACATGATGCTATGCATATGATCTGGTTCGCAAATTGGTCCTCTTCGTGTGCGTACGCAGAGACCTGGTATATCCCCATTCTTAGTCAGTGTCCCTCTCCAACAGTGGCAACACCTCCAGTTCCCTCTGAATGATCCTCTCAAACTCTTCCCTATCAATACCTGATGCTCTCGCCAGTCTGAACAAACTCTTGATATCCGTACTAATATGCTGCTTGATAGCCAGCTCTGCTTGGCTATGGTTCGCTGCCTCCCTCTCCAGTCTCTCAATTGACCTCGATGACGAAGACGAGCTCGGTCGAGGGTGGTTCAATGCACCGTGTTGTGCATCATCAACAGACTCAATGTGCTCTGCTCTGCTCTCTTCGCCCGAACCGTTAACATACGATGGTGGGAGCGAGGAGTCGTAGCCATTGGGACCTAGATTTGAAGTCTCAAGCGGTTCGGTCTGAGGAGCGCGGGTGTAATTTAGAGCGTTGCCATTGAGTGTCGATTCGCCAGCTTCTGGGCTCACTTCGTCTGGATCGTGCGCATCGAGTGCGGGTTGCACCTCCGAGGCATACCTAGCGAAGTACTCGAGCTCAGATTGTGTCGGCCCGATCTGTGTGCGGTTGGTCGTCTGCGGTGCAGGTGAGCGCTTCTGAGCGGGCGTGCGAGTGTTGGGTGTCTGGTCATATGCAGCCCAGTATGAACCGTCATCATCGTCATCGTTGTCTGCTTGCTGCGACTCTGTGTATTGTGGGATGTGCGGCGCGAGGTTTCCGTTGCTCTTCAAAGGTTTACGACGGAAGCCCGCTTCATTTGCCTCGCCGAGGCTTTCAAACCACTCTGTGCCATCGTCGGCGTCCTCAATACCTCTAAGCTCAGCAAGGAGCCATCTGCTGCCGCCCTCTCCGCCTGTGCACCAAAGATATGCGGGTATGATACCAAATTCACTCAGAACCAATCTCGCGTGTAGTGTTTCAGGATCTGATCGCCTGTACAGTATCTGATCTGGGTCCTCTGGCTCGATCTCGCCGGAGGCTGGGTGGGGCTCGACGTGGATCTTCTCGATGACCGATGGCAGTTTCGCTGCGATGTCTCGATCCCAGCAAAGAAGGGAAAGCCAGTCGTCCGTAGCGACAAGCTGGAGCCGTTGGCGCAGGATTGGCGAGACGAGGGGTAATAGCCCGGGTGGAGCCTGTTTTGCTTTGCCTGACACTGCAAGACAGGCAAGGAGTGGAGGGAGCAGCTCCCTTGAGTCGGGTTGTGGAATAATTTGGTCGAGTCCAGGCATGGTAGCTGATTGTGTGGAATGTGAGGGAAGGACAGTCTAAATCGAAGCTTGTCGTTGCGGATGACTGAAGAGGAACGGTACAACAACAACTATTCAAAGTGCCAGGATGTTGTGGTGCGCTGTTGCTGGTTGCTAGTCTGGTGGTCCCGTCACATGCAGACGCGAACAGTGGCACGCGGGAAGACTGACAAACAAGAGCGGAAGAGTTGACACAGGGGAGCAGGAGTAAATAGAAGTATGTGGTGTCGGGGAGAAGAAGAGTGAAGGAACGCTTGCATTCTGGAGACGAGCCATGGTTGTGCGGGCAGAAAGCTGGAGTGTGGAGTTTAGTCTCCGTTCCGCCGAACAACGTAGGCGGTTGCAGTTGCCGGCAATGTTGAACAAAAGTTCCAGATGCAGATGACCGCGGCTAAAGTTGAGCCTCACGTCCGTCAATCAACGGCTTTCGATTTCCCAACAGCAGCTCAGCACTCTTTGGTGCCCCGCAATTGTGTGTTGTTGCCCTGGACCGTGCCTTGAGTCGTCTCTCTCCCTCCCACGCCCGTCAGACTTGATGATCATGGTACCAAAGAGATGTTGTTAGAATACTGCTCCACACGCGGTTATTGAGAAAAAAGTCCTCGCTACTCGTAAGGGGTGTATGGAGCTAGTATAGCCATATCGTTCTGGCGTGCATCTGTAGCCACGTGCCATATGACGTGGACGTGGTTGTGGGCTCCAAAGCATCTAAGATCCTGGCCTACGAATCGATTGAGACATCTAGCACGCGAGTTCTAGTGCATCCACATTACCACTATCCTCCAACCGAATACCAGCGTGCGGTCATTGACTTCCTCGCAGGCTCATTGGGCCAGACTGGACAATGCTGACGAAATGAAGTCGGGGACTCCAAAGAAATCAATCAACAGCCAACTCAGAGTCCTTGCAGGAATCGACTTGCGTCACAGCATTGTGTTCCTGGCCTGAGGCTCAAGTGCACATCGCTCAAGTTCTGTTACCCAGGGCTGCCCCACATCTCGCTCGGAAGCCGGCATCGGTCACTGAGGCCATCTAGGCACGGGTACTCACTCCGCGACGTGGCTAACAAGAGCTACTAGGTGAGACCGCCGAGCAAACACCCAGAAACTATCACGCTCAAACAATGGAATCCGCGCGAGATGCTTTGGCAACTCGGGAATTGACTTCGAGCCCGCGTGTGAAAGCTTGGCCGTCTTTATGTACTACCCGCCCATGTGCACCGGCTAAGCGCCAGCTGGTGGCCTGGTGCCGAGGGGTGTGAGCAAAAGCTTGAGAGACGAAGATTTGGAGTCTATAACGCATCGTGACGACGGAGCACTGCTCCGACTTGCTCACAAAGTGCGCCTGCATCGAAATGCATGGAAATGCAGTGACATTGAGCATAGCCACTTACCTCGTTTCAGCGGGCTGGGGCTGTGCCAGCCATTGTATCAAGGTGCCAAGACCAGCACCGGTGACGGGAGTCTGCCTTACAACTCATTCAAGCTTGGAGCTCCCGTTGCATGTTCGCGCTTGTTTCGATTTCTCCTCCACCAGCATTCGCCAGATCAGCTAAACGACCGTGTAACCTTCGAATTCGCAGGAAAGCGTAGCCTTGGCAAGCAGCCGCCTCAACAACCCCTGTCAGCACATTGAGGATCGTGAGGGGAGTCAGCCTTGAGTTCCCCTAGCCAGCCGCAGCAGCATCAACCATTACACGAAACTCACTTTGTTTACGGCCATCATTCGATCCACTGATACTTTCTTCCTGTAACGCGCGCGCGCTTTTCCTGTTTCTTCACCTCTGGTCTCTCATAGAGTGGCCGACTTTGCGGAAACTCGACACCGCCTCAATAACTGCAGCAACTACCCTGTGCAAGGCAGATCGCAAACGTCAGGGCTCAGGCTAGCCTCACTCGTCCTTGACCGTGCAGAGGTATTACCTACCTGGGTCGCCTCTCTGTACACTGTTTGCGCGTTTTGATGCGCTACTGAGCTACCTGCTCTTATTCGTTTGGTTCTACTGGCAATCGCATACTCCCACCACAGCGCTCAGGCAGCAGTATGCCTCCTTGACCATCGGGTAATATCGAAGTCACGTTATCCGCTGATGTGTGCTTGATTGCATCCATCGCTCGCCACTCATCATTCACCGTCGACCTGTCGAATCTGCCCTCCTAGCAGGCTGTCACGACCTTTATCCATGAACGCGATCGACGCTCGTATGCAGCCACAAGATGACCAGCGGCGTCAGCACCGCCACTTCGAAGATGCGCCTGCCAATGGTTACCCACCTGCATCTCGCACCGGAAATTTCTTGATGCCTGATGCGCAAGGCGCATTCACCTTTTCGGCGGAGCCTGCAGCCATAGCCTACGACAACTCAATGATGACCGGCCCGTCATCAAGTACACCGGGTCAAGATTCTGTGTTCACCCCAAACGTTGGATCCTCTTTCGACTCCACTCTCCACCCAGATATGGTCAATCGCTCCTACCCTCCACTCGATGCATACGGCCAAAGTCAAAGCCTCTCTCCAGGAAGCTACAACAACATTGGCCAAGCTATCTCACCGTCACTCTCGGCAGAGCACCTTAGCCCAGAGCCCGGTTACGCAAGCGACCTCAACCAACAAGACTTAAGCAACTACACAACACCCAGCTTTAATGGCCAGTATCTCGACGAATCCTTCTCGAATCTGAACTTCGCTGAAGATCCCAATACTACTGCCTTTCCTTCTTATCAAGGAGACGTAGATATGTCTCTCCTGACCTCGGGCACCTTGAACACGTACAATGCCCAACCGCACATGTCAGCGACTAATGGAGGGTTTGTTCACCAGCACCAGCTTATATCCCCAAACATAACGAATCATTCCAGTCCTGCGATAGGTAACGAGAACTCGACATTTCCAACCGTGCAATATGCCGGAGAAGGCCAAAGTTCCTTTACACCTCCCAACCAAGCGATTCACACGCCACATACCATACCAAGAAAGCCGTTGCAGAGTCCCCCTCTGTCGAACAGCCCTGGAAACATGTCATTGGCCAGTCCTCGTCCACTCACCCGTCATATGACAAGTCCGATTGTGCGAGTAGAGAATTACAGCAGAGAAGAGTCCCCGTCACATTCAGACAACAGCAGAGGTATGAGCAGACGAAGCCTCAGTAGTCGACGATCGGGCAATCACCTCTCTCCATACCCACAAGACGAATCCTCCGATGAAGAAGAGGCGCATGAACAAGGACGTAATCGCACGATACACCGAGAAACACAACGCAATGAAGATGGCTCGTGGCCGGGCACAGGTAGCCCAGGTCAGGCAGGACTGAGCCCTGAAGATCGCCGAGCAATGGGTGACATGCTAGTGCCCAGTCTTGACGAGATTGCAGGGCGTAGAGCAAGAATGGAAAAGAAGCTAGAAGTACAAGACTGGTTAACGAAGAGCGAGGTAGGAAGCGAGGCAGGAGATGTTGGTCCTTCAAGCAGCTACCTCAAGCCTCACACCGGACGCCGTCGCGCAAAAAGCCAAAATGATGCCAATCGTCAGGCGCTCCAAGGCAGTTTCGGACTTGGGGTGCGCACTGACCTCCAAAACTTCAGTCCCAGGTACATCAACGAGCAAAGCGACTATGGCGATGATGATGACGACGAAGATGAGGATTATTATGAGGACTCAGACTCACCACCAGCGTCTGTTAACATACACGCGGACCAAGGAGACGACTCGTACTTTTCTGCTACACGAGAACATAGTCCAACCACTGATGCGATCGTGCAGCCATGGATGGACGTACCGACGCAGTCACCAGCAACAACAAGCCACTATCAGCCCCCTACTTCAAATGCTGCAATGATGCGCTTTCGGCAACGAGCAAAGGATGTCGAGTCCGCCTCACTCGCTGCGACTGTCGGATCGCGAAGGCTCAGTGAGCCAGACCTTGCTAGCCTTCGTGGATCACCTGGTGTTGCGAGACTCATAGAGCCAGAGCCGCGTAAGAGCGATGACAGGCAACGCCGTCCAAGTTTCCTACGGAACATCCGACGTACTCCAAGCAATCTACTCAAGCGTAAAGGTAGTATGCCTGTACAGCAGTCTTCAGATATAGGATCGGATCAATCCAAGGACCCTGTCTTCGAGAGGCCGAAGCGTATTGGCAGCTGGGGCCGACCCAAGTCTCCGAGAGTAAACACGAACCTCAGCGACAAAAGCAAAGAAGGAACTCCGTCAAGCTCTTTAGGTCTGTCTGCAACGTCGGGTCCATGGTACCAAGGCGCCAAAAATGTTATCAAACGAAGCCGTAGTCGAAGTGATATTGGCAGAAGCAGGGGTGATTCGGGAAAGTCCTTCGGCCTCGCCGAGCTTATGACACAGCACGGTGGACCACCCATGCCCATGCTAGCTTCGCCTCTTGCAGATACGGAAGCAACCAAGCAGTCTATGCAGCCGAGTCCCGCCGCTGATGATGATGATGACGAACAAGAGGGAATCACAATGGACCTCAAAGTGCGCACTGACCCTATCATCCCTAATCAAGAAGGTTTCCGAACGCACGCTCGCCAACTGAATCCCCGTCTAGCTGATTTCATGGTTGAGCGCGTTGCTCAGGAGCAGATCAGGAGATACAAGCGACTGCTCGAATTCCGAGTAAAGCATATCAATGTCGTGCAAAACAAGAGCTGCCCATCACTGAAGTTTTGTACGGATCTAGGCGGAGAAGCCAAGCAGCTTCCGCCAAAAGCTGGCAACAAAGACCCTGACGCTCCATTCATCGGTTTTCAGATTACGGCTCCAGGCGAGGAGGATGATAATGAAGAACTCCCACCGGAAGGTACGGTTGTAGCTGCACAATTTCCTTCGGGCGTTCCTTTACCGCCTGTCAAACGCCTACCAGCCGAGTTTGAATGCCCGCTGTGCTTCAAGGTGAAAAAGTTCTACAAGCCATCCGACTGGACCAAACATGTACACGAAGATGTCCAGCCCTTTACATGTACCTTCCCTAACTGCCAGGAACCCAAGTCTTTCAAGCGAAAAGCTGACTGGGTGCGTCACGAGAACGAACGTCATCGACAACTGGAGAATTGGACTTGTAACATCACCGATTGCAATCATACGTGCTTCCGCAAGGACAATTTTGTGCAGCACCTTGTCCGAGAGCACAAGATTGCTGAGCCGAAGCAACGGACTGGACGGGCGTCGAACAAAGACCCGACTCCAAGCAGCGACTCAGGTCCGTACCGGAAAAGCCAGATTAATGAATAATTGCTAACAATTCTTAGAGGACATATGGGCTATCGTTGAAAGATGCCGTCGGGACACAACGAAGCAACCCAAGGACGAGCCCTGCCGATTCTGCGGTAACATCTGCAATAGCTGGAAGAAGCTCACAGTCCATCTAGCGAAGCATATGGAACAAATTAGCATGCCCATACTTCCGCTAGTTGAACAGAAGCTCCTCAATGCTGATACCATAATCAGCCCTGTACAAGAGCTCCCAGACGCACGCAAGCTATCAGCCGCGTTTGCCAGAAAGCCAGTTGGCGGCAGTCAATCGCAGCATTCTCCCAGTATGAGTTTTGCGCCTGGGATCAACCCCTTCAGTCAAGTCCCATCAAGCAATGCAAACGACGCGACAGCAAATGTAATGCACTCGTATCCTCCGCCTCAAATGGTCCCGCAGCAGCAGGGTGGTTATGCAGCGTATGCAGCAAACAGTATTCAGTACAGCAACCAGACCTATCCAGGTCTTCAGAATCCGCCGAAGTCTCCTCTGGTGTACAACAACGGATTTCATGTACAAAATCCATCATACCTCAACATGGGCCCCATGTCTGCGGTCCAACAACAAGAACAGGCCATGTTCACGAATTCTCCCACTGAGACAACTGCATTTCCCAGCTACTTTACTCCTGATCAACAAGGCATGACGCCAAACTTTGACCCTACGATGCAGATGCAGTACCAGCAACACACGCCCACGGGAACATACCAAGCAATGAACTACTTGACGAACCAGCACCAACAGAACTACCAGTATCAAGGATAGGAACATGGCCCAATAAGTAGGGGACGGAGGGTGATCCAGGAGAAAGATGCTGCGATCTCTACGCAATTTATGCCTAACGACTTTTGGTTTTCCCGTCCGAACGATATCCCTGCTGCCTTCAATGCAATTACGGCGGTCATTCTGTCGCTTGCGCATCACTCAGTTGTATATCATAGTAGACATAGTGCATAATAAGACACCAACAACGATTGAAAAGCCTCGCAATACGTCAAATGTTCACCCCCAGGATTTGGAAATAGGACAACACCACCCATCTGCAGAGCGCAATAACAATAAACCGTGAAACGCAAGGTAAGAAGTGCAGGACTCGGTCGCGTGCACCACATCAAATATAGCAACAGTAACACCGCTTCTTGGGAGAAACAGGGAAGTGTCGCGTGCTGGCATGAGTTACTGCTGTGTTCAGATGCACCCCATCAGGGTCGCAATTGTGTGCCCTACAGAGGTAGGGAATGATGCAGGTTGAAAGTCAGACTCTAGCACTCGGGCCTAGTTGGTGAATTGTAAATTGGCCTCAGTGGTGGGTTCCATCTCTTCGTATGGAAGCATGGTCGCAGGTTGGCAGGAACATTGCTCAATCAAGTTCATGCCGCAGACCAGTGGTATGGTCTCATCCTGGCCCGAGCAAGTGTTTGGCCATGGTCAATGATAATGAGGATAGACAATACCGGCGTTTGCATACGGATCACTCTTCGAGAACACCACTTGATTCTTCTGTCGAGTTTCCTGTTGCGATAAGGTGGGATGGCATTGTGCGGGTATCAATCCTACGCTGTCATGGTTGGTGTGACTTCACATGTCGGCGAGGGTGATCGGCCGAACCAGGCTGGCGGGCTGCCGACGGCTAGAGGCGGTGGACGGGATGACGCAGTTGGGCAGGCTGGAGGTTGGCCTTGGTCCTTGAGCAGTGAGCTTTGTTTAAGTGCTCCATCTAGCACGTCAGGACTGAGAAGCCGTTCAGCTTTGCACGCGGTTGACCTAGCCGAGATATGTTGTCTAAACAGGCATTCTGAACGATCTGCGACCACGAGCACGCCTCGTCCATGTGCACGCTGGCCCCAGCATGACGATCAGAAGCTTTGACGCTCACGCTGTGGCCTAAGCTGCATGGAATCGTGCTGACGTTGTATGCTTCTGAGACGCAGACGAGACAGCTGCTGAGCCAATGGATGCCAGATGGCAGCATTGCAGCTCGATAGCGGGTGCGAAATACAGCAAAAGCACGAGGCGGCGCATCTGGACTTTACAGCGTTCAGGGTAGAGCAGCGAGCGGGGCAACACTTGGGCACTGAAGGGCCATGGAAGACTACGTGCAGAGGCACGCTTGGTGGTGGTGAGATGGAAACATATGCTTTGTACGACCGTGACCACGGCGCGACTGTCTGGCCCGAGTAACACCGACGGTCAAAGCTGTTTGCTGTCTTTGCACGTACACGCCCGCTGTCTGCTGTTGAGGCTTGCGGTTTCGGAGCACGGGGTCAAGGAGCTTGGGCGCGCGGCGCAGAGCAAAGCTGGGGGCCGCCGCAATTTCGACCGGTCAGCGAATTGGCCGCCAGAACACACAGCAAGTTGAGCGCTGTGGGATCACGTTGGCTACGCGCGCGGGATTTTCGGCGACGTGCGACTGTGATTTGCCTGTGGGTTGTGCATTTCCATTTCTGCGGGCTGGACAGTGATGAGGAGCACGTTCGCTTGCACCTGCCGCGGACTCAATTGCACATTGCGTAGCTCTCGGGCTGACCGCTACGTTGCTGCCCGCTTCTGAACCGGGCCATGACGTCCGGCACGGCTCTCCCTTGTCCGTAGCCACAGCCATTTGAAGCTGCTTCGAACTGGACCAAGTTCACACTGGAGCTGCATCGTGAAGACATGATTTTAGAAACACACCTTTCCCCGGACGAGCCGTGATGTGCAGCATGGTCGCGCAGACCAGACCCCAGCACTGAGCAGCTGGGGCGTCGCGAAAGGCACGCCCGTGGCTGACCTGTTATTGGCAGGTATCCCTGTCGGCAGGCCGCGCCTTCCGCGAATAGAAGAACCCCGCCCATCGCCCTTTCCCTCTCGCGCCCAACCACAGCTTCTCCTTCCTTCTCCAATCATCCTGCACCACCACGACTAGCCATCGCATCAACCAGAAACACGAGTCTTGCGCTACAACGCGCTCGTGGTCACAACACGTCAAACCGCACCGGGTACCTTTGTGTATCTGCTCGGCGCTTCGACACGGCCTGCTGCACAGCGCAAATTTGGTACCATCAGGTATCCGCACGCGTCGGCAAGACAAGAGCTGCGTCCTGCCGCCCTCTCAGCCAGTCAACGCGAGTCGCGCTCCTCACCACCACAAAATCTCGTGACCGAACTTTGCTGCGGCCTGCTGCATCCGTAAGTCCACCCAGCCCATGTGCCTGGTGCACCTCGTCGTCGACTGAATGTCCTCGCGACGCGCCCCAATGTTCTTTGCACTGTTCGTTCGCGACGTTCGCAGTGCTGCCCGCGCAGCTCGCTCTCGGACCTGTCATGCTGGCCCCAGCGCTATATACCATCGCGCCTTCCCGGCCTGCCATGCGCTCTTGCTAACAACGCCCCATTAGGCACGGGGATCACAAGGCTCATTAACACTGCTCGGCTTTGTATCGCATACGCTGCCAGTTACTTGGACTGAGCCTGTTGTCGCCAGCATCACCTGCACATTGTCATATATCTCTGCCGTAAGAAGCACTGTCACTTGAAGCCGCCATCCGAGCACGCTCTAGCAACACCGCTACCAGAGCCCTACCACGACTACCACGCCAGCCAGCGTTACCTCGCCGGCGCAGCAATCAACCAGGTGTGCATTTGCGACGTGCATGTGCCGCGCTGAATAAAGTCGGTAAGTGTCTCCATGGGCGTGCATGAACCTGCATTGCCAACGCATCACCTCCAATCGCCCGCCCGCCAACACATGCCTACCCTCGACCTCCTCCAATTGCTCGAGTATCTGTGCCTCGGACTAGCTGACGGTTACTCTTAACAGTGTAGACATCTTTCGCAGTCCTTTTTAACTGGGCAAAGCCCTGAAACGGACTCTTCCCCACACGGAGCGGGCCTTTAGACTGCGTATTCTTACCATCGCCGGCCCACTCTGCCCTCTGTGCGAGTGCACCGCCCCAGATCTGACTCGGCATCCAATCGTCGTCATTGCGCCTCAAGACCTGCGCTGAGACTACGACCGTGCGCGTCTTGAGCACTTCGCCTCATAAGCGTGGCCATTGACAACGCATCAAGCATCGGCTCTGCCGCGACGTGACCAGCTTGTACTGCGCGCCTAGACATACGCTCCCGCACTTGATCTGCAAACAAGACGCATCTGTCGAGGTAGCCTTCACCACCTAGCTCTCTGTCAAATCAGCCACTGAGTATATCGACCAAGCCAAAGTCAATCCTCCGTAAGCCTCCAGCTGCTCGCGATACGCGTTATTGGTCACGTACTAATTCCGGTCCCAGCTCTAGGCTGCCGTTCTCCAACCAGCCTTTGTAGAGCTATTATCTAAGTCGCGTCACTGCGCGCCCATCATACACTCTGCTACGAATCACACGAGACCTCCCTCTCAAGCAACGCACGACACGAGCACTCGCAATTGAGGCTCGTCCCATATACGACTGAGGCTTCCACGAGGATCAAGTACCCTGCGTCTGTGTCAGCCAGTGGCGCAACCGGGGTAATACTCACAACAACGCCGCTTTCTAATCGCGCACATCGAGCTCACCTTGTACACCCACAACACCAACAACAAGTATTCCTACCATGACTGACTACGCGCAATACCAACAGCCCCACCACGGGCATGCGCCTGGACATATCCAGCCGTACGGCGGAGCTCAGAACCCAGCTGCCGGGAATCCATCGATAACCTCGCCCACACAACAGCAACAGATGCACTCGTATCAACAAACATCGCCAATTCTCCCATCACAGGGATATGGCCAAGCTGGCGCACAACACCAGCAACACCCCCAGCAAATGGCCTACGCACAGCAAGGCTACATGCCTGGCATGCCCGGAGGGTATGGCATGTCGCCAACACAAGCGGCAGCCATGGCTACAGCTGCTGCTGCAGGCCCCGCGGGCGCATACGGATATGATCAGAACGCGATGCATGGACAACTTGCGCAAGACCCCAGAGCATCTCCGCGCATGGCGGGAGGACAATTGAAGCAAGATGGACGCGCTGCCCCGCGTTCGCCCACCGCCGTATCTGCTGGCATGGCTGGACCTCTCGCCTCTCAGGTGCAAATGACCCCCAGCCAGATGCAACAGCGCAGAATGAGCACTCAGATCAGTAGTCCTGCGATGCAGCAGCCGCAACCTGTGATGAGTCACGTAGGACCTCGCTCATCTATCTCAGTCCCACCTCAAATGTCAGCGCCACCACAACACCAACAGTCGCCTGAACTTGTGGCTGGAGCGCAGGCTGAAGAAGCCCCACTCTACGTCAATGCCAAACAATTCCACCGAATCCTAAAGCGCAGACTTGCAAGACAGAAGCTCGAGGATGCCCTCCGTCTCACATCTAAGGGTCGCAAACCGTACTTACACGAATCGAGACACAATCACGCCATGCGCCGCCCGCGTGGACCTGGTGGTCGTTTCTTGACCGCCGAAGAAGTCGCTGCCATGGACGCTCAGGGCAAGGATGGCGAGACTGAGAACAAAGAGAACAACGCTGCCCCACCCGCGCCCAAGGCCAGGAGCGGAGGCCCAAAGCGCAAGGCTTCTCAGACTCAGCTGAAGGCCGGTCCACCCAAGAAGACCAAGGCGCAGCAGAGCATCAGCGAGGAAGATGAGGATGAGGAAGACGACGATCCGGAGGATGACGGTTGAATGCCTCAACTGGTCCAACCATGAACACTCCACGGATCTTTTGACCCTTAAACCTTTTAATCTCGACTTTTACCCTTCTCAACAACCCCACCTTATTGACGATTTACGACAGCGAGTCTTTCGGGTCAACGGTTGGCTTTTGCATGTTACCCATATCGTGCACCTCAATACACCCTTCACCATCAAATTGTCTTAGCAGCGGACGGACGTCCTTGAGAGGATGGGAATATACACACATGTTGGGCTGTTCTAGGTATGGTGCACTTATCTTGTACGGATGGACTGATTGACTATTGTGCTTTCTGATTGTTGTATTCCCCTCTTGTTGCTTTTCGTGCTTTACTCTTTTCTCATACCCCTATACCCCACATTCGTTCAGGAGCTGGCTTTGGAGCATCTGCGGGTAGCTGGTGCAAGTGGCTATGGATATAGAAAGGATTAGTCTTCAGGGACGAAAATGGATACCATGTTTGCGAACTTTGCAGATTTCATCAGTGTTTCGTTTTCACTAACGGCCATGTTCACTGTCACTCGCTTTCTACAAGATCACTGGTAAAATTCGTCCCAAATAAGACTGTCCGAGGCTCAGTGCGCACCTGGTGTTAACACTGCAATGTTTAAAGAGCTCAGGCACTAATTCTACAAGCGTGTATTGTGACAGGGCGGATAAGGCCTGTGCTATCATCAGAGTTCGAGGTGAAGGCTGATAAGGTAGAAACTGAGCAGGCAAATATATTACATATCACTACAATGCAGAGAATGAGATGTGACAAGTTATTAACCACGCGTAGCTGCTCGTATATGAGGTCTTCTGTTTCGAAGCAGGATCATTTTTCTTAAGAGGAGACCAAAGATCGCGCAGTGAGTGGGGACGGCGATGTCAACAAGACCATCCAAGGAAGTCATGCGGGCACAAGCCGATGTAGAGAAGAGCGCTGGGAAGGAATTGATGACTGAGTGCTATACAAATCCTTGTGTAGAGCATAGCAAATCGAAGTCGAATTGATCTCTCCGTAGAGTTTGGTGATGTGCGTGAATTGGCGGCGCGAAGGTTTCTGTCAGCGCTTTCTTGCTCTCTGTAGCACCCGGCTGAGTGCTCTCACATATTTCTGACAGAAGGAGAAAACTTATCCAGTGTGAAGTCAGAAGACATTACAAACGCCCGCGGGCACCATTAACGACACGAGTAGCATCGTGGACCAACGGCAGTGAACAATGAACCTTGACTGAGTCCATGACTTTGTTGAAATTTCTCTAGAGGTGTTTTTGCTATGCTATTGGAAGCGTTTATCAACTCAGTTTAGTCACGGTCCCCCTTGTCTCCTAAACCACCCCAATATTCTACGCCCTCGGTTTTCTCCATCCTCAACTGGCTCCACACTATTCGTTGTCGTATCCTTCCTTGCTGGCCGTTGCGACTCAATAGTCGTTGTCGATTCGAATATCTCCCCGTGGTGGTTCACGGCTGGGCTCTTGTTCGGCAACCACAAGATAGGCAGATCCTTCAACTTATTCTCAGCCGTGAGCGGTATATCCGCTTCCAGATCAGTCCAGTCCCGGTACCCTTCGCCTTCATATGCTCGTCGTTGCAATTGCCAGATGCCATCTTGAATCCAGCGGTCTATCCGAGGGTTGAGTGCGGCGCGAAATTTGCTGAGGTATATCATGAATTTCAGGATGAAAATGTCGAGGATAGCGACAAGGACAGAAAACGCTATTATGAAAGATAGACCGAAGACATTAATGTTTCTGCCTAGCTGTTAGATAAATATGGAAGGATCGGAGGGATGTAAGCTTACACAACATTACCGGATTTCCTCATCTTCTGCATTGTGCAAAGCTTCTTCTCAGCGTCAGTTCCTGGTCTAATCTTCCCAGGGAAAGCCGCATCGCGCACACCAGGACCAATCGAATAGTCGATCATAGTAACTTGTAGAGATGCCAAGACTTGCTTTTGCCAGCGCGCCAGCTCGCGTAGCCATTGGTCGTCAGGGAGTCCGTTTTCGACGTCAGGGTCATCGACTGATCTTGCCATTAAGTCTATAGAATTGCTCGCGATGTTGAATTCGTACGCAGATGTTGCAAGTAACCTAAGGATTGTCTTCTGCATTTCAGTTGCATTTGGGAAAGCGCTGAAGTCGATGTTGGGTGGAGGAGGTAGGTTTCCAAGGAAGACGCTGAGAGGGAGCTCGCCGAGCTCAGTACACTCATCCTTTCCGGAAGCGAGTTTGTAGCAAAATTGATACTGATATCATTTAGCGCAAGGGTTTCCGTAAAAATGGGCATTTCGACTTACTTGTTCCTGGCAGGTGAGTGCTCGAGCGATATGGGATGCGTAATACATGGTTACTTGTCGTGAATTACCCTTGGCGTCTAAGCCCTGATATTTCTGCGACCGACTTGTTTTGAAAAGGGGATCGTTGACTTTGTTCCGGTAGAGAACGGCGTTGAGACCAACGACGATGAGTGTGAGTGTGGTGTTGTCGCGGCGAAGCTCGGGTCGTGGATCAAATCCTCGACCGACCGGTGCCAAAGGATTTGTGTAGTTTCTGGATTTCCTGGTGGTTTTTTTTTTAGCGAAATCAACGATTTGAGAAGATCTGTTGCATACATCAAAGTATACTGCTGAATCCTAATGGCCCTGCCTTCGTCTACAGCCACGGTAGTTCCATTGATAGCACCAAGATACATTGTTCCGTAGTCGAACAACAGAGAGCGTGAGTCTGCCGAAGTGTTGCGTATCCTGGAACCATCTGGTGCAGTACTGTATGGGACTCCGGTGTTGTACTTGGTGTTGATGGCCATGAGTGAACATGTCATCGTTCTACGAAACTTGACACCATCTGAGTCTGGGAGATTCAGTCCGAACGAACGCCCAACATCCATGAGCCCAGTATCATAATTTACCGACTCCAGATTCGGCTCGCAAGCAAGCTCTTCAAAAGGACACGGGACTCGAGTGGTGTTGAATGGCAGCTCGCGCTGAACTAGGGTTCTGCATGCTGACGAAAGGTTCGCGCTTGTGCCTGCCCCGTAGCATAGGTTTGCATACGGATCAGAGACTTTCTTAACGGGCGGCACCATGGACGATTCGAACATACGTTTCGGATGTGCCCATCCACAATTGGGGCTCTTGACTAGCACCTCCAAATTTGTTGTGTCCACAACAAGTGAAGAGAACACACTGGCTGCACCTGTGGCTATTGTGAAAAGGATTGCAATAAGCAAGAGAGCAAGTGATCGAAGTAGTGGTCTCTTAGCCTTGCCTCTCCAAGCCCACCATAGCTTGATAGTGTCAGCCATGACTGAGCTTGGTGAGGGCAGTGTACGTAAGAGCGCCTGTTGTTGTCTGAAGAGGGCATCTGCTGGCTGTCCAGTGGCACGCATTTGATGTATCAGGAATGTGACAAGGTGCCACAAGTGCGCAGTGGCTACAGTGAATTAGCATCATTAATGATCTAAACGAATGGAACTTACCTAGTGTTGATAGGACAGCCAGTAAGGCAACTATAATGTTGCCAATTTGAGTATCGGTGGTGATTGTCTTGCCCATAACAGGGCCATAAGCCAAGTTGGTCCTGAGGATACATGAGTATAGATGTTGATAGAGATTGGCTTCAGAGACTTACCATAAACCACGGTGGATTAGGTTTGATTCAAGTTCAAGGGACATTGTCGCGAACTTGGGTATAATTGCTGTTGGAATTGGGATACACAGGTATCACCCAACGGAAAGCCATGCTTTAAAGCTCAACGACAGAAAATCGTTCTATACGGTACAATATCTTCCAAGCCTGATGTATTCTTACCTGAGGGAGGCACAGTTGAGGGTCAAGGTGGATACTAGACTGTCGGCCAATGAGCGTTGGCGTTTCGCTCTCGAAGCGCCCACGGACACATCGTCGGCGTAACGTTGCCGCCGAGTACCTCAAATGTAGTTGGTGTTCAGTCTGTTTGCTATGAATGGGATGCTCAACGTTCCGCGGCTCTGGGTTGTTTGACTCTTCATGGGGGCTTAAAGTCTTGGGTGCATGTCCGAAGCGCACGTAAGCGCGGACCCGTTGACATAAATCGAATCGTTCAGTCGAGAGATCCCTGAATGAGAGAATATGGTCTGACAACTCGATGAATCAACATAGGTCGGGGACTTCAATTTGTGGTGGTGTTCTGAAGATGAGAGGGTCGCGTGCTTGTTTAGGCAAGAACGATAACTGCAAGTGGCAGGGATGATGGATGCGGGCAGTTCCCGAAGCTCCGCGCGTCACTGGGACCAGCACCAAACTTGAGAGCTGTGTTTGATCGAACAGTATCAGCGTGCCTGCGCATTTTGTTTTTATTGCACGCATTTTATTGTAGGCTGCACGTTTCGCGACTAGAACATCTTATCGGGCGTCATCGAAGCCTTGCTGCAGCTTCTTCGTTGCGTCGCGTCCACTGTTTCAAGAGACGCCAAGACCAGCTGCCTCCAGCTCGACAAGGCTGCAGACGGCGAAGCAGCCAGCTGTCAAATAAGCACACATCCAATCCATCCTTCACCCTCCACAGTCTTTATCGCCTCTATGCATCATGCGGTATAACACAGGCCTGCTGCTGCCGGCGTTATTGGCCCTCGCGCCCTCTATCGCCGCCAAGAAAGATGCGCCGCTCTTCGAGACGACCGGATTCAAGAACGAGCTCGTGAACATCCTCTACTTCGACGATTCCAAGGTCGCCCTACTGCAAGAACTCGAGAGCGGTAGGATATGGAGATCGGAAGATGCCGGACGAGGGTGGAAGCAGGAAAAAGAAATGAACGGAAATGGCATTCTTAAGAATCCGTACCACAACAAGGTTGCCACAGTCTTGGGCGAGACAAAACACTGGATCACGTACGATCAGGGAGAGACTTGGAGCTCATTCAAGACCGAGCTTCCACCGTCGCCAGAAGCACCTCTCAGCTGGCATGCGACAGATCCCAAGAAGATCTTGGTCAACGAGATCGACAACTGCTTCACCGCGCCATGTCTCGGACGTACATACTACACCACCGATGGCTTCAAGTCAGAACCGAAGCTTCTCATCGAAGACCGCCGCATGTGTCAATGGGCGAAAGGCTCCGAGAGGTTCCTTATGGACAGCGATAAGCACGATGACCGCATCTTGTGCATTACAAGAGGAAAATACTCAGACCGAACGAAGGACTTTAGGCTATTGACCTCCGACAAGTAAGTTAGAAGATACATCCTGCGGCCTTCAAATGTGCTGACATCCATAGCTACTTCAAAGACTTCGATGAGCCCGTCATGTCCTCAGGACGTACCGTACAAGGCATGGCAAACATGGCAGCTGTGAAAGGATACATCGTTGCGGCTGCGAAGGCCGACCACTCGAGCGAACTTACTCTCTACGTCACGACCGATACCGATACCTGGCACCATGCTGAGTTTGGCGATCATAAAGTCGAGCAAGACGCGTACACAATTCTCGAATCAACAAATTACAGCATCCAGGTCGACGTTATGACATCAAAGTACACCGCGATGGGCACTCTGTACACGAGTAACTCGAACGGTACATACTTCACGAAGAACGTCGAGCACATGAACCGCAACGAGCGAGGTTTCGTAGACTTCGAGAAGATCGCCAACATACAGGGCGTGGTCATGGTTAACGTCGTCGATAATTGGGAGGATTATGAGAAGAAGGGCTCTCCAAAGAAGTTGAAGTCGAAAATCAGTTTTGACGACGGCCGGACCTTCGAAAAGCTGGAGGTCAAGGGCAAGGACAAGGAGCTGCACCTCCACTCCGTCACGAACCTTCACAATAGCGGCCGCGTCTTCTCTAGCCTGGCTCCTGGCATGGTCATGGGTGTGGGCAATACCGGAGATCAGCTGGGTAAATACACCGACGGCGATCTGTATGTCTCAGACGACGCTGGTCTTACCTGGGAACTGGCTCTCGAGGAAGCGCACAAATACGAGTTCGGTGACCAAGGGTCAATTCTGGTAGCAGTCTATGATGAAGGCGACACCGACAAGGTTATGTACTCCCTAAAGCATGGACGCAAGGACACATGGAAAGCAATCGACATCGGCTACAAGTTCCGCGCCCGTGAACTCACCACTCTCCCCGACTCGACAAGTCAAAAGTTCATGCTCTATGCTTCCAAGAAAAAGGACGGCGGCGGTCGCGAGCACGTCATTATTCATCTGGATTTCTCTGAGCTTCACGAACGAAAGTGCGGTGACAAGGATTTCGAAGAATGGTCTGTTCGGAATGAGGATGATGGAAAGCCAAGCTGCGTTATGGGTCATAAGCAACTGTTCAACAGACGCAAGTGGGATGCCGACTGCTTTGTCTCCGAACCCTTCAAGGATCCTACGCCACACTTCGAACCCTGTGAGTGCGATGTCATCAGAGATTACGAATGTGATGTCAACTTCACACCCAGCGGCGAAGGCAAGGACAGAAAGTGCGAGCCCTCCGAGCAAGTTAGACTGCCCAAGGGTGCCTGCGAAGGCAACGCCAAGACATACAAGGGAAGTTCAGGCTGGCGGAAGATTCCTGGCAACCAATGCAAGGGTGAGACTGAGCGAGACAAGGAGGTAGAAAGGCCATGTGGTGATGCCGAGAGGCCGCCGCCAAAGAGTGATAAGATCACTAGCGAGATCACTAAGTTCAAGGGCAGCAACTTCATGGAGCATTACTACCTGGAGCGCGACACCCAAAACAGAGATGACAGCGACAACGCCAGAGATCGAGACGAGACGATCGTTCTGCTGACCTCAGAACGCGAGGCTTACATCACCCATGATCACGGCAAGAAGTGGAAGAAGGCTGTTGATGAAGAGATCGTGCGGATCTACCCCCACACCTACGAGAACAATTACGTCTACTTTCTGACTGCTTCGAAAAAGGTGTACTACTCGGAAGACCGTGGCCTGAAGGACAGCATCCACAGCTTTGAGGCTCCTGTTATGCCGAATACTCAAATGCTTCAAATTCTGCAGTTTCACCCGAAACAGAAGGGCTGGCTCATCTGGCTTGGTGGCGAACACTGCGAGAAGTTGGGTGACAAAGATTGCCATACCGTCTCATACGTCTCGCAGAAGAATGGTGTCTCTGGAAGTTGGGAGGCCATGCTTCCTTATGTGAAGAAGTGCGCGTTTGTGTGGCGCGAAGCGGGCCGCGATGTCAAGGAAGAGCAAGTCTTCTGCGAACAGTACACCAAGGAGGAAATGGGCGCTCCGGTGGAACTCATCTCGAGTGATGACTGGTTCAAGAAGAAGGATGTAAAATTCGAATCCGTCGTTGAATTCGCGACTATGTCTGAATTCATCGTCATTGCAACAAAGGGCAAGGATGGGAAATCGTTGGAGCTCTCGGCCAGTCTGGACGCCAATACCTTCGCCGAAGCCAAGTTCCCGCCCAAGTTTACCGTCGACCACCAAACAGCGTACACTGTGCTTGACAGCTCTACTCACGCCATCTTCCTCCATGTCACTGTCAACCCTCGTCCAGATCAAGAGTATGGTTCCATCATCAAGAGCAACAGCAACGGTACATCTTATGTCATGAGCTTGAGTGGCGTGAACCGCAACACTGAGGGTTACGTTGATTTCGAGAAGATGCAGGGTCTGGAAGGTGTCGCACTGGCCAATGTGGTTGCCAATATCGATGAGGTCAATAACGGGGCTAAAAAGAGGAAGCAGACTCGCATCACCCACAATGATGGCGCCGAGTGGGCTCCACTTACAGCTCCAGAAAAGGACTCGGACGGCAAGAGCTACCCCTGCGATGTGTCAAACTCTGGAAAATGCGGCCTGCACATTCATGGATACACCGAGCGCTCAGACCCACGCGAGACATACTCTTCCCCTACAGCTGTTGGTCTCATGCTCGGTGTGGGCAATGTTGGCTCAGAGTTGGGTACGTTAGGTGAGGCCAGCACGTTCATGACCACTGATGCGGGTATTACGTGGAAGGAGGTCAAGAAGGGTGCCTACGCCTGGGAGTTTGGCGATCAAGGTTCAGTTATTGTCATTGTCCGCCGCGGCGAAGATACCGATCACCTTTACTACTCGCTCGACAGCGGTGAGAAGTGGACACTTTACAAGTTCGCCGAGCATGCCGTTCGTGTGGACGCCATTACCACAGTCCCCAGCGATACCTCGCTCAATTTCCTCTTATGGGGCAAGGACGGCAAGGAGCTCGTCGCTATTAACGTTGATTTCTCTAGCCTAGAAGAATTCTCCAAGAAATGCAGCCTGGATGAGAAGAACCCCGGAAGCGGCGATTACGACCTATGGACGCCCCAGCACCCCATGCAGGACGACCAGCAGTGCCTCTTTGGTCACGTAGCAGAATACCACCGCAAGAAGCGCGATGCCAAGTGTAGAAATGGGGAGCGAATCGACCATATGCACGACATTCAACGCAATTGCACATGCACACGTCGCGATTTCGAATGTGCATACAACTACGAGCGCCAACCTGGCGGCGAATGTATTCTTATTCCTGGTCTCACCCTCGAAGACCCCAAGGCAGTCTGTGCAAAGGGCGCAACTGAATACTGGGACAACAGCGCATACCGCAAGATTCCATTGTCCACTTGCGAGGGTGGCCAGGAGTTCGACCATGCCGGCACGCCACATCCTTGCCCTGGCTTCGAGGAGGAGTTTGAGAAGAAGCATGGTATTGGCGGCTTTTCGCTCTTTCTCGCAATCGTCCTGCCGTTCGCGGCCGCTGGTGGCATTGGATATTATGTGTGGAGAAACTGGAGTGGTATGGGCAAGTTTGGGGCCATTCGCCTGGGCGACTCTGGAGGCGGCTTCGACTCAGATGCACCCTGGATCAGGTACCCGGTTGCTGCGGTCAGTGGGCTTGTTGCTGTCATTGCTGCTATTCCAATGCTTGTTGGCAGCCTATGGAGGATGATTTCTGGTGGCAGAGGTGGTGGAGGGTACGGGGGCAGGACCTACACGAGCAGGAGTTCTTTCGCGAGGGGCAGAGGTGACTACGCAGTCGTCGACCCAGACGAAGGTGAACTTTTGGGCGACGAGAGCGACGAGGAAGTGTAGCATGCGAATATTAGTGTGATGGGCAGTCAGTAAGGAAGTAGTGCTGAGATGTTCAAGAATGGGCGTTGGATCTGTTGACGATAGAATTGGGACATTAGCTGTACATTTTCGATGTAACAATTCATTGTGTGGCACTGTTGAACTCTCACGCCATCCTTTCATCGTTCTCTCCATGCAAATTAGCAAGGTCTGCCTTTACGGATATTGCGGTACGTCTGAGACGACGACGGGGCCGATTACTTGTTCAATTTGCAGTCGACACACACCGCTCCTGTTTCTGTAATCGGAGAATAGATGGAGCGGGCCTTCTACGGAGGAACAGTGCCTTTTTTGTCAAGCGATGCGGCACAGGCAGATTGCTCGCATGACGAAGGCTAGGATCGTCAATTAGAGTGCCCAGCTGCCTGGTATTGATGAGGCGCAGGCCCGGCCATTGACCACTTTAAAACAACATCCTGTTCTGTCGCCCTGTTTACGGAAGCAATGTTTGCAACGGCATGAGGTATGTTTACGACGCTTTCATGCAGTGCTACTTGACAGGTAATGGTTGGCAGCTGTCAATGCCGCTCGACACATGTTTGTTATGCAAGCCACCTTGACGTTTGTGGCTGGAGAACTGATGCTGATGGCAAACATTACCAACACTGAGAGACATGAACAGCTTTGTGACAGTCCGCAGTATTCCGTTTTTTGCAGGTGTAATCGGAGGCGTTCATGATGCACGGGTAAAGGACATTGTCACAACAGCACTCCAAGTCATGCTCACTGCATCGAGTCCGTTGAGCGAGACGGGACTCATCTCGTCGTTTGCCCTTAATCAGCGATGAAACGTCCGCCTACACATGAGTGGCCCCCGAGGGCCCAGATTGTTTAATTTTGCATGGGGTTAACGGCTCACCAGTACGGAAAAGGCTTATGTCAAGACCGCACGGCTTTCCGGAGGCGGCAACGAATCGAATCGAGGTCGAAGGCCGGGCATGTGCCACAAGTTGCGAGTGGCTCAGGCACAACAGCAGTCGTTGGACGCCACGAGTTTGGTTTCTCGCGGCGCATGAATATTTGACGCGCCAGGGGCCCCTTGGCCGTGCGTCGTTGAGCCTGCGCTGTTGAGTGCAGTTTATGCGAGGTGGAGAAGCTTGCCGAGTTAGGTCCTTCGTGTTTCATGTTGAATCAGCCAATCAGCGTGTTGACCCTGAGGCTCACAGCTTGCTGTTACGCGTCCACGTCCGGTATTGAGCGTTTGCTGAGATTCGTGTGCGCTCGTGTACCTCCATACGAGGCGCCATCGTCAACGCCATGGGCGCCAGCGCTGTTCCATGCGTCTGACGCTGGGCTCGATCTTCACCTAAGTAACGTTGTCATCTGGGTACAATTTCCTGAGGCCCCAATCGAGCATCAGGACCTGGCTTCCGTACTCGCTTCGCTCCCACCATTGCCACCGCTGTTCCCACTTGAGAGCCTGAAGCAGGCCAGCGGTCTTGGCCCGCGGACAGCCTTGGTGAATTGGGTATGGTCAGTCGCGGGAGCCAGCCGGTTGCCAAGCTGTTTCAAATGCGGACGACTCTTCGCTGAGCTTGGTGCTCATGGCCTGGGGACCTGTGACGAGTACATGACCGGAGCCCCATGCTCCTCCTGCCTTTAGTTCTTGGTCCTTCTTTCCTCTCACAATCCTCAAACCGTTCCTTTCTTTAAACAGCAACCTCCTTCATTCTTTAGGTGTGCTTGCCTTGAAGTAGTCCACGTTCCTTTGACAGTTACTCTCACTTCCTTCACTTCTTTCTCGTCTTGAGACTTTTTTCTCCTGCCGCATCCTTATTCACCTAAAAGCGTGCTGTGCACGTCTTGGCTCAAACGCGCAGCTCCTCATACCTGTTCCACCTGGCACAGGTTTTCTACCAGCTATCGTTGCTTGCACGTTGATGTAAGTCCCCAAGTTTCATCTCTCTAAGGCTGCCATGACCGCCTGTCACTTCACCATGATTACCCCACATCCTGTTGTACGAAGCCACGAGGTGTCTCAACTCCGTCTGGCTTACGCATCACCAAATCCCCGTTGCCTGCTTCGAGTGCCTTCGAGCCTGGGCAGGGTGCTTGCCAGTTTCAACTCGTACCAGTGCCGTCGGCTGTAAAGTCCTATGCAACAACAAATACTAACATACAGTAGCGCTCTTTATACATTTCACTCCCTCTCACCACGACGACCACACTCTCTCCATTTCCAACGGATCAGGATCCAGTTCATAATTCAAAATGAGGATTACCTTCGCCATCACAGGTCTTTTGACCCTTGCCACCACCGTCCTTGCGGCGGGTGAGGGCCTCATCGGCGACAAGCCTTCCAAGTTCGGCAACCACTCCAACGAAACCAAGGAGTACATCATTACCTTTGACCGCAACCAGACCGCTCAGTACCAAGGTGTGAAAAAATACGTTGAAATGCTGGAACTTCAGGACAAAGAAGAAGATGTAGTTCTGTGGCAGTCCAACAACACATATATCAATATCCTCAAAGTCAGAATCTGCGAAACCCACGCCAGGTTCCTTTCTAACATCGCCGAAATCAAAGTCGTTGAAGAGAAGGTTGACGTCCAGTCCTTCGGTCAGAAGTCTACCGCTCCTTGGGGTCTACAGCGCATCTCGAGCGACGCTGGCGCATCCGGATCTCCCCAGGGCCAGGACTTCACCTACTCTTTCGCGGACGAGACCCTCGGTGCTGGTGTCGATATCTATGTCATTGACACTGGTGTACGAACAACCCACGCCGTTTTCACGGGTCGCGGCACACAAGGTTTCACTGCCACTGGATCAGCTGTTGATGGTGATGGACACGGCACTCACGTTGCTGGTACTGCTGGTGGCGCAAAATTTGGCGTTGCTCAGGGCGCCAACATTATTGCTGTCAAGGTCCTTGGCGACGATGGCTCCGGCTCATCCTCTGACACCATTGCTGGTATGGATTGGGTCCTTACCAACCACCAGAAGCGCAAGTCCCAGCCTGGCTTTGTTGGCTCTATTATGAGCATGTCTTGGGGTCTCCAAGGAACAGCGCAGGCCGTCGACGAGGTCATTACCGCTGCCAGTGAGGCTGGTATTCACGTTTCGGTAGCTGCCGGTAACGATGGTGTTGACGCCTGCGGTTCCACGCCCGCCCATCTCGGTGGAAGCAACTCCAACGTCGTCACCGTTGGCTCGGTTAATATCAAAAATGAGGTCTCCACTTTCTCTAACATTGGCAACTGCGTCGACATTTACGCCCCCGGAGAGCAAATCCTCAGCGCCTGGAGCACCGGTGACAACATCATCAACTTCCTTTCCGGTACTTCTATGGCCTGCCCCCACACCTCTGGTGTCATGGCTACTCTCATCGCCGCCGACCCCGCTGGCCTCGGCCAGAACCCTGCTGCGCTCAAGAAGAAGCTCCTTGAGACTGCGCGCACCAGCAAGATCTCTGGTAGCCTCGGCGGCAGTGCCAACCTGCTCCTCAGCAACGGTGCCAACGGCAGCGCTGCTGCCCGCCTTGTCAAGAACTACGTTGTTCCCGAGCGCAGCGGCAGCCCTGCTGCTCGCGCTGCTCAGAACGTCAAGAACGGTGATCTCGAGAGGTGGATTGTTGTCTCTGATGACTCCCCTCTCAGGTTCTAGAGCGTTACCACCTGTAACGTCAGACATGATACCCATTTGTCGTTCAGCACGGTATGGAAAAGTCCGTCGAGAGCATTTTTCAATGTTGGCATAGCCTAATAATTTCATCAAGCATAGCGTGATTCTCATATTTCAATATTTCCTTATCTCGAAGGCATGTGGCGGATAAGTAATATTCTATGTCGATACTTGACCGTATTAGCATCGAGTCCCGATGAGATCGGATAAAGCAGGGATAGAAGATACTAGATGTATGAAAATACAGCTCGTAATACCATCCAGTATACCAACAATAGCTTGCACGTGCACATCGAGATCTGCAGGTCCTTCTACGGTGATTGTGATCGTCCCGCTCACGCTGATCTCCAAGTCAATATCTTGATCGCAAAATTCTAAACATGTCGATAGCAACAGTGGCATGAAGCACTGCACATCTGTCAATTGTCACCTCAAATATCTTACGCGGAGTGTGTGCCTTCAGGCGAATCCCAAACATATGTTGTTCCCAACTTGCCACCTTCTTCATCTGCGACCCACTTCCACAGCAGAGTCTTTGTGATATAGTGCCAAGTCGCTATACGTACGCGTGGCCCTCATGCAGAGCCGCGCGCTGTAATGCTCCAGAGATCAAGTGCATATCTATAGCCAGGGCATATCTATAGCCAGGGCATATCTATAGCCAGGGCATATCTATAGCCAGGGCATATCTATAGCCAGGGCATATCTATAGCCAGGGCATATCTATAGCCAGGGCATAGATTTGTCCACTGCCGTTGCCGGTGCCGGTGAGGATCAGACGGTCCGCTCGGGAACATGCCGAAGGGGAGATCGGGAATATTAGATCTTTTATAGTTGTTGTCGTTCGTGCATTTTCGGCTTACTCAAGATCTTGAAATTCTACCGACGAGTGGTTCAATTCAAAGGCGTTTTGCTAAGTGCTGTTTGTTTGCAGAAAAGTGTTTCCACTGCAGCTCTCTCGGTTATAGGTAAGATCAATTCAATTATCAATCCTTCTTGCGCCGATAAAATCTTAAAACAGCCGATCACTGACATCGTGTTCCGTCCTTGATATACCAAGTACGCGCCAGTGAGAGGTCAACAGAAGCACTGGTTCGACCGCAACAAGCTCTGTGACGTACATTACCAGCGCCTGGTGCTGTATAACCGGCTTTGGGAAGTAAAATTGGACGTTTTCTCCTACGATTGCTTGTGCTATTGCTCGAGGAAGTATTCTTTGTATGATGGTTCAGCGAACCAGCTGTTGTTTTCTCGTCGCTCTTGTTGATTCTGACGACTTTGTCGTTCTAGTAGACGGCGACGGCTGCTAATGGGCTTCCACTAAGCGCATATTCACAAGATAATATGTTTTACCTGTCAAGGCTGCCTCCGTTCCTAAAGCTAAACAATATTACAACGCAACAACATCCAGCGGCACGTTTTCCGCTACATGTAATGTCCTTGGGCAGCGAGAGCTGCCTTTCGAAACTCGCAAAGTACCTTGTCCTCTGGATAAGGAGGTAGGTCAAGATACTCCTGGCACTGAGTTCGATACAGGGCTTATCGACGTGGCTTCGGCTTTCGGCCTTGAGCTTTCTGTATTAGACGGAGTACAGTACCCGAAAAATCGACATGTGGCATCCTTGCGTTCAAGCGACCGTATATTCAAGGTCTGTTCGACAGTATTGGGGATGATGGCCGACTCACTGGCAATGTTTCAGTCACACCATGGTCTTTGAAGTTTCTGTATGGCACTCTGAACAACATTTTTGGACTTTACTTGAACGGATCATGTTACTTGAAGGACTATACTCTGCAATAAGTCTCCATTCTTGAACCTTATGCGCCATGTGAAGATAATTCAGCACCTTTAACAGCTATCCCAATCCCAGGGCATCTATTTCATCCATCTGCTCGCCAATAGCAGACGTCAAGCGTGACAACAGTACCTTGTCCCTCGTCGATGTGGGATCGAACAGTGCTTCAGACAACCAATCTGTATATGATCCGTTCTTCAACACAATGTAGCCAGTTGATGCAGCTATTTTCAACGCACGAGGTGAGCTTGTGGAGAAATCGGTGTACATTACGAACCACGAGGGCCAATTCATGGGCAGCCAAGATCAAGTGAGCGACATGTCAAGTAATTTGTTCTTCTAAATTGACAGAACATAGGACCAGTTCTGGTTTGCACTATCAGGCAGAGAAGCCTACTGCACAGATCTGGACGAGCTGCCCCTTAGCGTATATCTTGGAAACCTGCCGCTACCTGAAATAATTGATTATAGCATTTTCCCTGATGCCAACGGTATACAACGCACAATTCTTTGGCTGCTTGCAACATCATCATACGTGTTCAATATGCCGACAGTACCTAGATCTACAGTCCTCTGAGCTAGATCTCTAAAGAATCCTGATAGAGTAGAAGGCCTGCCTGAAGATCAATGGATTCGCGAACTTACTCGATGGGAACAACTCCTCGCCTCCGTCCAGATAGCTTTCTTGGACTACGCCATCAGCCTTGAGAACAGAGATACAGCAACGACACCTGAGACCGAATTCAAGAAGCAACTTTGTGGGATGCAAGACATGCGAAAGTCTGATGACGTTGTTAAATTTTGCTTCCTTTTCTGCTCCACCATGCCACATAACTCAAAAGCCGTCCAAAACATTTAACGTTTTCGGTATCGCCTTTATAATCGCAACGACAGTCGTTTTTGCCCTTCTCGACATACCAATCCTCCACATCATGATCTACCTAATGCCTGTCCGGCGTGCCTTTGGACCATACATTGATCAGGGAATGCAAGACGGGATATGGCAGTTACAACGACGAGCTTACGAGGGAGAAGGGTTCCGTGACTGGGCAGACCTGGGCGCCGAAACCCCTCGGGAATGAGAAGAAACTAGAGGATTTGCGGAAATTGTGAGTGCCAGTGGAGAGTCCGACGTTGAGGGAGATTGATTTTGGTTCGAGACATCCGGTAGTGAATTACGAGGAAGGGGTTGGGTCAGCGAGTACGGTTGTTGCGGGGCGGGCCAACAAAAGTGGGACAGAGAAATGTAGAGGCGGAATCAGTTCATGGACAGGAGAGACGAAGGCCTAATTGCTTGGGCACTTCAGACGATAGGTCAATGCCTTAATGAGATAGCAATGTCGAAACCTGCAACTGCCCAAGATCTCGGTGCAGAGATCTACACGCGAAAGTGCATTATTCAGGCCTATCAGATTGGCATACTGGAGCTGTACTGCAAAGCCGTCTTCTCAAATGACTAAAAGCTATACCCCCAGCGACTTGTTCCAAGAAATGAGCTGAAAGCACGGCCTGGAAGTAGACAGGCTACTGGAGCCTTTAGCTAGCCTACTCTGTACTTCCTCGGTTGTCTCCTGCTCGGCCCACAGCCCCAATGCTGTCACGATAGGCAAGAATGTGATTGAACTCCGTGCCCAGCTCATCAACGACCTTGATCCTATTCCAGGGTTTCCTATTCTCGCTGTTTTGGCACGAGCCAACCCAGGAGATGAGGGGTTTCATCCTTGAGCTGGATGGCCAACCTATACTTCAGCCCAAATGTAATGTATTTACCATATCAATGGCATCTGCGAGCTTCATGATCATGAACAATTTGCTCCCATACTACAGATGAATTGCGTAGGCTTGCGAACGAACGCAACCTCTGCGCACCCTGTTGCCTAGACTGAACACCACATATTTTGGACCCTGGATAAACAAATATATAAAATCTGAACTGAAAAACAGAGTGGGAGAGTCCAGGCTTCTTCAAGGGGTATGCGAGGCGCTGCGAGAAGACGCGGCCTCGGTAGCGAACCAATCACAGCGCGGCAAGCTTAACCAGGCGAAGGTAGGGCTTAGTGTGGGATCTCCTTACTGTACACGAAAGCTGGCGATCTGGCTTTCCAACCCTCAGTTCACGTTCCTTTCTCCAACTCATCTTTGCTCAGGGTCACTTGCGTGGGGTGAGTGTTCTACAGCTCGTGTAATGCAATTTGGAGCTCCATACTGACGTTGCGTCCAGATTGATACATCATGTCTTCCCCCGCCGGCGTGAGGCAGCGCGCTGCGAAAGACGGCAAGAAGCGCTCTACAACACCAACCCCGGCGCCAACAGAGATTGTCTCTGAGAAGGCCGCCAACTTCCTCGAGAAGGCCAAGCCTTACAAGTCGCGACAGAAGCAGTCAGAATGGGACTATAAGCTTGCAATTACCATCATCACGGTGCTTGCATTCATCACAAGGTTCTGGGGCATCTCGCACCCGGATCAGGTTGTCTTCGATGAAGTGCACTTTGGAAAGGTACGTTTGGCGAGAGCATCTCTGCGCAGCTTAGCAGCAATTGGCAGATCTACCAAGCTCGAGTAAAGCTAACATGATGTCCAGTTCGCTTCATACTACCTGCAACGCACCTACTTCTTCGACGTCCACCCTCCTCTCGGAAAGCTTCTGTTTGCCTTCGCTGGCTGGCTCGTTGGCTACAAGGGCGAGTTCCTCTTCGAGAACATCGGCGACTCCTACATTTCCAACAACGTTCCCTATGTCGCATACCGCGCTATGCCCGCCTCGCTCGGCGCGCTTACTGTTCCTATCGTCTTCCTTATCATGTGGGAGTCTGGCTACTCCCTGCCCGCATGCATCACCGCTGCTGGTCTCATGCTGCTCGATAACGCCCACATTGGCCAGACACGCCTGATTTTGCTCGATGCATCGCTCATCTTCTTCATGGCCCTCTCAGTCCTTGCATACATTCGCTTCTACAAGCTGCGACACGTTCCATTCAGCCGCAAGTGGTGGAAGTGGCTGCTCTTGACGGGTATCAGCCTGAGCTGTGTCATCTCCATCAAGTACGTTGGTGTCTTCACCTTCTTCTCCATTGGTGTCCCTGTCCTGTTCGACCTATGGGATCTGATGGACGTCAACCGCCGCCAGGGCGCGTTGTCTCTTCCAGAGTTTGGCAAGCACTTCGCTGCTCGCGTCGTGGGTCTTATCATTGTTCCCTTCTTCCTCTACCTGTTTTGGTTCCAGGTCCACTTCACCATCCTCAGCAAGTCCGGTCCTGGTGACGACTTCATGACTCCAGAGTTCCAGGAGACGCTGAGCGATAACGTGATGACTCTCCAGTCTGTCGGCATCAACTACTACGATTCGATCACCATGCGCCACAAGGAGACGAAGGTCTACCTCCACAGCCACACAGACCGCTACCCACTCCGCTACGATGACGGTCGTGTCTCTTCGCAGGGACAGCAGGTCACTGGATACCCTCACAACGACACAAACAACCACTGGCAGGTTCTTCCCGTGAAGGAGCTCCCAAGTGAAGACGGCCAGCGCGTCAAGATCGGCGATGTTGTCCGTCTGCGCCACGTTATCACCGACACCGTTCTTCTTACACACGATGTCGCATCTCCTTACTACCCCACCAACCAGGAGTTCACAACAGTTGCCAAGGACGAGGCGGCTGGTGCACGCTTCAATGATACATTGTTCGAGATCAAGGTTGAGAAGGGCAAGGGTGATTTCAAGACCATGTCCTCTCACTTCAAGCTCGTTCACGTACCGACCAAGGTGGCGATGTGGACACACACCAAGCCTCTGCCTGAGTGGGCTTACAAGCAGGCTGAAATCAACGGCAACAAGAACATTCAGCAGTCCAGCAACGTTTGGTATGTTGATGACATTCCGTCCTTACCTGCCGAGGATGACCGCAACAAGAAGGAGGTGAAGCAGGTCAAGCACCTCGGCTTCCTCCGGAAGTGGATTGAGCTTCAGCGTGCCATGTTCTACCACAACAATGCCCTGACCAGCTCTCACCCGTACGCTTCTCAGCCGATTTCTTGGCCCTTCCTTCTCCGCGGTGTCTCCTTCTGGACACACAACGACACCCGCGAGCAGATTTACTTCCTTGGTAACCCAGTCGGATGGTGGCTTGCCTCCTCACTCCTTGCTGTCTTCGCTGGTATCATTGGTGCCGATCAGCTGGCTCTCCGCCGTGGCATGGATGCGCTCGATGACCGCACCCGTTCTCGTCTATACAACTCGACTGGTTTCTTCTTCCTCACTTGGGCCGCCCATTACGTTGGTTTCTACATCATGGGTCGCCAGTTGTTCCTGCATCACTACCTTCCAGCACACCTTGCATCCTGCCTAGTCACCGGTGCCCTTGTCGAGTTCATATTCTGCATCGAGCCTCAGGAGCCTCAGACCCCCGGTACCCCTGCTGAGAAGGGCCACCGCAGGACTCGCTCTCGCCCTGTCCGCGAGCGTGTTGCTACTGCGAGCCAACTCGGAAGCTGGATCGCCGCTGGTGTTATCCTTGCCGCGACTCTGTGGTGCTTCCTCTTCTTCGCGCCGCTCACGTACGGCAAGCCAGGTCTTACCGTTGAACAGGTCCAGGCCAGAAAGTGGCTTGGCTATGACCTGCACTTCGCCAAATAGATGGCGACAGTGTCGGCATAGTACAAAGATGCACAAGTTGGTGTCAGTGCTGGCTCAGGGTTGAGCCGTTTCTCGATCGATTTCACTAGGGTAGTGCTGTTCAGCGCGGAGTGTTGGTGGGCGTTTCCTTGCTCCGCTCCGCTCTTCCGAGTCTTTCCTTATGTCACCTTGAACAGGGGTTCATGACCTTTCACTATCTGCCCATCACCTTATATAATTGGGGAGCACTAGACAGAAAATGTACGGTTGGCAGTTGACGAAACATTAAACACTATCTTGCGTCTGAACATCGTGAATGAGATCGAACATATTGCTGATCCCACACGAAGTAACAACAACTCCTGAAGTATGCTGATATGTTCTTCTCCATCGTCAGTCCCTTCAAGCTCGAGAAATCTATACGTACACTAGATCTGCGCAACGAGGCCTCTTGTGTCACATGTTCAATGGCAGGGTAAAAAGGCCTCAGGCATTCTTCGGCTATAAAACGCCAAAGAACATGCATTGCTCGACATTCTATATGCACCTCTATTGTCTACCATCTAGTATACATGCTGTTCTCGCACCAACCGACTCTTACTTGGGTCATCTTAAGAACCCCCCTTACCCTCACTGACCCTTCTTCTCCTTCTTTGCCTCCAACTTCTTCTTCTGCGGGATCCTGTAGGTGGTCTCATACCCGTACAACGCACCGGCACCAAACACCATTACAGCGCCGACCTTCATAAGGCCGCCCATGTGGTTACCGAAGATCCAGATACTCAGAATGAAACTGACCAGTTTTCGGATATTCAAGACTATCGTAACGGTGACAGCTGATGTGTTGGCGCTCAGGATGTTGACACCGGTAATGCAAAGGAGCTGGGTAATTGCGTTTGCAAGGAGGTAGATGACGTGCTGCGACGTTGACGCAAGGAGCTTGTTGAGAGTTGGCGGCAGCGCTGCGGCAATGTTGGGGGGCACCTGGAAGGAATGCGAGGATTGCAGGCGTGTGAATTGTGCGCTGAGGGTGGGCGCAAAGGCAGCGAACATTGGGATTGACAAAAGATGCGAGTAGAAAAGATTGGCCTTCCAGTCTTTGCCGTGGTCACGGTACACGTCCTCGACGTAGGCACCCATGTATGCGGAGAGCAGCTGGGCGACAAGGAGTACGAGTAGTCCGGCCTCGAATGATGCCTTGTTAGGATCGACATTAGCAGCACCAGTCTTGCCCTGTTCTTGTTAGTAAAGTCGAGAAACAAGCCGTATACCTCGTACCTTGGATGATGCATCAGCCCAAGCAGACACCATGACACCCAGAGTCAGGATGGCAACAGAGAAGATCTGCAGAGGAGTGTACTTCTTCCCACGAAGGTAGCCCGCTGCCATTGTAGTCACACTACCAAAACTTCTAAGGATGATGTGGACGGGAACAGAAATGTTGAATGCAAATGCCCAGTTGTTCATCATGTTGACCGTGAAGAACAGCACGGCACTTGTGACCCACTTGCGGAACGGCACCGGTGACGACCGCATGTAGTAGCGGCCATTGGGGTCAAACTGGTAATGTAACGTTGAGAGACATGTAAAAACGAATTGAAAGAGCGTGATCAGAAGGCCGCTGTCAGGTTCTTGTCTTGTGGGGTGTCAGTGCGCGCTCAAATAAAATGCGCAGTAGAAGTTCCTACTTAACAATAGCTTCTAAGCAGTAAACCTGTATAATGTCAGTTCAGCTAGTCATGGGATATAGGCCCTTACATTGGCACAGCAACCTCCAAAAATGAGCGAAAAGCTGCTAACGATGGGTGCAAGGGCTGCCATGACGACACGTGTAGATAATCAATGCAACTGATTGACAGGTTCGCGAAGCTTTGATCTATCACGTATGTATGCCAAGGGACTTTGGGATTGTCAGCCTTGCACTATGCAGCTCATACCGACGCTTGCGTGTAGACGCAGAGCGCACAAGTCCACCATCACACAATGAAGCATGGTGGGTGTAGCTAAGGGGGACATTGTACATCGCAGAAATAATTCTTCACTTACAGAAAATAGATGTTTCGATCTAATTGAAATGAATTCACCGTAATGCCATGGTTCTGGGGAATGAATGGTGTTCAACGGATGTTCAGATGTCAACGTGGAGGTTTGGGATTTGAGCCTCACCGCGGACGCTAGTCGCACCTTCCCGTCAACCTGGGCACACCCGTCATAGGGCTGACCAGGGTCATACATGAGCACGTGGCCAGTGGATGCAATGTTAATCGTGCAGGTGTCGACTTCTTGAAGCTTTTTGCCTTTTCTTTGCATTCTCTTACTGCCCGGAGATCGGGCGTTTTACTGGCACTTCACTCCCATAACAAACATCACTGTTCCTTGGTCATCGTTGTTTAGTTTGATTCTTTTGTTATTCACCACTGGTTAATTATCGTGGTGTTCCAATCTAATGCAGTCATCTCATGCCTTCGAATTTGCGCGTCATGTCGTCAATCGTTCGTTCTTCCGCACCCAATCACCATGCGTGGCCCAGTTCTACCTTCCGTGCGCCGTTGCGTTGGTCATCGCGAATCATGGAGGAAGAAATAAGGAGTAATAGATCATCAAGGGAGAGGCAAGCGAGTGCCTCCGTTTGGCAAGCGCCCCTGCAGGATCAACCGCGCTGTGCATTGAAGGCCCTTACAACGCTGAGAAGACGAAAAGCTGAGCGTATGTTAGCATCTGAAAGAATTAGGCTGAAAAGGCGACTCACGTTGTTCGTTGCTGCAATAGCAATACTATCCTCGAATGGATGCCAGCTCATATGCAGGATCTTCTTATTGAAGTCGATCTGATCCGCATCCGTCTCCTTCCTCATGCGCTGTCCTTGCCCGCCAGCACCAGCGGCAGGGCTGCCAGCTCTTGAACCGCCCTTCTTGCCGCCCGTTGGGCTTGTCGACGAGTTCATCGGTGTTGGAATACCAACCTTCTTGGCCTTGAAAGCCGACTTGTCAGCTTGCAGGACAACCTCGGTATCCTTCTCAGGGTCCGATGGGTAGATCATGAAGTTGTTGTTGTAGCTGCCAGTCATGACATTCTTGGCGTCACCAGAGAAAACGACCTCGAACTTGTCGAAGATGCTATCGTTCTCGTATGTGTCACATAGTCTAGGTCGCAGGTGCTCGTGGATGGGGATGGTCTTTACTGGGGTTCGCTCCATGTTCACGTCCCAAATCTTTACGGTTAGGTAGTCGCGTGAGAGGATGTAACGTCCGTCATGCGAGAATCGCACATCGGATATCGAAGAGATGATCTCAGAGAAGAAGGAGCGGGAGGACGGGTCCTCTTCTTGCTCGAATTCTACACATAATCAGTCACCAGCTCTTCTTGTCACACACACACGGTCGTTGACTTACGTTTTGCGTGCTGGTCGCACAGGGCACTCTCTCGCATATCCGCCAACTTGATGGTGCCCTTGGAGCTGGCGTACATAAACCAGTTGCAGCTGATAGGGTGGAATTCTGCTGCGGTTATGACCTCTGTAAGTTCCTCCATATTGGCGGGCTTGATATCAACAATGTTGAAGCTCTGGTCCTGGATGTTCAGGTTCCAGAGGTTGATCCGCAAATCATCACTACTGATGAACGTCTCTCCATCGCTGTTCACCGATATGCTGTTGATATGGTAGGCGTGTGCGTTGGCGTATGTCTTTCGCGGTACGGCAGCAACGACGGTATCGTGGTGAGTGAGGCGAGGCAGTTTTAGGTCGGTGGCGGTGCGGAAGTGTGCGTTTGGGTTCCTGACGGGACCGCCTCCACCAGCAACCCCGCCACCGGGCGTCAACTCGTGCGACAGATTGTTTTCCGCAACAACCTTCAGCGACTTCTCAAAGACCTTCCAGAGCTTGATCGTCTTGTCGTTTGTGGAGAGGAGGTAATGCGATGCATTCTGGCGGCGACACCATTTGATCTTGTTGATCTTCTCTTCGATTTCGAGGGACTTGAGGTAGTCGAACTCAGGCTCATGTGATTGGAACTCGGTATGGAACTTGTATTCGCAGGTCTTCTTCTAGAATGGCATTAGATGTCGAACTGTAGCTGTTTCATGGGTCTGGGGAACGTACAGTCTCGTTTCTCTCGAACAGGACCACGCGACCACCCTTGTCACCTGTCGCTAGATAGTTACCCGTCTGGTCGAACTCGACGGTGGAAATGATGTCCGCTGTTTCCTTGCGTTAGCGATTGCCATCTGGGAGGCTTTGCGCCAATGTTGTACCGAGTGGTGGGGTGCCGGTGACGTACCTTCTGTTATATCTTCAACATCGCCCTTGTCACCGAAGCACCTGGCAGGGTCAGAACCATCCTAAAAAGCGACCGAAATGAAGTGCGACTGCGTAGGTAGGTGCAGGGACAGGCGGCGAGGCCGTCTGCAGCAGACTTCGTTCGGGAATCGACCTACTGTGTGAATTTCCACGTCGTGGGACTGCCCTCTGCTGCTTCTACCATGATTCCAGAACCAAGGCTGCGGGACTCGGTCGAAAGCGATCAGGACCTAGTGCAAACCCAGGTGCAGGCAGCGTAGACAGCTGGGAGAGAGGCTGGCGAGTGGTGTGACGGCGGGGGTGTGATGGCGCCGCCGACGTTGAGGCTGGGCAGCAGGTAATACTGGATGATGTAGCGGCAGCGGTGTTTGTTGGGGTGGACGAAAACGGCGGCAGTAGTGGGCGAGTGCGTGGCACAGCGGTGCAGATGGCCTCGGATGCTTGTCGGAGGCGGGACGACGGGCGCAGGCAAGCGATGCAGGGAGACTCGGTGCAGCGCAGGTACAAGATCAAGGCGTCTGGAGGGCACTTCCAGCTTCAAAGGTCCTGGACACCGCCCCGCGGTGAACGCCAAGCTGCGGAAGGCTCAAAAGCTCGGACCACCACTCGCTTCACATCCTCAGACCCTCAGGCCTCGAAGACGAAGTCGTTGCTCCCATTGTCCACCAGCTTCGGTCCAACGCACTTGCCATCACGAATCGGCGAGGGGTACTGTAAAGTTTAGATTTTGTTGTCATTGGAGCGAGGAACAGGCAGCAAGCACGACGTAATCCAAGCCTTGCGTGGCATTGCTGTCACATCGACGTGTACATACAGAGATCCCTGCAAAGGTGTTTGCAGTCAGCGCCGCAACAAAGACACTTGCTTTGGGGCACAAAGCAGTCATCTAGTCTCATGAAATACGGATATATCAAGCAAGTTTCTCAAGGATACATATGGTAAGCCTTGACACCCCGAACAAACAAGACAGGTACCCCGCCCACCAGTTCCCTACTCAAATAGCTCATTGTCGGTACTAGCATAATCTTCAATCTTCCGTAGACTGCGATGAACCCTCCACTTTTGACTCCGTGGATATGACAACCGATGATTCATGTCTGAATGGACCAGCTTGCGGCTTTCCATGTACAGGCCCTGGTTCTGGCGAACACGCCGCTGATTCTGCTCGCTCGACCTGACTGCGTCCTGTAGCCAAGAAAACTCCCTGATTCACAGAAGATGTTTTCTCTTTACCATCAAATGGAGTACCAATGCTTACTATGAGCCCACCATACGGTATGCCTGGAGGCATAGCCGACGAATTCTGTCTGCGCGAGTTCTCCTTGCGGGCGTTGCTGGCTTCACCGGAAAGTGATTGGAATGAAATGGTGGGTCGAAGCGGAAGGTAAATACCACGGCTGCGGTAAAAGCTCGAGGAGGAAAGACGGTGGATGAGAGAAACCGGGATAGACCTAGTCAGCGACTGGTACATGATGTTACCACTTCCTGGGTCGGGAGTGGCATCATTCCGGAGGCCTCTATCAGGGTGCATTCTGGGACAACCGTAGAGTCCTTGATTGAACCGTGAAGTGCTAGCAATGCTTCAGCGGCTGCCAAATCCTGGTCGGGGTGCGTGGCAGGGGATTTTCCGTCCGTGGTCCCAGTTTCAGCTACTGGAAGCTCTTCAATAGGGCTAGCATCGATGTTACCGGCATCTAGGAAGAAGGCTGGGTCGTCACTTCCGTCTTCAGCCAGGGATTAACTGTCTTTTGCCGTGGGCAGTTTCTTGGGCGAAGCAGAACATGCATCTTCCGTCTGTGATCACAACGCTGTTAGAAGAATCCCGCGCGATGCAGAATAGGTCTAGAAGTTCACATACATCAACTTCTTTAATCGGCACATGATCGCCTTTCATGAATTTGGGTTGGATCTGAAGCCCAGTGCCAGTCAAAATCTTCGCGTTACTGGAGGGTGTTTGTGTATTGCCGGAAGCAAGGAGTTCGCAGTCGGTTCACATCCGAACTTAAGAACAGGTCCTGGTACTGGAATTGGCTTCGGGTTGGTCCTGGCTATCGGAATGTCCGTTGGTGGCTTTAGGGAAGGTTTAGGTGATGCTCTCCTTGCTGTAGATGTAGCCGGCGCTGGCGGTGTTGCAAGGCTGGGTCCGCTTGGAGCTGGCGTCGGTACCTATGATAGACATGGGCCTGACGGGTTTCCTGCGCCATACGAGGCGAGGCTCCATATACTGATGGGTGGGGCTGGACCGGTACCTTGATTGTTAATGTTAGCATCGTGCAAAGCCGCGTACAGCATAGGCCGCCTTGCCGTGAGCTAGATACTCTGGTTTATGTATAATGTTCAATGCTGTCAACGTATCTTACGTGGCAGTGGCTTCCATTGGGCGAACTAGTGTGAGTAAGGTCAGTGCATTTCTCTCAGCCACGACCTTCTTTGTTTCTCATTCAATAGAGTCGGTTATGGGAGATGTGGGAGGGTAGAGAGGATCGTGCCCGAGTAGAGTCATGACCAGTTGACACATTTGCTTGCTCGTATCGGGGAACGGAGGATCTGCTTCTTAAGAACAATGTCAGTCGATACGCCCGCAATTATCTCAATATCGCATATTACCACTGCAGCCTTGAACCCAGAGATTTGCCGTTTTGCTACTTCCATAAAGACAGTATTACTTTTGAACAGGGTTGTTAAGCCGTTGATTTGGCATTCGCTGCCTTCATCTCGGCGCAGTGAAGGCGCGACTCGCCATATCCGGTTGTAAAGTCTGACCAGGTTGTTATCATCATCTGTGGGGAGGTAGTTCACGGGGTTGAGCTCATTCACGGTGGTTTAAGGTTGAGTGATCGGCTGAGTGCGGTGATGCAACGGTGTGGTCGTTTGCTATTTGCTCGGTCAACTTGGACTAGTTCCGCACCCCCCCCCTTCATTTAGTTCTGGCACCCTTATTTCTATCGAAAAGCTCACCTCTTGCTTTCATTTCGGTTGGTATGTGAAAGGCTTACAGGGAGGTGGACTCAAAGCACTATGCGCCTACCCATCTGTAGTGGAGCAGGAGTCAAATAATTGAAACATCGACTTGACAGGTTGCCTTTCTTAACACTTTCCGCTCAACCAGTGCTCGATATTTGTGCGCACCGGGATCAGCTGTTTTGTCTTCAGTTGTGATTTCCACTTTGTCGAATTCCTGCATCGTGTATTTGCACAAACTTCTTTCACGTTCAATTCCTGGGCACTTTCTCCTCCTAGTGATCATGTCACTTTCCATAGGTGTTGAGGATTTCGTCATTTTCATCCAATGTTGCCAGATCATGGCTTAGGTAGGCACCGAGGTACAGAATAGCAGGTCGACCCTGTACTCCTCCACTGTCTCCGTGTCCTCGCATTGCCTGAGTGGAAGCTAACCTCGTCTACACACGTTATATGAGCACAACCATGTAGTTCAAGTTCACGGGCACCCAGCGGGGTTCAGACGCTTCAAAGGGACAAGGGAATGACATCCCCAGCGCCCTAAAGAGATAAAAAGGTAATTCATGGTATCAATGAACCATATGTAGGTATGACAAAAAAATGCAAAATGTACGTAGATATTTTAGACATGAGAAGTGAGCTTTAGGTTGTGCGCCAGACGACCTGTCAAAGATGGTACAAGCCGCTTTCACGATTGAATTAGGCTCAACATACAATCTTACTGGAGGAATTGCCCACGAAATGAGAGTGCATATACCGCATGGTCGTGTACATGTGTCCCGCCGAGGAGCAAGGGTGCGTCGTATGAGATGGTGTTGCACTCTAACAACGCTAAACGCCAAAGCTAGAGACAAGCGCCAAGAGCGCCCAAGCGAGGCCCACCGCAAATTTGACTATCACAACTTTCGCAACCTCGAACTTTCCAACCTCCACGACTAACCTACAGGATCTTCTGAGATGTCTCACAGGAAGTTCGAAGCCCCCCGCCACGGGTCTCTGGCCTTTTTGCCGCGTAAGCGCGCTGCCCGTCACAGGGGTAAGGTGAAGAGGTACGCACAACACCGCCCGGACGAAATTTGCGAATAGCACACTTACGGGACGCACAGCTTCCCCAAGGATGACTCCAAGAAGCCCGTCCACCTGACCGCCGCTATGGGCTACAAGGCCGGTATGTCCACGATTGTTCGTGATCTGGACCGCCCCGGTGCGAAGCTGCACAAGAAGGAGATCGTTGAGGCTGTTACCATCATTGAGACTCCTCCTGTAAGAACTCCGCCACTGAACAATTAGGCGCTGAGAACTAACAAATTCTGCAGATGATCGCCGTCGGTCTCGTTGGTTACATTGAGACTCCCCGCGGTCTCCGCTCGCTCACCACCGTCTGGGCTGAGCACTTGAGCGACGAGGTCAAGCGTCGCTTCTACCGCAACTGGTACAAGAGCAAGAAGAAGGCTTTCACCAAGTACGCCAAGAAGCACTCCGAGTCCTCCGGCCAGTCCATCACCCGCGAGCTCGAGCGCATCAAGAAGTACTGCACCGTCGTCCGTGTCCTCGCCCACACCCAGATCTCCAAGACCCCTCTCAAGCAGAAGAAGGCCCACCTTATGGAGATCCAAGTCAACGGTGGCTCCATCGCCGACAAGGTCTCTTACGGTCACGGTCTCTTCGAGAAGCCCATCGAGATCTCCTCCATCTTCGAGGCCAACGAGATGATCGATGTCATCGCCGTCACCAAGGGTCACGGATACAACGGTGTCACCTCCCGTTGGGGAACCAAGAAGCTTCCTCGCAAGACCCACAAGGGTCTCCGCAAGGTCGCTTGTATCGGTGCCTGGCACCCGGCCCACGTCCAGTGGACTGTTGCCCGTGCTGGTCAGATGGGTTACCACCACCGTACCTCCGTCAACCACAAGATCTACCGTATCGGTAAGGGTGACGATGAGGGTAACGCCTCCACTGACTTCGACGTTTCCAAGAAGCAGATCACTCCGTAAGTTGCCTGCCACATGATACCCTCAAACCACAACTAACATTGACTAGCATGGGTGGCTTCGTCCGTTACGGTGAGGTCAAGAACGACTTCGTCATGATCAAGGGTGCCTGCCCCGGTGTCAAGAAGAGGGTTATGACTCTCCGCAAGTCCATGTTCACCCACACCTCCAGGAGGGCTCTCGAGAAGGTCGAGCTCAAGTGGATCGATACCTCCTCCAAGTTCGGTCACGGTGCTTACCAGACCCCCGCCGAGAAGAGGCAGTACGAGGGTACTCTCAAGAAGGACCTCCAGACCTCTGCTTAGAAGTGTTCAAGCAGTTGTTAGGTGTTTCTTTTCAAAGGCTCTTCGGCGAACGGGATAGGTACCACGCATGGATGCCAATGATCATGAGCGTCTAATGCCAAAAATTTAACGATTCCCCAATTCATACTTTGGTGTCCTGATGCTTTTCGTGCCATGTGATGCCAAGTGTTGGTTTTCTGTCCAACGCCATGACTTCGTCAGCTTTCGCAGACAAATTACGTGCAAGTCAATACTAGATGTTGTTTCTAACTGAAGCCTCGACAAACCCTATTGGGTCCCACCTCAAATACGATACTGCTACATTCTCTCGAACTATCGACGGTGTTCATTTCTATTGAAGAAGTGCCTGGATGAAGACTCTTCCAGATGTTGTGTTAGGAATATTCAGAGAAATACAGCTAATGAAGCCTTCAATGCTCGTTTATACAGAATTGAGGCCGAAGATTGCAAACTTTATGCACCGTCTGTTTTCGGGTGACAGTCAAGTCACAAGTATCCGTTACGTTATTGGAGGACTCTTGATGCACCAAAGTTTGTGCCATGGTATTTGTTGCACGGCACGAGAAACACCTTATTTCTCCCATTGAAGTTTTCAGTAATTGTAGAGTACCTGTAAGTAACCAAACATTTCATATAAGATACTATATGGAGATGTCGTGGAAATATTCCGATGGTGATAATGTGGATTCGAGGCTTCCACGATTTACACTGCATGTGATAGTCTGCAAACGTCTATGACGGCGGCGATAACCAGTGAGAATCTACAACGCCAGCGGCGAAAATGTCAGAACCGTTGCACCTGAGCATGACTTAATAGTCAGGTTGATTTGTAACAGAGCATAGTCAGTCCTAAACCCGTACAAACACGGTGGTGTGTATCTAGGCACAGCTGTGGGTTCGTGACAATTGTAGTGATGGAGACCTGGACGAGGCTGACCCGAATGTGTCGAAATCACGCCGAGTGGAAGTGAGTTCGATGCCCGCATGCCAGCACACAGCACTCCACTCTTCAGCGTCCGTCTGGGGCAAATACACCCAAATTTCCCTCGTGAAAAGCCGGAGCAAACGTCTCGATCCCGCTGCGCTTTCGTAAAGAGCCGAGGCCTTTTCCGTTTTCCGCGCCAATCAGGGAAGGTGCATTTCGTTTGTCAGGTCGCGACTTCCATCATTGACTTGCAACACGGAAAACCGCCAAAGGTCTCCTACACCACCTCCGCTCTCCACTCCACGGCTACCGCCATCATGAGCTTCGCCAGGATGCGTCGCATGCAGTTTGCCAGCCAGGTGAGTTCCATCTAAAGCTTCATGCACCACCCATCACCCTCGAGCTCGTACGCACCCGGCATCCTCCGCCCCAAGGCGTGTGCCACATCTTACAGCACTCAGGCACAATGTCGACACGGGTGCCAATGCGTCTCAATGGCTTTGTGGGCGATGCGTGGATGCAATGCCTTCTTTCTGCGCACGTAGACCAAGCAATGGCTAACCGTTAGCGCCACAGCTCTCGAAGAGCATCCGCACACCATCGCGCGCTTTCTCATCGACACGGCCCGCCGCCCGTATCTTTGCTACCGAGAACCTCAAGGCAAAGGAGGCTTCAGGTTTTATCTCCAGCAAATACCCCGTCATCGATCACGAGTACGATGCCATCGTCGTTGGTGCTGGAGGAGCTGGTCTGCGAGCGGCCTTCGGTCTCGCTGAGGCTGGCTTCAACACTGCCTGTATCTCCAAGCTCTTCCCCACCCGTTCGCACACTGTAGCCGCGCAAGGTGGTATCAATGCCGCGCTCGGAAAGTACGTCCAATCCACCGCTTACTCCCGAAGCTTATAGATAGCTGACAACGATCCTAGCATGCACGAGGATGACTGGAGATGGCACATGTACGATACCGTCAAGGGCTCAGATTGGCTCGGTGACCAGGACGCCATTCACTACATGACAAGAGAGGCACCTCAGTCCGTTATTGAGCTCGAGAACTACGGTTGCCCCTTCTCGCGAACAGACGATGGCAAGATGTATGACACCATGGCAACTCTATGATTACTGGCTGCTAACGTTCCCCAGCTACCAGCGTGCTTTCGGCGGTCAATCTCAGAAATTCGGCAAGGGTGGACAGGCCTACCGATGCTGCGCTGCCGCTGACCGAACTGGCCACGCGCTTCTCCACACCCTGTACGGACAGTCCCTGCGCCACAACACCAAGTACTTCATTGAGTTCTTCGCCACCGACTTGATCATGGAGGACGGCGTCTGCAAGGGTGTCGTTGCCTACAACCAAGAAGACGGCACAATCCACAGGTTCATCGCGAAGAACACTGTTTTGGCTACCGGAGGTTACGGACGTGCCTACTTCTCCTGCACATCTGCCCACACATGTACAGGTGACGGTATGGCTATGGTTGCCCGTGCTGGTCTGCCCAACCAGGATCTTGAATTCGTCCAGTTCCACCCCACTGGTATCTACGGTGCTGGTTGCTTGATCACCGAGGGTTCCCGTGGTGAGGGAGGTTATCTCCTGAACTCCGAGGGCGAGCGATTCATGGAGCGTTACGCACCTACCGCTAAGGATCTTGCCTCCCGCGACGTTGTTTCTCGTTCGATGACCCTCGAGATCCGTGAAGGTCGTGGTGTTGGACCTGAGAAGGACCACATCTACCTCCAGCTCAGCCACTTGCCTCCTGAGATCCTTCACGAGCGTCTGCCCGGTATCTCCGAGACTGCCGCCATTTTCGCTGGTGTCGATGTCACTAAGCAGCCCATTCCCGTCCTGCCCACGGTCCACTACAACATGGGTGGTATCCCTACCAAGTACACTGGTGAGGTCATCACACAGGATGCTCAGGGCAACGATCAGGTCGTTCCCGGCCTTTTCGCCTGCGGTGAAGCCGCCTCCGTCTCTGTCCACGGTGCCAACCGTCTTGGTGCGAACTCTCTCCTGGATCTGATCGTCTTCGGCCGTGCCGTTTCGCACACCATCCGTGACAACTTCAGCCCGGGCCAGAAGGCTGACCCCGTTTCCGCCGACGCTGGTGCCGACTCCATCTCCGTCATCGACCAGGTCCGTACCGCCGACGGCTCCAAGTCGACAGCCGAGATCCGTCTTGCTATGCAGAAGGTCATGCAGAGTGACGTCGCTGTCTTCCGTACACAAGAATCGCTCGACGAGGGTGTCAAGAAGATCCACGATGTCGACGCCACCTTCGCCGATGTTGGTATCAAGGACCGCAGCATGATTTGGAACTCCGATCTTGTCGAGACCCTTGAGTTGAGGAACTTGCTCACTTGCGCCGTCCAGACCGCTGAATCTGCCGCCAACCGCAAGGAATCGAGAGGAGCACACGCCCGTGAGGACTTCCCCGAGCGTGATGACGAGAACTGGATGAAGCACACTCTGTCGTGGCAGAAGAAGCCCCACGGCAAGACTGAACTCGGCTACAGGAAGGTCGTAGGTACAACATTGGATGAGAACGAGTGCAAGGCTGTACCACCATTTAAGCGTACCTACTAAGCGTGTTGGCCGGTAGAGGGGTTGGAAAAGAACAGATGAGGGAGTTTGTCCTGTATTCTATGTATATTGGATGGTTGACTGGCGATGCATGTCAGAGATTTCGTACTTCAGTTCCCCTTCGAACATATCAATACAAAACGAAATAAACAACAACCTGGCTTCGATAGAGTGTTTTGTCTGGTGTGATGGAGTTCTGTGAGGGTACCTTTTGATGCTTGTGACCAGAAGCGAACTTGTGTCTGCACGGGTACGATACCCTTTGGATTGACATCAAGACTCCTTCGAGATCTAAATTCACAGTAAACATTCGTTCGCAATCCTTCTGTGATTGCGGTCCTGGATGTCCCTAAACAGTCGAAGGCAACAGTACGCACAGCACCCAACGCACTAGATTGATCCTATGCAATCCCCCAAAGAGCAAAACCGCCCATTTGCAAAACAAACTACGTACAGCATCTAGAGTATCAATATTGAAAACATGCCTCTGGAGGCTCTCAGAGTGAAAAACCACGCTTTACAATCCTAGCACTAGATGTGACAGTGCTGTTGAACGTTTTTGCATATTTACTGCAGGAAGTCTGATACCACAACTATTTTACCTGCTATGTGTTGTATACCTCTGTACCTAAGGGTATCTATAGTAAGAAATGGTACTTTACTGCTGTCAATTATAGCAAGTCTTTGTACACCTACACGAGCACTACTAAGGGTCAAAGAACACAATCCGGCGCAAAAAAACATGGGTGATTTCAAAGCATGCATTATGGCTACATTCATAGCTTGATCATGATATCTAGTCATACAAGAGCCAAGCTCTCCTTCCGTAATGCAGTGTCCTAGCCCTGTCTAACCCGTCTCTAGTTGTACTGCATGTATGTAGCGGTGGAGTTGAACTTCAGGTTGCCCTTGATGACCTTGTCTACGGCAGCCAGGAAGTCCTTCTCCGTAGCGACCTTCCTCCTTGCGCGGATAGCGAACATGCCCGCCTCGGTGGCCACACTCCTCAGCTCAGCACCTGTGCTGTTTGGGCACAGTCGCGAGATGAGCTCCCAACGGATATCGCGCTCGACACTCATGCTCTTTGCGTGGATACGGAGAATGTTGGCGCGGCCCTCCATGTCGGGCAGCGAGAACTCAATCTTTCGGTCAATACGTCCGGGACGCATGAGTGCGGGGTCGAGTGTGGAGGGTCTGTTTGTGGCGAACATGACCTTGATGTTTCCTCGTGCATCGAAACCGTCCAGTTGTGTGATAAGCTCCAACATGGTACGCTGTACTTCATTGTCGCCTCCTGCGCCATCGTCGAAACGTGCACCACCTACAGCATCAATCTCGTCGAAGAAGATGATACAGGCCTTCTTTGTCCGTGCCATCTCAAACAGCTCTCGTACCATACGAGCTCCCTCACCGACGTACTTTTGGACCAGCTCTGAACCGATGACTCGAATGAAGGTGGCGTCTGTGCGGTTGGCGACGGCTCGCGCGCAGAGCGTCTTTCCGGTTCCTGGAGGACCGTAGAGAAGGGCACCCTTTGGGGGGTCGATACCGAGGTTTACGAAGCGTTCTGGCGATAGGAGAGGCATCTCGACGACTTCTCGCAGCTTCTCGATCTGCTCCTTGCAGCCTCCTACATCTCCATATGTGACATCAGGCTTGTCCTCGACCGTCATCATGGTAACCGAGGGGTCGATCTTGGGCGGCAGGGGAAGCAGGATCTGGTATTTGTTGCGGTCGACGCCCACTCGCATGCCCTCCTCGATATCTGTGGGTGACACACGCTCTCCCAGGTTGACAACAAACTTGGCGATTTGCTTGACGTTGATGACATATTTGCTCTTCTCTGAGTCCTTCTCATCCTGTATTATCTTGGTGCAGCGGGCGACTTGCAGGGGCTGCTCTTCTTGCATTCGTTGCCGGTCGGCGGCGATATCCCAGAGATGTGGTGGTGCTAGTCCGGTGTCCGATTCCTGTGCCATGTGAGTCCATATTGCATTGCAGAGATGCTGCCGGTATAGCTACCTTGACGCCAATCTTCTCGTTTATTGTCTGCTGCTTGTCCTTGATCTCCTTCTCAAGCTTCCTAAGCTCCGCACCGTAGGGTGCCGCGCCATACGTCTTCAGCACCTGGATGTCCCTGGGTCATGTTAATCACCGGCTTCCTCTGTCTAGCATCCAGGTAATCTACTCATCGGTAAGAGGTGTGATCTTCTTCTCCTCAACCTCATCGTCGGCGAAGTTCTTCTGGTACTTCTCCCAGCTCGAGCCCGTGGCGCTGGGCATGTTTGCGGTCTGGGCGAGGGAGGTGACGCCGGATGTGTTCGAGAAGATTCAAGGAGACAAGTTAGGTGCAGTGATCAGGTGGGAAATGGGTGGTGAGAGGGTTGCTGGGTGCGTTGTTGTGGATGGCGGGCGTGGTGTTCTGTAATCAGTGACGGCAGCTGCAACGCAGTCGGCGGTCGGAGCTTAGGCTTGGCGTGCTTGCGGGCGGCGCGTGGAAATTATTCGAACCTTGGGAGACTGCAAAACGCGCCTTCACCCCACGATACCCCTCTTTTAGTCTTTGTTTACCGCATACAACACAAGATGGCCGCGCAAGTAGCAAACACTGGTGGCGGAAATGCTGCCTTCAAGGTGAGCAGTGCCTGGTGGGAGCTCTGAAAACATTGACTGATGCAGCCTGCAGGACAAGGAGAAGCCTAGAGCTGTTCGCAGCGCCAACATCATTGCTGCACGAGGTACGAGAAGTCTCTGAGAACCTGCGAGAATGCCGTACTAATCAATACGTATAGCTGTGGCAGATGCGATCCGAACTGTATGTCCAACTGCGAAGTGCGGGGGAGTAACGGAGTACTGACACGAGAATAGTCTCTGGGGCCAAAGGGTATGGACAAGATGGTATGGATCATGGCACACATCTAGGAGTGCAACAGGGCTAACCTGCGGTAGATCCAAACTGGCAAGGGCGAAACTATCATCACCAACGACGGAGCCACTATGCTCAGCCAGATGAGCGTTCTGCATCCTTCTGCGAAGATGCTCGTCGACCTCGCACACGCCCAAGATATCGAAGCCGGAGATGGTACAACATCAGTTATCGTTATTGCTGGAAGTTTACTGGGTGCAGCCGAGCGTCTGCTGGGCAAGGGTATTCACCCTACCGTTATCTCAGAGGCCTTCCAGCGTGCAGCACGAGAGGCGATACAAGTCCTTACAGATATGTCGATTCCCATCTCCCTGACCGACAGACCGACTCTACTCAAGACCGCAACCACCGCTCTTTCGTCGAAGATCGTTGCACAGGAGCCTAAGCTGCCCATTATGGCGGTCGACTCAGTCCTGAAGGTCATTGACCCCAAGACTGCCGACAACGTCGACCTGAAGAACATCAGGATGATCAAGAAGCAGGGTGGTACTATTGAAGATAGCGATATGATCGATGGACTGGTTCTTAACCAGCCCGTAGTGAAGAGCGCCGGTGGACCCACAATCAAAGAGAAGGCACGGATAGGTCTCATTCAGTTCCAGCTGAGCCCTCCGAAACCGGACATGGAGAACCAGATCGTTGTGAACGACTACAGGCAGATGGATAAGATCCTCAAGGAGGAGCGAACATACTTGCTCAACATGGTCAAGAAGATCCAGAAGGCAAAGTGCAACGTCCTCTTCATCCAGAAGTCGATTCTGCGCGATGCAGTGAACGACCTCAGTCTGCACTTCCTGTCGAAGCTCAAGATTATGGTGATCAAGGATATCGAGCGCGACGAGATCGAGTTCATCTGCAAGAGCACTGGTTGCAAGCCGATTGCGGACGTCGACTCGTTCACCGAAGACAAGCTTGGTTCAGCGGATCTTGTAGAGGAAGTCCAGGCGTCAGGCGCACGTTACGTCAAGGTCTCTGGTGTCAAGTCCGCAGCATCAACCGTTTCTATTGTCTGCCGAGGAGCCAACTCGCTCATCCTGGACGAGACCGAGCGCTCGCTGCACGATGCCCACTGCGCTATCCGCTCTCTGGTCAAGAAGAAGGCTCTCCTTGCCGGTGGTGGTGCTCCGGAAATCGAAATTGCGCACCAGCTTTCTCTCCGTGCTCGTGAGCTCACTGGCACAGAAGCCATCTGCTGGAAGGCTTTTGCCGATGCCATGGAGGTCATTCCCACAACACTGGCTGAGAACGCCGGTCTGAACAGCATCAAGGTTGTCACAGAGCTGAGGCACAGGCACGCACAGGGCCAGAAGAACGCTGGTATCAGCATCAAGAGTGGAGGCGTCAAGAACGATATCGCAGAAGAGAACGTACTCCAGCCCCTGCTCGTCAGCACAAGCGCGATTGAGCTGGCGGCGGAGACAGTGAAGATGATTCTGCGAATCGACGACATTGCACTGTCGCGGTAAAGCCCGGTCGATGCAGTGGATAGACATGTATGAATGAAATGCCTATCGAAGCAAGGCACCACGAGTAATGAAAAAAGCTACTGAAGCGAACTTCACGCACCATCTCACCGGTGATGCAAGTCTGACAGAGATATGCACGTTGACTTACATTGCAGTTATCCTTGCCTACTCCGAAACAAGCTGCTGCATGTGAAATTGCTAACGAGGCCTGCGTCTCAACATGATGGTCCACCAACTCAGTTGCCAGTCCACATTTGTATCTGACGTACGATTCGATCAAGCGGAGTCGTACCCCGAAACGTGCTCATCTGCACAGCCCAACCAGGCACTCAGGACTGTAGGCCAGGTCTTTGGGATCTCGACAATCTCGATAGTTCGCACGAGGATCTCCACACTCGTCCTCGAATCCCTTGCTTCAACTGCGCGTGGTCACAAATCGGCGATACAAGAGCCCCTGCGTTTTCCTCAAGCATGTCACTATACGAATCCGATGCCTTGCAGAAAGTCTAGACTATCACGGTGATGCAGCAGCTCTGGGGATGCACGAGCTGCAGCTAACGCAAGGCATCTTACGACACAATATACACGTCATGCTCATGCTGAACACCAAGCCATGCATATTGATAGGAATGGCACCGGTAAGTAAGCCCAGGCGAAGCAATCTATGACGGGTGAACAGAAAGAACCGGCATGTCTCTCCGATGGTGAAATGGTTTCATACCAGAAATACTATAGAACTTGAAGAATATTTATTGCAGACACAAGGGTAGCTATAATATGTAGTTGCTATAGACTAAATCGGAAAGTTCCACAGCCGGATTTGGTGCTCGAGAATTTTCGCTTGGTGAAACTATAGTTCGCACGACAGTGCACTGCCGTTCTCTCCACTCTAATTACTCCACAGCGGCAGGCACATCATCAGCCTCGATCAACCACCCCCGTGCCATCGAATCCCTACACTACCGCCATCTCGTGATCACTCGGCATGACATGTGGAGCCGGGCGATCAGACGGAAGCCAAGTCCGCTTTTACAAGGGGCTGAGTGTTAGGGCAGCTTAATGTCTAGTGTGAAGGGTTGAAGGGAGGTCCGGTGAACGTCGCAGGAAGTGTGGTAGACTACTGTTTCAGGGCGGCTAAGGCTGCGATGTAGCCGCCTTGCGTGAACACCGTTTGCCTTGATGTGAGAATATCATACGCTCTTCCATGTTGTGCTTCCCGATATGTACTTCCGTGCCACGCTACCATCTGAAGCTGTCTGGTAGTGAGTAAGATATGCAGATGGCACGCAGAGTTGAGGAGATTATTGGTCACGACAGCCCCTATCGAGGGCTTGCATACGGAGACATCAGTGAGGGTTGCTATTGTTCCATGTCACTACAATAAGCAGTACCGTGCTTATGGCAGTGGCGTGCCACCGCCGCGACCATCAAGATGTGGCGCGGTTGAGTTACCGATGGTTTCCGGGCAGGGCAATAACATGTGTGATATTCAAACGGTAGTGCTAAAACTTGTCGCCCAGCTGTGACCTGCAAAGGTATGTCACTGGTAGCCCACTGCCTGATCGGCAGTGTAAGGCAGAAGATGACTCGAGCAGTCTGGCCGTTTCCGGCCACGTAGACTAGTCCTGCTACCTTTTCGGCGTCAAACATTACACATATCCTTGGGACATGGGCCGACGGTAGTTGACGCGTAGACAGGTAGGTGAGCCGATACA